>OY986438.1:64467329-65109829 GCA_963920525.1 Dichetophora obliterata | reverse complement strand
TACATGAAGTTGGGAATATGTCCAGTAGACCGACCCAAAAAGCGAAGGGTTTTTTGAGGCATGTTGAAAAATAGCTTTAATGACAACTCAAAAGCACTTACTGAAATTTTTGTCCCAAAATATTAACTCTTAGGTACTGCTAGTCTCCAATTTTCGAAAATTTTTGCCACATAAATAAAGTTATTTTTCAAAAATTTATCAATAGAGAATGTGATGCTCGATGGTTTATCTCATGATCTAACTTTATGTTTTCGAAGTCGCTGAACACGATAGGACTATTTTTGGTTTTGTCTGCTGAAGGCAGACAATCTAACAATAAGATGTTTTTTGGTTTCTTATTCAAAATTAGTTTTGCGCTATGCCCATATCTTTTCCCCCTTTTTCCCACAGATGACAGCATCAGAATAAGGAGGAGCTAATATTCAAGCAGCTCTCTTATTAAGGCAAGCAATACATGAACATTTTTTTTAAAAATTTAAATTTTGAAACATCTTGAAAATATGCTTTTAAAATTTTAAAGCGAAAATCGAAGCCGTTTGAAAGATTGAAAGCTGCATTCGGCTTCTATCAAGGCCAAAACGTGTTTTTCTCAAAACTAGCCGGCCTTTGTAGTCTAGTGAAGAGTGCGCTAGGCTATCAACTTAAAAAGGTCCCCAGTTCGAATCCGGGTTCAGGAATGGTTATTTTAGCTTTCTTTGTTCTTGTACGTGTTCTTGTTAATGTAGTACATTTAAGAATTGAAGGGATTATTGCAGAAACATGATAAGCCACAAATAAAAATTTTGAAATAATCGCATTTGAATTATTAAAAAAATGTATAAAATAGACGTTCCATGTAATCGTACTTTTAATACTTGTAATTATTCGTAATGGAAGCCTTCTAAAACATGTTAAAAAATTGACGAAGAAAGGATAGTGGAAACTAATCATTTAAAAAAAATGCGGCTTATCATGTTTTTGCATAAATTTTATTTTCAAAAATTAATAAAAAAATTTTTTTTTAACAAAAACGAAAAAATATAAACTATGTATAATCCTTCAACAATTTCTGGAATTTCCTTTTCGTTTTCTATGTTTGTTGAGTTTAATGTTTTATAAAAGGAATAGTATATTGGTGGAAAATAGGGTAATAAAGATTTCACGTTTTGGATTTTTTTCACTTCTATTTTAACGCATTCACGCGGTCTTACTTTTTTGAAGTATATTTACTTGATTTACTTTATTAGTATTAAGTTATGTATAGTACACAAATATCGGTGTTTCTTGCATAACCTGATGCAACAAGATTTAAACATCGAAATAATTATCTGATATGGGATATTTCGCAAAAGTTTTGATTTTAGATGCCACCACAGCAAACTACTATACTACAAAGCCGTGATAAGGTACTACAAATTTTAAAGTAAAAATTATTTCTGTAAAAACATGATAAGCCATACAAATATGAAACCAAGTTTTCTTAGAAACAACATGATTATCAACAGAAATAAGAAAAAGGAAAAATGCGTCGCTGGTTTCTCAAAGCACTTCATCAGTATTTAAAGG
This sequence comes from Dichetophora obliterata, assembly GCA_963920525.1. NCBI lineage: Eukaryota > Metazoa > Arthropoda > Insecta > Diptera > Sciomyzidae > Dichetophora > Dichetophora obliterata. The sequence continues at coordinate 65,108,284 of OY986438.1, read as the reverse complement.
TTATTTATAGTTACAAGCTTCCAAACAATTTTCCTAAATGGAAAAACATGATAAGCCACTAGAAATTTGAAAGTAAAAATTATTTGCGTAAAAACATGATAAGCCCCATAAATTAAAATAAATATTACTCAATGTTTTTTTATATATTGCCTTTAGCAGTTAATAAGAAATCTTCGTCTGTCATACCGTCATCGCTTTAGTCAACAAAATCTTCAAATTTGATATAACTCGCAGTTAAATTTACAGTAACTATTTGAGGGGTAGCTTTTGTATGAGGCTTATCGAGTTTTTGAGTAGAAAATGTAATAAAACATTTAATTGCAAAATGATACTTACACATATAAGTTCGCCATTTTTTGGAAATAAGTCCTAATCTTTTCAGCAGGTGTTACCATGTTAAAATATGCTAGAAGTAACACAAAATACTAGTTTTTGATATTATGTGGCTTATCATGTTTCTGCAATAAGCCCTTCAATTATTAAAACAAAAAATCAACAGCTAAATTTTGGAAAATGTGGAATTAAATGACGGGAACAACTGGAACTGAAATTAAGGCATACCACTAGCCTCGGTTATAAGAAATTCAAATTATCTTTCACGTTTGTTCCGCCTAATCGATAATTCACATATGGTTCCAATCAAGTCAAAGACCAAACGTTTATAGGGCGTGTATAAGCCGAATGCCTTGGTTCTTTGATTTTTTTTCAAAAAATTGTATTTTTATAAATGGCATGCATTATAACTCAAACAAATTTCAACCAATCAGTCCGAAATTTTGCACACATAGGCTACAATATTTTCAAAAATATGCTGGAGCGCGATTTTTGAAAAAAAAAATTATTAATAACATAAGCATAAATACTAAAGTAAAGCAAAGATACAACAACAAATGTGAGCATGTAAAATGGGAGAAAAACTTATAAATTGACACTTCAAATCTCATCACCTCTGTGGTGCAGTGCGCTAGTGCGCGCTTGCACGGGTATCACAAAGCTTTCTGATTAAGTCTTTCGCACGGCCGCAATCGCAATAAAATCAGCTAGTGATTTTTTCCTTTTCATATCGAAAAAACTTTGTTGTTGTTTCTTTGGAAAGATTCGTTAGTACAATTCAATTATATTCGTTAGTACAACAAACGATTTTAAACTATCAAACAACTAGAATTTGTATTTAAAATCAAGTATGATTTAAACTATCAAACATTTAGAATTTGTATTTAAATCAACATAATGAATAACAAGGTAATTTAGAAAAAACTTTCATCAAATGGTAGAGCACGACCAAACAGAAACAGCTAAAAATATATCAGCGAAAATCTAAAAACAACTTCAGTAACCATGCTTTGTTGTTGGAAGACTTCCAGCACACTGTTGGACTCCATATAATAACATAAGCATAAAGACTAAAGTAAAGCAGAAATACAACAACAAATGTGAGCATGCGAAATGGGAGAAAAACTGAGAAATTGACACTTCAAATCTCATCACCTCTGTGGTGCAGTGCGCTAGTGCGCGCTTGCACGGGTATCACAAAGATTTCTGATGAAGCCTTTAGCACGGCCGAAATTGCAATAAAATCAGCTAGTGATTTTTTGCTTCTTATATCAAGAAACTTTGTTGTTGTTTCTTTGGAAAGATTCGTTAGTATAATTAATTGTTCGTACTTTGACCTTAAGCTCAATAAACGATTTTAAACTATCAAACAACTAGAATTTGTATTTAAAATCAAGTATGATTTAAACTATCAAATATTTAGAATTTGTATTTAAATCATATAAAATCAACATAATTATTAAAAAAGTTTAGATTTTTTTGAAAAATGAACGATTTTCTTTGTTTCTAACGCTATTTAAAAAAAAATTAAAAAATCGGGCATATTCAAGAGAATGTAACGTAGATATAATAAAAATTTGGTGGGATGCACGACAATTCTGAAATCTGTCCTTACACTTTATAAACATTAATAATAATTTTTTTTTATTCTTAAGTTCTATATTCTTTCTCTAAATACAATTTTGATACTAATACATTTTTGAAATCAATCCACGATTTTCCCATGAAAAATCCTGGCTACGTTTGTGTTTTAAACATTAAACCAATTTTAAAATATGTTGTAAAATAATAATCATTTCAAATATTTTTTGATTTCAGACATTATTAAAACCACAAACAACCCGATTGAACATCACAATGAAAAGAATCATTCCAAAAACTATGTCGGATACAAGTGCAATTTGAAAAATAAATATTATGAAAACATAATAGTTTTGGTGCCTGTTAAAAATGACATAATAAATATGGAGTCGGATTTTATGGAAGAAGTGGAATCAATTATTGTTTATTTCGACTCTAAAAATGTAAGTATATACAAAATTTATTTATGTAGATTTAAAGAAGAGGTTGCCTTCCCATAGCTTTTTTGATAAAAAAAAAATCAACGTATTGGTGATACATGGGCATTTTCACAGAAAAGTCTACCGTGACAAAAAAATTAAAACCTATTAAAAACTTATTATTTGATGATATTATCTTAGAGAAACTTTTGAATTTTATTAATGTAACCAATTTATGCATAAATTCATTAACCGTGATAATTAAGTCGTGTGCACTGTTTCACAAATGTAGTTTTTCTTTTTCGTAAATGTTTACTAAATGTTTCGTAAACTTTTGACGTGGGGTCATGGGGGTCATTTTCACAAATTTTTTCAAAGTGATATTTGACACTTTGGGGTATACCTATAGCCTTCAATATTCATCGTACAAAGAAAAAAAATGCCAAAATATCAGTTTTAGTGGGAAATTTAAATTGATGGAAAAGTTGATTTTTTTTCTAAAATAGAAAATATTATTTTTTATTTTATGGTTAGTAGTTTAGATTCGATATAATTAAAACTAAACACGTGTCAAAAACGTAAAACTCCTTGTATCTTGAAAATGTTACAATATGGCAGAAAACTGAGTACAGATTTGGAACCAGTATTGAAAGTACATCTAGGAATGATAATGGTTTTATCGCATCCAAAATTTGTAGACTAGTATTATTTATCCAAACATGTCTGAATATAAGAGCACTGCTATTATTTTGACCGCGACTGTATGTATATTAGGCTGGTCCTTATTTGTATGGAGAAAAAAAATGTCATTTGGTTTTGTTGCGCACCCTTTTATTTTGTTCCAATATATAAAAAAATGCATAAAAAAAGTTTCAAAGAAATTGGACTTTATTAACACGTGCCGACAAGTAGAAATTCAAAAAATTATCTACTACAAAAAAAAAAGATAAAACAGCAATTCCATTTTGAACGTACCGGCCTTACGAAATTACCATCTCCGATATAGGTGAAGTTTTGCATGAAGCATCAGTGAAGGAAATAAAAAACTTTATTTAAAGGAAAAAATGCTGGAGTTATTTTTGACAGAGTTACAGGGTGCACAAAATTGACAAAAATCGGCAAAAACGTCGAAAATCGATTTTTACTAGAATTCATATCTCAATCACTTCTTAACCGAATGTTAAGTTTCAAGTACCGATGGAAGGTAATTAAACGTACTAAATTCTGTGCTATCTCGAGTGCACTTTAGATTCGAATATACTTCCTACAGGACACTGTGGATAAAATCCAGAGTGGCATCTCGTTTGACAAGATATTGTTAGTGAAAGTCTATATTTACTTTTGCTTTAAGACATCTGTAGTTTTTCTTAAAAGACAAAGCATTTGGAGATCGTTATTTTTTTACTGTTTTCTCAAAAACAACTTTGTCCTTGCGGGAGGGAAAGGCATCCTTTTTTCCAAAATTTTTTTTGGATATCTTGGGAAAATATAAATTTTGGGGATCTTGACCACCCTATGCAACTTTAGAGACCCCTTAAAATGTGAAATTCGAAAAAATTGTGATTTGATACGCCTTAATGCTCATTCAGTTGCATTGCCTCTGTGTAAGCTTCAAGCTCCGAGCGGCACGTGTTGTTGTTGTTGTAAAAAAAAATTAGGGACGTATTTTTAGACGCTAAGGAACAAAAAAATCGGGTGCTCAACAATTTCTAAAATAAGGACCATCCTAATGTATATAGTAGGTATATTATTGGCGGAGAAGAACCCCTCTCTTGGTTACTCATCATCAAAATATAAGCGTACGTAAATTGGTAAGTTCTAAGGAATTATATAAGGTCCCTCAAGCTTTTAAATATAATTGTATTTGAAAAATTCTAAATTCATATTGTTTATTTATATTCACAAAAAAAAATTGCAATTACAAAATTATTTTAAACTTTACAGAAATTTTAGATCCATTAATGGTTAGTGCATTTTTAGTTTTTTAAATTGTTAAATTTAATTGGAACACTGCTTAAATTTAACCACGGTCGCATAATACGCATTATACGTACTGTATACACCACATTTTTTGCCGAAGCTGTGTATGTTTAATCCCTTATAATTTTTTTTATTGCAAATTACGTTGCTGTATACTAACCGAACAAACGCTGTTTACATCGCCAGTTCGGCACTCGTTGAATATCACTGTTGTTTTTGCTTTCAATTATACGCACCTAATTATACAATTCGTCGTAAAAACAAACATCGTGTAATATTAGCAGTGTAATAAAAGCAGCAACAAAATATTTTGATCGTCGAACAAACAAACATCGTGTGATATGGACCGTGTATGTATGCCGTGTTGTATTGAGAGAAGCTCTCGAGACAAAGAGAGGAAAGTTTTGTTTGCTGTTTTTTGTGCTGCTTGTTGAATGGAAACATTAAAGGCGGATTCACTGACCACCTTCAGCAAGTTTTTTGTGACAACTTTGTTGGTCTCTCTGTGAGAACATGACGCAGGTCGATTCACTGACATGTAAAACTTTCAAAAAGTTTTCTATTTTTCTTTGTCATATTTGAATATGACATACACAGCAATTGGCAATATTGATATTGCCAGACGCAATGCTTCCTTATTTTGAAGCTTCAAATAATTCCATTCTGGCAACACCGCGCAAGAAGATTCAGTAAGAAAATTGAAATTAAGTTAATCAACTCAAAAAGAGTGCAGTAAATTTTTGTTACTCTCTCATTGAGTGTGGAGAGAGATAGAGCACAAAAATTTTCAAAATTTCATATAAAAAAAATTTGCAAAACTTGCTGAAGGTGGTCAGTGAATTCGCCTTAAATAAAATGCGTGATTTTGTAATAATTAAAGAATAGACTTTTCGAATATCTTGGTAAGCTAGGACAATCTATAAATTATGTTTTGGATCCTTGCCAGTCAGCTTTTCTCCACTTGAGATTCTGATAGTCTATCTATACGAATATACATAAGCGTTGTGACACTGCATGGATGTTTGACAACCACGCAAGAACCACTGAACCAATTAAGACTATATGGGTACTAAACGATTTACTTTGTATGGTTGTATGGTTACTTTCGCTAACTTTACTAAAAATGGGCGTGACCCACTTTAGTTACGTCCATTTTTCGGGGGATAAGCGTGGAGTGAAGCAAAGTGCATTAGGTTTAAGCTAAATTGGGCTGAAATTCTGGCAGACGATTTTTTTCGAGTACGAGATGATTTAAGTGAAAAAAAATGTTGCCACACAAATAAACAAAAATGGTATATTTTGAACGGTTTTGGTCGTTTTCGACTAAAATTTGGTGATTTAGTCTTATTACTAATAATCTGTACGATAAATGGTGAATATATAAACATTTTTTTTTCCTAAAGGCGGTCTGTGGCAGGACAAAGTCTGCCGGGAAATACTATAAATCAATTAGAATGCTGTATATATCAGATGGTTCTGAAAGTGATGCATTGATGTTTCAAAAGGAAACGTCTGGCATTTGTTGTTCGTAGGGAAATTTACACACTTAAAAATTCACAAAACGATCATAAGCAAATTAATTTAATTGGATCATGACAACGTCTGTTAGGCCTACTATGTATATTTATATAGATAAGGAAATTGCTTAAAACATAGATTTATCTATATGTATCACTTTTGAATAGTTTGAATTATTTGAAAATTTTTTCATAGAAATTAGTTTTTAAGGTGTAGAAAAAAAATAATCATTGTAAAAAAATATAAAAACAACATTTTAAGCAAATTAATTTTCATCAAAACAATCATAGGGGGAGAAGAGGGTAGGTAGGATGGTTCTTAATGATTAATTTTCATCAAAACAATCATAGGGGGAGAAGAGGGTAGGTAGGATGGTTCTTAATGATAGAAACTATTTATGTGTCAAAATGAAGCAATTTTTGCAGATAATTCACCAATTCACTTAATAGAACTTTCAGAAAAAGAAAATTTTAATGATTATATATTTGAAACTGGCGGAGTGTATTATGTTTAGAATCTATGTTAAAAAAATACATTTTTCAATTACAAATTTTAAAATTTTTTTACAGAAACTTTTTATAATCCTGTTAAACAGGACTTTTTCAAAAGTTAAAATACAAAAATCCAAGCAAATTTTTATCATCATGACAATTACCGTTGAAAAAGGTATTCAAATTAAATTAAGTAATATTTTAATATATACCTAAATACTTTAATTTTAATATTTCTTATTTAATTCACATTATTATGCTTTATATTTGTTACGTCTAGTGATGCAAACACAAGTACTTGAACTTGGATTGCTCTAGACATCGTAACTTAAAAACAAACACAGGCACTTGAAACTGTATTGCATTAAAATAAAAACACGTTCAATTGAGGTGATTAAAATATTTTGAAACACTGACAACAACTGACTACTCAATCGTTGTCAACTTCTTTATTTATTAAAAAAGTTAACTTATAAAAATGCATACAACAAACATTAACATATACAAAATATAAGCAACAAACAAAAAGATGCTGATCTTTCTTACAAAAAATATAAAAAACTGTCAAGTAATCGGCACGCGTAGTTATTGAACTGTTTTTCATAAGCCAGAGTTCTTGAATTACCAGATTATACTGTGCAGCTCAAATAGCTGATCAATCAAAATTACGTGTGAAACTAAATTCAATATTTTTGTTAACGTTTGCAATATGATATTTGTGCAACTGCAACCAAAAAAAATTAATCATAATTTTAAGTTGCATGTATTTTTGCAAATTTTAAAATGCTTATGTATGTTCATGAATATACAATTATTTTATTTTTATATTTATATTTTTATATATATTTTTATCGCAGGCGAAGCAACGGGTATTTGCTAGTTGTTTTATATATTTTCATTCCATCAGTTTTTGCATGCCATGCGATTATTTACGCATAATTTAATTCCGTTATTCGCAGTTGCATCTTTGAAGAAAACAATCCATATTGAATGGGTTTTGTCAAGTTTCGAGAAATTTTGCTTCAAAGTTTTCAATCGCAATATAAGTTATATGAAAGCGTCTTTAGTTTTCGTGTCATATTTTTGGCTTAGGTCACACAAGAAGCTCCAGATTTTGTGTGTTCATAGTGCTGTATGCGTGAAACATAGCTTCATCAATGACTCGGTTCTGTTTTAAGTCGACTTAAGCGATTATTGCTTATCGACACAGATATATGCAACATATGCAAGTTGTATGCAAATTGTATGCAAGTTGTATACAAATTGTATGCATGTTGTATACAAATTGTATGCAAGTTGTATACAGCGTATGCAAGTAATATGCAACGTATGCAAGTTGTATGCAATGTATGCATAGCAACGTATGCAAGATGTATGCAATGTATGCATAGCAACGTATGCAAGATATATTCAAGATATATGTCATAAGTCTCTTAAAAGTTAACCATACGTCTATCAGACGTGTCATTGTTTTCGTGGCTTAATGTTATGTTAATAGCAATTAAACAATTGTTTTTTTGTACTTACATGACTTTATTACCCCTTGCTATTCAAACACATTTTATTATAATTTTTTATTTAAATATGGGAATAAAATCATTCAGTGAAAAAATTTCACGAGAGAGAGAGCAAAAAATTTAGAAACCATACGTCTCGCAGATGTAGGTCAGGGTTAATATTTCTATGTGTTTGTTGTAATTTTTTTGATTTCAAAACAAAATTTTAAGCTCAAAAATAATAAATTTTAATGAAAATTGTCAAATGCTTTTCAGTTATTGACGATTTCATTAAACATTTTGTTTTTTGAGCTTCAAATTTTGTTTTGAAAACAAAAAAACATATAGAAGTATAAAAAATACTGATTAACAATTGTTAATTTGCAGAATAATGCTGTTAAGCTGTTATTGCTTATGGGCACAGATATATTGCATACAACTTTTACTATAGTTTGTCTAATTATTCTCAAAGATGCCGTTTTTAATTGCATGCAAATTAAGATGTTATAAGTAGTATTTGTTTATTTTGTTTTGTAATACTGTTGTAATTCTATTTTGTAATATTTTTTCTTCACAATGAGAGTTAATAAAATGGAATTGTTATTTGAAAAAAATAAAAAACTGATTAAAATATCAAAATATCAAATTGTGGGAGGGTCATAACAACTCGTCAGCATGGATTTGTTACTGGTAGTTCCACTGTGTCTAATCTCCTCGATTTTACAACGTTTTGCTTAAATTCAGTTTATTCAGGTAACCAGGTCGATTGTATTTACACTGATTTTAGTAAAGCATTTGATAAACTACCACACAAATTAATTATATATAAACTAAAGTTAATGGGTTTTCCACAATTTTTTGTAAGCTGGATTCAATCGTATCTGACAGAGCGATCTTATCAAATACGATTTCGAGGCGTATTGTCAGCTGAATTTATTGCTGAATCAGGTGTTCCTCAAGGTAGCCACCTTAGTCCACTTCTGTTTATTTTAGCCATTAATGATGTAACCCACATCATCAAGTACTCTCATCTGCTCATTTATGCAGATGATATGAAAATATACAGAACAGTAGATTCTAAAGACAATTCAGTTCTGCTCCAGTCTGATTTAAAATCCTTTGAAGTTTGGTGTTCTAAAAATAATATGTTTCTTAATCCAGATAAATGCCAAACTATGACCTTTTCGCGAAAAAGGAATAATTTAATTTTAATTAAAATCCTCATCGATCAATCCAATATACTTTAAAATATCCTCTGAAGTAAAGGATATAGAATCCAACGAAACTCTGGGTGTAGAGTTCATTATTCAAAGTACTCTTCATCAGGATTAAAAGAGTCTGAAAAAAAATGACTCTAAAGAGATTGGCAAATAGACCACAAATTACGACGGGTTCGTCAGTAAATCCGTCAGAAGTTTTGAATGTTGAAGGGAATCCATCAGATTTTTTTTGGTGTTTATGAAACCCCCAGAATTTCTTTGGATCAGACAATATATTCCCCTTAATACTGTCTAAATAATTCTAAATAATATAAGGTACTTGAGCAATTTTCAAAATCCAGAAACAAACGCTTGAAGATGTCTAGGTCATTCAAGTCTAAGTTACAGGCATATTTTTTCCATGCCCTTTTCCTGCTGTTTCGAAGAATCTTTAACTCCTTTGTGTTGGTACGCACTCCTGGTGGAGTAAGCATAATTTTTCGTATATTTGAGGCGCTTAAAATTAAAATTCAATTAAAATTAAATTAATTGAATCATCAAGAGTGTTATTATTAACATATTCTAAAATTACATTAAGTTTACTTTGAAGTAAATGATTCAACTTCAAAAAGTCAGCTTTTTCAAAATTGAATTCATAAACTTTATCTATTGAGTTAGACTTTACTATATTATCCCTGTCTGAGTTGTACCATATGCTCAATGGTGGATGGTATTCATCAACACTAGTCAAAGCATGAGGGGCCCTCCCAACAATCACATTGTTACTGTCTTTAGTTAAGGCCAAGTCAAGAAGTCTTTTACGACTATTATAAATACAACTCTCTTGTTGTAAGTCAGAACATATATTATCAACAAATATATGCTCTTGGCGTGTCTTCGAATTAGATGTACAAAAGTATGTATCATCGTCAAAAGATTTCCATTTTAAGTCAGGCAGATTAAAATCACCTAACAATAAAATGTCGTCATTAACGTCAATTATGGTTATAACGTATTCTATGTAATCCGCAAGGCTTGCATAAACTTCTACACTGCTCTTAGGAGGAACGTATGCATTAAAAAGATATACATTTAAATTGCAATGTACAACCTTAACGCATATAAGTTCGATGTTAGCAGAGCAGAGAATAACAATAATGGACCTAACGAAGGAGTTCCTTATAGCTAATAAAATACCTCCACCGACAGCAGAAGTATTGTCAGTGTGTCTATCCCTTCTATAAACTTCAAAACTATTATCAAACAATTCTAAGTTAGTAATACTTCAGTTTAACCATGATTCAATTATTATAAGGTTATTCGTATTTTTTGACGTATGCTTATTTTTTATAAACAAACATATTTTGACAATCTGCTAACAGTGTTTTGTGCTGTTGGGAAAAAAAAGGTATGTTTCAGTGTTTCGTTGTGTAGTTTTCTGGTGTAGTAGTTTTTCAATTATTTCTTGCCAAGTTAATAAGAAAAAGAAACTATGTAGGTGTTGCGTCGTAAGTGTATGCTATGTTGTAAGTATATTCTAGGAATTTAGAAAGCTCCTTTATAAATTTAAAATAAAAAGTTATTTTTGCCATTGCTCAAAACCTAATTAGTGAATTTGATTAATTGAAAGTGTAATTTAGAAGAAAGTTAGTTAAGACAAAAAACAAATTATAAAGAAATACTAGTGGTATTCAATAAACGCCGTGTTATCGATGTAAACAGCGTATGTTCGGTAAGTTAACATCAGCGTTATTTGCAATAATCAAATTGTAAGGGATTAAACATACGCAGCTTGCGGCACAAAATCGTGGTGTATACATAATGTGACCAACATTTTCAAAACAAAAAGAAGTACATGCACAGACTTTAAAAAGAGACACAAAAGAAGTACATAGAATAAATATAGAATTACAAAATAGAAGCACATCCACAAAAAATAATGAAGATATTAAAAGATGCATGAACAAATAAATTAAACAAAAAGTTTAATTTATAAGAGATTCAAAATTAGATCCAGCTAACAATTCATTGCCTATTAAAGTAGTAGTCCACCAGTTTGACGAATTCAAAAAATAAGTTTTTTTTTTAATTTTTCGCAAATATAAAACTTTAATTTTATAAAATATACTCTAAAAGTCGTAGACCTAAATTAAAAATATTTTTAAAGTTACAGCCAAAAGAAGGGAAAGCGTCGTAACGTATATTAAAGTGCTTAAACACGTTTTTTTTTAAACTACGTTTTCGAAACTTCGGGGACGCACTAACTAAAAACTATTCGACCGAATTGGCTAAAAATTTCACCTGTTATTTAAGGCATACATAGCTAGTTCCGGAGCTTTAAAACAATAAATTTTTCAATAAGTTAATTTTTTTAAACAAATTAAAAAAAGTTAGATTTACAAATTTTTTTTTCACAAGTTCGCCATTTTTTATTTGTTTTTTAAATATACATATTATAGGGTAGTGACTACAATAAAGCCTGCCGAAAGATATTTTCTTTGATTTTTTGATTTCAGATGAACACGTAAGGCTGGGTGCTTCCCCCAAAAAACCACCTTCTTTCGAGTACTCTTCTTTGATATAGACAACTATAAGCAAATTAATGTACAATCAAGTCAAAGAAAATTCTTTTGCACACTTTACGACATCAATAAAAACATGTTCAAATTTCAAAGCGATCGCATTTTATTTTCTTATTTAAAAAATTTATGAAAAAAGTCAACATTTCGGTCGTCACACTGGGCTACTACCTTAAAATAAATAAAGTTACTTGAATCGAGTACAGAAACAAACCTTAAATAATTTTTTGCAGTAGTAAGAGATGTGTATTTTGATAAATTTATGAAAAAATTATCAAAATGATGTCAAAAAGAAGTACAACAAGTAAAAAGAAGAACTTTTAGCGATACAAGAAATACAGCGAGAAAAAAGAAGAAGTAGTACGTAGTAGTAGTAGAACACTCCCAAAAGTAGTACGGTTGGTCACATTATGTATACAGTACGTATAATGCGTATTATGTGACCGTGGTTTAATTTTTGTTTTGACGAATTTTTGTTTCTTTTTTCTTTCTTAACAATTTAAAAAATTATAAATGCACTTACCATTAATGGATCTAAAATTTCTGTAAAGTTCCTAATAATTTTGTGATGGAAATTTCTTTAAAATACAATTACGCAATTAACTCGGTTAATTAACTTATTTAGAAAGCGCTATTAAACTCTTGTTTAGGTTTCATAGTTAGGTTTTATGTGTTTATTAAAATAAACGAACAAAATTATATTTATTTTTGTATATATATATTACTTATATATTTATAAACATAATTTTCATTGAAGTTAATAAACAAAAATAATTTAAAAAGTTATTAATGCACTAAGAAATCGGAGCAATAAAAGTACTAGAACAAAATTAATAGTCGTCAATATAGTACCAATTAGTATGATATTTGGGCAACCATTTGTGCATTTTTAGCTCTAATGACATTGCTCTCATGATTTTTTCTGCTCTCATTTCCAAATAAGCATACCAATTTGAGAAAACGTCAAAAATACGAATAACCTTATAATAATTGAATCATGCGTTTAACCAAGTTTGAGTCAATGCGATAATATCCTCAGAGAAATTCTGAGACATTAAAAATACGTCTCGCGTCTTACAGCGTAATCCCCTTACATTTTGATAGTAAAGGGACCAGGGCTCGCAAACAAACTCTAAAGAAAAGTATTTTTCTGTTCTGTTTGTTTCTTCTTAAGATCACAAAAAGTATTTTGGTTTGTTTAGTTTTCTCTCTCCGATTCAAAAAGTAGCACAAACCGAAGCAAGTAAAGATGAGAGAGAAAAGCAAAATGAAATGTTTCTTTTTTCGAATAGAAAAAACTTCCTCTCACTGTTATGCTTTTGAATCGCGGGCACAAAAACAATCAAAGTAAAGTATCTTTAGCGATCTTTTGTAGGTGGCTGGAAGCACCACAATCCAGTGTGACGTTCGATATTATCCTTTTCGATTTTATCATCTCTATTGCAATTTATATTAAAGTTTTATAGGTACTGAAGCCAAAAATTATTAATTAAACTTACGAACGAACGATCTGCAATGTTTGTTCGTTTTATTTATGATGCGTCTTTTTTTTGTGTTGAAAAAGTTATTGCGTTGGAATTTTTCTTTGTTTTGTTGCTTTTATTGAATTTGTAGTTTTATATAGATGCGTTGTGCTTTTGTGCATATGTAAAGGGTGTCCCAACAAGAACGCAATTTTTAAATTTGGCGCCATTCGAAGTGTCATTGTTTGACATTTGAATAATTGTTATTGTTTGCTAGTAGAAGGTACGAGGTTAGTAAAAATGGAGCGCTACACGAATGAACAACGCATTCTCATTGTGAAATTGTTTTACCAAAATGGTGAAAGTTTTGCGGCTACAGTTCGCAAATTGCGATCAATTTGGGGTCACAATAATGCTCCAAAAGAGTCAACTGTAAAGAGATTAATGGATAAATTTGCCGAAACTGGGTCTGTTAGTGATGTAAAGACAACAACGCGCCTTCGACCAGGTCGATCGACCGAAAATGTCGCAGCTGTACGTGATGATGTCGCTCAAACTCCATCCACCTCAATTCGACACCGAGCTCAGCAAATTGGTGTCTCCAAATCCAGTATGCAGCGAATTTAGTTCAATTGACTCAAGAACTGAAGCCAGCTGACGAAGGGAGTTCGTTAATTGGGTATTGGAGAGACAACATGAAAATGCTGATTTTGCCGCTAAAATCATCTTCAGTGACGAGGCCCATTTCCATCTTGATGGCTTCGTCAATAGGCAGAATTGTAGCATTTGGGGTGAGGAAAATCCTCGAGTGATTCACGAGAAGCAAATGCATCCTCAACGTGTCACTGTGTGGTGTGGTTTTTGGGCTGGAGGAATCATTGGACCTTTTTTTTTATGAAAATGAGGCAGGTCAAGCGCAAACAGTCAATGGTGTTCGGTATCGTGAAATGATAACCAGTTTTTTCTTGCCTAGAATTGAAGAAATGAATGTGGAGGGCATGTGGTTCTAACAAGGCGGCGCCACATGTCATACAGCCAGAGAAACAATTCAATTGCTGCATCAGTCATTTCCCGGTCGTGTTATTTCGCGTTTTGGAGATCAGAATTGGCCGCCTAGATCGTGCGATTTAACACCATTAGATTTTTTTCTTTGGGGTTTTTTGAAGTCGATGGTTTACGCGAATAAGCCGACGACGACTCAAGCCTTAAAAGAGGAAATTGGACGCTGCATTAATGAAATACCGCAGCATTTATGCAAAACGGTCATTGAAAATTTCATTAAAAGATCGCGTGTATGCCAGCAAAGCCGCGGCGGCCATCTGCACGATATATTGTTCCATACATAACCTCATTCTGTCTACTTTACGATATAATAAAGTTTCACGATTTTTTTTTAAATATCTGTGTTTTATTTAAAATTTAAAAATTGCGCTCTTGTTGGGACACCCTTTATATGAGGTAACGTTTTGTTCGTGAAAAATACAATGTCTCGGCTAGAATAAATGCTAGAGTAATAAAATGAAGTGGTTGCGATTGGACAGTGCACAGCGGGGAATAAGTTATTTCAAATTTAATGAATGGTCTAGATATTAGAAATGACATTTTTATTTCTATCCTAATTTTTGCGAGTAAGGAGTGTTTAAAAATGAAAAAATTATTAAATTTATGAATAATATGCACTTTTTGCATTATTAATTTTTTTTTAAATCCGCCTCCGCATCCGCATTTAACATCTGTATTTTATTATCAACCCATAAAGAGGAAGTTAAAAAACTAAGAAGCCATCAAGTATATACATACTTTACTTTTTATAAAATACAATTTACCCTTTATTAAATTTAAATACAGTAAAACCTCAGAAATTAGAAGCTAAAAAAATTAGAATCATCTAGAAATTAGAAGTTGAATTTGCAAAACATTAGAGCTTCTGAAATTAGAAGATTGTATTCTAATTTCCGAGGTAATTGTTTGTGAAATTTATATTTAACCAGTACAGCGTTTTCTACGAAAAGTTTAAAATGAAGCTAGTGACCTTATTGTTAGTGTCCTACCGAATATTCGTTTTCGGTTACGGCCAGTTACGGCCCTTTTTGTCAGTTTCGGCTATTCAGCCATATTGAATCTATATTGAGGTATTTTTGGTAAAAATTTCTTGCATCAGTCATTTAATTCAAAACCATATGTTTGGTTTAATAAAAATATTTACAACGCATTGTACTAAACAAAAATTATGAATGAGTCTTTATCGTGTTAATTTAATGCGTTCGATATTATCATTTTCGATTTTATCATCTCTATTGCAATTTCTATTAAAATTTTATAGGTAGAGTAGAAGGGGGTAATGTCGTGCAGGGGGTAATGCCGTGCACTGGCTTTTTTAGCATAAAAAATTGAATGATATACCAGCCGTTGGTAAGGTATGGGCCTACTGACCTACAGAGCTCATGCATACAATACTAGCAATATCCATGTGTAAGGGCAATATGTGCGACGTTTTTTAAAAATCGCACGTTCTCGGGACGACGAAAGTGTTTTTTATCGGATCAGAAAAATTATTTGTCTCGCAGGAAAATATACCAGGTAAGTGTTTTCTTAAAGCAAATTTTCCGCCGAAAAAAAAGATGTATTGTGATCGAAAAAATTTTTGTTCTTTACCGATTTGTCGAAGTCAACCTTGAAAACGACCTTTGGGGCAATGTCGTGCATTTGATGTGGGGCAATGTCGTGCACTATACAGAAAAGAAAAGGAAAGGAAATGCGGTCGCCCTAGTGTACCAAGGGAGTCGTGAAGCCATAACAAAACGCTACAATCAAAATAAAATTTTCCAAAATTTTTTCTCAATGTCAAGCACTTTTTAATATTTTTGTTTTTCTTTCCGTGTTTCATATAGCAAATTGCCTATTTTCACTTTTCTTTTCATAAAATTGTATTTTTTGATCATATTTCGGACTTGTGTATATTGCCTTATAATTAACAATAATAAATAAATAAACAATAATGCTATATCTTCTTGAATCGAACCACTACCTATCGTTTTTCACACATTCTGATACCTTTACAATACAATGCATGACATTACCCCACAAATTTTGAGGGGGGTAATGTCGTGCACATTTTTTTTTTAATTTCTACTAACACGATTTCATGCTACACGAATATTGTTACACATAAATGTTACCAACCAAATTATCTTTCGATCGGATGCTTACTCGTTGTATTCGCTTGTCATGTACGGCTTTACGAGCACTTTAAAGTTGAGTGCACGACATTACCCCCTCTACTCTACTGAAGCCAAAAATTGTTAATTAAACTTACGAACGAATTCTGTGTGTGTGGAATAAAGGAAAATAAAACGAAATATGTCTTTTTTTATAATACTAAACCTTTAAAAAAACAAAAATACTTTGTTTTGTAGTTCTATAAAAATGTACATTGTAGGTGCATACTATTTTGAGTCTGTACGGAAGATATAAAGTATGCAATACTTTAGTAATAAAAAATAAAATAAAAAATAGTCTCATTTATTATTTTAGTTAGTAAACTTAAGCAATATTTAAGCAATACTTTCTTTTGTATTAAATTTTTTTCTTGTGTATATGAAAATATTTTTGTTTCCTTTTAATAAAAAAAATTATTTGTGAAAACTTAAATTATTAATAACCAGTTTCGGTTCTGGTTTCGGTTAGGTTGAATATTATAAAATGGACGAATATTCGGTTTCGGCCAAAATTCCGGAACACTACTTATTATGTTAAATGTAAGCAATCACCTCACTTGGAGTTTTTTGTGTGGCAATAAATTTCATAAGAAAATTTCAGTGAGAGAAAAAGATTTTGTTTTGCTTCATATGAAAACGAAATTTACCAAACAAGAGAACGTTTTACAAAATAAGGCCATTTACATAAAAATTTGCATAATTTTCTATACATTATAAGTGTGTAAAAAATAAAATCAAAACAAACCAGTAATTTTGTGACCAAAAAAATATCGGTCAAATTTTGATTTTTAGTTTTGCCTTAAACAAATAAAAAGCAGAAATAATTATTATTTTTTGCTCAAAATTTTAAAAGTCACAAGATAATTATTATTTTTTGCTTTTTATTATAAAATGCATACTCAGTACGGTCTCTGGTTTAAAGTTTTCCAAGTACCTCTCATACCGCCCTTGACATTATTTAACTTTATTCAGTAGTAATTATCCTGTAGTGCTCTTTTGGCAGCCTTTATGACATTGTTAATTGATGCTAGCCGAATCGTGAGGTCAAGTCTAGTTGTTTGTCTTTTTAGCTTCTTGTGAATATTGTTTTTTATTTTGACTAGTTGCTGAAAGTTAGCATTTGCCCAGGGAGATAAAGCATGCTTTAACAGAATTCTGCTGGTATTTTCTCTTTTGTTTGACACAATGGCTGTAGAAATTACATTTTCAAGTTTATTATAAATATCGTTCGGATCATTTAGATTTAATATGGCCTCGATCTGGAGGGTGTTATCAATTGACTCCTTGATTTGTTGGTGATCTATAATGGTTTTTTTTTTAATTATTTTAAATTTAGAGGATTCGGCACTCAGGTGGATTACGCAACTAATCATATTGTGGTCGCTTAGCGAGTTCTCAATCAAAAAGATCTCATAAACCTCAGAGGTAAAAGCGTTGTCTATGGATGTATTAGAAGCAGGCTAGCTTATGGCCTAGATTCAGACAATACGAGTTAAGCAGAGTTATTAGAGACTGACCATCCGTTGAAGTACTTAGTGCATCAATATTTGAGTCACCAACAGCAATGCAGCATTTTGCTCATATTTTCGATAATTCCGTTTCCAAAATGTTTAAAAAAGTGTTGGTAGGGCATTTCGGTGAACGATAAAAACCAAGTACTATAAGCGTTTTTTATTTATTCTTAGCGATGGAAGCGAAATTCTTATAAAATGGCAATAAGAATCATTGATTATTTCATCCAGTGTAAAAGATAAATTTTCCAAAACATAAGAAGACAGGCCCCCATAGCCGTCTTCTCTACAACAACGAACCTGAGTGCAATATGTCTTGAAATCCATGTGCGGTAGCTTTTCAACCGAGGAAAGTTAAGAGCGAAACGAATTGAATTTGTCAATTGAAGAAATACTTCAAACATTGGGACGTATTAATAAAAACTGAGTGAACGAGTGGAGTGAAGTGAAAATTATTTTGGGTATTCGACAAAATACGGTACATTTTTAAAACTTTTTTGATTTAATTAAAATGGATGTAATTTTCTAAGCCATCCAAGGAAAGTAATAAACTGTAAAATATGCAAAATTTTCGTTCATATGTGTTTGTTTGCAATTTGAATGTAGAACTTGAAGAAAATACAGCGCTACAACTTGGTGAAGTTCAACATAACGATATGCTTGAAGATCCTGAGGTTTTTTAATTTTAATAAGTAAACTTTAAAATTAAGATTGTGTAAGCTGATTGCAATTTTTTCAAAAGTTTTCAATTTTTCCCTTCAAATAGACGAATTAACCTTTTCAATGATACCCTTTTTACGAACATCGCATTTAAATTGCCTGAGCTACATTGTCTCAAAAAATAACCTATTTGGGTCGCGAAAATTGATTCTAAAAATTTATGTCTTCGGATTCTAATAAAACAATTTGAGCCAAACAGGAAATGGAAAGATTATAATAGATGTTATACTTCATTGTAAAATGGGCATATTTGTATAACTTGAGTAAGGCTGAGGTAGCTAGATAACACACTTTTGTTGATTGATCTCAAGTTTTATTAATACGAAATAAGCAAAGACTGAGTGTACTTGAGGTTGCGATGTTTATTCTGAGTGAACACTCAACGTCAAATAAAAATATGAGTAGAGTGGAGTTTAGTTATTAATATTAATATGCTTATTCATACTGATCAGAGTAAGAGCGAGTGGAGCTGAGTTCACTCCACTCGACTCGCTTTATTAATACGACCTATTGAAGGATAATAAGTTTAGAAAGTTGTTATTTTGACAAGATAATACATAAAGATTGAAATCATTTATGTTATTAAAATAATTCATAAAGTTAACTACTGTTTACCAAAATTTAGAAGATTAATGTAGCTAAGAGATTAGGTTGACCTCCTCATCCGAAAGTTCAACTGTTAAAACTTGCACACCAACCGCACCATTCCGTACAGGACGTCTGCTTCCAGTAGTTGCCAAAAGAAAAAGTTCGTCGACTTTCGCCTGCGAGTGTATAAGCTCAGCACGAGCGTTATCAAATGTTTTCGTAAATACATTTCGCCTCTGGTGAAAACATATTTATAGCCCACTCTTTTTAGCTCTTTTGCACGTCCAAACAGCAACAGCGTCTCTTTGGTTAGGAAATCATTAATAAATATCGTATTCTTATACGCGGGCTCAGTTTTAATTTGCTTTTTTTTGGTGCCATGAGCTTCATTTTGGCTTCATGATATGAGAATCTTACGATGACTGTTTTCTGATTATTTGCGTGCTCACCCTGGTCTTGAGTTGTTCTGTTAGAGTATCTGGCTTGTATAATATCGGCATCAACAATTGGAATTTTTAACTGCTTGGCTAAGTCAACCACCAATTCTGTAGCCTTTTTAGAGTTGGTGGAGTCCACCAGCCCTCGAATAATGCAGTCGTTGCGAATTCTCTCCTCCGATAACAGTTTGACTGAGGATCGCAGCTCGTTACTTCCAGCCTCAATTGCAGATTCTTCTTGGAGATTATCTCACCTTTTTTTTATTTAGTTTGACGACACCAATTAGCTCATCGTATTGACGGGACATGAACTCCACTGATTTTTTTATATCATCGAGCTAGCTGAGTTTTTCCATAATTGTGTTGAATTGATTGGATGTTCAGTTCAAACTGCTCACTCACTGCAGTTTTACGCTTGGGACATTCAGGGCAGTAGTATTCCGTATCATCTTGCTGCGTCGCTTCTTGGAAATGCTTCATGTTCAGGCCACTGCACATTGCATGAATCCACCTTTGGCAGCCATCGCATTGAATAGAATCACCACCATCAATGTCCAGCTTGCAGGTCCTGCACACAAATTTTTTGCTAGTTTCAAGTTTATGTTATTTGTTATGTTATCTAAATCTATTTTAATTTAATTTTATTAATTTTTTTATCAGAGAATAAAAAGGCGCAAAACTTTGACGTTTGAGCAGAGTTGCCAGACATATTATATATATAAAAAAAATAAAGACGGTACAGTTTTGTGTAGAAGAACATGTTATTTTTAAGTATCACGATGAAATGGGCCACATAGGCATAGATAAGACAAGCGACCTTATTTCGAAAGTCTATTGGTTCTCTAAGATAAGATACAAAGTAACTAAACACTGTGACGAGGCAAAACATGCCACCAGTTTTGCCGCACATGTAAAATACAACAACACGAACATCGTCAACAGACAAAAGACACAACCGCAACAACATAGCCGTCAAGAAAATAAAGGCAACAACAGCAACAAGAACACAGTCGTCAAAACAGACGACACCATTTCTAAACAAATAAGAAGACGCAGCAACAACACAAGCATAGTCATCAATAACAAGTGCTGATTATATTAACACTTTATCTTTATATTTTCTTAAACATGAATTCCTTACTAAATATTTAGTTATTATTTCCTACAGTTGGAAGTTACTCGAAAATAATTTACATTAATTTTAATATAAATACTAGTTGAGTTTACGTTTTGAGCAAAGCACCTTGTGCCAACATAAATAGTTAACTATTACTTATATATATGTGGTGTGAGCAACGGTCAATGAAACAAAATTAAGCAACATCAAGTTCGCAACACATTAAGCGGCAACGGGACCGCGAGTACTTCGATAGTACCCCAGGGTGGCACCTGTAACATCACCAACAGTAAAGCTACCAACAATTTGCAACATTCAGTTCGTAACATGTTAAGCGCCAACGGGACCGCGAGTACTTCGATAGGAGCCCAGTGTGACCCCAGCGACCCAATGCGTATGTTTCCGAAAGCCACTGAGCGGTATCAACATGTCGACGAGAACACGAGTAGCAACAAAGTCAACATCAAGTTCGCAACACATTAAGCGCCAACGGGACGGCGAGTACTTCGATGGGAGCCCAGGGTGACCCCAGCAAACGATGCGTATGTTTCCGAAAACCACTGAGCGGTATCAACATTTCGACGAGAGAATGAGTAGCAGAGCATGGCAGCACTATTGAGCGGTATCAACATGATAACGAGAGCATGAGCACTACTAGCTAACAGCGAGGCTGTTACGACCAGCCAGCAAAGGTATACAATGAATTGGAGAATGATAAGAAAGTGAGTTGCTGGCGAACCACGAAAGCGAAAAGTTTAACCTATTGAGGAGTTACTGACTGTCCACCAAAGCGAACAGAAGTGCCATAAGTTGCTGAAGGAATTAACACCGAGGTTGTTGAAGAAATTTTCATCGAATTTTCTAAAGAAATTCAAATATAAGTTGCTGAAGGAATTTGCGTGACGAGGATAACAGGTAAAACAAAGAACACGGGCTTACAGGCTGGTTACACAGGCCTGTGACAATGGAAGTGTGAAAGAATGCGTGTACTGTTCGAATGATTCGAAAAATTTCGAACTTTCATGCTAGTAGCAAGAGGTGCTACACACTACTATTGCAGTTTCCGTGTGCTTTACTTGTTGTTTTTTTTTTTTTTTGCTTTTAATTGTAAACAAGCTATACTGGCACAAAAATTATTATTTCGTGATGATTTCTGGACACGACTAAGAATACCTGAGCTATAGAGCCGGAAAACCGACAGCTTCCTTACAACACATACAAAATTGCTTGAAATGTATAGTCTATTCGGCTAAACACGGTCGAAGTAATAGAAGAGCATATAGTCGCCCAAAAATTCTAATTTCTAATAGGGGAAGTTGTTTTACGTTTGATGAATTCAAAGAATTTTTGGAAAACACAATATACAACAAATAAAAGCAGCAACAGCATATCTACAGGCAAACGGTCAAGTCGAGAGGGTGAATAGGAGTTTAGGTCCAAAGATTGCAAAATTGGTCGCTCCTGAAAAGGACTTCACTGGGATACTGTTTTAGAAACAGTTGAGTATACGCTTAATAATTCATCGCACCCAACAGTAAAAGAATATCCAAGTAAAATGCTGTTTGGCATCAAACCTAGATGAAAAGTGAAAGCAATACCGCGGTTGTCATGAGGTATTGCGTAAGAGAGCTGCATCACAATCAAGAAAGAGCGCAGGCTTATAATAAAAAAATATGTAGACAAAAAACAACAGTTACCGAAAAAATATTTTGAAGGAGACTATATGATGGTCAAAAATTTCGATTCACACGCTGGGGTTTCTAGAAAATTAATTCCAAAATTCCGTAGTCCGTATAAAATAACTAAAATTTTGAGACATGATCGATATATGGTTGAAGATGTTGAAAGATTTCAACAGTCGCGAACGCCATATAAAGGAGTGTGGGCTGTCGCAAATATTCGTCCATGGTTCAAAGGGAGTTCAGGATCAAACAATTAAAGTTGTTTGTTGTACATCCGGAGATCAGATCAGGAGATCTCCTGGTCAGGATGGCGGAATTGTAGTAATATGAGTAGTTAGTCTGTAAGGGTGCGTTTATAGTGCCAGCTGGTTGCTGGACCGGACCGAGCTGGAAACGCGTCCTGCTTAAAGCAGCTGGAAGTGCGTATAGTGCGCGCTTGTCGCTGGTGACTTGTTTCAGCTGGTTTTTGACTATTTTGGGTTTGTTTGTATATATTAGTTTTTTTTTTCTTTATTTTTGCAACCGAAGCATCAAAAAAGCCACATGGTTTCGTTCATTCAGTTTGCTTTCCTCAAACCAACAAGTGCAGAGACGTAAATGCGAAAAACGCTGCTGAAACGCGCTTCCTGCAACTGCAAATTCAAGTCACTTGAAGTACCAGCTTGTTTCGACTTTTTTCGCAAGTGTTTTCTGCTGGTTTTTGTTGCCTTCTTGTTTTGTTTTTATTTCAAATTTTTTTTTTGACAAAAAAGAAGATCGTAGAAAGAACGCACATTAAAAAAACGTACATCAGCTGCTGGCTCAAGATTTTTTGATGCTATGACTCAGCTAAAACGCACTTCAAGCCGCATGAAGCCACTTGATCATCCAACTGGTTTTAGGTTTTTTTTAACTTTTTTCTTTAGGTTTTGTTTTTGTTGCATTATTTTTGATACTGCAACAAAGCAATACAAAACTAATCTAAACAAAGTTGTTATATCTTATTGCTGCTATTTTTGTTTGTTTACTTTTGTGCTTAAAATCAAATGGAAAGAAAGAGCGCACATAAGAAAATTTGATAATCTTCGATTCTCTGTTTTAGATGAAACGCACTTGCAGCCGCTAATCGACGAATTGCTTCACCGGCTGGTTTAGCTTTTTTCACTATTTCTCTTTTTGTTTTCTGTGTGCAACAGTTGATAGAAATTTATCTTCGTTGCTTCTTTAAAGTACTGTTTCTGTGTGTATTTTTTGCGGTCAAGAAAATACAGCATAACAACTGAGCGCAATTTCGTGTTCTTGTATGCTTATTACTTTTCTTGTTGGTCTTCTTTGTTGCTATCGTGTGGTTCTTTGTTTTTTTGAATGAATGAATTCAAGGAAACACAGAATCGATCGCGACGCTGGCAGTCAAGTGTGCTGCAAATTGTTGTTTTTTCGTATATCAATATTTTTCCGAGGAATTTAGTTTGCTGCCGCCAACGTTGCCAACTTTGTGGGAAAAATCCCTTTATGGTATTTTTTAATTGCTGTGAGAAAAGGGATTCCCATGGTATTTTTTAATTCAGCGTGGTATTTCTTACCTCGTGTGGGATTCTTTCCCACATTATTGAAACAATTTTTTGTTTTGTGTGTTTTCAATATATATTTTTTGTGGGCTATTTTTTATTACTGTGGAATTTTTGTGGTATTTTTTAATTGCTGTGGTATTTTCATGGTATTTATTGCTTCCTGTGGTATTTTTCTCATGGGAATTATTGTGGGAATTTTAATATTCAAGTGTGGGAGAAAGGGAATTTGTGTGGTAATTTTGGTTGGCAACTATGGCTGCCGCACATTTGAGTCATATTATATTGCCTGCATTCAGCGGAAAGAACTGTTCCACAACTTTCGGGCTGAATGGTATGCTCTCACAGAACATGTTCCTTGAGATGTCACAATTTATATAGCGAAAATATTTTATGCTACTTCGCTACTTGAGCACTTTTTCGGCTAGAATGCGGCCATTGCTATTCTTTTCCGCGCTTAATTAATCGGGACCGCTTGTAGCTGAAGTGTGATTTATACATTGTTTCGTGTACTTCTTGCGTGGGCCAAGTAAAACTTTAAAATTGAAATGGATTCCTCCGATGAAGACTTTTTGTGCTCGCAGTTTTTGAGCTGCTAAAAAAAGACAGAGGGCATTTGTGGTTCATCCTATTAACAAAAACAGGCATTTGTTTGGGGAATTTCACCATTTGTATCCAGAACTAAGAAAAGACCCAAGCAAATTTCATGGATATACTAGGATGACAATGGATTCCTTTGATCTCGTAATACAAAAAATTACGTGTTAGTCCTGGTTTACACTCGTCAAGTCTTATGTTTCAGGGCGATCGACGCATGTGGAAAGGGGAAAGAACAAACTTGAATGTACCGTCAATTCTGGGGCAATTCGTTTTGTGTTCGTTCGTTGACCAGTTATTTTTTATTTTATTTCGACGGCAAACTTCAGAAGAAAAAGGGAGAAGTGAAAGAAACAAATGACCGTCAACTCTTGACGAGTGTAAATTGAATCGTCAAGTTTAAAAGGGAATATGCAAAACTTGACCGTCAAGTCTTGACGAGTGTAAACCAGGACTTGGCCCGCAAATGATAATAAACACATAAGATCTTCTGTAATAAGTTATCAGAAGAATACTACAGAAAAATGTTTGTTTTTTCTGTAATTCCATTGATTCGTTTGATCATTTTACACACTTGCTTTTGTGCACAAGAAAAACATACAAAAGACGAAGAAAAGGAGCAACAGCAAAAAAAATTGTTTTCCTTGTTTCTTTTTTCATTTCATGTTATTTAACGAAAGTAATGAGCAAGCAACGTGTAAAATGAATCAAAAGACAAGCAAACCGTGCGAGCGAGGGAGAAAGCAACAATCGGGAAGATGGAAACCATCGCACAAGTCACTTGAAGTTGCCAGCTCGGCTGGCACTATACGTACTTTGAGCTTGTTTCATATGATTGTATGTGCAGCGTTTTCCAGCTTTCCTTCTCGGTTCGGTCCGGTCCAGCAACAAGTCGCCACTATAAACGCGCCCTAAGTTATCATTCACACTCTGTATATATATATATTTAGTCCATACGTAATCGTTCATCTGATATCATTCACACCATAAATAAATGTATTGACCTTTATCAAACATAATAACTTGTTGAGTCACATTGCATTTTGTTCATGCAAAAAAATAGGTAATAATCCTTCCCACGCTTCCTTTATTTTCACAGTTCCAGCTGAAGAGTTTGCAACTGTTCTAAACTCTAATTTGTGGACTGATATTATACTCATTACAGAGTTTCAGTCTAAAAATAAGCCTAGAGGGAAGACTCAAGCCGCCGTCAATCCCAAAAAAACTGAATAGGCTGTCCCTTTACTATCAAAATGTAAGGGGATTACGTTCTAAGACGCGAGACGTATTTTTAATAAAACTGTGGCTTTTACGATAAAACTGTTAATGGTACCTTTGAAGATAACTATCTGATGTATAATTTTGTTGTATGCATATTTTACCTCTGACATAAAGGAGCGGAGATATTGGCGAATGACCGACTTCGGTGA
Source organism: Dichetophora obliterata (assembly GCA_963920525.1). Lineage (NCBI taxonomy): Eukaryota > Metazoa > Arthropoda > Insecta > Diptera > Sciomyzidae > Dichetophora > Dichetophora obliterata. Next base: position 65,082,378 of record OY986438.1, on the reverse strand, counting down.
ACTTTGAACACAAATATCTTTAAGCGCGTACATGGTATCAAAGGGCAGTAATTATGTTGTAAGAGGTTTTCACAAAAAAAATTATATATAAATTTTTCGATTTCAGATTAAAAAAAAAAAATTTCAGTGGAAAAAAATATGACAATGAAATACAAAAACCCTCTGGCAAAGTCAAAAGATTCGTCACAGAAAAATATATTAAGCCGGTGAGGTTAAAAATTCGTTCCGCTCCAATGCACATATAAAAATCTGATACTTTTTTATTCAAATAAAATAAGTGTAACAATTTTATATCTATTGGTATTCAATGAAGAACTACTAGGGATGTGACGGATGTCATTTTGCGGATGCGAATCTGTAAACGGGTGGCGTATGCGGATGCTCTCAGTTAAATTATAAATATTGATTATCCCATGATTTAAATACAAATTCTAAATGTTTGATAGTTTAAATCATACTTTAGTAAATATGTTTTTATTATTTCTAATATTTATTTTTTTATGTAAACCTTTTTAAGGAATAAAATAATAAACTCATTAATTAAAAAAAAAAAACAGTACAAATATTAAATTTTAAAGGCTTTTAAAGTTATTTAGCTCAACTAGACAAACTTAAAGCAGAACTTTAATTATTAAAAGTATTTTAAAAATTATGTTAATACAGTACCTCAGAAGTTAGAAGCTGTTTGTAAGTCGGGAACTTCTAATTTCTGAAATCTTATCATTTCGGAGTTAAAATTTGTAAAGTTGAATTTATAATAATATTGTTGAAGCAATAATGTAAGGATATAGTTACTAGATAAAACTAACACACTTATAATGTATAGAAAATTATGCAAATTTTTATGTAAATGGCCTTGTTTTGTAAAACGTTCTCTTGTTTGGTAAATTTCGTTTTCATATGAAGCAAAACAGAGAACAGAGAAGATATAAAATTGTTACACTTATTTTATTTGAATAAAAAAGTATAAGATTTTTATATGTGCATTGGAGCGGAACGAATTTTTAACCTCACCGGCTTAATATATTTTTCTGTGACGAATCTTTTGACTTTGCCAGAGGGTTTTTGTATTTCATTGTCATATTTTTTTCCACTGAAATTTTTTTTTTTTAATCTGAAATCGAAAAATTTATATATAATTTTTTTTGTGAAAACCTCTTACAACATAATTACTGCCCTTTGATACCATGTACGCGCTTAAAGATATTTGTGTTCAAAGTTCACCGAAGTCGGTCATTCGCCAATATCTCCGCTCCTTTATGTCAGAGGTAAAATATGCATACAACAAAATTATACATCAGATAGTTATCTTCAAAGGTACCATTAACAGTTTTATCGTAAAAGCCACAGTTTTATTAAAAATACGTCTCGCGTCTTAGAACGTAATCCCCTTACATTTTGATAGTAAAGGGACAGCCTATTCAGTTTTTTTGGGATTGACGGCGGCTTGAGTCTTCCCTCTAGGCTTATTTTTAGACTGAAACTCTGTAATGAGTATAATATCAGTCCACAAATTAGAGTTTAGAACAGTTGCAAACTCTTCAGCTGGAACTGTGAGAATAAAGGAAGCGTGGGAAGGATTATTACCTATTTTTTTGCATGAACAAAATGCAATGTGACTCAACAAGTTATTATGTTTGATAAAGGTCAATACATTTATTTATGGTGTGAATGATATCAGATGAACGATTACGTATGGACTAAATATATATATATACAGAGTGTGAATGATAACTAACTAACTACTCATATTACTACAATTCCGCCATCCTGACCAGGAGATCTCCTGATCTGATCTCCGGATGTACAACAAACAACTTTAATTGTTTGATCCTGAACTCCCTTTGAACCATGGACGAATATTTGCGACAGCCCACACTCCTTTATATGGCGTTCGCGACTGTTGAAATCTTTCAACATCTTCAACCATATATCGATCATGTCTCAAAATTTTAGTTATTTTATACGGACTACGGAATTTTGGAATTAATTTTCTAGAAACCCCAGCGTGTGAATCGAAATTTTTGACCATCATATAGTCTCCTTCAAAATATTTTTTCGGTAACTGTTGTTTTTTGTCTACATATTTTTTTATTATAAGCCTGCGCTCTTTCTTGATTGTGATGCAGCTCTCTTACGCAATACCTCATGACAACCGCGGTATTGCTTTCACTTTTCATCTAGGTTTGATGCCAAACAGCATTTTACTTGGATATTCTTTTACTGTTGGGTGCGATGAATTATTAAGCGTATACTCAACTGTTTCTAAAACAGTATCCCAGTGAAGTCCTTTTCAGGAGCGACCAATTTTGCAATCTTTGGACCTAAACTCCTATTCACCCTCTCGACTTGACCGTTTGCCTGTAGATATGCTGTTGCTGCTTTTATTTGTTGTATATTGTGTTTTCCAAAAATTCTTTGAATTCATCAAACGTAAAACAACTTCCCCTATTAGAAATTAGAATTTTTGGGCGACTATATGCTCTTCTATTACTTCGACCGTGTTTAGCCGAATAGACTATACATTTCAAGCAATTTTGTATGTGTTGTAAGGAAGCTGTCGGTTTTCCGGCTCTATAGCTCAGGTATTCTTAGTCGTGTCCAGAAATCATCACGAAATAATAATTTTTGTGCCAGTATAGCTTGTTTACAATTAAAAGCAAAAAAAAAAAAAAAAACAACAAGTAAAGCACACGGAAACTGCAATAGTAGTGTGTAGCACCTCTTGCTACTAGCATGAAAGTTCGAAATTTTTCGAATCATTCGAACAGTACACGCATTCTTTCACACTTCCATTGTCACAGGCCTGTGTAACCAGCCTGTAAGCCCGTGTTCTTTGTTTTACCTGTTATCCTCGTCACGCAAATTCCTTCAGCAACTTATATTTGAATTTCTTTAGAAAATTCGATGAAAATTTCTTCAACAACCTCGGTGTTAATTCCTTCAGCAACTTATGGCACTTCTGTTCGCTTTGGTGGACAGTCAGTAACTCCTCAATAGGTTAAACTTTTCGCTTTCGTGGTTCGCCAGCAACTCACTTTCTTATCATTCTCCAATTCATTGTATACCTTTGCTGGCTGGTCGTAACAGCCTCGCTGTTAGCTAGTAGTGCTCATGCTCTCGTTATCATGTTGATACCGCTCAATAGTGCTGCCATGCTCTGCTACTCATTCTCTCGTCGAAATGTTGATACCGCTCAGTGGTTTTCGGAAACATACGCATCGTTTGCTGGGGTCACCCTGGGCTCCCATCGAAGTACTCGCCGTCCCGTTGGCGCTTAATGTGTTGCGAACTTGATGTTGACTTTGTTGCTACTCGTGTTCTCGTCGACATGTTGATACCGCTCAGTGGCTTTCGGAAACATACGCATTGGGTCGCTGGGGTCACACTGGGCTCCTATCGAAGTACTCGCGGTCCCGTTGGCGCTTAACATGTTACGAACTGAATGTTGCAAATTGTTGGTAGCTTTACTGTTGGTGATGTTACAGGTGCCACCCTGGGGTACTATCGAAGTACTCGCGGTCCCGTTGCCGCTTAATGTGTTGCGAACTTGATGTTGCTTAATTTTGTTTCATTGACCGTTGCTCACACCACATATATATAAGTATTGGGGGTTGGAATTAATTTTAAAGGTTTTTTTTCGGTTTTTGAGCATTTATTTAGAAACAACGGTACAATGTATATTATTCAAAGTATTGTCCATCGTTAGCTACAACATTTTCCCATCTTTCTGGCAGCATATGGATTCCGCGCCGGAAGAACGATTCGTCTTTTGAGGCAATCCACGAATCGACCCATTTTTTGGTATCCTCGTAAGAAGTGAAGCGCTGCTCAGCCAAGCCATGCGTCATCGATCTGAATAGGTGGTAGTCGGAAGGGGCTATGTCTGGGCTATAAGGCGGGTGGGGTAGCACATCCCAATTCAGCGCCTCCAACGTTTCCTTGACGGTTCTTGCAACATGTGGCCGTGCGTTGTCATGTTGAAAAACCACTTTGTCGTGTCTTTTGGCATATTCCGGCAGTTTAACCTTTAATGCTCGGCTCAATTGCATCAATTGTTGTTGGTAGCGTTCCCCAGTGATGGTTTCGTTAGGTTTTAGCAGCTCATAGTACACGACACCCTTCTGATCCCACCAAATACACAGCATAAGCTTGGCGCCATGAATATTCGGCTTGGCCCTCGATGTTGATGCATGGCCGGGTGGTCCCTACGATTTTTATCGCTTAGGATTATCGTAATGGATCCACTTTTCATCGCCAGTGACAATACGATGCAAAAAACTCTTCCTTTTATGCCGTTGAAGCAGTTGTTCGCACATGCAAAATCGCCGTTCAACGTCGCTCGGCTTCAACTGGTACGGCACCCAATTTCCTTGCTTTTGAATCATTCCCATGGCCTTCAAGCGTTTGCCGACCGTTGATAAGTCGACTCCCAATGATTCTGACAATTCTTGAAGGGTTTGATACGGGTCTTCATCGAACAAAGCCTCCAATTCCTCATCTTCAAACTTTTTCGGCTGGCCCGGACGCTCTTTGTCTTCCGTATCAAAATCACCACTTTTAAACCGACGGAACCAGTACTCACAAGTATAAATCGATGGAGCATAGTCCCCGTAAGCCTCAGTAAGCGTGCGTTGTGCTTCAACCGCTTTTTTCTTCAAATGGAAGCACAAAAGTAAACTGTTTGCGTTAGTAGCGGAGTAATTGAAAATGCGATGGTTACGATTGCTGGTTCATTTTATTACTACTCTATAAATCTTCTTAACAAACTCCGAAAAGCTTAAATATAGTTCAAAGCAACAGTTAAATTATAAGAGAAAAACCGTAATGAGTAAATACATGGTGATTAATATAACATCATATTCAGCGCCAACATACCGGCCACCTTGAACTATCAAAATAGTTTAAAGATATAATTTTAAAGAATTCATATGTTAGTACTATATTTGCAAGTTAAAAAAAGAATATAAGAAATAACTATGCTTCTTGCACTTCAGGAAGAATCGTAACAACCTTTACTATCGGGCGCGTAAGTGTGCCTTCTGCTGTCTTCAACTGCACTGCACGAACCTTTCCATCATCTCCTGGAAAACACTTGATTACCCTCGCCATTCGCCATTTAGCCGGAGGGATGTTGTCGTCTCTGATGACAACCAAATCATTGACTTCGATGTTTTTCTGCGGCCGTAACCATTTCGAACGTTTTTGCAGTGTGACCAGGTACTCCAAATGCCATCGTCGCCAAAAATGTTGACGAATTTGCGATAGTAGCTGCCATCTTTGATTTAGACTTCCTTTGAAGTAAAACACTTCAGGCTCAGGTAACACTTTGAGCGGTTCAGCGATCAAAAAATGACCGGGAGTAAGTGTTTCTAAGTCGCAAGCATCAGCAGACAGCGGACATAATGGACGCGAATTTACGCAAGCCTCTACTTCTGCCAAAATAGTATAGAACTCTTCATAGGTTAATAGCGTCGATGTTAAGGCTCGTTTAAGGTGAAATTTAACTCTTTTAACTCCTATTTCCCAATAACCACCCATGTGTGGTGCACTCGGTGGATTATAATTCCATTCCATGCAGGAATCTGCAAGATATCTTTGAATTTTGTCGTCTTTCAAAACTTGTCTAAATACAATTTGCAGGTCTCGTTCAGCCCCCACAAAATTCGTTCCATTATCCGAATAATACTTATTGCAATGACCTCGGCGCGCTACGAACCGTTTTAAGACTCCTACAAATGTTTCTGAAGACAAGTCACCTGCTAACTCCAGATGCATTGCACCAGTGGCCATGCATATGAATACCGCAATATATCCTTTCGTTGATTTAGCACCACGGCCCTTAGAAAATTTTATCAAGAAAGGACCAGCCATGTCGACCCCAGTATGTAAAAACGGACGGCCACTGTTGACTCTATACTTTGGCAAGTTGGCCATCATTTGGTGCTGCTTAGTGACACTGTGACGTCGACAAGTTACACAGCTGCGATAAATCTTTCTTACCAAATTACGGGAGCCAACTATCCAGTAACGTCGTTGCAACGCCGCTTGCATGAGCTGCGGGCCTGCGTGAAGTAGCATCTTATGAAGATCGTTGACAATCATGCTAGCGAGAGGTGACTTGCCAGGCATTATAATTGGATATTTTGCGTCTGACGATACTGCAGCATGCTTGATACGACCACCCACTCTGAGTATGCCTTTGCCATCCATGAAGACATTTAATCGAGCGATAGCGCTTCGTAGTGATATCGTACTGCTCTTGAGACAACAAGCAATCTCATCAGAGTAAGCGTTCAACTGTATTTGCTTAATCCAATAGTTTTCAGCATTTTGCAGCTCAGAACTAGTGAGCGACCCTTTTGTTGGTAGACTTGCTGCAAGACTTTTCTGCCGTATGTTTAAATTAAATCGCATACAATATGCCGTGATGCGTTTTAAACGAATGAATGAAGAATAGGCTGCATACAAATTCCAAACCGAAGAAGTAGAAGAAATGTGCACGAGAACTTTCTTCGGGCGAAGTTCTTCAGTAGTTTCTGGATTTTTTATTTGTGGTGGTGGCCAGCAGTCCGGATGTTGGGCTAGCCAGCTCGGTCCATTCCACCATAAATGATGATCGAGAAGCTTGGATGTTTGAAAACCTCTAGATGCACAATCCGCTGGATTGTGGTCTGAAGCAACATGAAACCAATTTTCAGGTGAAATTATGGCTTGAACCTTTGCTACCCGGTTAGCAACAAAGACGGACCAACGGCTGGGGTGACTCTGCAACCACGCCAACGCGTTCATGGAATCTGTCCATCCATATATTTTGGAAGTTAATGGATTGAAAGATCTTTCAACTTGCTTTGCTAGGTTGGCAACTAAGTCTGCTGCGCACAGTTCTAGTTTGGCTACGGAAATAGAACGTAAAGGTGAAACTCTAGTTTTTGCACTTACCAAAGAAACCCTTATGGAGCCATCAGCATATTGCGTTCGAGAGTAAACGACACCGGCGTAGGCGAGCTCAGAGGCGTCAGCAAAGCAATGAAGATCGGTAATAGATCCCTCACTGCTAGTTCCCAGCCATCTGGGAATTTTAAGGTTAGCTAGTAACTTAAGTCCCTCACGATGCTTTAGCCAATATTCAGCAATGTCATCTGGTACTGGATCGTCCCAGCCGATGTTTAGCAACCAGAGACGTTGAAACAACATTTTTGGAACTACAGTAATTGGAGCAATTTTTCCAGTTGGATCGAACAAACGACAGGAGTCCGAGAGAAGGGTTCTTTTGGTAAGAGTTTTCGGCGGAGGATTCAAATTCACAGCATAGTACAAGTAATCTTCTTTTGAATTCCACATCAAACCCAGAGCACGGACTGTGTTGTCTTCAGCTAGCAGATGCGTAGTATCTTGCTCCCTTGCATCCAGTGGAATGTTGCGAATGACAACTTGCGAGTTAGAAGCCCATTTTCGTAGTTCAAAACAGCCCTGTGCCAGAATTAAAGATATTTCTTTGCGAATATTGTCTAGTTCTTGCTCTGATGAAGATCCCGTTAAGAGGTCATCCATGTAAAAGTCAGACATTATGACAGAGGCAGCGCGAGGATACTGAAGGTAAGTGTCTTTTGCCGTTTTCTGGATGGCCTTGACTGCGTGATGAGCACTAGAGGCTACTCCAAATGTTACCCTCAGCATTCGATAGTCTTGCAAAGGTTCCCTTGGTGATTTGCGCCATATTATCCGCTGATAATCAGTGTGCTCTTTGGAGACTAAAACTTGACGATACATTGCAGCAACATCAGCAATTAAGGCGTATCTGTGAGTTTGAAATCTGTTTAGAATTGAAGTTAAATCCTGCTGCAACTGTGGTCCGACCATTAATGCATCGTTCAGCGAAATCCCGTTGGAGCTTTTCTGCGAGGCATTGAATACAATTCGTGTTTTTGTTGTAGAGCTTGTATCTTTTAAGACGCTGAGATGAGGCATGTAGAAATTCGATGAAGGCAAGTCGTTGACAGGCTCCATGTGACCTTGTTTTAACATATCTTCAAGAACTGCATGGTATTTAACACGCAGTTGTTGATTTTTGCTGAGTCTTCTTTCCATTCGTAGCCAAGACTGAACAGCTGTCGCTCTGGACTCTCCCAGACAAAAATTCGGCTTCAATGGCAAGTCTACAATAAAACGGCCGCTTTCATCTCTTTTATGTGAGGAATCGAACAGGTCCTCACAAAGCGTTTCTTCTCGCGTATGATATCGTTTTACGGAATCGTCTTCCAGCTCCCATGCACGGGTAACTGCTCTAGTGAGGTCTATATCTGCGCATAAACAAATGGATGAGTCTTGGTGTTGGTTTTGAGAGCTTACCTTGCCGAAAAGAACCCAGCCAAAAGCGGTTTTTTGTGCTATTGGCGTGCCCGGTGGCCCTTTAATAATTTTTGGCTCCAGCAGCATTGACATTGCATCAGCTCCAATAATTAAATCGATGCGACCTGGTTTATGAAAGAACGGATCTGCCATTTTGAGACCTGCGAAGTGCGGCCAATAGCCAGCGTTAACCTGTGATGATGGCAGCATACCAGTGAGCTTGGAAAGGACTAAAGCTGATAACTTGTAGGTACGGCTTTCGTCTAATGATGCTACTAATAATGACGTTTGACCGTTGACTGCGCGTTTGGTGCATCCGATTCCAGCAACGATAACATCACTGCTAGTTCGTAGTAACTGCATCTTTTGTGCACAAGCTTCAGTAATAAACGATGAATGAGACCCCGTGTCAAAGAGCGCCCGCAGAATGTGTTGCTTTCCAGCAAAGTCATGCGCCTTTACTAAAGCTGTGGCCAGTAGCACAGAACTTTGCGCCACATTTACCTCTTCACCGTGGAACGCGACTGTAGATGATAGTGTTGTTTGTTGTGTCAGCGGAGAGTTCGATATTAAACTGCTGGCAGGAGGGGTGTGCAGCAGTGTGTGATGCCGTTGTCTGCATTCTCTGCATGTTGATGAGCTCCTACATTTTTCAGCCACGTGCGTTAAACTTAAACAATTTTTACAGGCATTCTTCTGCAGCGCTGCTTCTATGCGTGCTTCAACATGTAAATTGCGAAATAACGAACACCTATAAATTTGGTGATCAGCTGAACAATAAAAACATTTGTTGTTGTTGGTGTTGTAATCTGGCTGCGCAGCATGGCAAAATTTAGATTTGTTGTTTTTGTTTGACAGCACAGTTCTGTTTGGCTTCGAAGCATGTGCTGATGCTGTTAATACTTCCAAAGAGCGGCAACGTGTTTCCAAAAACTCTTGCAAGTCGTCTAAAATTGGCATCTTATCGTCTTTTAAGCTAAGCTCCCACTGTCTTCGCGTCTCATCGGCAAGTCTGTGAACAATAGCATGTATTAGCCAATCCTCCCAGAATTCAACCGGCATTGAGAGAGCTTTAAGAGCTCGCACGTTCTGCATTATTGGGTCGAGAACACTTTTTATACCAGGTGCGGTATCGACTTCAACCCTTTGCACTGCAAAAATGGCACTAAGGTGATGATCTTTGATGACACGTTGAATGTTGTATCTGGTCTTTAGTAAGTTCCAAGCTTCCAAATAGTTTGCATCCTGAAGCTTAAAATTTGAAATCAAATGCAAAGGCTCTCCTAATAAGCAGCACCTTAAATAATGCAGTTTCTGACTACCCGTCAGTGATTCTTGCTCGTTTACTATTGCATTGAAGCTGTCGTAGAATGCTAACCATGTGGTAGGGTCACCTGAGAAATGCGGTAGATCAAATACAGGGAGCTTGATGTTTGGAATTAATGCAGAACGTTCAAAAGAGGCACCCGCAGTTGTTGCTGTTATTTCAGTGCTTTGCGCTTGTTGCGTGGCTGCCTTGAGCATTCTTTTAAAGTTGGACAAAGCTGTTACATACCAAAGCTCTCCCTGCTCTCTTTCACTATCTTCCACTTCCATCGACTCCGTTCCACATGATTCTTCGACCCTTTCTTGAGCTTCTGAAAAGCGGACCCACTGTTCTCTTAAAAGTTCCATGAAAGTTTCTACCTGCTGCTCATCGCAAAGACCAGTTTCATCTTTGCTCACTTCCATAAATCTCTTAATAGCCTTGCGCGCAGAGTCTCTTTTTTTTACATTGGACATAGTTATAACGAAACGACACAGAAACAGTGACAAAGAAAGTACGGTATTTATGTGTAACTAAAATTGTGTGTGCAGTGAGCAATGCGTATTAGAAAACGATTTGATATTAAATTATTTAATATGTAGTATGTATGCGGTGCAATGCGATGAAATTGCAATATAATAATTTTTAATTGTAATACGCGAAGTTTGCCGATATGAACACCTCATGAGTTTTTAACGAGTAGTTTTGTTACTATTGAGTGTATTATACGCGGGCTTGTGGTATGTATTAAAGAAAAATATTGCGATTTTATTTAATTAGTTGCGGTTGATAAGTTTTAATAAATTTTACTTATCCGTCACGAAGGACCAATTGTTTGCGTTAGTAGCGGAGTAATTGAAAATGCGATGGTTACGATTGCTGGTTCATTTTATTACTACTCTATAAATCTTCTTAACAAACTCCGAAAAGCTTAAATATAGTTCAAAGCAACAGTTAAATTATAAGAGAAAAACCGTAATGAGTAAATACATGGTGATTAATATAACATCATATTCAGCGCCAACATAAACCTTCCCGCAAATTGCGTTTTGTTGGAACGAAAGTCGACATGTTCACAGAGAAAAAAATATATGTTGTTTACACTTCAGTGGAATGACACATACTGAAAAATGAAGCTTAGACAATGTGCTTTGAAATGAATATAGTCACAGGTGTGCCCGATGCGATCTATTGATAGTTACGCCATCTCTTAGAAAACCTTTAAAACTAATTCCAACCCCCAATAATAGTTAACTATTTATGTTGGCACAAGGTGCTTTGCTCAAAACGTAAACTCAACTAGTATTTATATTAAAATTAATGTAAATTATTTTCGAGTAACTTCCAACTGTAGGAAATAATAACTAAATATTTAGTAAGGAATTCATGTTTAAGAAAATATAAAGATAAAGTGTTAATATAATCAGCACTTGTTATTGATGACTATGCTTGTGTTGTTGCTGCGTCTTCTTATTTGTTTAGAAATGGTGTCGTCTGTTTTGACGACTGTGTTCTTGTTGCTGTTGTTGCCTTTATTTTCTTGACGGCTATGTTGTTGCGGTTGTGTCTTTTGTCTGTTGACGATGTTCGTGTTGTTGTATTTTACATGTGCGGCAAAACTGGTGGCATGTTTTGCCTCGTCACAGTGTTTAGTTACTTTGTATCTTATCTTAGAGAACCAATAGACTTTCGAAATAAGGTCGCTTGTCTTATCTATGCCTATGTGGCCCATTTCATCGTGATACTTAAAAATAACATGTTCTTCTACACAAAACTGTACCGTCTTTATTTTTTTTATATATATAATATGTCTGGCAACTCTGCTCAAACGTCAAAGTTTTGCGCCTTTTTATTCTCTGATAAAAAAATTAATAAAATTAAATTAAAATAGATTTAGATAACATAACAAATAACATAAACTTGAAACTAGCAAAAAATTTGTGTGCAGGACCTGCAAGCTGGACATTGATGGTGGTGATTCTATTCAATGCGATGGCTGCCAAAGGTGGATTCATGCAATGTGCAGTGGCCTGAACATGAAGCATTTCCAAGAAGCGACGCAGCAAGATGATACGGAATACTACTGCCCTGAATGTCCCAAGCGTAAAACTGCAGTGAGTGAGCAGTTTGAACTGAACATCCAATCAATTCAACACAATTATGGAAAAACTCAGCTAGCTCGATGATATAAAAAAATCAGTGGAGTTCATGTCCCGTCAATACGATGAGCTAATTGGTGTCGTCAAACTAAATAAAAAAAAGGTGAGATAATCTCCAAGAAGAATCTGCAATTGAGGCTGGAAGTAACGAGCTGCGATCCTCAGTCAAACTGTTATCGGAGGAGAGAATTCGCAACGACTGCATTATTCGAGGGCTGGTGGACTCCACCAACTCTAAAAAGGCTACAGAATTGGTGGTTGACTTAGCCAAGCAGTTAAAAATTCCAATTGTTGATGCCGATATTATACAAGCCAGATACTCTAACAGAACAACTCAAGACCAGGGTGAGCACGCAAATAATCAGAAAACAGTCATCGTAAGATTCTCATATCATGAAGCCAAAATGAAGCTCATGGCACCAAAAAAAAGCAAATTAAAACTGAGCCCGCGTATAAGAATACGATATTTATTAATGATTTCCTAACCAAAGAGACGCTGTTGCTGTTTGGACGTGCAAAAGAGCTAAAAAGAGTGGGCTATAAATATGTTTTCACCAGAGGCGAAATGTATTTACGAAAACATTTGATAACGCTCGTGCTGAGCTTATACACTCGCAGGCGAAAGTCGACGAACTTTTTCTTTTGGCAACTACTGGAAGCAGACGTCCTGTACGGAATGGTGCGGTTGGTGTGCAAGTTTTAACAGTTGAACTTTCGGATGAGGAGGTCAACCTAATCTCTTAGCTACATTAATCTTCTAAATTTTGGTAAACAGTAGTTAACTTTATGAATTATTTTAATAACATAAATGATTTCAATCTTTATGTATTATCTTGTCAAAATAACAACTTTCTAAACTTATTATCCTTCAATAGGTCGTATTAATAAAGCGAGTCGAGTGGAGTGAACTCAGCTCCACTCGCTCTTACTCTGATCAGTATGAATAAGCATATTAATATTAATAACTAAACTCCACTCTACTCATATTTTTATTTGACGTTGAGTGTTCACTCAGAATAAACATCGCAACCTCAAGTACACTCAGTCTTTGCTTATTTCGTATTAATAAAACTTGAGATCAATCAACAAAAGTGTGTTATCTAGCTACCTCAGCCTTACTCAAGTTATACAAATATGCCCATTTTACAATGAAGTATAACATCTATTATAATCTTTCCATTTCCTGTTTGGCTCAAATTGTTTTATTAGAATCCGAAGACATAAATTTTTAGAATCAATTTTCGCGACCCAAATAGGTTATTTTTTGAGACAATGTAGCTCAGGCAATTTAAATGCGATGTTCGTAAAAAGGGTATCATTGAAAAGGTTAATTCGTCTATTTGAAGGGAAAAATTGAAAACTTTTGAAAAAATTGCAATCAGCTTACACAATCTTAATTTTAAAGTTTACTTATTAAAATTAAAAAACCTCAGGATCTTCAAGCATATCGTTATGTTGAACTTCACCAAGTTGTAGCGCTGTATTTTCTTCAAGTTCTACATTCAAATTGCAAACAAACACATATGAACGAAAATTTTGCATATTTTACAGTTTATTACTTTCCTTGGATGGCTTAGAAAATTACATCCATTTTAATTAAATCAAAAAAGTTTTAAAAATGTACCGTATTTTGTCGAATACCCAAAATAATTTTCACTTCACTCCACTCGTTCACTCAGTTTTTATTAATACGTCCCAATGTTTGAAGTATTTCTTCAATTGACAAATTCAATTCGTTTCGCTCTTAACTTTCCTCGGTTGAAAAGCTACCGCACATGGATTTCAAGACATATTGCACTCAGGTTCATTGTTGTAGAGAAGACGGCTATGGGGGCCTGTCTTCTTATGTTTTGGAAAATTTATCTTTTACACTGGATGAAATAATCAATGATTCTTATTGCCATTTTATAAGAATTTCGCTTCCATCGCTAAGAATAAATAAAAAACGCTTATAGTACTTGGTTTTTATCGTTCACCGAAATGCCCTACCAACACTTTTTTAAACATTTTGGAAACGGAATTATCGAAAATATGAGCAAAATGCTGCATTGCTGTTGGTGACTCAAATATTGATGCACTAAGTACATCAACGGATGGTCAGTCTCTAATAACTCTGCTTAACTCGTATTGTCTGAATCTAGGTCATAAGCTAGCCTGCTTCTAATACATCCATAGACAACGCTTTTACCTCTGAGGTTTATGAGATCTTTTTGATTGAGAACTCGCTAAGCGACCACAATATGATTAGTTGCGTAATCCACCTGAGTGCCGAATCCTCTAAATTTAAAATAATTAAAAAAAAAAAACCATTATAGATCACCAACAAATCAAGGAGTCAATCGATAACACCCTATATATTTTTATCAAAACACCCGATATAACACCCGATATTTATAATAAACTTGAAAATGTAATTTCTACAGCCATTGTGTCAAACAAAAGAGAAAATACCAGCAGAATTCTGTTAAAGCATGCTTTATCTCCCTGGGCAAATGCTAACTTTCAGCAACTAGTCAAAATAAAAAACAATATTCACAAGAAGCTAAAAAGACAAACAACTAGACTTGACCTCACGATTCGGCTAGCATCAATTAACAATGTAATAAAGGCTGCCAAAAGAGCACTACAGGATAATTACTACTGAATAAAGTTAAATAATGTCAAGGGCGGTATGAGAGGTACTTGGAAAACTTTAAACCAGAGACCGTACTGAGTATGCATTTTATAATAAAAAGCAAAAAATAATAATTATCTTGTGACTTTTAAAATTTTGAGCAAAAATAATAATTATTTCTGCTTTTTATTTTTTTAAGGCAAAAATAAAAATCAAAATTTGACCGATATTTTTTTGGTCACAAAATTACTGGTTTGTTTTGATTTTATTTTTTAAGGCAAAAATAAAAACCAAAATTTTCCCAACATATTTTAGAGCACAAAATAACTTGTAAGTATTGATTTCTATTTTCTTATTCAAAAATTTTAAGCGTACGTTTGCCGATTTGATGCGTTTTATGTTAATGTTTGTTTTACTATTGATCCACTTTCGTTAAAAATAAATGGTTTTAAATGCCGTTTCAAATAGACAAATCAAGTTACACCAAAAGTTATTCGAAAGTTTAAAAAATCTCATAAAGATACAAAAGTACAAATTGTACAGAAATTAGTTAACGAGGACTCTTAATTTGAATTAATATACCAAATTTTAAAATAAGATTGTTTTGTTCGTTAATATATAATACATTATAATATATATTATAATTAGTGTCCGACCGAATATTCGGTTTCGGTTTCGGTTACGGCCAGTTTCGGCCAATTTTCGGCTATTCGGCCTCATTATGGCCGAATAACCGAAACTAGCCGAAACTTTTGGTAAAAACTTCTTGCATCAGTCATTTACTTCAAATATAAAAATATTTACAACGCATTCTACAAAACAATTAATTATTAATTCGTCTATAATTTGATTTCTCGTGTTAACGAAAAACATTTTGGCTAATTTTATGCGTTCGATACTATCATTTTCGATTCTATCATCTCTATTGCAATTAATATTTAAGTTTTATAGGTACTGAAACCAAAAAATGATAATTAAACTGCCAAACGTATTCTGCGTGAGAGGAATAAAGGAAAAAAAAAACGAAATATTTCCATTTTTATAATACTAAACCCTTAAAAAAAAAACAAAAATACGTTGTTCTGTGGTTCTTTAAAAATGTACATTGTAGGTGAATTCTATTTTGAGTGTGTACTGAAGATATGAAGCTTGCAATGTTTTTGTAATATAAAATAAAATAAAAAAATTATCTCATTTATTATTATAGTAAAATTCAATTGATTCTTATATACTTTAATATTCAAAAAATACTTTTTTATATTAAATTTTTTTTGTTTCCTTTTAATAAAAAAAAAGTTATTTGTAAAAACTTAAATTTTCATATTAATAACCAGTTTCGGTTTCGGCCGAATATTATAAAATGGCCGAATATTCGGTTTCGGTTTGGGCCAAAATTCCGGTTTCAGTCGGACACTAATTAAAATAACTAAATACCATGCCAATAAGATTTGCTTAGATAAATATTATGTGCATTAACTATAATATTCCAAGCCTATTCCTTATTTCATAAATTACATAACGTCTTCAAGAGGCATATCACATGCCAACATATACATCAGGGCATGAGCACCAACTGTCAAAATATGTTACAGTATTTTCTTGGTGGTCAATTCTATGCCATGACATGTTTGTTGAAATATTTCGATTCCATTGAAATTCAGGTATGCAATACAGTTCATGCTATGAGATAGATGCCATGAAAAATATCATGGCATTTATAGCAGGGCATTATATATGCCATGGCATAGGCGGTCTCCACTAGATTTTGCGATGCCTTGATGTATATGATGGCATGTGCTATGCCTCATATAGATGCAAAGTTACAACTGCTGCTCATGAATCAATCAATAAAGAAACCAGAACACATTGAAAAATACATGTACTAATTTTTGCGTAAGAATGGAATGGGCAAGAGCTTTTCTTACTTTTGCTGACGAGAGTCCACCGTCCCGGGGGTTAAGAACTACAAAAAACCTGCTTACATAATACAAGTGCTTACATAAGCACTTACGAGATGACATAAATCCCTTAATATGAATTTTTCAAACGTAAACTGAAATACTTATTTTGCTTTTAATTTTTGAATAAAAAATTTTAAATCAATGTTGACAAGTTATTTTGTGCTCCAAAATATGTTGGGCAAATTTTGCTTTTTATTTTTGCCTTAAAAAATAAAAATCAAAACATACCAGTTATTTTGTGACCGAAAAAATATCGGACAAACTTTACTTTTTATTTTTGCTTTAAAAAATAAAAATCAAAACATACCAGTTATTTTGTGACCAAAAAGATATCGGGCAAACTTTACTTTTTATTTTTGCTGTAAAAGATAAAAATCAAAACATACCAGTTATTTTGTGACCAAAATATCGGGCAAACGTTACTTTTTATTTTTGCTTAACTTACTTGTTATTTTCTGACCAAAAAAATATGCGGCAAACTTTGCTTTTTATTTATGCTTTAAAAAATAAAAATCAAAACATACCAGTTATTTTGTGACCAAAAAAATATCGGGCGAATTTTGATTTTTATTTTTGCCTTAAAAAAATAAAAAGCAGAAATAATTATTATTTTTTGCTCAAAACTGTAAGTCAACATTTTTAAAATCAACATGAAATCAAGTTCTACAATGTGAGAGCATTCTAATGCTAACTTCAAAAAGGCGGTGCGACAATTTTTTCATAATGCTTTTTTAGTTTAAAAATCTAAAAATAATTATTATTTACATCTCTGCTTTAAACGGCTTCCTCAACCGAAACGTAAGAGACAAAAAGATAAGCAAAATTGCGGATTGCAACGGAAATTTGATTTTTGATGTAGAGCTGGCCAATTGACTAAACGATATTCTTGTGTCGCGTGCGGAGGATTTTCAGAACACTCCAACCACCCCGGCAGAAACTCTCAATTCACAGACGTTACAGTTGAGGAGATACTACACCTAATTGATACTTTAAAAGCTCACAAAGCTATTGGCGTCGATGATATACCACCCATCATAGTAAAGAATTTCAGCGTTGGCTGTGGCTAATGTCCTCAAGCATCTTTTTGCCAAGATTATTTCTACCGGTATTTATCCAAATAAATTGAAGCTTCAGAAGGTTGTACCTACTTTCAAAGGAGGTGACAGATCACAAGCCCATAACTATCGAATAGCTTGCCAGTTTTAAACAACATTATTAAGAAAAATTTGAAGGAGCAATTAATAAATCACCTTGAAGAATTGGAATTCTTGTTTGATCGCCAATATGGGTTTTGGAGAGGATCAAATACACAATCGGCTGTAGCACAGGCGCTGGATGATATTTGTGTTAACTTGGACAGAGGATGTAAAGAAGTGGGAGGCCTATTCTTCGACTTGCAAAATGCGTTTGTGTGCGTTAGTCATGAGCTCCTTATTAAAAAACTGGAACACGCGGGGTTTGATGCAACAGAAACTCTACTCATGCGCAGCTACTTGAACGACAGATGGCAAATTGTTTTTAACGGCACAACAAAAAGTAGTCCACAGTGAGTGATTTCTAATATTTATTAATGATTTGCGAAACTTAGCGCTTTATGGTAAACTTTTTTGTTTGCGGATGATATAGCTTTATTCTATCCCATCGTTTCAAGGACAATCTTGAGAGCTCATTTAGAATTTGATATTTCCATACTGAAAGAATTTTTTCGTTTCATCAAATTAGCAATAAATGACCAAATTCACAATTATCCCTCCACAACACAATGAAGCGGATAAATTTAAGTTATTATTTAACGATACTGAAGTAGTGAAGCAGGAGCACATATAATTTCTGGGTTTGACTGTCAGCAACAAGCTATCGTGGAACCAACATATAAGAGAGCTGCAAAAGAAAATGTCTTATGGCCTTTGAGTTTTATATAAATTAAAAAATAATCTGTCAACTGAAATAAAATTTACAATTTACATGTCACTGATCATCCATTCGCACCTTTCATATATGACCATGTGTATGTGTTGGGCTTACAAGCACACTACTACTTACTTAGTTGGCGCTACAACCGTATGTCGGTCTTGGCCTCATCTAAGAATTTGCGCCAGCCATTTCTGTCTTTCGCTTGCTGGCGTCAGTTGGAAATTCCAAGCTGCATCAGGTTGTCCTCTACTTTTTCTTTCCTGCTGCTGGGTACCGAATCGAATGTTTTATTCACTGGAAAATCGTCTTTCATGCGCTAAACATAGCCAGCGAAGCCGCTCGATTTTAATGCGCTTGACTATGTCGATGTCAGCGTACAGCTCATACAGTTCATCATTCCATCGATTCGGTACTCGCCATTGACGCAGATTGGTCTGCAGATCTTACGAAGAATCTTTCTCTCGAATGCTCCTAAAGTCTTTTCATCTGAACTGCTCAGCGTCCAGGTTTGTGATGCATAAAGTAGGACGGGCATGATGAGGGATTTATAGAGCGTGATTTTCGTTCGTCGAGAGAGGGCTCTGCTTCTCAATTGCCTACTGAGCCCAAAGTAACACCTGTTGGCAGGAGTTATTCTTAGTTTGATCTCAATGCTGATATTGAGTTTATGCTGGATCCCAGATAAACGAAGTCCTTCACAACCTCGAAGGAGGTATTGTCAACGGTAACGTGGGTTCCAAGACGCTGGGACTGGAAACACGGAAACGTTGCAAAGCGTCTACTATCGCCAGTGTTTTAAGTTCAAAGCTTTGGTATTCGGCTTCGGTTTCAGTCGTTCTTTTTGAAAAATAAAATACTGGATGCAACCTACCATCTTCCTTTTTGCATGATAACGGCTCCGTAACCCATAGAACTAGCATCACAGAGCAACTCTGTAACAGTTTTCGAGTCATATAGTGCAAGAATTGGTGATTCTACCAATTTCTTCTTAAGAATCTCAAGCATCTCTAACTCTCGCGGTTCAAAATTGAATTAACTGTCTTTTTTTTTGTTAAGTCGTACAATGTTTTTGCTATTACAGAAAAATTCGAATCTCCTAAAATAAGAACAAAGTCCCAAAAAGCTGTGTACCGTGTGAAGTTATTTTAGTACTGGAAAGATTTTTACTGCCGTAATACCATTTTCGTCGGCCTTTATTCCTTCTCCCGTTATCGTGTAACCAAAATACTTCACACTTAATTGCAAAAATTCTTAATTTATCCAGTCGTAGTTCAAGCTTAATATTCTTTCAAGCAACTATTCTTTTAAAAACTTCGGCCCAAACGGCACTCCCAAAAATTTAAACTGTCCTAGTGGAGTGATAAAAGAAGTAAACTTTACCGAATCTGATGCGGTACACGTGAAATAATCCATTCTTTAAATCTAACTTTGAAAAAGATTTTTTGTTTGCTAACCTATCTGGTAAATCGTCGATAAGAGGAATAGGATAGTTATCTTATCCTTACTCAATGTACGATAGTCAATACTCGTAAATCACCCGTTTTTTCCGCATTAATACGATTGGTGAAACAAACTCGGACTCACTAGTTTTTATATAATCCTTATTCAAATATTCATCTAATAATTTTTGCAGCTCTGCATTTTCTGCGTTTAACAGTCGCCTAGGAAGACAATGAAAGGGCTTTGTGTTTTCTAATACTAACTTCATCTCGCACTTCACCAATGGTTCATCGAGACGCTCAGATTTTAAAAATGAAAAAATTTTTCAAACTGCTTCTTTTCTTCAAGGCCTACATTGCCACCAATATTTAAATTTATTTCATCGTCAACAACATAATTTAGTGACAACAATGAATCTTCAAACATTTCTTTATTTTCTTTTATTTTTTGACCATCAATTTTTCGATTTGTCTCATTTTTAGTATGTACGTTAAAGTTTTTTCAAATTCATGTTGTCTTCCAATTTTAAATATATTATCTTCTTTTATGTCATTAAATTTTTCGACTTCTTTTAGACTTTCAATTTTAAAAATATCATCTCTTTTTATTTCATTACAATTTTCGACGTCTTCTTGATTTTCAACTCCCAAATTATAATTTTTTTTTAATTTCATTAAATTTTTCGACCACTTTTTGACTTTCAATTTTAAAAAAAGTACTATTAAAATTAAATTTTCCAAACAATTTTTTTCATTTCAATTTCAGACATTAATTTTGAATGACTAGCCTTTAAATAATCTCTACCTAAACAACTTGATAGCCCATGGACTCATCAGCGACAACGATCAATTTTAATACAGTAATTTTATTACTTGAAATTAAATTACATTCAATTGTACCAAAAATCTTCAGTTTACATTTATTTATACCAAAGTAATTCAAATTATGAGGTAAAAATTTTGTTATTATAAATTTTTTTCAGCGCAGCATTTTTTTATAAAGCTGATCGGGCTCCCCGAGTCTATGGGTAATACAAATTCATTACTATTTTCTTTTATACAAATTTCAAAACACCTTACATTTTAATTTTGTTGTAGATAATTTACTGCCTTCTTCCTTCTCTTTTGGGCTACTTGAACTCCGCTGCCATATGTCCAATTGAATTACAATTGTAGCAACACACCACCAACTTTTGTTGCACCCCAAAATTATTTAGCTTAGCAATCGGACACACACGTTTTAATTCTACTTTTGCAAATGCTGGCAGCACCATAATAGTCTACAAAACTTTCAGCCTAACTCCATTTTCTTGCTTCAAATTTGTGCCGCAGTATTAACTTGTTCTCTTTTGAACCGAAGAATGCTTGAATTTGGCATAACAAATTGTCCACGTTCTGAACGACAAAACTTGGCTTTGAATATAGCCAAGCTTGTCCTTTTACTTTGCTAATGAGCAGCACACGCAACATTGATTCGTTGACATTGTAAACTAAACGTACGCTTTTGAGTTGTGAATCCATATGTCAACATTTTTGCCTCCGCCAAACTCAGACAACATGTCTTTAATCATGTTGAATGAAGCTGATATGTTTATAAGCGATTCAGCGTCACAAGTTGATGAGTTTGCTGTTATGTGTTACAATTGCGCTTTCCAATACTTCTGCTACGCTCGGTGTCATTGTTGCAATCTCGAAACTTTTCTGCATTTGAATGAACATTAGCTTCGCATACTTCATGGACAACGTCGTCTCAATGCTCCTCCTCACCGGCGCTGTCTTCTGGAACATCACCCGCTTCGTTGCTACTTTCTACCGGACACTCGCCACGCTGTTCAGCGGGCACTGTGCTTATTCTTAATATAAGCGTCGCTTTTGTGCCGCTTGAAGGCAGCCCCAGTTCTTGTAGCCAACGCCGCAGTTGCGGTACAGTGCACTGACCTGACGCAATTTGATTGTTAATGTTGACTTAATTTTAAACTTTTGTTTTTACTTGTTCTTTTCTTCTCACATGCACCCAATACAAACCCCAATACAAATACACAAATTGCTATACTTTTAGTTTTTATAGTTTAAGTTTTTTCACTTCTGATTATTTATAGCAAAAAAAAAAACATGACTTATCTCGCTCAACGCAAACTTTATTCTGTACTCATAACGCCAACATTGTTGTAAGTACGCCATCTTAAAAGCTTAATGCTATGTTCACACTGTGTGCTAAATGGTCATTTACGAAATCCACGTTTACGAAGGGCCATTTACTCGTTGTAGGATTTACGTATTTAGCTCTTAGTGTGGACATAGTATAACATGCAGACTCAGCGACTGCTTAGAGGCAGGTCACACATTGTCTGCTTGTCTGTCAAACATTGGAATTTTCGCCATTTTTTTCTCTCATTGTTTTGTCCACGCTATGATACACATAGTTTTCTGTTCGATAATGGCGGAAGCAAAGTTTACAACGTTTTTGCTACCATTTCGAACAGGCAATGTTCCTTTATGCAATCGATTCAATAAAACGGCTACCCGGTTATTTATAAGTGGTTTTATTTGCATTTAAAATGGATGGGTTGAATTCTGATCTTCTGGGGTTAAAATTAGATTGGCCAATATTTATGCAGGAAATGTATGCACATGAAGTGTGGGCCCTAAAGTAAAATTATGTCGCACTTCCCAACACACTGTAAGGAACCTTCTATGCTGGAATGTCGCTCGCCGACACCAGGGTTCTTGACAATTATTTATTTAATTATGGCACCAAGTCAAAACACCCGCTTGTTACACGTTACAATAGCTTTATTGTTCAATGATCTCTTAACCTATGTTTTCGAGTAAATATACAAATCGTAGACTACATGGGTAACTTATGAATCCAAATAATATATTAAAGTTAGTAATATTAATTAAACTTAAATCATTGATTAATAATAATGGGTTAACTCTTAGTTGCTCAGTTTATCTGAATGAGTATAGGTTTGATTAGTCCTAAGCGGATAATCTTGTTGACATACGTAATTCCTGCACGGAGGCAATGGCAGTGAAACTATAGGGTGGGATTGTGAAATAAGAGAGAAAGTTGTGGCAAGAACTGGTTGCGTCGAAATGACTATTCAATCCCAGTTCAGGCCGAACTCTAATTGAAGATTCGGTAAGACGATACCAAAATAAATTAACACTTGTAAAGTTATGGCGGGAACTGGTTGCGTCGAAACGACTATTCAATCCCAGTTCAGGCCGAAGTCGAATTGAAGATCCGGTTATGATTAAAAATTAACATTAAGCGATAATTTTAGCCAATGAACGTACGCCAGTGAATTCGGTAAGTTTTAGCTGATTCCAAACGAAACTAATTTTATCCATCCAGATATCCTGGCACTAAAATATAAGAAATAAAAAAAAAATACTCGTTAAGTAAATAAATCAAAAGATACACTCTGCATGGTGCTGCGACTTCCTCTGTCGTTATGTCTCAGGTGACCTCTGTCGGCGTCGTCTGTACTATGCCTGTGTAATCGATGATGTCCGCCGCTGCCTCTGTCGACGTTCTTTCATTCTGCCTGTGTAATCGATGATCTCTGCCGCTGCCTCTGTCGACGTTCTTTCGTTTTGCTTGGGTGAGCCTCAGTCTCGGACCACTGTCTCCGTGAAGTCGATTCTCCTAGCCGCTGCTTTACACTGCGTTGTTACTTTTCACTACTTTGAAGTTAACTTTAACTGGAACAGACGGAGCTGAATGCGTCTCTCGTCTCGGTGGTTGGTAAAAACTGACTGATCTTCTCTTCAGATGGCCCTTATATAGTCCTCTGGCTGCTGGCGGTCCAGCCTCATGTTGCTGCAACATCTTTCTCACACGGTGGTAACAGACGCTCAATTCGGCATTCTGATTGGCCAGCAACGTCGTGTGACAATATTAATTCTAATACTTGTAAAAAAAGAGATAAAAGAAGACAATAAAAATAAGATAATTTAATATTCTAAAATTAAACTAGCTCTGGCTAGTTTAATCCGCGTCTTTTTCGCACTCGATGCTTGTATCAGCTTCCCTACCTCACTTAGGTCGTTATTACGACACGGTGGCCTGTTGGCCTGTGAGTAGTGGACGACCCTATGGTAAATCTGTAATCAAGAAAAGAGAAGGTTGTTTGATGCTAAACATGTAAAGGTGAAACTTGGCAAAAGTTTTAATTCTTACAACACTATCAACATTGTTAACTCTAATTGTGTTTAACTGAAAAATTTATGTCTACAACACATATGCATATATGTACAAATTGTATAAAATACGATTTCACATAATTTTAAGAAATAATTCAATAATAAACAACAAACATAGCATTACTGATGAATTCAAATAGTACATTTCTTACTGCATTGCAGTTTTATTACAACTAAACGTAAAACATCAAGAAAATGCAACCGTTGTCCAAATTGTTTTCAGCTTCGGGCCGTGAACATTTTTGTCGGTTGCTTGGAAATTTTTGGTTGACTGAGTAGTTCTCTCAATTTCCAGGTTTTTCTTTTACCCGCGAAAACAACATCAAATTTGTCCGTGCCCACTAGGTGTGACATGCACCTAAGCGTGACATGCGCCTTATATTTTATTTGAATATATACAGGGTGTGAATGATATTTATAGGGTGCGTATGATTCCATGGAACTGCTGACATTACTTTTATGAAAATATATATATGGTGTGAATGATATTTAAAGGGTATGTACGATTACTTATAATGGACTAAATATACATACAGAGTGTAAATGATAACTTACAGACTAACTACTGATATTACTGACATATAATTTGCATATTGTTTGCATTTTACTTGCATCCAAGTTGGAAAATGTATGTCTGCCGGCAACATCCCTCGGAAGGAAAGGAGACATGCTCGCCTCCATATCAGCTTATATATCTTTTGTATAGGCATGTCTTAGGCTGGCATGTCTGCCAAATGAACTGCCATAGCAGCCATAGCATGCATCTTATGGTATGAATGCAGAAGGTATACATGTCTGCCCAATGAACTACTCTAGCAGTAATGCTGCATGCACCGCGTGAGTGTTAGGCTTGGGTAGTTTACGAACGAACTAGTTCAATTGAACTATTTGCACTTATGAACTATGTGAACTAGTTCGGTGATTCTCGTTCTTTTAGTTCTTTTAGTTCAATCAATTTTGCAGCGAGTCAGATCGAAATGAACTAGAAAAAATTTGGTTTCACTCAACAATGGTTTGAGTCCGTGTTGCTACAGTTTTTCACTAATGAACTATAAAAAAACAAATTTTTGTTTCAAATATTGTGTGGAATGCCCCATATGAAGTATTATTAGCTGCGTTCCTTTCGCCTTAATATAATCGCGATAACAAATTTTCTCAAAGGAACGGCATGAAAAACGACTCGTAGAGGGCACTACCGTTGCAGTCAAAATTAAATTCAAACAAGCAATCAATATTTCTAACAATAACTATTAGGTGTCATGAGAATGTATGTCGTTCAAAACTGCTGTGTAAAAAAATGGTAGCGATACCTTAGTGAACGATGTTTTTCTCTGAATGTGTCTTACTCTAAACTTCAGAAAAATTGTAAATTATTTAATTTAATTATTATTACTATGCAATTATATAAATAATTTAAGTGCAATTGTTGGCTCCGCTGAATGCGTCTAATGTGTGTGACACACGCGGTTTGTTTTGTTTTCTTTTGTTTAACATTCGATGGTCGCAGCTCGTGAGAAAATAAGTAGCTGTCATGGCTACCTAATAGTCATTGTATCAAACAAACAAGTAATTCAAAAATGAAATGTCAGCTCATAAAAATATACAGGTGCGGCATCTGTGTTTCAATTTTTTTAAAGGCTATATCACAATTTTATATGGATAGCAAAAATAATCCTATTTGTTATAGGATTATTATTTTTGTTCTTGCTTTGCATGTTAAAAAAATAATCTGGATTATTTTGAAGCGAATGGAACGCAGCTATTATGTAAATTTCTTCTATTTCCGCAGTTAATGCTTGATTCTGTCATATAGTTCGTTTCATTTAATAGATCTGATCATGAACTAGCAAACAAAACAAACTAAAAGACTAATTGAACTAAAAAATACAACGAGGTAACATACCTAACGATCTAAAACACCAATCGAACTATAAGACCTAACGAACTAACAACATGAACGAGTACACGAAAAGAACTAAAAGAGCGAACGAACTAAATGAACTAAATGAACTAAAAACACTATATGAACGAACTAGTTCATTAAACTCAACTGAACTAAAAAGAGCGATCTTTTTAGTGAACTAAAATGCCCAAGCCTAGTGAGTGTAAGTGCATATGCTTATCCATTCGACTATCGCAGCTGTTAACTAATTGTCGCTTAATTTGCTTCATTAAGAATAAACGTACGAGCACAGAGTAAAAAATTAACGCGTTCACTTTGTTATTAAAAGCAATTAATGTAAAATACAGAACGAAATCACTAAAAAAACATAACAAACTAAAAAAAAACCAAAACAAAACTAAAAGCCATTAGAAAAAACAAATTATGTCTCTGATGGGATTTGATCCCACTACTCCAGATTCCAAAATACATGAACAAAAACGAAAGCTCTAGCCAACTGAGCCATTCGTGCTGTTGTGATTTCGTTGAAATAATATATTAAAAGTGCTTCGACGAAAACACAAAGTGTCGCGGCTCATGGTGTCGGCGAATTACAACAATCATGAAAATATTGAAGTTGTCCCTTGATACTTTATTATGATACAGTTGTTATTATACTTATATTGAATGTATTTATGTTGTGCTATAAAGAACTTAGTTCTTACTGCACTGATGCTTTTTGTTTATAAATAATAGTAATAATGCACCTCACTTAAAAGTAAAGAAGTTTTTAAAATTTAAAAAATAGACATCTTAGCAATAAAATTATAACCTGCCATATTCCTTCCATCTCCTAACATATTCCTACTTTGTTTTTCATCTGGGATATAACTTGCATATAAAAAAAACTAGTAAACTCCATACCATATAGGAATATATAGGTAAAAACCGTTAAAACACTTATTTTGAGAAAAAACAGTTTCTGCATAAAAATCCGAAGTCTAGTTATATGATATCAATTGTTATGTGAACCAATTGGTGTGTGTGTACTAGGGCTTTCAATCCCGAATCCCGGGATCCTGAACCAATTTCTAGTCCCGGAATCCCGGGATTTACAACCCTAATTCACAAGAAAATATAAAAATTTTCAGGAACTTATAGTTATAAGTGCATTTATAATGCAACTGCAATGTAAGTGATGGCTTTTGTTTCAGAATCGAAATCACCCTGTTCTTTTTTATCTTTCTATATTGAAAGTCTATTTTTTAATTTGTTTTGGTTGTGATCTTAAAAGATTTTGTTTACTAGGCTGTAGAATTTTCATGCAACTTTGAAAGTAGCAATACTTTTATTACTATGCTATAGTTTTAAAAGGAATATTTTATTTACATCATTCTTTTTACTAACAGCTAACTAATTTATTTGAATAAGAAGTTTCATTTTCTTTTTAACTTTTTTAAAAATAAATTTTATAATGTTTTATATTGTTTAATTTATTTACGTTTATATTTTTATGTTTATAATAAAGTGAAATCGTATTTGATGTTTTTGGATTTCATTCTGAAATAAATGTTGAACTTTTCTGAAATACAAGCCCTAAACACTATTAATTCGTACAGCTGCCTTTTTCTTCGGGCATTGTTTATAACAAATTTTTTAAAAATCTTACTCACATTTTTTTGATGAAACCATTACTTTTTAAAAAAACCCTTGGTGTAGTTGTTAATAAATAATAAACTTATTATATTTTTTAATACATTAATAGAAATATTTTATTTAAACTGAATTCATTTTTTAAAAACAATTTCGGAAATGACCAATTTTAATTCGTACAGTATAAAATAATATTATTAATATTGTGTAACATTTCCGTTCGCTTTTATAACTGCTTCTAATCTCTTCGACATGGAATTTATGAGGTTTTGGCATTCAGTTGGAGTTATTGAATTTCATATTTCAGTTATTTTGTCCTTAAGGCCGCTAATAGGTATTTGAGGATGGTTTCGAAGTCTTCGTTTCATAATTGCCCACAAAGACTCGATGGGATTCAAGTCGGGGCTTGAGGAGGGTCAATCTAAAACCTTTATTTGTTTTTCTTGAAGTCAGTTTCTTATAAATTTGCGGTACGGGGCGTGGCACCGTCCTGTTGAAATATAAGTTCAGTAAACGAACTTAATTTTTCATTAGATGATATTAAATTGTTTTCCAAAATTTCAAAATAATTTTTAGCATTTACAGTGCCATTTATGAAATAAAGTTTGCCAACACCTTTCGCAGCACCCCATACCATAATGCTTACCAGGAACTTTACTGTTTTCTTTAGACAATCCTTGTGGTACACCTCCTTTTTAGTTCGAATTACCCTCTTTCGGGTAATTACCCTATATCGCCCACGCAAACATCGAATTTGGATTCGTCGCTAAAATTGCCGAATTTCACTCTCTTTGTACACAGTTTCGTTCATCTTTTGCCCCTAAAAGACTTTTTTTCTGCTGTACAGCTGTTAATAAGGGCTTTTCTTTGGCCTAAAAAGTAAAGATAAAATGTTAAGAAAAACATTCGAAAATTCATGTTATTATTTTAATACTTTATAAAATCCATATTCCATCTTATGTAAATTTTTTCGAGTCCATTCTCGTCCTACAGTCTTCCCGATTTTTTGAGAGCACTCTTCCGACAAATTCCGAACAGTACTTCGTCTGTTATTTTTTATTATTGTGGACAGTGCTCTTTAGTCTCTTCCAGTTAATTTCGATGTTCGACCGCGTTTATCAACATTTGTTGCAAATTAACCACTTCTTTTTAAAAGATTTTATAATATATTGTATTGATGACCTAGAAAGTCCTAAATCTTTAGAAATATCACCATCACTTTTTCCAGAATCATGTTTTTTATTATTAGTTTTTTAATTTCTTCACAAATTGGCTTGCCACGCACCATGTTCACACACTGTTGAAGACTAATTGAAAAATGCCAGCAAAAATGAACTTTAATATGCACATTAAAAAAGTGTGTTTAGTTCACAGGCTCTTTAAAAAGTAATATTTTTATCAAAAAGTTGTGAGTAAGACTTTTAAAAAAATCTATTATGAACAAGGTACGAAGAAAAAAGCAGCTGTACGAATTAATAGTGGTTAGGGCTTGTATAAGAAATCTGAACTTTCAGTTGATCTCGTCTTTTAGCCGGTGACAGTCGTTTGTCTTGTGTTGTTTTTTATTGTAATTTGTGTATATCTTTTGTATTTTTATTAATTTTGTGATTGAAAACTATTTTTACTGTTAATAAGATGACGTTAATGTTTTCATGGTGTAGTAGAGTTCTTGGATGTTTTATTGTAGTACATATATTGTTTTATTTATCGTTCATAGTGGTTCATAGTTTGATAGCTGAGCTGCTGCTTATATATTTTTTCGTCCTCTTTTTTACTGCGTTCCTCTTTGTGCGTTATTGGTTTATTTGCATAAAATAAGCACAGAGTACTGTTGCAGTTGCTTTTAAACTGTAACATATTATATTAACCCATTAGCACTTAGTGGACATTATTTTTGCTCACATAAAATTTTTAAATTTTTTTTTTTTTGCTATGGAATATTTTTCCGTAGAAAATTTTGATGCTTGTTCCTTAGACGAGCTTTGCAAAAGTTAAAACATTCTGAACCGTATGTTCAGTTGTTCTGGCCCATGTGGGCGTTTGTTCCATACTTCATGTGCTTTTCTCTAGGTCGTGTCTTGATGATTTAATCTCACCACGATCAGGTCTTCGCTGGTATTGTGCTTCGTGTAGAGTTTTTTCACAAGATGAGTTTTTCTCAAAAATTAAGCTTTTCTGTGATAGTCTGAACGCTTTAAATAACAATTTTAAAGAAATGATTACATTTTTGCACCTTCTTGTAGAACAGCTCCGCTAAAAGAAAAGTTACAAAATTTGTTGATATTTCTTTCATTGGCGTCGGAAGCGGGGGGCAAGGGGGGGCAGTTGCCCCCCACTTTTTTAGCTAGATAAACAATTTAAAAGGAAAACTTCAAAAGTTATTAAAAATATCAGTTTTTTTACAACGATAATGTTTTTGTATTATATATTTTCCTCTTCTTTCTCTCTTCTTCATAAGCATGCTTGCAGATAACCATTTTCTTTCTCTGTGTTTGCAAAAAGATATAACAAAATGTAGAGTTTCTACTGCAAGCCCACCACTTCAGTTTAAAAGCACCCTTAAGTATGTAGCTT
This sequence comes from Dichetophora obliterata, assembly GCA_963920525.1. NCBI lineage: Eukaryota > Metazoa > Arthropoda > Insecta > Diptera > Sciomyzidae > Dichetophora > Dichetophora obliterata. The sequence goes on along the minus strand of OY986438.1, from coordinate 65,052,312 downwards.
AATGCTTGTTAATTTTGCAACTCTGGTAAGAAAAAATTTGACATGTTCTTAGGGGCTTTCCATATTGGACGACATGTTGTACGATAAGTTAGATGGAAAACTAATGGGACTATTTGATTGAGCGTTCGAACGATCCAACTTGTAAAGCAACATCATTAATTACAAGCTCTCAAGCAGAACACATCCGGCTAATAGCTAAGCAACTTTTAGATGCCCTAACAATTGAGCAGTAATTTTACATAATTGTACAATATTGTACAATCGGCAGAAAAAAACCACAAATTTCGACTATCGTTTTAGCTTACGCATGGTACTACATGTTGTACAATCTGCCATGTTGGTCCAATGTTTTGGACCATGCGAAAGCCCCTACTGTGAATTAGCTGATGAAAATCCACCTCGACGCTTTGAAGAAACATCAAATCCGGTTCCTTCAGGACAGTTGCTATTATATGATCGGCTACAAAAAGATTATTTCGAAATTTTAGATCTTCTCTCAAATGAGAAAACGGCTAGATTCGATCAAACAGGTTGATATTTTACTTTTTTTTTATTTTTGCAAGTTTACACCAGCTTCACTCAACCGACTCACTTTGATTTATCATTCGGTGAGTCGGTTGAGTGAAGCTAGTGTAAACTGGCACTTTGTAAATATTATTGTACATTTAAACAGATCTTGAGACTCTGGAATCGTTGGAATATTGTAATCGAAGCCTTCAACGGAAAAGTGCCTTCGGAACAAAATCTAAAAACAAAAATAGATCTTTATGCAGATGACTTTTTTGCAGATGAAATTGCTGAAGCAATTGCCTGGCCAAACACCTTGAAATTGTAGTGGCATTGTATCCCAATTTGCGAAAAATTCGGATCCTGTAAAAAAACTATTAAATGAAGTTGAAAAACTTATTGCTCTGCTTTTGACTGTGCCTGCATCAGCAGCTTCATCTGAGCGTTCTTTTAGTGCACTAAGACGACTTAAAACGTATCTTCGAGCAACTATGACACAGAAACGACTCACTCATGCGGCACTTATACACATTCACAAAGATAAAACCGAAGAATTTAATTCGATGGAGGTGGTGAAAGAGTTTGTTTTTCGCAAGGACAGAAAGAAACATTTTGGAATAATTTAAATTGATATAATTTTTTGTACCTTATTGCATTTATACCATGTAAAGATATACCTAGTCTTGCTTTATAAAAGCAACCATTATTTCTTATATTTTCATATTACCATATGAAAGATCCTTTAAAGAATGATCTCTAATATTGAAATTGGAAGAACTTTTAAAAATAATGAAATTTTAATATTTTTTATATATTTTTATATTTTTTTTTATTTTAAACTAAAATAAAAAATTTGTTTATTCACATTCATGTTTCTTTGAAGAAATTTTAGTGAACTTTTTTTTGCACCACCATTTGTACTGCCCCCCCATTTGTACTGCCCCCCCAGATGAAATTAGCTTCCGACGCGCTTGATTTCTTTGGATAATCTCAAAATTTTAGCTCCGCTACAGCACATGACACAAAAGTGGTTGATATACTGATGAAAAAGTTGATATTTTTTCTAAAATAGAAAATATTATTTTTTATTTTATGGTGAGTAGTATAGATTCTATATCAATAATACTAAGCACGTACCAAAACCGTAAAACACCCTATATCTTGAAAGTATTACAATGTGGGAGGAAACTCCATAAAGTGTTATACTCGCCTTATCAAGAAGAATCACCAGCCGAGGGAATTAATGCTATATCTGTTGCACCTTGTATATAATTCATGCAGCTTCAAATATAAAAATATAGATGTCGCTATTTATTTTTACATGACTGTATCTTTTACCTCAGAGGATATTTTTAAGTATATTGTATCAATCGATGAAGATTTTAGCGCTGGACTAGATGGGATTCCAGGCGCAGTGTTAAAACAATGAGGCAACACACAAAATGTTGTGTCAACCACTCTCGTTACTTTTTAATAAATCAATTAATGAAAGTAATTTTCCTCTTTTCTGGAAAAAATCTTATATCAGCCCTATTTACAAAAAAGGTTGCAGGAATGACGTCACTAATCTTAGCCTATCGCTAAGTTGTCTTCGATTCCTAAACTTTTTGAGCGAATAGTGTACGATCGAGTGAAAATTCACTGTGGGCAAGTCATGACAACTCGTCAGCATGGTTTTGTTACTGGCAGTTCCACTGTGTCTAATCTCCTTGATTTCACTACATTCTGCTTAAAATCTATTGATTCTGGTAGCAAGGTCGATTGTATATGCACTGACTTCAGCAAAGCTTTTGATAAATTACCACATAATCTAATTTTATTTAAACTTAAATTAATGGGATTTCCACAATATTTTGTAAACTGGATCCAATCGTATTTCATGGAGCGATCTTATCAAAAACGCAACGGGTGTTCCTCAAGGAAGCCACTTGGGTCCACTTCTGTTTATTTTGGCAATTAATGATGTTACTCAAATCATCAAACACTCATTGGTCTATTTATGCAGATGATATGAAAATATACAGAAGAATTGATTCTAATGACAATTCAGACCTGCTCTAGTCAGACTTGAAATCCTTTTGAGGTTTGGTGATCTTAAAATAATATGTTTTTAATTCCTGATAAATTTCAAACTATGACCTTGTCGCGTAAAAGGAACATTGTAATTTTTGATTACAAAATAAAAGATACTGCTTTAAGCCGTGTAACTACCGTCAAAGGCCTTGCTATATGCATGGATTCTAAGTTATCGTTTAACATGCATATTGATAGAATTCGTAAAAAAGCGTCTTCTATGCTTGGCTTTATAAAACGCTGGGCCTAAGAGTTTGATAGATTAATAAAAACTGCAACTCTGTATTATTCAATTGTGCGTCCTCACTTGAAGTACGCAAATCAAGTATGGTCCCCACATTACAAAGTGCATGTTGATCGTATAGAAAGAATTCAAAAACGTTTTGTACGGTTTGCTCTAAGAGGCTTGAGTGGAACTGACACATTTAACCTTCCTCCATATGAGGATCGTTTGAAATTATTAAAGATGCAATCTTTAAGTGAGAGAAGGAAATCTGCTGATATCGTCTACTTACAGAGAGTATAAATTATATGGAGGTCCCAGTTCGACTTCGAATGCTATTTCACTCAAGTTTCGTTGTACAAGCGTCCGGAGAATAGAAAAACAAAACGAAAATAATTATGCTTTGCCTCAGCGTTCGTTTTGACGCTGCCTATGCTTTTCTATAGATGCACATGAAACAACTGCTGAGGTAAAAGCATAATTATTTTTGTTTTGCTTTACTATTTTCCGGACGCTTGTACAACGAAACTTGAGTGAACTTCGAACTGAAATCTCTATATAATTTATACTCTCTGCTACTTACACCAACTCATTACTTGTGTATTCGATTCTTCAGAACTTCTTTCTCTTATAAATTTTAACATTAACCGTTGAAGCAGTAGAAACTCTAACAACTTGATTTATTTACCATTTAGTAGTACAAATTATATGTTAATTGCTCCATTAAATCGCATGAGTACCTTTGTTAACAACTGTAGCATGTTTGATGTTAACTTGTCGAAAGGCCAACTCAAAAGTTGATTTAAAACTTATGTATGATTAGATCTATGTAAACGCATGGTTAGTTGTTATGTCTTGTGTTGTCCCTGAGCCTATAATCTATATTGTGGTGGGTAAATATTTCTCCCTTTTTGTTTTTTTGGACCACTTTTATCGATATGTTTAAGATATTTCAATGTTATTTGAGTTAGTTCTTAAAATGATTTATTGTGGAGAAAGTGTGAAAAAGCTGTAGTAGCTGAACTCTATTGTTATTGCATGTTTTTTTTTTAATAAATTAACTTATTTTTATTTAAATATTTAAAAATTTGGTAAATATCTGTAAATAGGGACCATACAGGTTATGATTTTTATATAAAAAAAAATATGATATAATCGTTATCTTCTAATATAACTTTTTATTCGATCTGGTTAATCAGTTATAAATTTTCAAGTGTTTCCCCTTAAAATACAAAATGCTATTTCAGAATGTGACTTTATCTTCAATTATAGTTGAATTTTTTCCTTATATTCTTTGTATATTACAACTGTTTTGTCTGCATTAGAAATTATGATTTCGTCTTAGTGTGATTTTAAACGTCTTATAAACTTTTGAGTGTTTTTGAATATGTTAAGCATGAGTAACGATTACGTTTGGATTTATATTTTAAAAATTAAAAAAGTAATATGGAATTGTTTTTTCCAAAACGCAGAAAAAAAAATAGAAAGAGTTATTAGCTGTCCCTGCTTAATACAGCTTTTTCGGATTAGTCAAAACCCCTCGGGATTGAAACTCTTAGTGTGTACCAGCGAACTGCAACGAATATTTAGAAATTAGTAGTACTCGACTACTATTCGTTCAATCACATTTTGGAATCATGATCCACTTACTCAGAAATGAGTATGAATAAGTATAAGTAGCTTCCAAAGTAGTAGTCAGAGATCTGCAAGCGATGGCATTTTCGCTACTTGCAATCTACCCTCAACAAATACAATGACAATTTGACCGCCCTACGCAAGCGCTGCGATTGTTGTGTCGAACATACTTGCAACATTGAAGACAATTTTGTATGAGCGTGTCGTAAGACCGAATAATGCATGTTCGAGTTGTTGGTTTGATAACCAGCTCAGGTTCTTTTCAACTTCTGGTATGCAATGGAAAGTATGGTCATTTACAAGCAACAAAAAAGAGACATAAAGCGTAACTACTGCATAAAAAACTAGCGCTTCTTTTGTTTTCCGAACACAAAGTATTTACAGTAACATTGCAGTTACTTTGCGTGACTTTTAAGAGCTTGTAGCTCATAAACTAATGATTCAATTGAGCTGAATTTTTTTTAAATAAATTCTAAAGTTTAATTGAGTGAGCAAAAAAATTTGTTTAGTCAATTTTTAAAGATATTTATTAAAGTTGATTTTATATGATTTAAATACAAATTCTAAATGTTAAATCATACTAAAGCAAAAATACAACAACAAATATGAAATGGGAGAACAACTGAGAAATTGACACTTAAAATCTCATCGCCTCTGTGGTGCAGTGCACTAGTGCGCGCTTGCTCACGGCGTATCACACAGATTTCTGATGAAGCCATTAGCAGGGTCGAAATTGCAATAAAATCAGCTAGTGATTTTTTCCTTTTCATATTGAAAAAACATTGTTGTTGTTTTTGTTGTTTCTTTGGAAAGATTCGTTAGAACAATTAATTGTTCTAACTTTGACCTAAAAGCTCAATAAACGATTTTAAACTATCAAACAACTAGAATTTGTATTTAAAATCAAGTATGATTTAAACTATCAAACGTTTAGAATTTGTATTTAAATCATATAAAATCAACATAATAAATAACAAGGTCATTTAGAAAAAAAACTTTGATATTTATTAAATTTATTTTTAAAAAAAAAATTATATCAGACGCCATTTTCGTATAAAACAGCTTTTATCACTGATTTTGATAAGATGTTGTATGCATGCAGATCTTTGATAAAGCAACAACTTTTGTTCAAGTCAATTGTTTTGTTTGAGTTAATTTTGACATGGGCGCTTTTTGAAAAATGGTCTGCATCGCTCTGTGAGGTCTTAATTCGTCATTAGCAGGGCTAGGATTTTGATGACATGTCAATTTTTTTTGCTGCTTCTTAAACATTTCATGGTTGTTTAGAACATTTATTTTTGTTTCCTAAATTTCAAATATGAAAAGTTTTTAGGTAATTTTTCGTCATTTTTCATCGTTTTTGATCGGTTTTAATTTTCTGGTAATTTCTAGGTTTAGGGCATTTTTGGTAATTTTTAGCAATTATGTTTTTTATTGTCATTTTTTGACATTTTTAATTTTTAGAGCATTTTTAGTTTTTTTAGGTCGTTTAGTGTATTTTAATATATTTTTTTTGTTTTTTTTTCGTATTGAAAAATGTAAAAATGCAAATTTTTAAACATATTTTTTTAACAATAGAGTCCCTTTAATCAAAAACATTGCCTCTCGAAAAAATGAAGCTTTGTTTATAGACATCGATAAAAAAAAATATCTACGTGTGGTGAAACAGACAAAAGGGCATGTAGAAAGATATAGAAGCAAGAACAGTGAGCACAAATGGGTTAAGCCCATTCAAGTCCATTCAATGCACCTTCTTGATAGTGTAATAGTTGTAAATAAATAAACTGTAACAAATTATTGGCCTGAAAAACACCTTCCAATCTGCATCAAAAAATTGTAAATGTTTACAATCGGATTAAAAATACAGTCGAATCTAGATATAGTGAACTCGATTTTGTAAGGCCTTCCATAAATTGTATAAATAATTGTATCCAGACTGTTCGCATTTTTTTCTTAAATATTGATATTTTGGCTTAAATCTTTAAACTTTATTTTTTTTAATTTTTTGCTTCTCATTCTTTGAAATGTCTGCTTCTAAAGCGTTCACTATTTCGGGGGCTCGTTGTGTCCAGATTTTACTTTAGTTCTGTTTTTCATGCATATTTTTGATATATTTTTATTTTGTTTCCATACAAAAACTTTCAATATTCAAATAAATTCATTTTTATTTTTTTATTTCTTACAGTATTTTTTCAGTAGGTGTTTATTTTATAATTAATATTTTAGTTTAAGCATCGATCAATTCAAGCAATTCTAACCAGGCATCAATACAAGCACTCAAAACCTTTCCGACGATATCTTGACAGTTAAATAGGATCGCATTATGCACAGCCTTATTTTAAGTCCGAATGCAAAAATTTAAAATTTGTTGATGCAGATTGGAAGAAGTTTATCATAACTAAATATTATTTCTATCCGTTTATTTTTTAAACTAAAGCACCAGCCAATATTTTTCAAAAAAATTCTATTTTTAGTGGTTAATTCTGTTGAAACAAATAATATGGCAACTCACTTTATCTTTTGACATTTTCTTTATTACTCTTATTTTCTTATTATACATTAACTTGTTATAACAAATAAACCTAAAACACACGTAGATTTTAACCTGGATTAAATACTGCGTTTTTCTATCAATTTCAAACTATTCCAGCTCACGGATGGCTATCACTAAAGTCGAAATATTGAGGGAATTATCATAACATAAACCAATGAAATTAAATGAAATATTAAGGGAATCATTAATCAAACATAAACCAAATATTATTTTGAGGAACCGACCCGAACAACTTTTTTGAGGCACCTTAATGTATATATCAAATAATGAACTTTTTTGCAAAATTTCGCATTCTCTAGTACTTAAAAATCAAAATTCAAAAATCAAGATTCAAAAATCAGATATAAAATTTCTAAATATTTTAAAATATTTTTCATATTGCATATTTTTATATAAATCGGATGGAAACTGAGATAAACATTCGATAGCATACTATGCGACAGCCTGAAACATGTTAACAGCCCTTATAAAAGCTAATTACTCTATTCATACTTAAGTAATCTAAAAACACTTGAGTAAAAATGCAGTGTACGCGCGATTTCTTCGTTCGTATGCTTACTTTTGTATCACTGCTTAGCCGAAGTTGAAATCAACCTGCAATGGTACACGAGGCAATAACTCAAAATAATGCATAATTATAACGATTGCCGCTCGTTCGCTGTGGTTTATACACATAATTATTTTATGCAAACATCCATATGTTTCACTGAAGTTGAAGCACACATAACACAGTGTTTGACTTTGGTACGATTGGCAAATGCAACATGCTTGATGTTGTAAGTGAGCTCGATGGCGTAAAATATGTTGCATGGTTTAGTGATATTGAAGTCATACAAAAACCAAGTATGTACTGAGTGCAAAAGCAGTTGCAATTCATCGCTGCAGGTCTCTGGTAGTAGTATTCATATGTGATTGATTCAAAACAAAGTTGAATCACTTTTTTGAATCATGAGCCACTTACACAAGAGCATGAATAAGTATAAATAGTTTTCAAAATAGTACTCATATGTTCAGTGCAGAAACAATTTCTTTTGTTTTGCTTAAGCTATCTTTATTGTAATACTGATTTTCACTTACCACCTTATGAATATCGGTTACAACTCTTAAATCTTCCGTCTTTAAAAAATCGGAGAATTATGATAAATGCTTGTTGGATTATAAAACTTTTACATGGCTATGTAAACAGTCCATATTTATTGAGTAAAATATATTTTAATATTCCTCTTCGTCCTAGAAGATCTTTTGAGTTACTCCACATGAACTTTTGTAGAACTAATTATTTGCAAAATGAACCTCTTAGAAGCGCTTGCGGTGATTTTAATTTTGTATCTGATGTTATATCCTTAAGTGAATCCATGGACTCAATCAAACATAAAATTATAGATTACCTGCAGTACCGTCGTTGATTATGTAAAGTTCTTTCAAACATATATCTGATGCATCTGGTGATTTGTAAACACATTAATATAACAATCTAAATGGACCTAAGCGTAAAATGGAAAATTTTGGTGTATAATATATCTAAATAATCTGAATGGACCTAAACCTGGGATCTTCAATTGCCTCATATCTTCAAGATGGTTGTGACAACATTTGTTGACGGTACCGTGGTGTCTTGGTGTCTTTTTACCTCTTGAAACACTACGTTAGATCGATTTGTAATATATTAATATGAGGGGCCGATAAGACCTAGTTTGTCTTGGTGCCTGCGTTCGCAACTGGTTTTCTTTATTTTATGAAAATTGGTTTGGTGAAGTTGACCTAGTTTGTCGAGTAACCACCCTGTCAAGCCAGGATTTCACCGGCTTCAGGGAGACAGAACGATATATATTATATATATACCTATTGGAGTGGTGTTTTATTGGGTATGAGACCTTGTTTGTCACACGACTCCGCCGTATACAAAAATTGTTGCTAACTTGACCTTGTTTGTCTTGAAAACGCAACCCTGCTATGCTGTCTGATTTTATCGATTTTGACTTAACTTTTTTTCTATTATTTTTTATACTTTAATAAAATTATATACTTTAAGCAATTTACTAAAACTTTTTAGTTTGTTAATAATACATTATTTCATTCAAAATCATACTTTATATTTTTGAATTGTATTAAATATCTTATTTTATAATTTTAAATTTGCTATAAAACCTGTTAAGGTTTAGCAATCAAGTAAATAAATAAATAAAATAAATAAATAAATAAATGTTATACTACGTTCATACTACGGCATAAATTACTTAATTTGCCATTAATTACTTCACTTAAATCAACTGTGTTCAATCTAGCTGTTCGTAATTTGTTTTGACAGTTCGTTGGCAACTCATATATTTGCTTATTTTGTGGCAAAAGTAAGTAAAGCAAAGAAAGTAAATAAACCATCGCAAGGCATTAACGTGAATTTAAACAGTTTTTGTTTTATTTAGCATGTCCGACCAGGAAAAAGTGATAAGTTTCCACTATTTTTAATTTTAAATATATATACTGTCCCTCTATGTACTTAAAATTTAAAAAAACAAATAAAACGTTCCATAGTTGCTTTTTAATTTTAAAAATTCTATACTGTAACATGTTGGTTTTTTTATTGTCTTTCCAACGAGATAAATATGATTAATGTTGGGCAAAATGGGAGCACTTTATATGACAGCAGAATTATATATGGGAATCATTGTTTTAGCAGTTCTTAGCAGTGTTCTTAGCAGTTCAAGGTTTTTAATACCGAATCCAGGCATAAATTCGAGCGTTTGTTTAATCGCACATCCTGCACGTACTCTTTTAATTTTTCCGGTTGTGACAAATCAATAACCGTTGATGCAGAACGACACTCTTTGGCTAGTCCCAGCTGGCCAGCATCAAAGACACCCCCTAGCTGAGGCCACAACGTCGAAAATTCTTCAACATTCAAACTGCTTCGTTCGGATAACGATTTGCGCTAGTCAGAGCAATGGATGCTCATCGCACAGCTGGTGAATGAATTGGAATTTGGGAATACGAATACCAATTTTTCTAGTACTTGAAACTAATGCATTGAGGAAACTAATGCTTAAGTTCTGTGAACGTTCGATAACTATCGTTCTGGATCCCGGCAGCAAACGTTTCAACAACGCATCGTTTATATGCTCAGCTTTACCATAGCAACGAAGAGCAGCCAAGTCTTTTACACAAAATGCCACTGGTTTATGACAGTCTTGTCCTTTGATTTAATACAAATTTTGTATAGCCTTCTCATTGTTGGCATTGCAGGCTAGACCATAAACAGTGTCGGTTGGTAGAGCTATAACTTCGTCCGATTGTAAGCATCTTCGTGCTTGATTACAGAATTTATAAAATGTGGTCATAGGTTCATCAGCAGAGCGATTTTGCATCTTCATAAAATAAGCTTGTTTGTGAGCACAAGCCGGACAATAAGCATCAGTTGAATCTACTGAAAAACATTGCAGGAATCTTAATAATAGTTCGTCTCAAATACTTAGAGCACTACTCACCTTTAGCCGTGGAAATGTACGCGTTGAAATGTTTTAATTGATGTTGCAAATGTAAGGACATGTATTGCATGAAAAGCGATGACCTGTAGTTTCTTCCTCTACCATTAAAATATTACCGCAAGTCGGACAGAACAACATTGTGAACTTTGAGTTTAAGTTATTTACAAAAATGACAGCTTGTGATGCGATTTCTTCGATTACTTATCGAAAAAACTAGTGTTGACACCGATTGCATCCTAATTTGAGTGGTAATTTATGATAAATGACTTAATTTCGAAGTAATTTCATTGACAGTGAGAACATGGTATTATTGATTCAAACCAAAGCGAATCACATTTTTGAATCATGAGGTACTTACGCAAAAATAAGTCTGAATGAGTATAAGTAGTTTCCAAAGTAGTACTCATATGTGATTGTTTTAAAAAAAAGTGAATCAAATAAGTATAGAATGAATTAAATATTAAGGGTTGCCACCTAATAATATGTATTTTTACGAATTTTAAACATCATTTAACAGAGTTGTGGGGTTGCTAATTTCGAATCTGATTTCAGAATTTTAAAATTCAATATTGGTAATGGGGTTGCCACCTGAATGGTTTGTTGATTAACTAGGTACAAACCTATTCAATCGTGCACAGATTACAAGTACTTTAACCAGTAACCTGTTATTGAGTTGAGGATTGATTTGAGGAAGATTCCCAGCAATTTAATTTAATCAGTTAGTTACTGAAACACTTAAAACCTTTATCTACAAAACAATACTAAATTTATTGATCAAAATTACAAAATATTTATACACAAAATTGGCTTACGTTAACAATAAAATTACAACTAAACAAAACTGCACACAAGTCAAGTGCACATAATAACATTTTACAAAATAACAAAAAATGCTAAAATGCTAAACTGCACATTAGGGTGGACCTTGTGTCGATATTTTGGTAGATGAGGGCTCTATTCCGTGCCTTTTTGAAAAAAAATGACAATGCCGAAAAAAAAAATAAAAAAAAAAAAAAATTAGGGGTTGCGCACGAGCCGAGAAAAAGGTCCACTTTGCCAAAATTAGGGGGGAAATTGCCATAGGTCATCAGGGGTCACCCGTAGAGGGGAAGAATGTATGGCCGACCCCCATTAACTTTTTATCGCCAACATTTTCCCCCAAGACACCCACCCCTATCTCCTCCCCTTAGGGGGGTCACCATACAAAAATGGAGGTTGCTCAGTATTTTCGAAAAACACCATAGGTCATCAGTGGTCACCCCTAGGGGGGCAAAATATTTGACCGACCCCCATTATCTTTTCATCCCCAACATCTTTTCCGAACAAACTTACCCTCTATCTCCACTCCTTGAGGGACTCCCCATACAAAAATACTGAAAATCTATGTATTTACAGTTGCACAATATCGAGATTTTTTTGATTTTATTACAGAAATTCCACCAATATTCAAGAGTGGTCATTGTTTGGAAAGTCTTGAAAAATTTGAAACGCACACGTAGCAGATGCCCCCATTCATCAGTACCTGGCAGTAAAATATTGCAAAATACGTAGTAGTTATAAATAGCAGTTCATTCATCGATTGTTGTCATTCAACAAGTGCCGACGACCGCGAAAAAAAAATTGATTTTTCTCCCGTTTTTTAAAAGTTAAGATGACAACACAACTTAGATCGCGCGACGATATTTTTTTGATTGGTTATCCAAGCATGAATATTACGGGGAACAAATTACCGTCGAAGAAGCAAGTGCTAAGAATGCATTTCTTCAACATTCGCAAACGAAACATGTCGAAGAAAAATAGTGCGGTTATAGTCGCAGACGCAGTGATGATTTTTTGGCGCCAAGCAGCTATTCCGACGAAAGCCAGAGGAGATGTTACAAGAAAAATAGCTGCGCTGCACGATGAGTGGGATGCTTTAAGAAAGTCATCTCACAGAAAGACTGAGTCCACTAGAGAAAAAGAGAATAAGTTTTCTGATAGCTTGGATAATCTTTTCGACATCGCACACGCCAACGCCCTTGAGAAAATGACAAATACCGAAGACATTGAGTTTCTGCTAAAGCAAAGAGAAGATGGCCGGCCAGGAACTATGGGAGGTGTGGACGCTACTGATACTCGAACGAGGAAAAGAAAAGCTGAGCGCGAAGAACAAGAAGAGTTGCGACGCAAACGTGCAACGGAATCTAGTAGAGATCAGTTCGCTAAAGGCGGTAAGCTATTTCGCGCTTTGTGTGTTCGTCCAATGTTTATATTCAAATGAAATTCTTTCAATTGCAGTGGTTAAATTTTCAAGCAGTGATTCAAGCGATGATAATGGGAGACAGGACGAAAACTTCCCGGCAGAAGCTGGCCCATCAAATGTTGGTGACAGAAGAGGTTACAAACAATGTTTTACTGAACGAGTCCTATCAGCTTTGGACAAGTGCAAAGTGACTGACCGAGACGCGGTCGGCATTATGATAGCGGCGGCAGAAGCATTTGGACGCGATCCTCAACAATACACAATAAACCGTACGTCGCTTCGGAGATGTCGGCGTTCAAATCGAGAGAACATGCTGAGTTATGTGAAAGACAATCCAGAAGTAAGATCGCATAGATTTATTTGCTCTCATTCAGAATTCTTATTCTTCAACGCGTTTCATTTATCTCCAGCTTGTCGCAGCTAAATCCTTCGTAGTCCATTGGGATGGCAAAATGCTTTTGGATTTTGTGGGTACAAAGAAGGTGGACCGTCTACCGGTAATTGTCTCGTACGGAGAAAAAGAACAACTTCTTGGAGTTCCCAAAGTAGAAGATGGGAAAGGAAAAGGCCGGAGAATAGCATATGTCGTTTATCAACTGTTGGCATCTTGGCATATGACACATCGAATACAAGGACTTTCTTTCGACACGACATCAACGAACAGTGGCCCATTCTCCGGAGCCGCAGTTGCTCTTGAGCGGCTGTTGGAGAGAGAAATCTTATATTTACCTTGCAGACACCACGTATACGAACTGGTGCTAAGGGAAGTTTTTGAGACAAAAATGGGAAAGACCAGTGCACCAGGCGTTCCTTGCTTTGACCGTTTCAAACAGGAATGGGACGCTGTAAAGGTTAAACCATTCCATTCTGGCTTGATAGACGATCAAGTCGTCAGAAAAATTCCTGTGGCAATGCAAGTCGGCATAAAGGAGTTTTGCTTAGATCAATTGAAGGAGAAACACCCTCGCGATGACTACAAAGAAATGCTACAATTAATTATTTTGTTTCTGGGTGAAAAACTTGAGAATTACCATTTCCGACCTCCAGGACCCGTTTCCCATGCTCGATGGATGGCAAAAGCCATTTACAGCCTCAAGATGTTTTTGTTTCGGAGAACTTTTCACTTATCTGTATGTGAATTGAATGGTATTCGACACGTTTGTATTTTTGTGGTGCGACTTTACGTCAAGGCATGGTTTGGTTCTTCTCGAGCAGCTGAGGCGCCGAATCAAGATTGGAAGTTTTTGAAGGACATCGTCGAGTACAAGTCCGTTGACCAGGATTTATCTCGGGTAATGATAAAGAAATTTATCGGTCACCTATGGTATCTCGCCGATGAGCACATAGCCCTTGCCTTTTTCGATGACAAGGTTTCAAATGAGTTGAAGGCCAAAATGGCCCAAGCATTGCTAGAAAATGAGAATGACAAAGGTGAAGAAGATGAAGAAGACGAAGAAGGTGAAGAAGATGAAGAAGACGACCCGGTTCCCCCAGCTCCTCGCGTCGTAATCAAAAGCACCAGCGTTAAAAAAATCGAGGTGAAATTCAAAGATGTGAATGAGGAATTCTTGGCTAAAGACTTGAGCAACTTCGTCTCTCATAATACCAAAAATTTATTTGTACGATTTGGAATATCGCAAGATTTCATTCTTGCAAATCCAGCAACCTGGAAATCTCGCGCAGACTATCAAGAAGGTCGTAGAATTGTAAATAACTTGCTCGTTGTGAACGACACTGCCGAAAGAGGAGTAAAAATTGATACAAGATTATAATAGAATACTGTGTCAAGGCGAAGAAGAGAAACAGTATTTACTACATGTTATCGATTCTTACCGCAAGAAATACCCATCAGCGAACAAAAATATGTTAATTTGACTATATTATATTAAAAGTGCTTACTAGTGCTACTCAATTACAGCTTCTTTTATTTTTATTTTTGTATGGGGAGTCCCTCAAGGAGTGGAGATAGAGGGTAAATTTCTTCGGAAAAGATGTTGGGGATGAAAAGTTAATGGGGGTCGGTCAAATATTTTGCCCCCCTAGGGGTGACCCCTGATGACCTATGGTGTTTTTCGAAAATACTGAGCAACCTCCATTTTTGTATGGTGACCCCCCTAAGGGGAGGAGATAGGGGGTGGGTGTCTTGGGGGAAAATGTTGGCGGTAAAAAGTTAATGGGGGTCGGCCATACATTCTTTCCCTCTACGGGTGACCCCTGATGACCTATGGCAATTTCCCCCCTAATTTTGGCAAAGTGGACCTTTTTCTCGGCTCGTGCGCAACCCCTAATTTTTTTTTTTTTTGTATTTTTTTTTCGGCATTGTCATTTTTTTCCAAAAAGGCACGGAATAGAGCCCTCATCTACCAAAATATCGCAAAAATTTCATTTCAAGGTCCACCTTACTGCACATAAGAATGAGGTTCATGACCGTAGGTTGTTGACTTAAATTTGCCCTGCTTTTGTTTTGTGTATATTTAAGCTGTTTTGATAATAGCGATAGCAATACTGAATTATATGTTGTTGGCCTGAAATTATGCTTATGTTGACAAACTTCATTCTTACGTACAGTTTAAACAAAACAAAAATTATTTTGTTTATATTTATATGAAAATATGTTTGTTTGCATAAACACCTTCATTTTTTTATTTTTACGAATTCGGTGCTAGCGCCGAACACTAGGTAAAAATGGGTCGCTGAATCCGAACCCGTTGTCAGAATTTAAAAATTATGTCATTTTCTTATAATTAGGTTGTCATCTAATAATACGTATTTTTAAGAATTTTAAACATCATTTACAATTATGATTTAAGATTCGAAATTAGCGACCCCTAACACAAACCGAAAAAAAAGGAAATTTTTTTTCGAATAGATCTGCAACCTTTCTTCGTTTCATTTATAATGCGACTTTTTCTTCGTTTGAAAAAGTTATTGCGTTGAAATTTTCGTTTGTTTTGTTGCTTTTATTGAATTTGTTGTTTTATATACGTGGGGTGCAGCGTTATGCTTTTTTGGAGGCTCGCAGCACCTCCAAACATTATAATTTTTGAATGGTTTTTAGCTTAAGTCGCAAGAATGATTAAATCGGCAAAAAATTATGGGGATACTTATAAAATGTTCTTTTTTCGATTTTAAGTATCAAAACAATCTTTCCACTTTCATGTATAAACATCAACATAAATCGGTTTAATCGGACAGGCTCATAAGTTCTGCACTTAGTTTCCTCCTATATTGTAGATATACAGCTGCGAGCGAAAAATAGCAGTCCTCTTATATTCAGATATGTTTGGATAAACAATACTAGTCTACAAATTTCGTATCCGGTAAACCCATTATCATTTCTATATGTACTTTAAGCGCTGGTTTCAAATCTGTACTCAGTTTCCTCCTATATTGTAAAATTTTCAATATACAGGGTGTTCTACGTTTTTGGAAAGTGTTTTTTATTATTGATCTAGAATCTGAACTGCTGAAAAAATATTCTTTTGTATTTTAGTAAAAATATTATTTTGTATTTTAGAAAAAATATCAGCTTTTCAATCAGTATAACAACCACTATCGTGTCATGTGCGATAGCGGAGCAAAAATGTTGAGATTATCCAACGAAATATCAACAAATTTTGTATCTTTTGTTTTAGCGTAGCTGTAATCGTCCAACTTTAAAGTGTCTGTTTTCCATGTAAAAATACACTTAATCAACAGTTTTTTCAAATTCTAACCTAGCAATTGTTAGAATCTAACAAGCAAACATATAATCGATCATTTTACTACACTTTTCCAAAAAGATATTATTTATGACGAGAGTACTCAAGTGTAGTTTCTAACAATTTTATACAAAATGGAAAATTAACAAACCTTCGCGGAGTAACAGAGTCTTTAAGAAAAAGAAGGCTCTCAAAGAAAGGTTAAGATTCTTTCTAAAAAGCGCCGCTGCCAGAAGGTGACTCTTCTTAGCTCCTTTGTGAAGCGTTGCCTCACGAGCTACCCCTAGCCTTACAATCTGCGCCTGTAATGTAAAGGAACGGAATTGAAGCTACATATATGCTGCAATATTTTGAAATGCACTTACTTGATTGACCGCATTCAATTGCTACTGCTTCCCATGATTTTTCTTTGGACGCTTTTAGACACTTTTTATCAGTTTTTCAACAAAATTTGGATCTGCATTCATTTTGAATCAAATTAACATAATTTTTTCCAATTGACAGATAAAACAAAATTTTTTTATACATGTGTAAAAACAATGTTGTGCTATCAGTTAAAAGAAATTTCTGAGAAATAAAACAAATTTCACTGCAATAAGATAGAAATTTTCCATAATTGTCTAAAATATACAGGGTCCGCCATCTAATGTTTTTTTTTTTGCAACTAGTGCTTATTTCGTGAATGGTAACACTTAACTCATGTCTGATTTGACAGATAATTAGTTTTATCCTTCCGCTGAACGAATATGGTTGTGTATACGCTTGAACAACGCTGGGAAATATTGCGACATTACTTTGAAAATCATGGTAATGTTGCAGAATGTGTGCGAAAATTGCGTACGGATTTTGGAAGAAGAGAAGCACCGTCAGCTCCGTATGTTCGTTATCTTGTGAAAAAAGTGAAAGAAACTGGCATCCTCATCGATAAACCAAAGCGTGAAAAGCCAAAAGCAGTGCGTACACCCGAGAATATTGCTGCTGTGGCAAAAAGTGTGCGTGAAGCGCCATCAACATCAATTCACCGTCGTTCTCAACAATTGAACATTTCGGAGTCATCATTGAGACGAATTTTGCATAAAGACCTTGGTATGACGTCATACAAAGTCCAATTGGTTCAGGAGTTGAAGCCAACTGACCATCCAATGCGTTTTCGCTTCGCTAAGTGGGCCTGCGATCGACTTACAGAAGATGCCGATTTTGCCAAAAAAATCATCTTTTCAGATGAAGCTCATTTTGATCTTGGCGGGTATGTAAACAAGCAAAATTGTCGCATTTGGGGCACAGAAAACCCGCACGCATACATTTAAAAGCCGCTACACCCAAAACGAGTCACTGTTTGGTGCGGATTTTGGTCCAGAGGCATAATTGGGCCATTTTTCTTCGAAAAAGAGCAAGGAGTGGCCGTTACAGTCAATGGCGATCGTTATCGGGCCATGTTGAACGAATTTTTGTTTACAAAAATTGAAGAGGAGGATATTGGCAACATTTGGTTTCAACAGGACGGCGCTACAGCCGAAGCTACACTCGATGTTTTGCGCCGTTTTTGAAGATCGCATTATCAGCCGCAGAGCTGATGTCGTTTGGCCACCTCGGAGCTGCGATTTGACACCGTTGGACTATTATTTGTGGGGTGCCCTCAAAGATAAGTGTTACGCCGACAAGCCAGAGACAATTGACGCTTTAAAGGACAAGATTTGTGAAGCCATTGGTGAAATACAGTTGCACACAATCGATAATGTGCTTAAAAATTGGACCGATCGTGTAGGCTACTACATGGCCAGCCGAAGCAGCCATTTGAATGAAATTATTTTCCATTATTAACCGAAGGATTGTACTTTCAAATAAAAAAGAAATTTGAGAAAATATCCAGTAGTTTTTTTTATAGAATTTAAAAAAAAAAGTTATTTGGCGGATCCTGTATAATTGACAAAAAAACATCCTGTTTCATTGAAAATTTTTTCATACAAATAAAAAAGTTTTAACTAAACACATTCTCAATTAGGTTAGCAACCCTATACTGCTTAGCAAACTAAGATGTCAATCGCTCTCTCTCAAGTTTCAAAAAGTAACCGAAAGTTGAAACTGAACGAAAGGAATGCTTAGGCATGATTCAATCATATAGGTTATGCAGCCATTTGACGTTTACTCACAAGAATGAACTTAGATACCCTATTACGAGGATTCGAGGATTACAGATTCGAGGGTCCCTATTGCGAGGAGAGCAAAAGAGTAATTTTTTTATTTCAAAATAAGCACTTGGTTGCATGAATATGAAACTTTTTCATTGTACGAAATATCCAAAGGCACATTTGACTACTACGTCTTAACAGTTCAATAAATTATTGCTATACGGAGCTCTTTGCTATGTTTTCTCAGTCTGTACCATATAGTCTCAAATTTGCGAAAAATTCTGCGTACCCTTGGTACACAAAGGATTTAAAGACTCTTCGCAACAATAGGAATAGGGCATGGAAGAAATTTGTTTGTAGTTTTGACTCAAATGACCTAGAAGCATACAAACGTTTGTTTCTGGATTTTGAGAATTGCTCAGCTGTATTATATAATGAGTATTTGGATAATATGAAGCTGAGTATTTTGTCTGATCCAAGAAAATTTTGGGGATTTATTAATGTTAAGAAGAAGACTGATGGATTTCCTTCTTCTTTCAAACTTCAGGATGGATTTACTGACGATTCCACCATTATTTGTGGCTTATTTGCCAATCTTTTTAAAGAATCATTTTGTTCAGATTCTTTTAATCCTGATTTAGCATATTTTGATTATATGAACAACGCATCCAGAGTTTCTTTGGGGCATATATCTTTTACCTCAGAGGATATTTTTAACTATATTGAATCAATCGTTGAGGATTTTAGCGCTGGACCAGATGGAATTCCTGCCGCAGTGTTAAAACAATGCGGCTCCATTTTATGTCAGCCACTTTCGTTACTTTTTAATAAATCAATTAATGAAAGTAATTTTCCTCTTTTTTGGAAAAAATCTTATATCAGTCCTATTTACAAAAAAGGTTGCAGGAATGACGTCACTAATTATAGGCCTATCGCTAAATTGTCTTCGATTCCTAAACTTTTTGAGCGAATAGTGTACGATCGAGTGAAAATTCACTGTGGGCAAGTCATGACATCTCGTCAGCATGGTTTTGTTACTGGCAGATCCACTGTGTCTAATCTCCTTGATTTCACTACATTCTGCTTAAAATCTATTGATTCTGGTAGCCAGGTCGATTGTATTTTCACTGATTTTAGCTAAGCTTTTGATAAATTACCACATAATCTAATTTTATTTAAACTTAAATTAATGGGATTTCCACAATATTTTGTAAACTGGATCAAATCGTATTTGATGGAGCGATCTTATCAAATACGGTTCCGAGGCGTGTTGTCTTCTGAATTTGTTGCAGAATCGGGTGTTCCTCAAGGAAGCCACCTGGGCCCACTTCTGTTTATTTTGGCAATTAATGATGTTACCCACATCATTAAACACTCTCATTTGCTTATTTATGCAGATGATATGAAAATATACAGAACAATTGATTCTAATGACAATTCAGACCTGCTCCAGTCAGACTTGAACTCCTTTGAGGTTTGGTGTTCTAAAAATAACATGTTTTTAAATCCAGATAAATGCCAAACTATGACCTTTTCGCGTAAAAGGAACAATTTTATTTTTGATTACAAAATTAAAGATACTGCTTTAAGTCGTGTAACTACCGTCAAAGACCTTCGTATATGCATGAATTCTAAATTGTCGTTTAACATGCATATTGATAGAATTTGTAAAAAAGCGTATTTTATGCTTGGTTTTATAAAACGGTGGGCCAAAGAGTTTGATAGCTTAATAACAACTACAACTCTGTATTATTCAATCGTGCGTCCTCACTTGGAGTACGCAAGTCAAGTATGGTCCCCACATTACAATGTGCATGTTGATCGTATAGAAAGAATTCAAAAACGTTTTGTTCGGTTTGCTCTAAGAGGCTTGAGTGGAACTGACACATTTAACCTTCCTCCATATGAGGATCGTTTAAAATTATTAAAGATGCAATCTTTAAGTGAGAGAAGAAAATCTGCTGATATCGTCTACTTACACCAACTCATAACTGGTGTATTCGACTCTCCAGAGCTTCTTTCTTTTATAAATTTTAACACTAACCGTAGAAGCAGCAGAAACTCTAACAACTTGATTTATTTACCATTTAGTAGAACAAATTATATGTTAACTGCTCCATTTAATCGCATGAGTACCTTTGTTAACAACTGTAACGTGTTTGATGTTAACTTGTCGAAAGGTCAACTCAAAAGTGGATTGAAAACTAATGTATGATTAGATCTATGTAAACGCATGGTTAGTTGTTATGGCTTGTGTTGTCCCTGAGCCCAACCCATATTATGGTGGGTAAATTTTTCTCCCTTTTGGTTTTTTATTGGACAACTTTTATCGATATCTTTGAGTTATTTCAATGATATTGGATTGGTTCTTAAAATGATCTATTGCGGAGAAAGTGTGAAAAAGCTGTAGTAGCTGAACTCTATTGTTATTGCATGATATAAATTAAGACTTACTTCTTCATATATTTAGTTTTAAAATAAAAACACTGAAACTAATCTATTATTAGTTATATTTGCACAGCGAACAGGATTCCTTACTTAAATCAGAAAAACAAAACATTAAAAGAAAATTTAGGTAAACAATTTTTAGAATTTTTTTTTTTGTTAATTGATTATTGTTGTAAAACTATTCAAAACTATGTAAAAAATCAATCGAATCAGCTTATAATTTAGCTTCTGCAGTGCTTAAAACCTGGTGCGCCAGAGTACTTTTAACTTATTAGAGTAACTTTAAACGCGTTTTTGTTGAAACATAGTTTTTTTAAACAGATTTTCATTTTAATCTGTTCGTAATGTAATTCTACATAACTTTTACCAAAATAAGCGTTTTTGTAAAATTTGTCTAGTTTTTACACGCAACAGTATTCTTCTTCTTCTTAAAAAATGCTAAACGACAGAATACCATTCACAGCGATAAAAAACTACCATGAACACGAAGTTCTTACTGTAGCTTTTGATCACAAATTTATGATTATATTATTTAATACACATTTTTGTGTATTATATTTTTTGAGTTATATTTTAATTGTTGTTGTTAAAACGGTATGTATTAGGTTTTTTCCAATATTGTTGTTATAACGGAATATTTAACAGTAAAAGTCACATCATTTAAGATGGACGATTATAGTTGTTACTGACTGGCCGCACTTCACGACCTCGCTGTTGAAACGACGCGAGTCGAATCCACGCAACAGTATTGTTAAAAATAATATAAATTTTACTACTTTTTCGTCGCTTTTCTTAATTTTCTTTCCATTTTGGTAAAATCGAAAATCAAAAGTCGATTTTCAAATGCATATTTTTTTGTTTGTTTAAAAACGATTTTGAGCTGCGCTATGATGTGGGTCGATTTTCTCCATTTTTTAAGCACACAAACTTCAGCGCCATCTTTATATATACAGAATATATGATAGAAAATTTTGTTACTTAAACTGATGATGTAAAATTAACACGCAAATAAAGTTTTTCGAATATATATTATACTTTTTTAAAAAACAAAATTACTTTAATTTTAAGAGATTTTGCCTACAATCTCCCTTAAGTGTAATGAAAAAAGCAGCATTTTTTAAAAAAAGTGTAGCAAAAGAAGAACTACTTTTTTTTAAAAAAAGACGCACCAAAACACTGAAATGATACTTTTTTTGGAGAAGACTGCACAACACCGTTTGTCATTAATTTCAGAGAGAGAATATGTGTTTGTTTACATAAAATAAGGATATGTCAAATATATACTTAACCTTATTCTGATTGAATCATGTTCTTATGCAAAACTTGGGCGACTTCATGTATTGCTGTGTAAATGCATGCTTTTGCAATAACAATAGAGTTCAGCTACTACAGCTTTTTCGCACTTTCTCCGCATTAGATCATCTTAAGAACCAGCCCAAATAACATTAAAACATCTCAATAAGGCCATTCACAGTTCGAATACGCTGGTGTGCCATTTGTTTACTTGCTTTTTGTACGCCAATATACGAAAGCGCATTTTGCTTTGCTGTTGTTTTGCATACAAATGCAAATACGTAGGCACGAGTAAATAAAAGCAGCCCTTGGACGTGTTTTTTGTACCTCGTATTTTTATGCTCTGTCTACAGCTGCATAATCACATACATCACAGGGTTGCACAATCTTTTTATACGACAGTCACATGGCGAGGTGCTCACAGTTTGAACAATAACAAATGCTATAAATACGATTTGTTAAAAGTACGCTCAAACCGTGAATAGCCTTAATGATATCGATAAGAGTGGTCCAAAACAATCCAAAGTGAGAAAAATTTACCCACCATAATATGGGTTGGGCTCAGGGACAACACAAGACATAACAACTAACCATGCGTTTACATAGATCTAATCATACATTAGTTTTTAATCTACTTTTGAGTTGACCTTTCGATAAGTTAACATCAAAAAAGCTACAGTTGTTAACAAAGGTACTCATGCGATGTAAAGGAGCAGTAGCCATATAATTTGTTCTACTAAAAGGTAAGTAAATTAAATTGTTAGCATTTCTACTGCTTCTACGGTTAGTGTTAAAATTTATAAGAGTTAGGAGTTCTGGTGAATCGAATACACCAGTTATGAGTTGGTGTAAATAGACGATATCTGCAGACTTCCTTCTCTCATTCAAAGATTGCATTTTTAATAGTTTTAAACCATCCTCATAAGGAGGAAGGTTTAAAGTGTCAGTTGCACTTAAGCCCCTTAGAGCAAACCGAACAAAACGTTTTTGGATTCTCTCTATACGTTCAACATGTACATTGTAACTTGGGGACCAAACTTGACTTGCATACTCTAAGTGAGGTCGCACAATTGCATAATACAGCGTTGTAGTTGTGATCATACTATTAAATTCTTTGGCCCAGCGTTTCATAAACCCGAGCATAGACGATGCTTTTTTACAAATGTAATCAATATGAACGTTAAACGATAGCTTAGAATCCATGCATATACCCAGATCTTTGACAGCATCTACACGACTTAATGCAGTATATTTTATCTTATAATCAAAAATTAAATTATTCCTTTTTCGCGAAAAGGTCATAGTTTGGCATTTATCTGGATTTAGAAACATATTGTTTTTAGAACATCAAATTTCAAAGGATTTCAAATCAGACTGGAGCAGATTTGAATTGTCTTTAGCATCTATTGTTCTGTATATTTTCATGTCATCTGCATAGATAAGTAGATGAGAGTGTTTGATGATGAGGGTTACATCATTAATGGCTAAAATAAACAGAAGTGGACCAAGGTGGCTACCTTGAGGAACACCTGATTCAGCAATAAATTCAGCTGACAATACGCCTCGAAATCGTATTTGATAGGATCGCTCTGTCAGATACGATTGAATCCAGCTTACAAAAAATTGTGGAAAACCCATTAACTTTAGTTTAAATAGAATTAAGTTGTGTGGCAGTTTATCAAATGCTTTACTAAAATCAGTGTAAATACAGTCGACCTGGTTACCTGAATAAAATTAATTTAAGCAAAACGTTGTAAAATCGAGGAGATTAGACACAGTGGATCTGCCAGAAACAAATCCATGCTGACGAGTTGTCATGACCTTCCCACAGTGAATTTTCACACGATCATTTCAACGAGGCGCTCAAAAAGTTTTGGAATCAACGAGAGTTTCGCGGTAGGCCTGTAGTTGTTCATATCGTTCTTACAACCTTTTTTATAGATAGGACCTATAAAAGATTTTTTCCAAAAAAGTGGAAAAATACTTTCGCTAATTGATTTATTGAATAACATGGACAGTGATTGACTTAGAACGGAACCACATCGTGTTAACACTGCGGCAGGAATTCCGTCAGGTCCAGCATTAAAATCCTCATCGATCAATCCAATATACTTTAAAATATCCTCTGAAGTAAAGGATATAGAATCCAACGAAACCCTGGGTGTAGAGTTCATATATTCAAAGTACTCTTCATCAGGATTAAAAGAGTCTGAACAAAATGACTCTTTAAAGAGATTGGCAAATAGACCACAAATAACGACAGGATCGTCAGTAAATCCGTCAGAGGTTTTAAATGATAAAATGAATCCATCAGATTTTTTTTTGGTGTTTATGAAACCCCAGAATTTCTTCGGATCAGACAATATTCTCAGCTTAGTACTGTCTAAATAATTTTGATATAAGGTAGCTGAGCAATTTTCAAAATCCAGAAACAAACGCTTGTAGATTTCTAGGTCATTCAAGTCTAAGCTACAGACATATTTTTTCCATGCCCTATTCCTGCTGTTGCGAAGAATTCTTAACTCCTTTGTGTACCAGGGGTAAGCACAATTTTTCGTAAATTTGAGGCTATATGGCACGGACAGAGAAAACATAGCAAAGATTTCCATATAAAAAAAATTAATTGAATCATCAAGAGTGTTATTATTACCATATTCTAAAATAACATGAAGTTTACTTTGAAGTAAATGATTCAACTTCAAAAAGTGAGCTTTTTTAAAATTGAATTCATAAACTCTATCTATTGAGTTAGACTTTACTATATTATCCCTGTCTGATTTGTACCATATGCTCAATGGTGGATGGTATTCATCAACAGCAGTCAAAACATGAGGGGCCCTCTCAACAATCACATTGTTACTATCCGTAGTTAAGACCAGGTCAAGTAGTCTTTCACGACTATTATAAATACAACTCACTTGTTGTAAGTCAGAACATATATTATCAACAAATATATGCTCTTGGCGAGTCTTCGAATTAGATGCACAAAAATATGTATCATCGTCAGAAGATTCCCATTTCAAGTCAGGCAGATTAAAATCACCTAACAATAAAATGTCGTCATTAACGTCAATTATGCTTATGACACATTCTATGCAATCCGCAAGGCTTGCATAAACTTCTACACTGCTCTTAGGAGGAACGTATGAATTAATAAGATATACATTAGAATTGCAATGTACAACTTTGACGGCTATAAGTTCGATGTTAGCAGTGCAGGGAATAACAATAATGGAACTAACGAAGGAGTTCCTTACAGCTAATAAGACTACTCCACCGACAGCAGAAGTATTGTCAGCATGTCTATCTCTTCTATAAACTTCAAAACTGTTATCAAACAATTCTAAGTCAGTAATGCTTCCGTTTAACCAAGTTTCAGTCAGTGCGATAATATCCTCAGAGAAATTCTGAGACATTAAAAATATGTCTCGCGTCTTAGAGCGTAATCCCCTTACATTTTGATAGTAAAGGATAACCTATTCAGTTTTTTTGGGATTGACGAGCGGCTTGAGTCGTCCCTCTAGGCTTATTCTTAGGCTGAAACTCTGTAACGAGTATATTATCAGTCCACAAATTAGAGTTTAGAACAGTTGCAAACTCTTCAGCTGGAACTGTGAGAATGAAGGAAGCATGGGAAGGCTTATTACCTATTTTTTTGCATGAACAAAATGCATTTTGACTCAACAAGTTATTATGTTTGATAAAAGTCAATACATTTTCAACAGTTGTGTCGGGCTGAAGACGTGAAATAAATAAATTTTTTTTCCTCGACACTGCCCTTAAGGGAAGGTTCTCCTGGATTTTTTTGAAAAAATCGATTTTTTTTTACATAAAATGAAAGTTACATATATGTAGAATGTTTGTGCCAAGGGATATTTCAATACGACGCGTATTTCTCGAGCTAGAGCGTGTCAAACGTACCCATGTCACGCGCGCGTACCAACTTTCTAAAAACTTTAAACGCGTTTTTCTCGGAACCATGTTTTCTAATCTAACGGACAGCACAGGGCTTGTTCTATTGATCCGATTTCCTTCATTCAAAGAATGTTTGAAAGTATATACTTTTTGTACGCCTGGAACCTAACATTGGCATAAAAAATTGTTTATTTATAATTTTTAAACGAGATCTAAGTAAAAAAAAAAGCAAAAAATTTCAATTTTTTTTTTAAAAGTCCATAAAATTGTTTTTTTTTTGCCAAACTTAATTGAAGTTAGGTTCCAGGCGTATGAAATGTTATCAATTTTAATAAATTTTATACATTTCTCATTTCAGTTCACTACATGAGGCCCCACACTGTCCGCGGGAGGTCAATGTTTTGCGCGCAGAGGTCGACGAGATCCGCCATTTTCAAGCCGCCATTTTAAATTTTTCAAATATCTTTTTTTTTTTTTACTCGTCAATAAACCACGAATCAAAGTTCAAAAGCATAAGTTCGTATGTCTTTTCATTTTCCCACAAACCATTCTCAAATTTTGCTTGTTTTTCGGCCAAATCCAAAAAAATCCAGGAGAACCCTCCCTTAAGCTTGATAGATTTCTAGGCTCAATAGGAGTCAAAACTGAACTATTAGTCAAAGAAGGAATGTTAGAAGGTGACGAGGAAGTAACTGGAGTGTTCCTGTTCAAAAGCGATGCTGAGGGCTGCTTGGCCTGAGAAGTAGATCCAGATGATTTTCGCTTCTTATTAGTTTTTTTATTTTTTCTCTTTCTTTTTGAGATAATATGGTCTTCTGATGAAAGGATTGTTTGTGTCCCGTAAGAAACAGTCTGTGACAAAGCAAGCCGGATATTTTCCGAAATGGAATTTTCATCATAGACGCTGGTACTGGGTGCGGCCCTAACTTCACTAAAAAATGTTACAATTTCTCGAAAATTGTTTAACGAGTTAAGACTTTCCCCAAAAAGCTTAATTTTTGAATAAAGTTCATCTGGGGAAAGTGCCCTACACGAAGCACAGTACCAGCGAAGGCCTGATCGCAGAGATTTTAAGTCGTCAAGGCATGACTTGGACTTACCGGCACAAGATGCATGAAATATTTGCTCACATGGACCAGAACAGCTGAACATGGGGTTCAGAATGTTTTGGCTTTTGCAAAGTTCGTCTAAAGAACAAGCAACGATATTTTCTGCAGAAAAATAATCCATGTTTAATTTTTAAAAAATGAGCAGATGCAAAATGGTTTTAGGGTTATTATATTCAGGCAGTTTGTGCACAGTTTAGTAGAAACTAAAAAACAAAAACAACACTCACTGAGCTGAAGATAAACAAATCACCGCACAAAGAAGAAACTAAAACACAGTAAGCATGCAAATGCAAAAACAACAACACTGCATTAACTAAACAAGTTAAACAAAGTTAATATGCAAGAATTAAACTTACTCAACTTAAATGCACAATTATTATTTAATAGAATAGTTGTATATTAATTATATTAGTAAGTACAATATAATATTTAAGTAATTACGATATTGAAACTGTTTTAATACACTCACGAATATAACAAACAAAGGCTTTTACATAACACGATAAAACACAACCGACACCAAATAATATACAAGATCAACTAATTTGCTCTCAAACTTTGGTTTGCTTAAGCATAACTTGGTTGGGCCTTAAGGCTTTCGATGCTTTTACTAATCGTTGAGTATTTCGAACTGTTTATAAGCAATAGGTTGGAGGCATCAATAATAGGCGCTGGAAATCTTTTCCCCCAACTGTTCAGCTTTCGTAAAGCTCGTTCTACAACTGATGCAATTGGTGCAGTAAAAAATATAGCGCTTGATGCAATAACCGGCACGCTGTGTTTGTACGGCGACAAAGAGTACTGTCTTGTAACAACATTCGACATCAAAAACGCATTTAATTCTCCAAACTGGTCCAGAATATTAGAAGCTCTCGCCCACTTCGGTGTCCGCCTATATCTCAGGAGAATTATACGAGACTATTTCAAAGATAGAATTCTATGTTATGATACAGAAGTAGGTACTGCAGCATACAAAGTTACTGGGGGAGCTCCTCAGGGCTCTGTCCTGCGCCCTGTCCTTTGGAACGTCATGTATGATGGAGTCTTTCGGCTTAATCTACCGGATAGTTTTAAGATTGTATTCTTTGCAGATGACATTGTGGCAGTAGTCGTCGCGAAACACTTGCACATATTTGAGGAGAAATGCAATCTGGCGATAAACGAAGTACAACAATGACTTAAGACAGCTGGGCTCAATCTGGTAGAGCATAAAACAGAAGCGTTGCTCATTGTAATGTTTGCACGCGTGTTGTTTACGTTGGATACGCGGTTTACGTAGTGTAAAACAAGTTTACGCGTTTTTTAAAAACATATATATGTACGCGTTATTTTTGCCAGCGCTTAAGAACGCTGTTGGCCATAATAAAAAAAAAAGATTTCTTTGCGCCGTCACTCGAAAGTGCATTCAGGCGCTTAGAAATAAAATTAAAAGGAGCAATTAGTTTAAAGCTCAAAACTTTAGTGATTTTGTTTTTAGATTTTCTTCGGTTTATAAAGCTAAGTAACAGTATTTTTTAGATTTAAAAATAAATACAAAATTAAATATATATCTAATTTAATACAATCGTAACTAAGTAGAACATTAGTTTACGTAGTCATTGTAATGTAGTTATGTAGTGTAGTTATGTAAACATAGAGTGCACTGACTTTATTGATGTGCAAGCGAGTAAGAATGTAAATAATAGTTATGTGTTTGTTTTGTTTGTTTGCTACATAAATGTGCTTAGGCTACGTTTATAGAAATGTTTAGTTTGTAGAATAGATCTTTATGTGTTAAATGTTTATAAATAATAAGTGCATCAAATAAATGTGTTTAAGTTGCAGTTAAAGCAATGTTTAGATTGGAGTGCACTACATCATAAGTAGTAGAAAGAAGGTCGAAAGTATGTATCTTCGCGTCATTTAAGACCACAGATTGAACTTAAGGGAGCATCTTATATATGCAAGTAGCGAAGCCAGTAAGGCAGCTACAGCACTCTCGAGAATCTTGTCCAACACGAGAGGTCCCCGACAAACACGCAGGAAGTTCCTTGTTAATGTTGTCCAATCTATACTACTTTACGCTACTTTCATATGGGTTGAAGCTACTAACTTTTGCTCGTATCACCGGTGCACCGAATCAGTTTATCGCGTATGTGCCCTGAGAATATGTTGTGCATTCCGAACGGTATCAAAGGATGCAGCTCTAGTTGCCGCGGGTATTCCCCCAACAGACCTTCTGGTAAGAGAGAGCTTGTTCTGTGATGCGCTCTCACAGGACATGTCGAAGACATAAATACGTAAAATAGCAATAGAACGCAGTGTTGCTGTGTGGCGGATGCGCCACAAGCATATGCTTTTCATGTTAGTCCTGGGATTTCGCTTCATATTCTTATCCGAATTGCGATTCCGATAACTATGATGCAACTTTGATTTTTCATCCAATTTACACTCATGTTTACCTACAAAAATGATTTTTTTTTAAAAATCGTGTTTATCAGCCACTCCAATTCTTAGAAGTCTATAACTCTAAGTTATAATTTTTAGAAGTCTATAACTCTGCAACCAAGACCGATAAAAAGAAAGTGTTATCAATGTAGTTTTTCTAAAAGAACATTATAACAAAATTTGAAAAAATCCGACACCCATAATTTTTTTGTGATTCGCTTCACGTAGAATGCCCCATTTGCCAACCCTACTTGTCTATGCTTGAAAACGAAACACATTTTCAGGGATTCGCGATGCATGTTCCAATGCTTACGTAAGCATGGTAGGGGGTAAGAGCCTTGTTTACTCTTGCTGACGAGGGGGAGAGAAGGGTTACTAATTGCAAAAAATCTGCTTACGTAATACTTGAACGGCCCCTTGTGTATAAAGAAAAATATTTAATATTTTGTAAAGAATACACTGTTATTGCGTCTTTCAGCTCCAGAAGTTTGACAAAGAGATAACTACTCTGTTGATGTCAACGGAATGTTTTTATCACAACATTTCGTCGACAACACGTAGTTATCACTTTGTCAAACTTGACATAAACAGAGTTGTGATAACAACATTCCGAACGAGAGTAAAAACGGTCATAAAGTCTATCTTTATTCAGACGATATCCAAAAGTACGGACAGAAGGTCCATGGACATTATGTACGCTCTAAGCTCCATTTCCTTTTTCGTAATGATTTTCCCTTGTACGGAATGTTAAAAAGAGTTGGAGACATAATATTCACGGCCATAATGTCCAAACGAAAATTTTTTCTGTCCATTGACGTTATGTCCGCTCCAAGCTCCATTTCCTTTTTCTTAATGATTTTCACGGAATTTTCAACATTCCGTACAAGGCAAATCATCCCTGCAGTGTAGGCAACTAGTTAAAATACTAGTAAATGTCCTAGATCAAAAAATACCAGCAATAGTTCAGCTCAAATGCTTTTTACATTGCGCAAACTGGTTATTTTTCTGTGTTGATGTCATAGGAAAAGACAATTGTCCTATTCTCGATATGAATTGAGGTAGTATTTTATATATTCTTTATAAATACTGGCATAATATGAACAAGTTGTGATAGTAGTAACTTTTTAACCAGTAAAAAACTAGTATAATCAAAACTAGGCTTTTTACTGGTATGATTTGAACCAACTTTGTGTTAGTATATTTTTAACTAGGTAAATACTAGTTTAGTATTGATTAGTTTCATATTAGTATTAATTTAGCCAGTTCAATTCTAGTAGTTTTTATACTAGTTGTATGCTAGTAATAGTTTTGTTCTAGTCTTTTTGAAACCAGTTGTATGCTAGCACTACGTCACGGGATTTACTTGTATTATTGAAACTATATTTAGATTTATATTTTTAAGCATATTGTTAGTTTTAAAAAGCTGCACATTTATCTTATACAAACTAAATTGAAAATAACTTCGAATAATTGTGTTGAATTAAGGATGTAGTCCGTTGCTCTGCCCTAATTTTCAAGGTTTATTTCGGAATGATTTTTTATAAGAAAATAGAATACAATCGTTTAACAATTTTTATATGGCTTTATAAACATCTCAAACTGTACAAAAAATACTTTTTTTTTTAATTTGTACATCCAAAGTGGACAAAAAAGGTGTTTTGCTGGCTCGGGTGGTACCTAGTGTCCGACCGAATATTCGGTTTCGGTTACGGTCATTTTCGGTCCTTTTTGGGAGTTTCGGCCTTATTTAGGCCGAATAGCCGAAATTTTTGGTAAAAATTTCTTTCATCAGTCATTTAATTCAAATATACAAGTTTGGATTAATAAAAATATTTACAACGCATTGTACAAAAAAAAAAAATATTATGAATTCGTCTATAATTTGATTTATCGTGTTAACTCAAAAAATGTTGGTTAATTTTTTGCATTCGATACTATCATTTTTGATTTTATCATCTCTATTGAAATTAATATTAAAATTGTATAGGTACTGAAGCCAAAAATTGATAAACTTCCGAATTCCGTGTGTGTGGAATAAACGAAAAGAAAACGAAATTCATATTTCTATTTTTATAATTCTAAACCTTTAAAAAAAATACTTTCTTTTGTAGTTATATAAAAATTTACATTGTAGTTGCATAGTATTTTGAGTGTGTACGAAAGATATAAAGTATGCAATACTTTTGTAATAAAAAATAAAATGAAAAATTATCTCATTTATTATTATAGTAAACTTCAATTAATTATTCAATATTCAAATAATACTTTTTCTATATAACATTTTTTCTTATGTGTATGAAAGTACTTTTGTTTCCTTTTAATAAAAAAAAATATTTGAAAAAACTTCAAATTTCATATTAATAACCAGTTTCGGTTTCGGCCGAATGTTATAAAATTCGCCGAAAGTATCTTGCGCCTACTTAAAAAGTATCTTACAAATGTTTCTCCATCTCAACGGCTAAAATAAGATGTATATTATTCCTAATGGTATCTAATATATAAAACAGGGTTTTTTAGAAAATTGATTTTTTAAACATATAGAACCAGACTGCCTCTTAAACAGATTTTTACTTAAAAAAAAATAAATATTAACAATCATAAAAAATAATTTTATAATTTAATTGAAAACATCCGCATCCGCATCCGGATATGAATTTCAACAATCCGCATCCTTAAGGAAGGATCTTTACAGTCTGCATCCGCAAAATGGCATTCGTCACATCCCCAATTTAACTAAAAAATCAATTTATTTAATGTTTACAAATTTATGCAGAACTAGAGAGCTTGCAACTAGCAAAGAAGCTAGTACATCTGTATGCTTCTTTGCTGCTAGCGAACTCAATCACTGCATCTCTGCTACACATGTATGACAACACCTATTCACGATTCAGTGCACTTGCCAGTGCAGTTGAAGACTTGTAGTTGTGCAGTTAGGTTTTCGTGAACACACCACACTTTTGATTGTGAAATTTATTGAAGTATGTTTTATTTGTCAGAATCCGGTGTTGCCTAGGAAAAGAAAATATTTATTAAATTATATATGAACATGCCGAAAAATTTAATGAGAGTACAAGTTTTCGAATACAGTAAAAAAAATTTGAAATTTTTGTGAAGAAAACAGTCTCATTTGTCAGGTTTTTGTTTACACGAGCAATGATGTTTTCTATTTGTATGTGTTTTTTGTATGGAAACCCCCGGAAGGGTGGCAGATAAAGTTGAATTAATAGGACCAGATCATACATTTTTTTTAAATATGAACTATAATAAACATTTTTGTTTCTATTTTTTGTGTTATTTTTATGGGGACCCCCAGAAGGGTGGCATATAGAGTGTCAAAAGAAATGTTGAGGAGAAATTATTAGGACCAGCTTATACACTAGACTCCACAGCAGGAAAATAAGCTGATTCAAACATAAGTTTTATTTTGTGGGTTAAAGGTAGATATGCCAAAAAAAGCGTAAAAAAGTGAATTTTTTACTGAAATTGGCTGCACCCGATATATCATTTCTAACAAATAGATTTGAAACTCCTGATGAACTGATAATATCAATAAACCATAAAAATATCAACCATACCATAAAAACCTCAGTCTGCTTCAAACAATCAACTAGTAAATTAATTTCAGCAATGATCTACTTCTTGGTTCACTTAAATGTTTTTTGTTTTTCTTCTATTGTCACGCGTCAAATGTCAGCTGTTTAATAAGCACATGCACGAAACCTGTTTATTCACCAGGGTCGACGCTGTGAATTTATGGAAAATAGAAGCTTGTGCATATATGCATATTTTGTTTGTACTAAGTGCGTAAAAGCATGAATATTTTGCTCGTGCTCAAATGTACAGCCAAATGCTCTGTATAGTGAATATCTTTATTATATCACGTATTTTGGGGATTCATGCAAATGGGCAATACCCAAATAAATAGTATAAAGCGTATAAGTTTATCAGCTTTATAAATTTGAATGGAGAAGCCTTTCCACAAACATGATATACAGTGACTCACACTGAAAATGGTCCACTTGTAACCACACACTTTAAAGCGTAAAATGTCTAAGAAATCGATAAGTAAATAAAAAAGTAAAAATGCCAAAGTTGTTAGTTTGTTGTATTTTAATAAAAAAACATAAAAAAATTTATTAATTCCATAACATTTTCCAAAAAATTAACATTGAACGAAATAAAAGAAAAATTCAGGTCACAGTGAAAATGGTCCACTTAAGCTTATGTACATTAATTTAAGTATTCATAGAAAAACTACATATTATTAATATTTTGTTGGATAGCCTTTCTGATGAATAACAGATTTAAGGCGACTTGGAATAGATTCTACTAGCTTTTTTGTATAATCCGGGCTCATTTTCTCCCACTCCTCCAAAAGGACCTTTTTTAAGTCATTTTTGTTTGAAATTTCGTGTTTTCGTATTTCAACTTCCAGTTTCTGCCACAAATTTTCAATTATGTTCAAGTCCGGTGATTGGGGAGGAGTTTTGATTA
Organism: Dichetophora obliterata; assembly: GCA_963920525.1. NCBI lineage: Eukaryota > Metazoa > Arthropoda > Insecta > Diptera > Sciomyzidae > Dichetophora > Dichetophora obliterata. The sequence goes on along the minus strand of OY986438.1, from coordinate 65,018,080 downwards.
CTCTTGGACAATGATACAGAAGCCATTCTTTAATTAATCCTGCCGTATGCTTTGGATCATTATCCTGATAGAAGTGAAAGGTTTCTTTTATGCCGAGTTTTTCAGCACTTTGTTTAAGATTATTTTTCAAAATGTTTAAATATTGCATTTTCTCCATAATCCCTTCAACAAAGTGCAATTTTCCAACACCAGCAGCCGAACAAGCACCCCAGACCATCACATGCCCGCCACCATGTTTAACTGTCGGACGTAAATGCTTAGGATTCATCTCCTGGTTGGGTTTTCTCCAAACGTTTACTCTGCCATCTGACCCAAAGAGGTTATATTTACTCTCATCCGTGAATATGACGTTCTTCCAGAATGAAAAATCTTTCCCAGCGTAGCTATGAGCGAACTGCAATCGAATTTTTTTATTCTTTAGACTTACAAAAGGTTTCTTGCGTGCAATTCTGCCATTTAGTCCATCCTTCCGAATTGTCTCGGCGTTACAGCTTATATTGAAGTGTTTTTCAACCATATCCCGTAGTTTCGGTGCACTAAGTCTAGGATTTATCTTGATTTGGTTGACTATCCACCTTTCTTGACGCTCGCTGAATAGCTTTTTTGTGCTAATTTTCGGCTTATTTATAACTCGTCCTTCATTTTTAAACCGCTGAATGATATTTTCGACTGTTGTGCGGGCTTTTTTAACAATTTTCGCTATTTCTCTTTGACTTTTTCCACTTTTATAGTGTTCAATAATTACATTTCTCAGCTCGAGAGTAGTATGTCGACCCATCCTCAAATTTATAGATAAACAACTGAAGGAATCGATCTAAACTGTGTTTGCTTCAATGCACAAGTGTAAATAAAGGTAAACAGAACAAAACAAATAAGGGAATATGAAAAAGATCCGTTATTTATCGTAGTTCTGCACAGTGGACCATTTTCACTGTGACCTGAATTTTTCTTTTATTTCGTTCAATGTTAATTTTTTGAAAAATGTTATGGAATTAATAAATTTTTTTATGTTTTTTTATTAAAATACAACAAACTAACAACTTTGGTATTTTGACTTTTTTATTTACATATCGATTTCTTAGACATTTTACGCTTTAAAGTGTGTGTTCACAAGTGGACCATTTTCAGTGTGAGTCACTGTATTTGCTCTTTGATTTAGGGAAGCAAAAAAGGTGGCAAATCTATATCATGAAGAAATATGGTTTCGTTTTTTAAAAGCTAATTAATTTCTTATCAGAAGACTGTAAAAAATCAATGAGAGGTAAGAATTTGTGAATTGGAATAAGAGAAACAAATATTTTATTCTTAAAATTTCTGAAATCATTTTCAAAATTACAACTTAAATACTTATTGACAACGTACGACAATATATTGCAGCTGACATATATGCTGCAAATGCGCAATCGACTTTAAGGACTGTTCTTATAACAGTTTATAACTAAAAATCTGCACTGATTTGAATTGCTTGCAAGTTCAAGACGCTTTGTTTTGTCATGAAGGCTGTAACGATCAAAAAAATTTGGTCGAAATTTGGTCGAGAAGACCAAGTACCATGGCTTTAAAGCGGTATCTGCACACCTAGCTACGCTTCGGTCTTGCTCAGGGAAAATGGGGAGTGGCGTGCTTCGGACCATGGAAAACCTGGGTGTTACAAAAACAATAAAACAGGTGCAGATAGTGTGGGATTAAACAATCCAAACAGGTAAAAAAAAAAGAAAAATTCATAAAACAAACAAACAGACAGACTTAGTGATAGTGATTCGGTTTTAGGAAGGGATAAGGTGGTATTCTCCCAACCCGGTCTTTACCCGCCCAATCCTTCCATATATGAAAATATATATGATTTCGCTTCATGAGCCCTTAGACAAGCCTCTAGTCTATCTTAATTACTGCTGAAATGCCCTAGATAGGAAATCATGAAAAAATATGCTTAGAGTTTTATATCAATATTACAAAATTCATTTATTTAACGCTTAATTAAACACTCATTTTATAATAAGGTAAATATATAATGTACGATAATACAGCATTCAAAACATCGGACTTAAATATTTACATTTAGTAATTCAAATAAAGCGGAAAAAATTAAGTTATAATATAAACAAACTTCAAATCTCAAAGCGCGCTTCTATGCGAGCTATCTTTTATCAAAATCTTTCATCAGAAGACCATATTATCTCAAATAGAAAGAGAAAAAATAAAAAAACCAATAAGAAGCGAAAATCATCTGGATCTACTTCTCAGGCCAAGCAGCCCTCAGCACCGCTTTTGAACAGGAACACTCCAGTTACTTCCTCGTCACCTTCTAACCGTCCTTCTTTGACTAATAGTTCAGTTTTGACTCCTATTGAGCCTAGAAATCTATCAAGCTTAAGGGCAGTGTCGAGGAAAAAAAATTTATTTATTTCACGTCTTCAGCCCGACACAACTGTTGAAAATGTATTGACTTTTATCAAACATAATAAATTGTTGAGTCAAAATGCATTTTGCTCATGCAAAAAAATAGGTAATAAACTTTCCCATGCTTCCTTTATTCTCACAGTTCCTGCTGAAGAGTTTGCAACTGTTCTAAACTCTAATTTGTGGACTGATAATATACTCGTTACAGAGTTTCAGCCTAAGAATAAGCCTAGAGGGACGACTCAAGCCGCTCGTCAATCCCAAAAAAACTGAATAGGTTATCCCTTTACTATCAAAATGTAAGGGGACTACGCTCTAAGACGCGAGACATATTTTTAATGTCTCAGAATTTCTCTGAGGATATTATCGCACTGACTGAAACTTGGTTAAACGGAAGCATTACTGACTTAGAATTGTTTGATAACAGTTTTGAAGTTTATAGAAGAGATAGACATGCTGACAATACTTCTGCTGTCGGTGGAGGTGTCTTATTAGCTGTAAGGAACTCCTTAGTTAGTTCCATTATTGTTATTCCCTGCTCTGCTAACATCGAACTTATATGCGTCAAGGTTGTACATTGCAATTCTAATGTATATCTTATTAATGCATACGTTCCTCCTAAGAGCAGTGTAGAAGTTTATGCAAGCCTTGCGGATTGCATAGAATATGTCATAAGCATAATTGACGTTAATGACGACATTTTATTGTTAGGTGATTTTAATCTGCCTGACTTGAAATGGGAATCTTCTGACGATGATACATATTTTTGTGCATCTAATTCGAAGACTCGCCAAGAGCATATATTTGTTGATAATATATGTTCTGACTTACAACAAGTGAGTTGTATTTATAATAGTCGTGAAAGACTACTTGACCTGGTCTTAACTACGGATAGTAACAATGTGATTGTTGAGAGGGCCCCTCATGTTTTGACTGCTGTTGATGAATACCATCCACCATTGAGCATATGGTACAAATCAGACAGGGATAATATAGTAAAGTCTAACTCAATAGATAGAGTTTATGAATTCAATTTTAAAAAAGCTCACTTTTTGAAGTTGAATCATTTACTTCAAAGTAAACTTCATGTTATTTTAGAATATGGTAATAATAACACTCTTGATGATTCAATTAATTTTTTTTATATGGAAATCTTTGCTATGTTTTCTCTGTCCGTGCCATATAGCCTCAAATTTACGAAAAATTGTTCTTACCCCTGGTACACAAAGGAGTTAAAGATTCTTCGCAACAGCAGGAATAGGGCATGGAAAAAATATGTCTGTAGCTTGGACTTGAATGACCTAGAAATCTACAAGCGTTTGTTTCTGGACTTTGAAAATTGCTCAGCTACCTTATATCAAAATTATTTAGACAGTACTAAGCTGAGAATATTGTCTGATCCGAAGAAATTCTGGGGTTTCATAAACACCAAAAAAAAATCTGATGGATTCCCTTCATCATTTAAAACCTCTGACGGATTTACTGACGATCCTGTCGTAATTTGTGGTCTATTTGCCAATCTCTTTAAAGAGTCATTTTGTTCAGACTCTTTTAATCCTGATGAAGAGTACTTTGAATATATGAACTCTACACCCAGGGTTTCGTTGGATTCTATATCCTTTACTTCAGAGGATATTTTAAAGTATATTGGATTGATCGATGAGGATTTTAATGCTGGACCTGACGGAATTCCTGCCGCAGTGTTAACACGATGTAGTTCCGTTCTAAGTCAACCACTGTCCATGTTATTCAATAAATCAATTAGCGAAAGTATTTTTCCACTTTTTTGGAAAAAATCTTTTATAGGTCCTATCTATAAAAAAGGTTGTAAGAACGATATAAACAACTACAGGCCTATCGCGAAACTCTCGTCGATTCCAAAACTTTTTGAGCGCCTCGTGTATGATCGTGTGAAAATTCACTGTGGGAAGGTCATGACAACTCGTCAGCATGGATTTGTTACTGGCAGATCCACTGTGTCTAATCTCCTCGATTTTACAACGTTTTGCTTAAATTAATTTTATTCAGGTAACCAGGTCGACTGTATTTACACTGATTTTAGTAAAGCATTTGATAAACTGCCACATAACTTAATTCTATTTAAACTTAAGTTAATGGGTTTTCCACAATTTTTTGTAAGCTGGATTCAATCGTATCTGACAGAGCGATCTTATCAAATACGATTTCGAGGCGTATTGTCAGCTGAATTTATTGCTGAATCAGGTGTTCCTCAAGGTAGCCACCTTGGTCCACTTCTGTTTATTTTAGCCATTAATGATGTAACCCACATCATCAAACACTCTCATCTACTTATCTATGCAGATGACATGAAAATATACAGAACAATAGATGCTAAAGACAATTCAGATCTGCTCCAGTCTGATTTGAAATCCTTTGAAATTTGGTGTTCTAAAAACAATATGTTTCTAAATCCAGATAAATGCCAAACTATGACCTTCTCGCGAAAAAGGAATAATTTAATTTTTGAGTACAAGATAAAAGATACTGCATTAAGTCGTGTAGATGCTGTCAAAGATCTGGGTATATGCATGGATTCTAAGCTATCGTTTAACGTTCGCAACATCGCATGGAAAGGGTGCTGTTGATGGAGTGGGTGCGGTATTAAAAAGAAAAGTTTGGCAAATAACTAAGTCTAAAAATGTGGTTTTATCGGACGCTCAATCATTTTTTGAATGTGCAAAAAATAACATTCACGGCATACAACTATATTTCATATCATCAGAGCAAATGGAGAAGGAGTCCCTAATATTAAATGAAAAGTGGAAAAGTGTAAGAAGCATTTCAGGTATCCAACGACTGCACAGCTTTTCTTGCGATGGTCGCCAAATAGAAGCAGCTGCTACTGGATATTCTTTAAAAAAAAAAAACAATTTAATGCAATACATTTTTTTATTTTTTCATGTATTTAAAACTTTTCTTTAAAAATATATTAAAAATCAAATATGAAAATACACATACAGTTCTTTCGTGATGGCGTTACAAAAAATTTGTCTAATTTGTCTATATAAATTGTCATAGAAAAAATGTCACGTTCGATATGTCACTTTCGAACCAACCTAAAAATTAAATGAAAAAAAACTACCCATGATATTTCTATCAAATAAAGAGGATTCGAAAACTTTGTTATTTTGTAACATTTTTAAATTTTCATCTATAACATGATGTGTTTGATTTCGCTGATTCTCATGTTTTTACAGATGTTCCCAAAAACTACTTCTGTTTTTGTCGCGTTCGAACCGCTCCTTTTTTTGTCCTTATTTTATAAACTACATTTCGCCTGAAAAAGACTAAACCACCAGTGATAGTACTATTGAGGATCTATACGATTATGTAAAAGATGAATCTAAAATATGTTTTATTCTGACCTTTTTTTCGCTTTAAATGTGTACAACGGTCACGTTCGACACCGTGGAATTACCCATATGACAATTGGTGAGTTTTCACTTAATTTTAAAGCATGTCAACCAGAAAATTTCATCTTCCACAAGGCATTTCATCTCCCACAAGGCGTAAATAAATGAGTTATTGCATTATCTTTTCATCGTATGATCCATGGCAGTGCACTTGTTGCGATAGTCCTTAAAATGCAGCAACATCTCTGCGAGCGTATTGTACGTTTTTATCAGCAGCATTTAGAGAAGGGTAAAAGTTCACATGCGATAATTTTATGGCTCAAGGCATGTCAAAAAAGCAATATGTCCTATCCAGAGCACCTTAAAAATAGAAAGACAACCTGGTTCCAGAAGAGAACCGATTATGATGACTAAAAAAACATTAAAAAGCTTAAAACTGCTTTTAACAACAAAGATGGCATAAGTCAAACCTAAGACGCCCGAAAATTCAAATACTCGCGTCCATATATTTGTAAAACATTAAAATCCCTTAATATTAAAGTACGAAAGAAGCAGAGTGGTCTCCAGATTACACTGAAGGGCAAGTTCAATTAGTAAAATCTCAATGTCGGTGGATGGTCAAAAATTACAATGGAAAATCGTTCATTTTGTATGACGAGATTTATTTCACTCTAAGTGCTCCATAAATGCCAGGAAACGACATATTTTACGCAAATGATAGATCTTCTAGCTCTCCTGATGTAAAATATAAATTCAAGAAAAAGTTTAGTCAAGAAGTTATGCTTTGCATTGCTGTCCCTGACAAATTAATTTCGGAACCTTACTTCAAATCCGGAAATAAATCAAGTGATCTATCAAAATGATTGTATAGAAAAAATGTTGCTTCCATTTATTCATAAATATTATTAGGATGATAATTATGTCTTTTGGCCGGACAAATCCTCCTTGCAAAATGCAAAAACGACATTGAAGTTCTTGATCAGCAAAATCATAATTTTGTGCCTAAAGACAGGAACCACACTAACTTTCCACAATGCCAACCATTTGAAGATTTTTTTTGAGAACTTAAACTTTTGGCTTAGAAGAATGGTGTTCAAAGGCAAAAAATGTGAAATGTGAAGTGCCTTAAGGAAGTCGATAAATGGCGTACAACGTGCTTGCTAACAAATACGAACAAAACTACGATAGGTGGCCGACAAAGGCCCATTTATTAAAGTTAATTGATTAAAATCTACTCATAATACAATAATTTAACTAGAAAGTGTTGTTTCAGTATATCGTCGCTGCGCCAACAAAAACGGCTATGTGTTTTTTATCGATTTTTTTTTATTGCATATTTTATTGACACTATATATTGCCCACATTTCTGCATTCACCGTTTTTTGTATCTCTTTTGGTTTAGAAGTGATCAAAAAAAGCTATGTGCTCGCAGTACTAGAAATACTCTGAAAAAACGGGTATACGCTTACTTGCTTATAACTGTTTTTGATCGCAGGCGAAAAAAAAGACGTGTGCTTTGATTTCGATGTAAAAAATAATTATAAAACACGCAAAGGCTTTCGAATAGATATCACAGATTCTACTTTTCTAGTTGTTCGCATGTAAAATTTGACCATTAACAAAAGTAAAAAGTGTTCAGTTTAAAATAGCCACTATCTATAAAGATATCTGTTTTATAGTCTAAATATGGAAGAATACAATGCTACTCTCACTGATAAAACTGGAAATTGAAGAAAATCCGACTGCAGTTGGTAAAATATTACAGAGGGAAAATATTTTAAAAAATCGTAAATTAAGACTATTGTGTAAAAATATAATGTTTGGATATTAAATTAAATATTTAATATACATTAAATACTTCTGTTCACAATTCTATGCAAATTACTGTGTTATACAATTTTGCTTAATTTATAAAAATATGTACCTATGTTTGCAAATATATAATAAAAACTTAATAATTTTTGTATTCTCTCATTGGATCGCACTCAACGAAATTTGGATAAAACTCACTTGGTTCATGTTTTATGTTGACCAATAAAGTAGTTCACAACTCTGACAATGTGTGCCAACGCATTATTCTTTTGTTTAAAAACCCAAGAAATGAGTTTCTAACCATTCTTCATTACATACATGTAACAATAATGGACCACCATTTTGAATTAAAAATTATCCTTCGGTAATGCTTGTGAGTTCAAAAACATATCTGCATTAAAAAAAATTGCAAAATGTTATGCATGAACAGTTATTTACACATTTATTGATCAAATACCCTTGTTTAACCTTCGCCTTACGGAACACTTTTGTGTGCATCGTTTACTGAAACTGAAAAGGATTAAAACTGAAAAGGATTAAAATACTTGAAAATAACTATTTTGCGTAGACTCTACAAAAACACTCTTAAATTTGTTCAGTGAGTCGAAACCCTAGTTAGTTTCGATCAAAATACAGGAATTTATTAAGAAATCAAAATCCAAAAAACCACCCGGGTGGGCATTAGTAAGGCGAAGGTTAAAATATTATTTTTTTAAGAAAGCAACCTATTTAATACCATTTGCTACAGATTTTTACTTTTTTTAGCTAAATTGGAAACAAGATGCTCAGAAACACATAATTATAAAAAAATTTTTTATATAAAACCCAATTTAAGCAGAATTTTAAGCACTTCTAAAAATATTTCTAGGAGCGGGGTTTTTTGGCACGGGGTGTAACAGGAGCAACGACCAGTTAACTAATTGAGTCCTCAACTTCTCCACATTTGATCACGGCCAAACATATTTTGAGTTTCTGATATGAATAAACTCAGTCCAGATTTTTAGTTATAACCCGTTATATTGCCACTTTGCAAGAATACCCTTATTATATTAAATGATTTGATTTGATAAACTTATTAAACCCTGATTTGATAACCTTAGAAGTCGTGAAATAGATAGACCATACGTCTATCAGACGTGTCGTTGTTTTCGTGGCTTCATGTTATGTTAATAGCAATTAAACAATTTGTTTTTGTACTTAAATGGTCTTATTATATATTCCCTTGATATTCAAGCACATTTTATTATAATTTTTTTATATAAAAAATGAGAATAAAAACTTGCAGTAAAAGCATTTCATGAGAGAGTAAAAAATTTAGAAAGCATACGTCTCGCAGACGTAGGTTATCAAAGCAGGGTTAAAATAATATCTTAACTTTTTAAAGTAGGTCGTTTAAGGATTTTATTAAAAAAATTATTTATTTTTCATGAATTTATTAAAATTAAATCCGCATCCATTAAAAAGAGCATGGGATAAAGTGTAGTTTTGTGGGATTTTTTGAATAGCTGCTTTTATTGGCATCACAGAAATGGCAGAATCAAGATCATTCAACGCACCATTAAGTTTTGCAAAGTTTGAGGTCGTCCGTTTTGACACTTGTATCGTAAAATTTTTACAACGCAGACCAAAGTTCGATCAACGGCCGACCGACCTAACGCACTATTGAGTTTTGGGCATTAATGTTTCGGTTAGTTCCGACTTGTAAGATTTCATATGAATAATTTAAATGTTTTAACATAACGTGAAAGGCAGCTTCTTTGAAGTAATTTTTTAGAAAGTTGCATATTCTATATCTTAAACCTTACTTATATTAAACATTGCAAACTGTAAAATTAAATTTTTTTTTATATTTACAGAAGAATTGTATCCAGAGAATAAGTGAATATTCGAATTTTATGAAAAATAATAAAATTCGAAATGGACTGTTGCTTTGTGATACTAATCGCATACTTTCAGAAGATGTCAAAGCGTTTAACGATATCAAGAGCGACTCAAGTTTATTTCTGGATTTCATTGAACTGAACAGAAAATCAAGCCAAAAATATGGAGATTTCAACTCGCATTATGGTTATGAGGAAGTTTTACAGACACTATACAGTTATGAATGGTCAAATATTAACATCAAACAAAGTGAGAATGAATTTTTATATATTAGTATTTTTTCCCCACATACAAATTGATTTTGTCCTGTTAAATGTTATGTAATACAAACGCCGTGGTGGCCGTAGCCTACTACTATATGTAGAGTGCGTTGCCCGTAACCTAAAGAACACGAAAATTGCAATAATAACAATAGAGTTTAGCTACTATAGCTTTTTCACACATTCACCACGTTAGATCATTTTTAGAACCAACCCCAATATCTTTGAAGTATCTCAAAGATATCGACAAAAATGGTCCAAAACAATCAAAAGTGAGAAAAATTTACCCACCATAATATTATGGGTTGGGCTCAGGGACAACACAAGAATAACAACTAACCATGCGTTTACATTGATCTTATCCTACATTAGTTTTCAATCTACTTTTGAGTTGGCCTTTCGACAAGTTAACATCAAACACGTTACAGTTCGCCCATTCCACGCATAACGCAATACTTTTTTCAAAAATTGACCTCATGGCTTTCGATTTGTCTTATTTTTGTCGGCTATAGGTTCCTATTAAAATTCTAATAACACAAGTTGATTTATTTTTTTTTTATCGCCATTCGTTAAAAAGTTATTGAAATTGAATCCTTTCAATCCTGCAAATCGTCCGAAAACGCCAGAGTTGGAAAATTTTTAATTAATTGTATCTACGTCAGTTTTAATCCAATTTTTATAAATGAGGTATTGTTAGAAAGGTATTAGAAAGTAGTTTCTGGAAAAATTATATAATTTTAAAATTTTGGATGTTAGGGTTGCCAACATATTAAAAAAAATCTATTTGCTAATTTCTCAAAAAACGCGTAATTTTTTTGTGAGTTTTTATTTTTTAAATTTAAAGAAGAATGTTGTCTTTCAGTCCAAAATAATTTTATGATGGAGCTTTTATATATTTGGTAGAGAAAACTGGTAAATACGAAAAAAATTATTTTTTTTACTTTTATTTGTAAAAAGGTGAACAAAATTTTGTTTCAAGACTACCATATTGAAGATTATTAAATTTTAACTGAGTTTGTTCCAAAAAGTTTTAAAATCGGTCGCAAAACAAAAAAGTTATGATGGTTTGATCAGCTGATATATTAAAAGGTCCTCTGAAGCTGAATATCGTCGAGTTTTAATCTCCCTATTATTGATGGGAATAAAACTGTGTAACTTTTGTGTGCCGGTTATAGCTTACACATTTTTAAATTTTGACATCAACTCAGCTTCAACATTTTCAACAGACTCTTTTGAGCAAAACCGATAACATATTGTTGACTCCTTTGTTATAGCCCATTCGTAAAGCTCTCTCGCGTTTGTTAATTGGTTTTCAAATGGTCTTTGAAGACTGGCTCTCATGGCATTTCGCTTTAAAGCTCCACCGATGCCATCACACGGCCCCTTACCATGCGATGTGGCAAAGAAATGCCACTCAGCGTCAAAATATTCTTCTTCTTTCCACTGGCAAAGCTGGTAGAAATTCTTTCTATTCTTACACTGCGATGCAGCTCCATCGGAAAAAAAACTAATTCTTTTAATGTCGTTAAATCGAGCTCGTAAGACCAGTAGCAATTCTTTTTGAAATTGAAACACCGCACTGAAATTGTGGGGCAAACTTTCGGCTATTATGATAACGCTAAAATTTCCAACATCATTGCTGTCATCCTTGAAATAAATGGAGAACGGATGTATAGTGCATTGATCATGAGACCAATATTGAGACTGTACAGCATTCTATTAAAAGTATAAAAAAAAGTTTTGCAATAAATATTTTTCTGCTGCAGATCCAGTATTTATGGAATTGTAGGGTAAACGTTAGTTTTGCCTGAATGACAAAACTGTAATTTTCTGAAAAATCTCATATAACAACAAATTCTCCTGTTTTTAATGCTTCCTTCTGCATTTTTAAATAATCCGCTTGTTTTTTAGCGATGAAATCGTGTGGTACTAGCAAATCAACTTGTTTGCTGAATTCCGATATGAAAACATCTGCTGACTTCTTCATATTTTCCAAATAGGTTTTACCTTAATGGAAAAAATAGATATTAAAATTTATGTTAAAATTCAATCAAATAATAGAAACGGCAAACTTGGTCCCGCTAAAAAAATAATTTATTTGTAAATAAAGGTACAAATTCGTACTACTTTGATTAACACATTGCTTGTACGCAACATTACAGAGTGAGTTTTCCTCCAAAACGTTTGCAATAAAATTTTCTAAAGCAAAAACTCCAGAGCAGAGGTCACATTCTCTCAATTTGCATTTTTCAGTTTCACATTATACAAAGCAGTAAGTCAAATAGATTGCGATATAAATCTATGCCGAATAGTTTCTTCATTGGTTCAAAAATTAATTTGACATTTTGATTATAGACACAAACACAGACAGAATGTGTTCCTCCCGTTTGGAGTGTCAAAATGCATTGCGGTGGTTTCAATGCTGTAAATTTGGAGAAGCTTATTTTGGTGCCGATATGTGAAATCTTAAAAGATGCGTATGTTTCATCGAGATTTATTAGTAAAAGACGCCTTTGCAGTGTAGATTTTTCATTGTTCTCGTTAATTGTAACGTAGTCGCGCTTTCCTGAGCAAGTGGGAGGACGGACAGAATTTTCCATTTCTCCTCTTTATCAGAAGTTTGGGCAAATTTTTCAGTTAGTTGTTACACTATTTCATCGGTATCAGATCTTTCAGTATTTGGTTCATGCAGAGTGGATGGAGTCAAGAAAAAAAATTTGCTGGCCATATTTTTTGTTATATCATCCATGATATTCCGGCAGTACGACATTGATCTATTTATTTTTCGATATTCTATTTGTTCGACTCCTATTTCTGGGAGCAGGTTATTAAGCTGACTAACAAACTGTTCCCTGTCAATCACTTCACCAGCTATGCTCGCAGTTTCTGCTTCAATGTTTTCATCACCAGCCTCCAAGTAATTCATAACTTCATTCATAACATTTTCAGTTGCAATTGGCGCCTGCTTTTTGATTGCCTTCTCTTTGCTTAGTTGTAGACGGCAAGTTGAACAAATTTTCATTTCACCAGCCACTAAATAACTGATTCCTAAATATTCCGCAGTTTCGACATGCTCTGGGTTAAAAATCGCAATCGATCGCTCACGTGATGATTACGTTTTCCGAACAAATTGCAACAAGGTTTTGGGTGCATTTTTTTTAACTGACAGCCGATTTTCATGAAAGTTTTTACTTGTAACAAATTATTTTTTTTAAATTTTAACGCCATTATAAAATTTTTTACTTGTGAACAAGAACACCTGATTTAAAGTTTTGCCAGTGGAATGAAGAAGAAGGTTTTGACGCTGAGTGGCATTTCATTGCCACATCGTATGGTAATAATAATCAAATCAATAAAAGCGAGATTAAAATTCGACGATATTCAACTTCAGAGGACCTTTTAATATATCAGCTGATCAAACCATCTTAACTTTTTTGTTTTGCGACCGATTTTAAGACTTTTTGGAACAAACTCAGTTAAAATTTAACAATCTTCAATATGGCAATCTTGAAACAAAATTTTGTTCACCTTTTTACAAATAAAAGTAAAAAAAAATAAAAATATTTTTTTCGTATTTACCAGTTTTCTCTACCAAGGTCAAGTGTTAGGTCATCGAAACTTATGAATAAAATATTGGTCCTTATAATACAAACCATTTTGCAGATTAAACTTTGCAAATATCTTTACCGTTATAAAATTTATGGGCGATAAATTGCCTCAAAATGATAAGGTATGTGCACAAAAATTGAAATACGAAAAATCATATAAAAGCTCCATCATAAAATTATTTTGGACTGAAAGACAACATTCTTCTTTAAATTTAAAAAATAAAAAATCACAAAAAAATTACGCGTTTTTTGAGAAATTAGCAAATAAATTTTTTTTTAATATGTTGGCAACCCTAACATCCAAAATTTTAAAATTATATAATTTTTCCAGAAACGAATTTTTAACGAATGGCGATAAAAAAAAAACGAACTTATGTTCTTAGAATTTTAATAGGAACCTATAGTCCAAAAATAAAACAAATCGAAGGCCATGAGACGGACCCGTTTTGCGTTATGCTTGGAATGGGCGAGTTGTTAACAAAGGTACTCATGAGATTTAATGGAGCAGTTAACATATAATTTGTTCTACTAAATGGTAAATAAATCAAGTTGTTAGAGTTTCTACTGCTTCTACGGTTAGTGTTAAAATTTATAAGCGAAAGAAGTTCTGGAGAATCGAATACACCAGTTATGAGTTGGTGTAAGTAGACAATATCAGCAGATTTGATTGGATTTTTAAAAATTTTTAACGATCCTCATATGAATGAAGGTTAAATGTGTCAGTTTCACTCAAGCCTGTCAGAGCAAACCGAACAAAACGTTTTTGAATTCTTTCAATTCGATCAACATGCACATTGTAATGTGGGGACTATACTTGACTTGCGTACTCCAAGTGAGGACGCACAATTGAATAACACATTGAATCTAATAAACTACAATCACATTAACAAAATGAAAAACTTTTTTAAACACATTAAATTTAAGTATTCGATGGAAATATGCACAATATTGAAAAATTACTGCAGGCTAATGAAAAAACTAGCAAAAGAGAAGGAGGAAAAACTGAAGTTTTTGCTGACATGCAAAAATTATGGACTTCTTCCAAAACATTTGACAAACAACACATTTATTTGACAGACAACACAATAAAGCATCACATTTATTCACATCAAAAAAAATTGTACAAAAACTGGAAGGTATAACTAATCTTTTTCTTTTAAAACTTATTGGACTAGAAATAACACAAACACATATGAATATAAAATCAACTTATGCCAACATACTAACGGCGGATGAAGCAATGAAAATGACGCTTAACCAGACGGAGTACAACAGTTTTGTAATAAAATAAACACAAATGTACAACCATGTTGTACAAAAAACTAAAGAGATACAGGACTCAAAAATTGACAAATTTAAATTGAAGAAAATGAGAGAAATAGGTTTCACATAACGAAAGTTGGTTTACGAACACAACTAATATTTCTTTTCCGAAAGAGAGTGAGTGGCTGCTCTCACTTGGGAAGAAGTTCACGCTCCCTATAGCACAAAAAAAAATTTGCACATCATAGCCGATTTCGAACAATGTTTTCAACTAATTGAAGATGATAAAGTAAAAATGCTGCCAGAGCGAAATTTTCTAACAAAATTACTACCTTCAAAAACAAAATTTAAAATTCGGTGAAAGAAAAATTTATTCTTAGGATACATAAAAACACAAAAGAATTTATCGATAAACATAAACACAACATAGTAGTCACACAAGCAGACAAAGGTAACAAAACTGTGATAATATATAAAAAAGATTATGAGGAAAAAATGAGACAGTTGCTAGATGACAAAAACACCTACGAAAAATAAGAGAAGATCCAACTATTAAATTACAAACTAATAATAACATAATTAACAACCTATATAAACAAAATCACATAAACAAAACTCTAAAATATAACCTTACTTGCCATGCAGGTATTGCACCTAGATTATATGGATTACCAAAAATCCATTAACCAAATCTCCCCCTCCGTCCGATCTCTGCTTCAACAAACGTCCCATGTTACAAACTAGCTAAACATATTGGAAAAATTTTAAAAAGCTATAGTTTCTATAGAATACGTACGAATTTAAACACAAAATACAACAAATAAATCTAGAACCAGATGACACTATGGTATCCTTTGACGTGGTCGCACTATTTACCAACATACCAATATATCTAGCCATTAAGACCATAATGAAAAATTGAAACAACTTAACGGAAGTAACTACAATACCAAAAAAACAATTTTTAAACATATTGGAGTTCTGTTTAAAAGATAATAACTATTTTAAATATGGAAAACATATTTATAATCAAACATTTGGAATGCCAATGGGAAATCCCCTGTCTCCTACTATAGCAGACGTGATACTAGATGAACTTCTAAACGACACAATTGAACAACTGAAAACTGAAAACATCACATATTTTTGCAATTGTCAAACCAGATCACATTGAACCCATCTTCAACATACTTAATAATTACTACAATAAACTGAAATTCACCACAGAAATAGAACAAAACAATAGCCTAGCATGTCTGGATGTTAAAGTATACAGAACTAACAGTAAAATCACCTTGGATTGGTACGCAAAAACAATATCATCAGGAAGAATGATACATTTTCATTCGACACAACCACTACAACAAAAAAATCAACGCAGCCAAAAATTTAATTAATAAATTATCAACATCAGCGACGCTCAATTCAAAAATAAAAACATGTCAAAAATAAGAACGATATTATTGAATAACGATTACCCAAAAGGTTAAGTTAACAAGTTAATTAATGAAGTAAACAACAATACCAAACAAAAATACCCAAACACAGAAAATCAGTCTGGCAACACCAATCAATTTAACAGAATAGCTTTCGTATCAACACTAACAGAAAATAAAATTCTCAAAACAATAATAAAAGAAGACAACATTAATTGCGCTCACAAATCAAACCACACTCTCAGCAAGATATTTACGAAAACAAAAACACCGATAGAAACTAGACATCGAGAGAAAAGGGAAATCGCGATATATGCTAGAAAGCTTACGTATACAACAAAACTTGACGACAACAATGAACTACAAAGAAGATAAAGACAACATAAATTTAAGCTATGCAGTTGCTTTAAACAAAATTTAGAAACGGAAGTCAAAGACAGCTGTGATTTTTGAATAATTTAATAGTTTAATCAGTTACATTGAAAAGCAGGTTTATAATTTCTTTAAATGTAGAGTTTTGAACAATTTTTGTAAGTACTTGTCTTAGTATTGTTTAACGTAAAAATCTATAATGTAATTAAGATTATACTTATCATTAAGTCTTTTAAATATTGTGTTTTGTAAGTTTTTATAATTTGTGAATTTGTAAATTTTTATAGATTCAATTAAACATGGTACCCAGAAGATTTTAGGTAATTTTTTTCAGTTTTTATGTAATTTTATGCAGTTTTTTGGTAATTTTTGTCATTTTTTAGGTTGTTTTTTATGTCATCAAAATACGAGACACTGGTTAAAATATTATATAGTGTCAAATAAACGTATTTTACGTTACAAAAAATGAAATGTGTTTGAAGGTTAATCGAGATCAAAGGCACATAAATATTAAACTTTTTTTTAAAAAAAACTATAAATACTTCAATAAACTTTGTTACAAAAATAAAACTTCCAACCGTTAAATTAACTAAAATCTATATGAAATGCAAAGAAGTCTTTGTTTTTTAAATATAAAAAATTAAAGTACAGTAGAAAAAATGTTTCTAAAAAACCTGCCTTAAATGTTGTATCAAATGCGCATTGATATATATGTGATATTTCAGTTCAAATTGCGTATATTTTACGATTTAATAATATATGTTAGAGTGCAAAAAAATAAATTTATAAAAAATGTCTTTTTTTTTTATTAATGAATTTAATAACACCAAACTGTCAACATAGCGCGATGTGATTAATTTTTTGTTATATCTGAAGCACAACAGTGATCGAAATCGAAAGTTGGGTGCATTTAAACAAGAAGCTTTCGATTACCAGGTAAAGTAAACAACTTCATATCTATCTATCCTTACTTAACTTAATTATTTTCAAAGCTTAATTAAAGCTTAATTAAACTTAAAGCTTAATTAAACTTAATTATTTTTCACTCTCCGACAAAAATCGCATTTTTTTTGTTGTATTAAAAAAAATCGCAAAAATCCAAATTGGAAAAAATTAAGAACTGCTAGTGATATAGTTTCTTAATCTATACCTAATGCAGATTCAAAAAATTATACGATTACGTTGAATAATCTGATTGTTACGGAATTTTTTGCTTGAAGGATACCTTTTTTGAAATTTTGACTTCGATAGAAAACGAAACTTCAAGTTACTGTATTCGTTTCTGAAAAGGAATACTTTGTATTGGTCCTTATTTTTGTTCCTTGAAAGTCAAAGTTGAAAGTTTCAGAAAAAAATATTAATATTTGAACGTGCCGCTTTGCGACCTTTAAGTCTCTTTTTTCAAAAGAAATCCCGATAACATTTTTTTAGCTGAAAACTTAAAAAAAAAAACTGATACGAGCTTCGTTTTTGATTTAATTTTTCTTCAAAATGTGCTATCAAACATGAAAATTAGACAAAAACTATCAGAGTTGTGATTGTTTACTTTTCGAAAAAATCTAATTTTTTCCTTGTTGTATTAAAGTATGTTTCTCATTTAAAATGACTTCAATAATTTAAAAAAAAATATTAATGATTTTAGTTAGAATAAATTTTGAAATTCCAGGGATGCTCACATATCACTTACCCTGGTTTTAGGGTAAAAAAATTAAAAAAACCCTGAGAACCAACAAGTTTAATTTTTCACCACTGCCTGCACGTCTAAAAATGTATTTATTTAGACATCAGTTAAAATTCACTTTGCAGAAGAAGAAAAATTTGTGCTAAATGTGCAACCCAAAAGTTTAGATTTCGATTTATCTAAAATCACCAAAACTAAAAAAATTTGTAAGTCCAAATAAATAAACGGCAGGTAATAAAACTTTATCACAGTTTATAGAGAATTCACAAGTGGCAGTGGTGAAAAATGAAATTTGTTGGTTTTAGGGGTTTTGAATATTTTTTACCCTTAACCAGGGTAGTATATGTTGGCATACCTGGAATTCCAAAATTTTTTCTAACTAAAATCATTAATATTTTTTTTAGGTTATTGAAGTAATTTTTAATGAGAAACATAGTTATTTTCAATTTTTACGATTTTTTGTGTGTTCGAAATGCCAGAAACAGGCGCTTTGAGAATTTTTGGAAAACAAGTCAAGTTGCAATAGCTATAACTTTGGTATCCGAATTTTCGTTTTTTTTTAATTTTATGCAAAAAATAACTCAAAAATATCCTTCATATATTTCTCTGTGATTTTTTCAAAACTTGAATTTTAAAAGTTTTGGGGATTTTTTCGTAAAAATACCCAAACTCGAAATTTCCAAAATGGTAGGGAACAGTGGGAAGTTTTGAAGCATGGGGAGTTGCGAAGCACGGCCATAGATGTCGCTTAGTAGTGGTTTTGATACCTTTTACTTACTGTCATAATTTTTTCACGTTATATTTTAGTTTTGTTATAGCACTTGTCCCGATATCAGACTTTTTTCTTATCCCTCCAGAACATTTTGTTCAAAATTTTTTGAGCAGTGTTGGTGGCATTTTTATAATCATTTTCAAGCGAATCGAAAAGGAAAATACACACAAAATAATTTGCAATTATTATTCTTTCGACGTCAGATGTCAACCTGAAATATTATTTTACATGTGTATTACGCGTTATTTGTAAATAATTCAAATGTTTAGTTCAGTTCCAAGGATTTTTTTAACTAAATTTTTTTATTTTTTTGTGTTTTCCCTTACGAAAAATATAGTTTTCAACTCGAGGAAATTAAAGTATTGGAGATAATTAAAAATAGAAAAGATTATTAAAAAATCTATTAGAAAACTTTGAAAACTATAAGAAAACAATGAGAAAACTATGCGAGAACTTGCGTTCATTGCAAATCGGAATGATTGAGCTACTTGAAATTTTTCACATTTTTTTAAATAAAATGTTAAATTTTTTCATTTTCTTAACTCTAATAAATAATGGGACGTATTAATAGAAACTGAGTGAACGAGTGGAGTGAAGTGCTTAAGTGTGCATTTTCAGTATGCGATGTTAGTTAAGTGGAGGGTGGAATCCGTATTAAATAAACTCCACTCCACTCTGAAGGCAAAAAAACATCGTTTGAGTGTTCACTCATACCAGAAGCTGTCAGACAGCGAAATTTGTTTTTCAATAATAAATTCTTTTGTGTAAATTGACAAAATACATACATAGTACATAAGTACATTTTTAAAATGTTTTGTTTTTATTAAAATGGATGTAATTTTCGAAGCCATCCAAGGTAAGTAATAAATAAACTGTAAAGTATGCAAAATTTTCGTACATATGTGTTTGTTTGCAATTTGAATGTAGAACTTGATGAAAATACAGCGCTACAACTTGGTGAAGTTAAAGATAACGAAATGCTCGAAGAAGATCCTGAGGGTTTTTTAATTTTAATAAGTACACTTTAAAATTAAGATTGTGTAAGCTTATTGCAATTTTCCCCTTCAAATAGACGAACTAACCTTTTCAATGATACCATTTTTACGAACATCGCATTTAAATTGCCTGAGCTACATTGTCTCAAAAAATACCATATTTTGGTTTGAAAATTGATTCTAAAAATTTATAACTTCGGATTCTAATAAAACAATTTGAGCCAAACAGGAAATGGTAAGTGCAATAGATGTTATACTTCATTGTAAGATGGGCATATTTGTATAGCTTGAGTAAGGCTGAGGTAGCTAGATAACACACTCAACTTTTGTTGAGTGATCTTAAGTTTTATTAATACGAAATAAGCAAAGACTGAGTGTACTTGAGTTTGCGATGTTTATTCTGAGTGAACACTCAACGTCAAATAAGAACATGAGTAAAGTGGGGTTTAGTTATTTTTATTAATATGTTTTATTCATACCGATCAGAGTAAAAGCGAGTGGAGCTGAGTTCACTCCACTCGGACTCGCTTTATTAATACGACCCAATTACAGTATAATTTGTCATTTTCCCCGATCCCAAAAAAAAATTGGCCATAACAGGGAATGGAAATAAACTTTTTCGAACGGTTCGTTTTTTGATCTGTTCTTGTTTTTTTAGAAAACCCAATATTTATTACGCTTTATTTGCATATAGCTGTTAAACTTAAACAAAAGCACAACCCCTAGTAGGCCGAAGAGAGAGACCGAAACATAATGGTAGTGTTGTTAAAAGAGCTCATAAATTATTTGCTTTGTTTGGATTTCTCCTCACAGGAGTTAACAAAAACCGAAACAGAACAGCAGAAAAAACTTGTTGGCACAGGCCACAATTTTTTTGAAGCGAAGCTTTTTACTTATCGTTTTGTGATTTGCTTGAGTGAAATCTCAAAAACGACCCTTTTTTCCATGCACCTTTTTTCTTAGAGTTGTTGTTGTTTTTTGCTTGCGACAATTACAAGAAGAGAATATAAAATTAAAAATATTACTATGACAGCAAATGAGAATCGAACCCGCACCCACACACTTATTCATTTATCATAAAAAAAATTTTTAATGTAATAAATTGTTGATCATGTTCAAAATGGCGCTCAATGAGACGCTCTCAAAGAAAAAGGGCATGGACGGTGTTGTAGATTTTGGATTCTATTTATCTAAAAATAAAAACCAAGAATATTATTAATCACTATGACTGGCACTAGAAAGAAAAAATATTGAAAATTGACAGAATGACGCGCTTTTGAAAATTAAGTTCTTAAAACAGCTTGTTTACTACCGGTTATTTGGTGTAAAATATGCGATGTATTTGAAATAAAACTTTGATTCTAGTTCTAGCGATAGCCGCTAATGATATGAATTTAGATTTCATATTTCCATATTTAGATTTCAGATGATTCTGTTGAATAGTTTTTGTTTTTTCTACAACACCATGCCGAAAAAAGTAGCTTCGAGATTTTCAGAAATACTTTACTTTTAAAATATAAAAAATTATCAATTTCATACAAATTCTAGGCCTTAAACAATGCCGTTTTGATAAATACAATTTGCGAATGATAAGCGATCCAAATATTTGCACAACAGGATTAGGACAACTATTGATGTAATATTTGCAAGAAATATCGATGACATTACATCTACCCAGTAGCGGATGGAATATATTCCGAATATATGAAGCATCAATTACCTTGTTATGACCACTATATTACCGACTATATT
Organism: Dichetophora obliterata; assembly: GCA_963920525.1. NCBI lineage: Eukaryota > Metazoa > Arthropoda > Insecta > Diptera > Sciomyzidae > Dichetophora > Dichetophora obliterata. Next base: position 64,996,474 of record OY986438.1, on the reverse strand, counting down.
ACCTTACTATGCATAAAAGGCCTTACATTTAACATTGAATGAGACTGGAGGTAAGTGATCGCCTCCCTTCAGCATTACCTAGAAGTTATGGAGTAACATACTACTTGTATTAAGTTATAAAAATCACTGCATTAATTTTCCTTGTATGCTACATTACAGGTAATGAGGTATGAGTTAATTACTTCTGCTATATGCAAAAGCATTACTTTTTGAAAAAAGTAATGCTTCCTTACCTGGTAATTTATTCTGTATTAGTTCTATGGTAGCCACTGGCAAATCCGCTGCTGGGTATATAATATACGTTTGCTATTTTAAATGTTAAAAACCAATAAATTCATTAACATTTACAAAAATAATTCAAAATTAATGTAAAATAATAATGTAAGGTAATAAAATTTACTTGGGAATATTATTGATTTTAGTTAACATTATGGTATATAAAATTTTTTAATTTATAAATTTTCTTATTAAAAAAATCATTAAATTATCAACCTTATGAAACTGCGAAAAAGCTTCGCTTCTCTCGTGTGTCCAGCGACGCATCTGTTTTTTTTTAAGACGCCGCAACGCGTCCGATAACGGAATTAGGCTTATTGACTTCGCCGCAGCACGAAACTTGGTCGTAAGTAGCACTGGATTCACGCATCTCAATATTCATAAAGCCACCTGGTTTCCCCTGATCAAAAAACAAAAAATCAAATTGATCACGTTTTGATCGACGGAAGGCACTCTTCCAGTATATTGGATGTACGCACGATCCGTGGTGCAAACATTGACTCGGATCACTATCTTGTTGCAGCCAAGATTCGTACACGCAGCTAAGAATACACGCAACAGAGAAAGCTAGACGTCGACAAGTTGCAATCAAAACAGACAGCCGAAGCTCTCGCCACTCGTCTCTCACTTCTGCTTCAAAGCACTCCTCCAATCGATGATATATGCGCGCAGTGGACACACATTTCCAACTCCATGCGTGCGGCTGCTGAAGAGGTAATTGGCTACCACCGCCCTCGCCGAAACCAGTAGTACGACCAGGAGTGTCGCGATGCCACTGCGGAGAAAGACGCCGCCTACAAAGCCACCCTGCAGTCGGTTGTAACGCGAGCTGCTAAAGAGCGATACAAAGAAAAGAGGAGGGAAGATAGACGTATTTTCAGGCGGAAAAAAAGAGAGGTAGAAAAGCGCGAGCAGGAGAAGAATGAAATGTATGGTGACAGGAATGAGGCCCAAAACTTTTTCGAAAAAACACGACGCCTTGCCGATGGTTTTAAAACCGGTGCCTCTTCCTGCTAGTATGAAATCGGGAATCTAGTGACAGATGTCCAGAGTACACTGACGCTATGGAGGGAACACATCTCTAAGCTTCTAAATGGCGACGCTGACAACAATCCCGCCAATAGAGATGATATTTCGGAAACCCCAATTACGGATGACAGCGTCGAGGTTCTGCTGCCCGACTATGATGAAGTTCTGACAGCTATAGCTCGGCTTAAAAATAACGAAGGCGCGGGAGCTGATGGCTTACCTGCTGAGCTGTTAAAGAACGGAGGCGAAGATCTATTTAAATGCATTCACGAGCTACTTTGCAGAATATGGTCGGAAGAATGCATTCCGAACGATTGGAATCTCAGTGTGCTCTGCCCAATCCACAAAAAAGGCAATCCCACTATATGTGCCAATTACCGTGGGATAAGCCTTCTTAATATCGCATATAAGGTCCTGTCGAGCGTTTTATATCAAAGATCGAAGCAGTACTGCATATGTAAACGAACTGATCGGACCTTATCAGTGTGGCTTCAGACCTGGAAAGTCCACCATCGACCAGATTTTTACGCTACGACAAATCTTGGAGAAGACTCAAGAAAAACAAGTCGACACCCACCATCTTTTTGTCGACTACAAAGCCGCCTTCGACAGCCTAATAAGGAAGCACCTGTACTCCACCATGTCTGAATTTGGTATTCCGACTTTAATACCAACTTAATTAACTTTAATACGACTTTGCAGGATGACACTGAGCAACACCAGCAGCGCAGTTAAAATCGGGAAGAACCTCTCCCCACCAGTTGTTACCAAACGAGGTTTCACACAAGGTGATTCCTTATCGTGCGACTTTTTCAACCTTATGATGGAAAAGATCATCCGAGCTGCTGATCTGAGACGTAGTGGCACAATATTCTACAAGAGTGTTATGCTGCTTGCGTATGCTGATGACATCGATATCATTGGCCATAATACGCGCGAATTCAATGCAACATTTTCCAGATTAGAAAGAGAGTCAAGTCGAATGGGTCCGGCAGTGAATGCAGATAAGACGAAATACTTAGTGTCAACAAACAAACAGTCCCAGCGTCTTGGATCCCACGTTACAGTTGCCAATACCTCCTTCGAAGTTGTAAAGGACTTCGTCTATCTGGGATCCAGCATAAACTCAACCAACGACATCAGCATTTAGATCAAACGAGGAATAACTCTTGTCAACAGGTGTTACTTTGGGCTCAGTAGGCAATTGAGAAGCAGAGCCCTCTCTTGACGAACGAAAATTACGCTCTATAAATCGCTCATCATGCCCGTCCTACTTTATGCATCACAAACCTAGACGCTGAGCAGTTCAGATGAAAAGACTTTAGGAGCATTCGAGAGAAAGATTCTTCGTAAGATCTACGGACCAATCTGCGTCAATGGCGAGTACCGAATACGGTGGAATGATGAACTGTATGAGCTGTACGCTGACATCGACATAGTCAAGCGCATTAAAATCGAGCGGCTTCGCTGGCTAGGTCATGTTCAGCGCATGAAAGACGATGTGAAGAAAACATTCGATTCGGTACCCAGCGGCGGTCAACGCAGAAGAGGACGACCGCATCTTCGTTGGAAATACCAAGTAGAGGACAACCTGACAAAGCTTGGAATTTCCAACTGGCGCCAGCAAGCGAAAGACAGAAATGGCTGGCGCAAATTCTTAGATGAGGCCAAGACCGACATACGATTGTAGCGCCAACTAAGTAAGTAAGACGTCGCACAGTGTCGCGGTTGCGGTCAAAAGTAAACAAATATTTTTGGTTGCAAATTTAGAAAACTAAGTATACAGAATCATAGCTAAGAATACATATATGTATATTAAAACAGGACATAAATTTTAGTGTTATGAATATGAAAAAAATTTTAACACATACTTTACGTAGTACTGCATATTTTTTTAATAAAATCGTTAAATAGAAACAAAATCTGCTATATCGAAAAATTCCCTATAATCTTAAGAAAAAAATACAAATTTAAGTAAAAATATAAATCAAATTTTTTTTCATTTATTTTTTTTTAGTTTTTTTTTATTGAACCAACGCTCAGGGGATGCCCCTATAAATGTATAAGCATTGTGTTGATTCGGAAGATGGGTGATAGTTATTTGGAGGGTGGATAGATGGAGTAGTGTCGGTGAAAATTTGTTTTAAATTTGCACAGCTAAACGCCGGGAAACACGCTCGCAAGGAGACTATTTCACAACTTAACCATGCGACGAAAGAACGAATTATCACGGTAATGCGAGGTTCTATTGGGCATCGATGCAATGGTAAATGGGTTGGCTTGTACAGCTGCCCGAGTGGAGCCTTTAAAACACACGAGCTAGTGGCTTCAGGCCATGTATCTCCCTTGAACACTTCCCATGGTAATAGTTATACAGAAGGCTTAGGCAACCAACATTACGTCCATGCCCAAGAGAGTTGAGAGAGGATGAAATACTTTCATCCCCTATCAAGTATAGCGCACGACGTTAAATTCGATCCGGAAGCGCCAAATAAGATCTAAGCCCCTGCCCAAATGTGCGAATTGCACTCCATTTTCGGCCTAATATATGAGGTGTAAATCATGCGAAGATCAGCTAATGTGGAATATTTTAAAAACACAACTTTAAAAAACCTAGACATTTTCCCGCTTCTTTCGAAACATCGAAAATATGATTATTACAACGAAGATCAGATTGGATCGATATGCCCAGAACGTCAAGAGCGGCTGATTCCACAAGATCCTGTTCTCTGCAAACGAATGTATGGTTATGCGTCAACGACGGAAGGTCGTTGATAAAAACCAGATCATGGTTGGTTCGGTACGTTGATGGCATGCTCCTCAAACGAAATACCGTCAAATACGACACGAATCGATCTGTCCTTGAGGAAACACGTGATCCATCGAGCCAAAACCATATGCAACAAGTTTCGACACGAGCGCTTTATGCCACACTCGGTCAAACGCTTTTGGAGTATCTAGAGCAACAAAACTGCTCTCGCCAAAAAAGTGAACGCATTGATTCCATTCTTCGGTTAAGAACGCCATAAGATCACCAGTAGAGCGAGCACTACGGAAACCATATTGACGGTCACTGAGCAGTTGGTTGTGCTCCAGATAGTTCATAACGTTGAAGTTTATTACGCTCTCCATAACTTGGGAAAGTGTAGAGCACATCGCAATGGGTCGGTAGTTTGTAGGGTTCGTGGAATCGCCCTTTTTAGGTACCGGCTGGACTTTTGCCACCTTCCAACAAGATGGAAATACTCCTGTTCTGTAGGAGATGTTGAAAAGGTTGCGCAAAGGCTGAGCCAACGAAGAAGCACACATTTTAAGCACAATTGGCGGTATGCCATCAGGGCCAGAGGCTTTGTTTACGTTGAGATTTGTAAGGACCCTTTTAACTGCTCTCGTTCGAAAGTAGATCTCCTTCGAAAGTGGTTTCTGAAAGTGGCTGATTGCTATCCGCGAGAGTTGAATTTCGTGCAAACAATCTAGCAAATAGGTTCGCTGATAAAGCGAACTCCCTTTTGGGCAGAGAAGAACCTGTTCTCGAATGCAAGCTTCGTGCAGAAACTTTTCGCGTTTTAAAATTTCATTACAGCGATTCCTTGTTGCCTCAATGCGAAGTCTTTTTGTATTAGTATTCTTGTAAGAACAATAATTCTGAAAGGCTTCCTCTTTGGACCTGACTGCAATCCTGCAAGTCTCATTAAACCATGAGTGTTCTTTTGGCTTAATACATCTCAACTTATTGGGAATGAAATACCGCATATCCAATAAAATAATTTATTGTACCATGACAGCCTCGGCATTCACATTTCTATCAGCGAAACATAATTTCCGAATGAGTTTGCGGTAAAAATTATTTAACGCAGTCCAATTTGCCTTTCCATAAAACCATGCAGTCCTCTTCGGGGCCTTAGACGTAGAGGTGCAGGGGTTAGAATATGGAAAAACAGCGGAGATGGTACAATAGTCCGAGTTACCAAGAGGTGCGTTGACACTCATATCATATTTTTCATGGTGCGAAAACAGAAAAAGGTCAAAGATATTATGGCTATGCATATCACTTCACTAGTTTAATCAATTGGTTCGATTCAGCAAATAGCTCAACATATTGCCCAACAGGCGTCAATGGACCCGAGTGACGTAACCAAACCGGATTGTGGACATTGAAATCGCCTGCTACAACAATCTTCAGGAAACAACTCCAAAATATGCGTAATCGAATCAGAGAGAGAGTCCAGTTTGTTAAAAGTGGGCTCCCTCCTTAGATTCGGACTTCTTTAAATAAAGCAGAAATGTAGCAAATGCGAGCGAAGCCTGAACCTAACCCACATTGAGCTTAAGGTTGCCCGCAGAGTAAGCGGCGAAGCAGACAAGCAGACAGAGAGAAAAAGTTTTTTCTATCTCGTTTCTTCGCAGGGCCTGCCTGCCTGCCTGCTTCAGCTTTTACTCAGCGGGAAGCCTAACTCTGGATAGGTCACGTTCAGACTCCTCTCACATTGGTACGCTACATCCGTTTTTATAAAAAGGGCGATGCCCGTATGCAAGGAAAACAATGGCAGTAGGCGTACCCAGGTATGTGAAAATCCAGCAGATCTGCATCCTCGGCCACCTCGCATCCTCGCTCAGTGCCATTATTTGAGGCCTATGTAGAGTAAAATGTACAAAGACCGAGAAAAATTCGCTCTCAGACCACGAATATTGCAGAAATCTATGCGAAAATTACCCGACATTTCCGCACCATGCAAATAAGGACATATCAAACAAATAAGGACATATAACAGGGGTGGGCACAAGTGAGGCCATGCGAGCCACATTAAGATTTTCAAAACCTTCCAAAGAGCCACACCTCTTTGGAAGGTACATAAAATAAAAAAAAAACCTAAACACGTTTTTATTTAAATTAAAGCATTATTATTAAATAAAAATCAAAAATATTATTAATGATGTAGATAGCATATGAGCACGGAAAAAAATAATGGTCGAATCGAAGAATTGCAATTCTTTGTTTAAAAATTTGTTGTTTTAACCAAAAATTTTTTTCGTCTAGAGATGTCTAAGTCACATTTTTTAATTCTTTGTTTAAACAAAATTACATTCTTTGATTTGAAATGGTGAATTAAAATTTAAAATGGTGAAAATATTTATAAATTTTATTTAAAATCAATACAACTTTGTATTCATTAGAGCAATAATTCACTGATTATTAGAGGAACAAATAATCGAAAGCGAAGAATACAGTCGTAAAAATAAAGAAAAATATTGTATGACTGGATATTAAAGAAAATATTAGTTTAACTGGTCAATATTTTGTATGATCTCAACATATATATTTTTTCCATGTACACTAGAGTGTATCGAATGACCCTTAATACCGGTACCAAAATTAAATAGTGTATAGAAAACCCTTTCGATTGGTATACTTTTTTTTTGGTCTGAACCAGTTTTGTCGTCCCCCGAAACGCATTTTTATGCATTTTTAAGCGACTTTTTTACTAGAGATTCACTTATGCTTGATTTAAAAAGGAAATTAAGCAATTTAAAATAAATAATTTTAAGTAAATTCTCAAAACATAAGTATAGAAAATTTTTAAGTGCATGTTTTTGCACACATTTTAAAATTTGTATGGGAAATTGCAGAAATTTAAAAAAGTTTAAAACGCCAAAAATAAGAAGTTTTTTTTAATTGTTTTTTATCTCTTAGTATAAATCATACTGAAAAATAAGTGATTTCTTCAAAACCTGTCAAACTAATGTTCAAGTATTTTTTTAACGAATGAAAATTTGGAAAATTTTTCTTAAGTTTTTTAATTATGATTGGAGTATTATTTTAATGTTATTGAAATGTTATTCTTATGTTATTGGATGTAATGAACATTAGGTTTGTTCACGTACTTTACTTGTTAAAACTTGCAGGGAGAGAATAAAAACAGAATTGAGAAAAACAATGTTACTAAGAGAAAAATAGCAAAAAAAGTACGTGAACAGAAAATTAGTAGAAAATTGCTGATCGACCGACTTGACAGCTTATTTAAAACCTTAAAGAAATTTTGTGAATTCCTTTTTGTTTCCAAATATTTACAATTATTATAAAATAAAACTAAGATATCCAAAATCGAACTTAAAGAATCGCCAAACAAATGTAAAAAATATGACAAATGAAAAACATCAGAAATAAATATTTGTCCACTCATTTAAATAGATAGCTTGTTTTTTTGACAATGTTTTTTCCGTTGCTGTACTTTTTGCTCTCTCACTTTTTACACTCTCGTTGTCCTCTCCCGTTGCAAGTTTTTGGAGAACGTGAACGCTTTACTGGTGAAAACTTGTAATAATTTGTAACAATTCGTAACAATTTTTTGTTAGTGAACAAACCTATTATTTGATTGTTATTGGTATGTTGTAAGAATTTTTTGGAATGTGAGTTAATTAATTGTGATCTATTATTTAAATTATTACATGAACTTAATTGCGAGCTTTAGATCAAGTTTTTAAAAAGGCAACAACAACTCTGTATAGAGTAAATGACTTAGCTGACTAGACAGTCTGCTTTGGAAATAGCTACATTTCCTCTTCAGTAGTCTTTGAGTGATTAAGCTGTGATCAACTCACTGTTAAAGTCATGATTTCGCACATGTTTGAACAAATTCGTTCGAATTTTACATTCAAATCGGCTACTTAATCATATGACATTTTAAAGCAGTAAGCCAAGCAGTAACCAAGGGTTTCCATCTGTTCTAGTTGCTTCTTATGTATTTCAATATTCCTTGGTGTTCGATATATAATCAGAGGTTTTCTGCAGAATATATGTTGTGTTTAATAAAAGATAGCACAAAGATAGACACAAATTCGTGCTACAACCAGTGTTGACAACACTTCAATTTGAAAAACCTCTAAATTTGTTTTCAAAAACTGCCAGAAACCGCTAAAAAGTTAATGTCAAAATTCGTACCTATGTAAGAACAGAAGAAAACATTATTTTGACAATATTTCATGACACCAAACAATTTTGTTTGAGTACATGAAAGTAGGCCTCAATACTTGCATTTTATGTGAATTAACTTTTCTTCTAACTTTTGTTGTTCCCTAATAAGTCCTGATGTGCACCTTTGGCAGATCCACGAAGTAAAACGATCAAACTAAACAGGTTGCATCTTTACGCGTACATTTTTTATATAAATCAACTAGAAACAAACACAATATTGATAAGCTTTAAAAATTATTAAATTTCATAAGCTCGGACTTGACAACATCAAGTGTCCTGACATACGTACAAGTGACGTCCGTTGCTGAATGTTTACTGATGTTGCTGTTACTGCTACTGCACTGCTGACTTCTCCGCACTCTTTGCATTTATCGTCGTGTGTCCACCTCGGGGCTTGGTACACAGGCTGTCACCGAACTTTATCGTATGTCCTGGTTTCGCAGTGAGTCTTCACTTTCACTTTACTACATCTTATTATTAATGGAAAACTGCACTAGGCGTTCATATTCTCAATATGAACAGAATAAACTTTTTTAATTGAAATTGCAATTGTTACCGCAAACAGCTCAGACGTGCTTTTTAAATTTCAAGAATTTGTGCTTGTGCCGGCTTGCAATTTTAATCACCATAAATAAATAAACAATACAAATTTAAAGTGGACCCTATTACAAATAATTGAAAATACCTTAACCAAATAAATAAAAAAATTTCACTGGGTCAAAAGTTATTTGTGCTATTTAACCAATCAACTGAATTAAATATAAATAAAGCAGTCGTTACCATTTCATACACACGCGTGTTCGGCACTTATCGGTTTTTTCACACAGACACGATCGGCAAATCTCACGTACGATGCGGCCTAGCAGCGAAACGCAGCACAGCAGAGCGTTCAGTTGCTCAATGAATTTCGAGACGCAAACATCGTGTCGCTCTGAAGCGCATTACACAAAAAAAAATGTTTGATAATTCTTGGGAACTATTGTATTTTGTTTTTGAAAACTCTTTTCAAAAAGCGCAGTGCTATATTTGTCAAAAGCAATTAGCTCGCTGTGACAAATATTCCATAAGGCGACATTTTATTTCTTGCCACATGCATTATGAAAAATTTAAAAATGAGGAAAGAATAAAATGGATTGAAAAACTTAAACTTAACTTTAAACTTATCCCTCAAATATATTTAAAAGCAACTTTTTTTATTGCAAATGACGAGCAAATGCAAAAACAAAAAGCATCTTATGTTGTTGCTCTTGCATTGGCAAAGCAATTGCGCCCATATAAAGACGGCATTTTTATAAAAGATGTTTGTCAAGATATGTTGAAATGCTTTGGCCAGCATGGGGAGGATATGGCCCGGCTTGTTGAATCGTTACCTTTATCAATCAATACCGTTATTTGTCGCTCGGAAGAAATTAGCAGTTTCTTGTTTAAGTGCGTAGTAAAGCGCCTTACAGAATGCGTGTTTTTTCTATTAGCCTAGATGAGAGCACTGACATTTGTAACATCAGTCAATTGGTAATTTTTATAAAAACTGTGCATGAAGATTTGCAGACACATGAAGATTTCTTTTCTTTAGTCGCCATGCATGAGCATGTGAATGGACAAACTTTATGGGAAGCAGTTAATGAAAAAGTTTTTACATATGGGGATAAAAATAAACTAAGTGCTATGTACACTATGTACAGATGGCGCAAAAGTGATGGTGGGAAAAAACAAGGGCTTTATTGGTCAACTAATAAAAAACAATATTAACGCGCTATCATTTCATTGCATTATACACCAACAAGCATTGTTTGCTAAAGACCTTTGTTTGAATGAGGTTATGAAAATAAGTGTACAAATTATAAATAAAATTAGAGGGGGGCACAATGCTCTGAGCCATAGAAAGTTTAAGACATTTCTTGAAGAGGTTGAAGCGGACTACGGTGATTTACTGCTTTTCACTGAAGTAAGGTGGCTTAGTCGGGGAAGGAGCTTAGAAAGGTTTTTTGAACTCCGCCAAGAAGTTTTAGATTTTTTAAAGCAGGATGGATCTTCAGACAGCAAAATTTTTGTGTCTCATTTAAGCGACAGCAGTTTTGTCATAAGATTAGCATTCCTTTGTGATATTTCTAAAATGATTAACGAACTTAATCTTGCCTTGCAGGGAGAAAATAAACACATTTTTGATTTGTTCCCTCTAATTAACCATTTTAATAAAAAATTAACAATTCTAAAAGAACGACTACAAAATAATGATGTAAAAGCACTGCCAAAAACTTCATTGCAATATTTGGAATTATCAGATACTCTTTTGCAAGAATTTTTAACCACAATTGAAACAATATTAAACAACTTAAACAATAGATTTGAAGATTTTAATAAAATAGAACCCATAATAGATCTGCACAACAACGCTTTTGCTTGCTCAGTTCAAAATCAAAATCCTGCAATTCAAGCAGAACTAAAACTTATGCTTGACGATATTACATTACCTTTGGCGACTGGACGTAACTTCTGGAAACAAATTGATAAAAATAAATACCCCTTTTGTACGAATGAAATATATAAACTGTACTCGATTTATGGATCAACCTACAATTGTGAAAGTGCCTTTTCTATGTTAAAAATAATAAAAAACAAACATCGTAACCAATTGACAGACAAACATTTAGAAGACCTAATGAGAATTAATTTATATAAAAAAGAAATAAATGTAGACGAAATATTAAACCAGACTGACCAGTCCCGAATATAGACTGACCAGACCAAATATAACCAATTTTTTCAGTTTTTTTTTTTTGAGGATTAGGCCTACTGGGGATACCTCGTAAAAAAAACGCGTTAGTTGTAGTCAACCTCAAGGGTAACGTGGAAGAGGCACAAACCCTGCTGAAAGGAAAAATTTTACAAAAAGTTTTTTTTAACATATGAAAATTTTTCAAATTTCATTTAAAAGCATTTTAAAACATTCTCCATTAAATAATTTATTTGTGAATTAGAAATTTTGTGAATATTAAAATTTTTAAAAGTAACAAGGAATGGCACTTATAACGTTGTGCCGTATGCAGCACATTAAATAAAATTCTTCAGAGTGTAAAACTAATCAGCTCTCTGCCTTTCCTCTGCCAACACACACAAGCATGCGCCATGTTCGTGTGCGTGCGCTCGTGTTTGGTAAACACTGAAATAAAGCCAAAGAAACAAAAATAACAGTAAAATAAAAGTGCGAATTCTGAAATCTTTTGAAGTTAACCAAAACCACAACAACAAACTTATATTCCACTACTGACCTACAAATTGTGTTTCGTTCTTTTAAAGTAAAATTAACTTGTGCTAAAAAAATTCACAAATTGTGTTGGATTCGTGCATTTTTTAAGCGTTCTTTTAGCATAACGACTATTGACTGCAAGAAGATAAAGGCTAGCAGTTTTAATATCGGGATTTCCTCCAAGTACGAATGGTTGTTCTACAATTCGATAGAGAACAGCATTAAGCTGGGCCAAATGAGACTGTCAATATGGCGTAACAAGGAAAAACATGGTAGTTATAAGCATATACGTACATCTAGAAATAAGAGTACAAATAGTAAGGCCATATCAGTTAAGAAAAATAAAAATTCACCAATTCTAAAGTAAAAATCAATAATTCTAAAATGCCTACTAAATCCATAGTTAATAATAATACTAAATTACCTTTTAAGGCCACAAATAAGCAATCTAAATCTAATCAAAACTGGAGTTTCAAAACTTCTGTATTTCCCCATTTCAATAATCGTGTTAATAAACGCGTTTCTTTTAACCTTAACCCCGATTTAACCTTTACAAATTCCAACCCCACCTACCAATAACTTTAATACCAATAAAAGTTATCCTAATTTTATTCGGTCTCACTTTCTTAACCCTTCACAATCACATGTTCCATCAAAATCTACAACCCAAGCTAATCCTCAGATATCAACAACCTCAACCATTCCATCCACCACAAATCAACCAATATCGACTGCAACACCCTCTTTAAATGCACCCTTCGTAGTCTCACCACCACCTCTTATTGATCCTCTTCTACCCCCCCCCCCCCCCCCGAGCGAAGTTAGCCAAAAAATCTGGCTGACATAATTAGTGAAGGCCGATTTATCACGTCTCGTCTTCGTGACCGGCGTTTATATGATAATGTCCGCTTGTACCTGGCATTCCTGTATAACTAATGTGACCAACCGTACTCCTTTTGGGAGTTTTCTACTTCTTTTTTGTTCGTTGTACTTCTTGTATCGAAGTACGCTAAAACTACTTCTTTTTACTTGTTGTACTTCTTTTTGACAACTTTTTCATAAATCTCTAATACTACAACAAATTATTTTAGGTATGTTTCTGTACTCGATTTAAGTAAATTGAAGTTGCTTGCAAGCGTTATTTTACGAACTTTTGAAACTCGAGAGAAGAGAATAACATGCAAAATGTCACTCCCTATTTAAAACAGAACTTTTATATCACTATTGAAGTGTTTCGTGTTATTCCTTAATTAATAACGCGTTTGTAAAAGCAAGGACAAAAAAAAACATTCATTTTTATTTAGGTCCTGCCTAATTGGTTGCCGGCGAAGTTCGCCACTGGCTCTAATTATAATATATTATTATATTTTTATAAGCCGTCACTAGAAAGTGCAATCAGGCTTTATTTTTTTAATGAATTAGTCGGCAGCTTTTGTAAGCTCAAAACTGATTGATTTATTTTCAAATATGTTCATCCTTTTATAATAAGCATAACGGTATTTTGTCTTAAAACTAGTTAACAATTGTTTGTGTAGTTTAGAATGTAAATAGAATCATATGTTCTTTAATTAGTGTAAGAGTAATAGTAGAATATCGTAATACATATTTGTAATTAAGTATTAATAGTTTAATATGTGTGAGTGAGTAGACTTATATTAATAGAAAACGTAAACAAAATCATATGTTAACATATTTGTGTAGGAGTAAAAAGTATAATATAATATCATATGTTTTGTATTCAGCCATATGTGTGCATGTGTGCGAATGAGATAGATAGTAGTGCTTAGAATGAACATATGTTCTTATTGTTTGAATGCATGTTCTCGAAAATTATTACAGTAGAGGTTTTTATATTATTACTTATTTTAATAAAAGTATTTATAGCTTGTTTTATAATGAAATACATTGATGTAATTTAAATAATATGTATAGGTATACTACACCCTTACCCTTAAGAAAAAAAATTTTTATTTTGAAATTTGTGAAAAATTAAAATTTTTTTGTGCTTTAACTTATACAATATTTTAATATAATTCATAAATTTACAAGATTTAAATTTTTAAATAAAATGATATAATTTTTACAAATATTTCTTTAACATATTGTTATGATATTCTTTAAATGTTCCATTTAAATTTACTATTGAATTTACTCCTTTTTTATTTACAATTATGAATGGACCAATATAAGGAGATTTATTTTTTCTTCTATTCTTGATAGAGGTTATTAAATGTTTCTTTTAAAATCTCATGATTTTCATCAATCGACTGTTCAAGATTTACCTTGTTTTTTAGACAGTCTAAAGTTTTTAATTTTTCTTCAATATACTGTTCAGTATATTCTCTATTTTTACTTTTGTTTATATTTAGTTTTAATTTTTCTAAAAATTTTATGTTTTCTTGAAGATTTTCCATTTAATCTTGAATACCCGTATTGTTTAGTACTTTATACCTAAAATTTTTAATATCTCTGAACACCCTGTGCTACATTCTGCTTTTCGTTACAAGTTGAACGTGCAGGTGGCGCAACAAGTGTTCGTCAAGTTTTAACGAAAGAAGAAATGTCAAAAAGAAAACAATATACATAGCTAAAATAAAATGTCGGTCGGTTGTTTACGTTCGGTTTGCAAAGTTTCGGTATAAAATAAAAATATTTTTCTTAAAATATTAGAAGTTGTACCTATATTATTTTAAATAACTTCATTATAATTATCATTTCAAGTTTTTTTTTTTTTTGCACATCGCGCAAAATTTTGTTTTCGTGAAAATTATACTCAACGCGCTTTGAGTTATGTGGATACTTTATTTTGTTTGTGTAGTGATTAGAATAGAAAAGGAAACAAAATATATACCTTTAAAAAAATAAACATTGTGTTAAAATATTGCAATTGTGCAATTTATACTTTATTTTCGCGAAAATTAATGTTAAAATGCATTTAAATGTACTAAATTTTAATGTTTGTGTTGTGCAAAAATAAAGGCAAATGTTCAATAAAACAAATCGAGCTAAAGTGGCTATATAAAAAGATAAATAGTGAAGAAATATTCCTTTGTTTCTGAATAGAATTCATTACATCATTGTTTTTTTATTTATTTACCTAATGTGTAAAACTTTGTTAAAAGTAGTTCTTTTTTTTTATAAAAAATAAAAATAAATTGTGAGTTAATGTGAAAAATAATATAATTATAAAGAAAATGTATATATGTTTTTTCTTTGTTCTTATATTTTGCTGTGGTATTTCATGCAAAGTTCCAGTCCTTCCTTCTAAAGCCAGATTTGGCTAGGTGTCTTCCAAAGTGTTGGAGATTTGTTAGTAATAATTTTTTTTAGGCTTGTCAGCAGCTTTCTGTCATTGACGAAATGCATTACGGACACGTTAATAATTTCGCCTGTTGGAACGTACTCCGGTAAGCTTTTCTTTGCCGTCGGCAAATGAAAATATTGCGCGGTTTGCAGGATCGCCATGAAGTGTTTCGTGTTATTCCTTAATTAATAACGCGTTTGTAAAAGCAAGGACAAAAAAAAACATTCATTTTTATTTAGGTCCTGCCTAATTGGTTGCCGGCGAAGTTCGCCACTGGCTCTAATTATAATATATTATTATATTTTTATAAGCCGTCACTAGAAAGTGCAATCAGGCTTTATTTTTTTAATGAATTAGTCGGCAGCTTTTGTAAGCTCAAAACTGATTGATTTATTTTCAAATATGTTCATCCTTTTATAATAAGCATAACGGTATTTTGTCTTAAAACTAGTTAACAATTGTTTGTGTAGTTTAGAATGTAAATAGAATCATATGTTCTTTAATTAGTGTAAGAGTAATAGTAGAATATCGTAATACATATTTGTAATTAAGTATTAATAGTTTAATATGTGTGAGTGAGTAGACTTATATTAATAGAAAACGTAAACAAAATCATATGTTAACATATTTGTGTAGGAGTAAAAAGTATAATATAATATCATATGTTTTGTATTCAGCCATATGTGTACATGTGTGCGAATGAGATAGATAGTAGTGCTTAGAATGAACATATGTTCTTATTGTTTGAATGCATGTTCTCGAAAATTATTACAGTAGAGGTTTTTATATTATTACTTATTTTAATAAAAGTATTTATAGCTTGTTTTATAATGAAATACATTGATGTAATTTAAATAATATGTATAGGTATACTACACTATCTTTTTTAACTGGAAAAATTCAGTTTATCGAGATTGAAAATCTCAATCCCGGGATCTCAGGATTAGGTTGAGGTTGAAAACTTTAAGAAGTAAATAATTCAAGACGTTTTTAAAACAATTTTTAATTACACTGTGCATGAATCGGTCACTTTTTTGCAAACAAGCTAGTATCTAAGTTAAAACTAAGTTTTTCATAGATATTTTTTTTCTCAGATAGATTAATCTTTCTTAGTTTTCATACCTTTCAGGTTGGTTTAAGGACACAGAATGTTGATTAATTTGGTTTAACTTTTAAATTTATTTAGCGCTACAATATCAGGTGAATATTTTTCCATTAAAAAGCTTACTTGGTTTTGTTTGAACAAAGCTTTTATACGAAAAAAAGGGTTTTTTTGATTTATGAGGTCAATTTGGACCATAAGAGTTGGGTGTAGAGGGTTTAACTGCTTTAAAAAAAATTATGATCCAGGTAATTCTTAATGTTTCACTCATTGACATTAAGTCGACAAAGTTAATGAGAACATGTACTTCACCTTGAACCTTCAATTTCTCGAAAACAGGCCGAAGGATTAAAAATCGGTAAACGCCATTAAATTCAACGTCCTCGAATTATGCTGAAATGATATGTCTCCAGTTTGTTTGATATTTGGACATGCACAGTGTTATTTATTACTTAAAACTAAAAATGCTAACTAATTCATTAATAAACCAACAGATACAAAACAAAACACATTAAGGGTATTCACAATTGCGTTGTTTTCAGTGTAGTTGAAAACACCCGTGACGTTGTTACCCCACTTGACCAAGAGGTTTTTATATTTGTTGTTGTTTTACGTGAAATCTCTGAAAACCAAAAGTGTGGTAATTTTAAGAAGCCCAGCGATATGTTTAACGAACATAACGCTGGGTATTTAATGTTCCATAAACAACTGATCGGTTGCCATTTATTTTTAAACTGCAAAAATGGAAGAAACTCAAAATGCCAGTTAAACTGCTATATATTAATAAAATATGTAACAATTTGAATAGTTAATTTATTTGCAAAGAAACAAAAAGCTATAGTGTTAGGTTCCCAAGCACAAATTATATTTAAAGGGTGCTCATAATTATGAGCACAGTGCAACACGAAAAAAATAACCATATACGGACACCACTTCGTGATAAAAGACCCCTGTCTCCCAGATTTGCCCAAAGTCATCCAGGTTTTTTTTTTATGGGGCCCCAAAGATGTGTGGCCTCGGTGTCATTTTTGCAAAAAAAAATATCATTTTCTCAAGCTCATATCTTGCAAACCGTTCGGAATTTTGATTTACTCTCTGAGGCAAAGTTGTAGCTCTTGTCATAAAGAACATAAATTGTGCACATATAAAATAAAAAACTTCATCTTCAAGGTCAAAATCGCAAAATACTTTAAAAAATTAGCGAAAAATGGCCCAAAAAGCGTTTTTTATTTTATTTTCCGCTTTAACGAACAAATTTACTTCATGAAAAATGCGCCAATTTTATTTGGCCTGGTAGGGCTTACAACGTTGATTAAAACCCTAAAGTTTTTTTAAGGAGGCTGATCCAACTTCTTGAGATATAGGCCTTTATAGCTTGAGTATATAATCGCTTATATCTCACCCATTTCTTATCCGAACTGGTTGAGATGGGTATCGTTGAGAAGACCTTTGAAAATGCTATAAATCTGTATAAAAATATGCTAATTTTTATTAAATAATTGGGGAAAATTAAAAAAAAAGATTTTTTTAACCTCACTTTTTTAATAAAAATCTGGTTTTCTCAACAAACACCCGTAGTAAAGAAAACAATTGAAGTGTAAGAAAATAAGCGATTTCTTAAAAAAAAAGTTGATTTCAAAACTTTGAACGTATATTTTTGTCAGTCAGGAGGCCGTGTGTGAGTGCACTGTACCTTCACTGATAGTAAGTGCATTCTAATAAAAATTCTCAAGCTGGTGGGTGAGTTCCCGTGCCCAAACTGTCAAACAACTACCTGGAAGCAAACATCTGCATTGAATTCACATAAAAACAAACCAAAATATAAAAAAAAATACCTGGAAACACATTTTAGCTCTTGTCATAAAAATGAAATTGTGAACATATAAAATCAAAAAAACTACCTGGAAGCAAACATCTGCATTGAATTCACATTGTAGCTCTCGTCATGTGTAATGTCTTGCATATTTAATTCACGCTCAAAAATGGAATATGTCTATCCAGAACCATGTGTTTGTCCAAGGATTAACACTGATCACGCACCGACCGCAGCAGCACAGGCAATGCAGTAAGCTCAGCACACGCAACAAGGGACGCAGCACACAATATAAAAGCGACACGACGCTCACATCGAGGCATTACACAGCGCGACGTCAACGAGAGCTCAGCGGTGAAAGTTATAAAGTGAAAGTAAAAAAAGTGAATGTGCTACAGCATAATTCGCACACAACATTGGCAACTGACAATTTCAATATGCAGTGTGAAAATATTGATTTATTTTGCTACGTTTGCGGTCATCAAATCCAAAAAAAAAGTTCTACAACATTGCAAAAGGAAAATAATCTATTAACTAGTCAATTCAAGAAAGAATATAAGTTGTTTTTCGACGAAGTAGACTTGACCGGTGAAAATTAAACACCTAATACAGTGTGTCGCCAATGTTATAACAATCTCATGGCATGGTTGAGTATTGTAAGCCGGTAAACTGGATTAATCTCCCAGGTGATCATGATGAAACCAGTTGCTATGCATGCGTAAATAACACATGTGGTCTAAAACGATATGCTGAGAGGAACAAAAGTTATAAAGCAACTGTAACAGCCACACTACCAGTGCTTGCACCTGAAAATTTTGTATCACCCTGGCCGCCAACTCCAGATCGTAGTACAGAATGTAAAGGAATGACTGGAGCAAGTGGTGTTACTTATGAATATCCATTTGATACCGATTAATAACACAAATAACTAATAACACAGACGGAAATGGATTTCATTGTGACCATATTGGGACTATCGCAGCGACTTGCCATATTTTTGACAGCTTTTTTAAAGCAAAGAAAACTCACACATGGTAATGTGAACTCTACGACGTACCGCAAACGGCAAGCTGAATTTCAGAGCCTCTACACTCTAAATGATGACAATTCGTTGGCTTACTGCAACGATGTAAAAGCTTTGGTGGTAAAAATGGGAATGAACTAAATCGCTAGTGAGTGGAGGTTATTTATTGATGGTTCTGTTTCAAGCTTGAAAGCAGTGTTGTTGCATGTGTCGAACCGAAAACCTTCCATTCCGCTAGCAATGGGTATTAACATGAAAGAAAGCTATGAAACATTGAAAGATATAATAGAAAAAATCAAATACTACGAAAATAAATGGAAGATTTTCTGTGATTTGAAGGTCATCAACATTTTGCAAGGGATCATCGATAAGGGCGGCTTTCCAAAATTCTTTTGTTTTCTTTGTAATTGGGATTCGCGCTCACATTAGACATTAGAAAACTATTCAAGAGCAACTTTGAATCATCGCTTCATGATTATAATCATTCAATGGCATGGATTTACCTTCAGCGTGTATGCATCGAAAAGACATTCAGTCTTGGGAGGGAATCGAGACACGGAACCGGAAGCAAGAGAATGGGTGAAAGAAATGCTGTATTATTTTGAGACAATCGGCACATCGATGACATTTTCTTCATTTTCATTTTGACGATTTTATCAAACAACTCCCTACCGATTCCGATGAGCAAGGAGAACGGTTTCACCAAACCACAATGCCCATGGAAAAACGGTACAAAGGCAAAAAACTCGACGCATTGCTTGCAGAGGTAATATCAATTTTATTGATCCATTGTTTTGCATTCCTTTTTTGATTTCTTTTTTAATTCATTTCAGGTATGTTGGTGGAGTCACAAGATCACCCTATATGATGTTAATGAAGTATCTGAAGAAGAAAAAGCTGATGATGGAGGGCAGTCTGGAAGTAACGTGCCTGTGGACACCATAAGTTCTGAATCAGAGTCAGATTCGGACGACGATTTGGATCCACAACTTAAGAGAGTGCGATTTGCAAGTCCAGGGCCATCAACATTATAAACATAATACGAATATTTTTTTTATAATTTTTGTAATAGATAGCATAGTATTGTAGTGCCATCCCTGCTGAGACTACTAATCCCTACAACACTGAATCATTATTACTTAATATCTATGCTACTACTCTTTGTTACAACCCTAACTCTAAATGTCAACCCATACCACCTAAGAACTAAGATTAATAAAATCAGTAATAGTATAACAATGAAACCTGTAACATGCCTTTTCACTTACGGGAGAAGGCTTTATAGTATCTCAATGTTGAAGTAAAGAAAAAACAAATGAAATTAAAAAATTTTCGGGAAATTTTTCACTTTTGCGGCTACCTAAGCGCTACCTAAACGGTGTTAAGAATCATTCCTAGGAAGTTCATATGTTCTAGAAAGTTGTTTATTGAGATCTTAGGTTCATTTTTATAGTTGATTATTTCCTTGAATTTTGAACGGTTTGCTACCTATGGACCTGAACAGGGGAAAAAAGGAAAAAAAATTAATTTTTTAAAAATTGAATGACTAGCAACTGTATTAATTTTAAGAACCTAAAATGTAAAGAAATAAAATACAGAATAGTTTAAGGAATTATTATATAAATGTTAAACATTTTTTTCATGTTTTTTTTTTTGTGTTTAAGGCAAATTAAGGTTGGAAAAAACTTTTCAAAATTAAATTTATTGTTTTAATTATTTTAAAGTAATACATTTAGCTGATCAACGAGTCTTATTTTTCATTAGAGAGTTTTGTTCAGATATTATTACAAATATAACGCGCTGATGAGAATCATAGTTCTGATTCTATTCTAGTTGAAGAAATAGTTGTTCGATAATCGTAAGCAATTAGTAAGTTTCGATCACGATTGCCTTCACTACAAATCAAAACTATTTCCTGAGTTAGAATATCTGACAATTCTGAAATACATTGCTGACTTCCCTATGTTGCAAACTCTTCTAAAACTTTGCAAAATCTTTGCTCCAGTGATTCATTCTCATAGTACTAACAATGTTTTTCAGCCTCAATAAAAGGTTTTTTATAATTCTATATTCATATCAACTTAAATTGAAATGGTTGCATTTACATAAATATGTGTAATAGAAATTTTTTATTTAAAATTGCGGCATCCCGAAAAGAAAATTTCGGGATTTAAAGGGGCTTAAATAGTCCGGGGTTGACTTTCCTAGTGCTTAGATATATTTAATATTGTTTCTTCATTTGATTTTAAATAAAAACGGTTTTTCACAAAATGTATTTATATGAAGGTAGTAGCCCAGTGTGACGACCGAAATGTTGACTTTTTTCATAAATTTTTTTAATCTATCTATATATATAAAATAGGATGTGTGTATGTATGTAACGTATGGACTCCAAATCGGCCCAGCCGATTGCCTTCACTACACACACATCCTATTTTATATATATAGATAGATTAAAAAAATTTATGAAAAAAGTCAACATTTCGGTCGTCACACTGGGCTACTACCTTCATATAAATACATTTTGTGAAAAACCGTTTTGTGAAAAACATTAGCTCATCTTGGTACGGTGGGTAACATAGGCTATATGGACCCGATAGGTGGCGCTGGGGTGGACTTATATCGAAAATTTGAATTTATGGACCAATTTAACTGAAATTCAGAATGTATGTTTGTTTGATCATAAGAAAATAATTTGTGTATAAATGGACCCGATAGGTGGCGCTGGGGTGGAATTATATCGATAATTTGAATTTATGGACCAATTTAACTGAAATTCAGAATGTATGTTTGTTTGATCATAAGAAAATAATTTGTGTATAAATGGACACGGTAGGTGGCGCTGGGGTGGACTTATTTCGAAAATTCGATGGCGTGAAAAATATATAAATACTTTTAATTTTATTTTATAACGAGGGGAGTAGCGAAGCACACCGGGTTCAGCTAGTAAGAAAATAAAATACGATTGTTTTGAAATTTTAACATGTTTTATTGATGTTTATAAAGTTTGCAAAAGATTTTTTTACTTGATTTTACATTTATTTGCTTATATTTATTTATATTAAAGAAGAGTACTCGAAAAAAGGTGTGTGTTTTGAAGAAGTACCTAGCCTTAAGTATTCATCTGAAATAAAAAAATTAAAGCGAAAATCGTTCTGCAGGCTTTATTGTATACATATCTATAATATTAAAAAAAAACAAATAAAAAATGGCGGGCTTTTGAAAACAAATAGTTATAAAATCTAGCTTTTTTTTAATTTGTTTAAAAAATTAACTTATTGAAAAATTGATTGAAACGAAGTTACGAAAACGTAGTTTCAACGTGTTTAACGTTGTCGGTCTAGGACTTTAAGAGTATATTTTTAAGATTTAATTTTTATATTCCATTGCGAAAAATTAAAAAAAATAGATTTTTGAATTCGTCACACTGGACTACTACCATAATAAGCCATCAATTGTAAGCTGGATCTAATTTTGAATCTTTTATAAATTAAACTTTTTGTTTAATAGATTTATTCATGCATCTTTTCATATTTTTTTTGTACTTCTATATTTATTCTATGTACTTCTTTTGTACCTCTTTTTAATATGTGTGCGTGTACTTCTTTTTGCTTTAAAAATGTTGATCACATTATGTATAACAAATCTTATTCTATTTGTATAGATGGTATAACTAAAACAAGTGTTATGGTTTCGATACATCAAGAAGGTCTTCCAACGGAGCCAGAAGATTTGAAGAAAATTTTCATAAACTACCATGAAAGCTTCACTTTATCCCCAAAAGATGTTGAAAATGATCTCCCTGCATTCGCATCGCATACACATTCAAAGCTGATTTGGCACCTACAAAGATCTCGTACTAACACAATAAACTACTACTGTTCCTAGTTCTCACGCTATTACGACTCCTATCTCCCAAAACCAGCCTAACCCGTCAAGAACTTTAATCTTATTCTACCATAACTGTGGTGGTATGAGAGGCAAACTTAGTAAACTTTTTGTTGATGCTTAATCTTGTCACTTCAATGTTCTTGTCTTTATGGAAGTGTGGTTAAATGATACATTAAACAATGAGGAAATTCTTGATTGTTATTGGACAATATACCGTAATGATAGAGATTATACAAAAACAGGTCTTTCTCGTGGCGGATTAGTTTTGATCGCCACACACAATGCCTTGTCTAGTGAGATAATTGCAACATCCTCTCATAATTGCTTTGAACTCCGAATAATACTAGATCTAAATCGTTATATATATATTGGTGCAATATATATTCCTCCCAACTCAAAAGAAAGTTCATCCAATGAGTTATGTGAAACTATAACTCCAATTACAGCCACCTTAAAGGAAGAAGATAAAAGAATTATATTGGAAGACTTTAACCGTCCCACTATTTCTTTTATTACCGATGATAATGACAAACACCTCCTTCCAATTAATCTAACTAATTCGGTTGACTTTAATTTATTTAGCACCTTTAAGTAACGATTGTCTGCAAATAACTCCCATCCCTAACCAGACTGGACGGTGGTTAGATTTAGTTCTTACTAACTCATACGACGAACTCATCGTCACTCCGTTCTTTCTCAAATACCCTTCACCACACTGTATTTACAGTTCAAGCGTAAATCGGCCGGATACCCTACAACCATGTTTAAAGGTAATCTTTCTTCTTTCAACCCACAAGTGATCTTTAATCTCTTTGTAGATCATTTTAAAGAAATATTTCGTCCTCCTTCAACCCCAATTCGTACCCCGTTACTGTATCCCAACACGTCCCTTTTGGTTTGCACAGTCAATATTACACAAGAGGACATAATTAATTCTATAAATGAATTAGATCCCTACAAGTCTCCCGGTCCGGACCTTATTCCACTAATTCTCCTCGTTCAGTGCCTAGCTCAATTAATTACACCATTACATATTATTTTTAATAAGTCTTTGCAAACAGGTGTTTTTCCATCTTTTTAGATCTTAAACCAATTTATAAGAATAGCGATAAGAGAGCGATCGAAAACTACAGAGGTATTGCCTTACTGTCAACTATTCCTAAGCTTTTTGAAAAAATAATATGTTCTAAGCTCACTGAAATAGTTAATCCACATTTAAATGAACAACAACACGGATTCCGTAAAGGACGATCAACCACTACAAACCTAACAATAATGGTATCAGATGTTCTTAACAATATGGAAAAAGGTCATCAGAAAGATGCTATATAAACCGATTTTAGTAAAGCATTTGATCGAGTTGATCACGTTATCTTAACTAAAAAATTATAAAAATTCGGTATATCAGGTTCATTGTTGAAATGGCTTATATCCTATCTTAGTGGAAGATCCCAACATGTTAAATTTCAGGGTACTCTAATAAGATTATTGTCTCATCAGGCGTACCTCAAGGAAGTCACATTGGTCCACTCCTCTTTAACATATTTATTACAGATATATCCGGAGTTTTGTATGATATCCCACATCTCTTATACGCAGACGACTTAAAAATGTATTATGTCATTAAATCTGATGTGGATACAGTTTTCTTACAAAATAAACTTGTATCCCTGGAAAATTGGTGTAATCAAAATAAGCTTTCTCTAAATGAAAATAAATGCTATGTTCTAAGTTATTTCGGTAAAAAAGAAATGCTTTACAGTAGTTTTGAGCTAAATGGGGTTGAACCAAAAAGGATCAATCACATTGCAGATCTTGGGGTTATCGTAGATTCTTGGCTTCACTTTAATCTTCACCTCGATCATATTGCATCCAGGGCAAACAAGCTTCTCGGATTCATTAAAAGACGCGCAAATGACTTCAAGAACGTCTGGGTAACTAAAACCCTATATTGCACACTAGTGCGTCCAATTCTTGAATATTGTTGCACAGTATGGAACCCAAGTTTTGAAGTGCATAGTGATAGAATAGAATCTATCCAAAAACAATTCTTTCTTATTGCCTTAAGCGACTTGTACAATCCTCGGGACTATAGAAACCTGCCACCATATGTCCACAAACTGAAAGCCATTAACTACAAGAAGATCGCTACTCTGTTCATGTTTTATATATGATGTCATTGCCCGAAGCATTGACAGCGAATATATTTCCAACAAAGTAATAATTAATAACCCAATAAGGAGAACTAAGCATACAAGATTTCTGAGTGAATCACAGCACCACACCACGTACGCTTTCAATGAACCAAATAGCTCTTGTCCCTGGTTAACACAGTCTTTGAAACAAGCCCTAAAAGCCCGCTTTAAAATCTATAGCAAATAAAAGCGCAATCCTACTGGTTTAAACTGGGTGAATGATTTGATGATTGACTAGGTACAAACCTATTCAATCGTGCAAAATATTTATACACAAAATTGGCTTACATTAACAATAAAATTACAACTAAACAAAACTGCACAAAAGTGCACATAATAACAAAAAATGCTAAAGTGCTAAACTGCACATAAGAATCAGGTTCATGACCGCAGGTTGTTGACTTAAGTTTGCCCTACTTTTGTTTTGTGTATATTTAAGCTGTTTTGATAATAGCGATAGCAATACTGAATTTAATGTTGTTGGCTTGAAAATATGCTTATGTTGACAAAATTCATTCTTACGTGCAGTTTAAACAAAGCAAAAATTATTTTGTTTATACAGTGAGTCAAAAAAGTTTATATACACCACAATTCTATGGCATTATTACCTGTTTATCGTATTAAATCAAACAAAAAAATATCAAATGTGAGTTTTATTTCAAATAATACACATTTGCACACTAATTCAATTTAAAAAAGTAAAGGTTTTTTCAAAACGAAAGGAAGAAATTCAATAAAACATTAAAAAAGTCGTAAATTAACATCAAAAAAGTTTACATACGCTTAAGAGATCTCTAGTGATTTTTGGTAGGAAAAAGTAATTTTTTAATAGCTTAATATTTTGTTGGGCCTCCTTTGGCTGCTATAATCACTTCTAGACGCCTGTGCATACTTTTGACTAAAACATTAGTGTCATTTTCTGTTATTTTGGCCCACTCAGTTAATAAAGCAGTTTTCAGAATTTCCTTTGACGATATCTGTTGTTTTCGAATCTTTTTCTCCAACAAGTCCCATATATGCTCAATGGGATTGATGTCTGGTGATTGTGGAGGTGTATGAAGCTGCTTACAATTATATAGAAGCCATTCGCGGACAAGATACGACGTATGTTTTGGGTCGTTATCTTGCTGGAAATAAAAATTGCTGCTATTTAGTAACAATTTTTGAACACTTCGACGCAAATGGCTGTTGAGGATAAACATGCTTGTCCATTTTGTCACTTTTAAATGCCAGTTCTCCAGCTCCGGATGCGGCCATACACACCCAAACCATTACATTTCCGCCCCCATGCTTTACTGTTGGTATTAGATTATTTTCTTTCATCTCCATATTGGCCTTTCTCCATACTTTTCCAGCTCCATCCGAACCAAATATGTTGTACTTCGATTCATCGCTAAACACAACATTTTCCCAAAACGAATCCGGCTTCTGTAAGTGCTGCTTAGCAAAATCCAATGTCTTTCTTTTGTTGACTTTGGATATGAAAGGCTTACGACGTGCCACGCGAACATGAAACCCAGCACTGTACAGAGTATTTCTAATTGTTTGGGGATTAATTTTTTTTTGCGTACACTCAACTATGTTCTGTGTTAACTTCACTGCAGAAATTTTAGGATTTACCCGAACGGCGGCGACGACGTCGCGTTCTTCGCGTGGCGTTAAAATTTTTGGTCTACCCGATTATTGCTTAGTTTGCAAATTGCTATTGCTTGTGTACGATTTTATCACAGTTTGAACACTAGCATGGGATCTTCCAATTATTTTGCCGATTTCCCGTAATGATTTATTTTATCAATTTGCGCACTTCTAACGGAATTTCCTTACCGCGACCCATTCTAGCGATCTTCTTCGAACTGAAAATTGCAACTGAACTCAAAAATATGCTAATAATTGCAATACTTCTATTCATGATCAACAAACAGTATGAAGGAGAAACAGCAATTAACGTTACATTAGCAACAACAATGCTAACTGGAAAATGTGTATGTAAACTTTTTTGACATATTATTTCGGTTTTTTTCGCTTTCATCGCACATATCCAGTGGCGTGAAAAAATAATAGGACTTGCATTATGCGTACAAATAAAGTGAATATTTGTCTAGGTATTTAGCAAAAAAAAAAGTAAAAAAAAATTAAAACATAAAACCATTTGAAAATGATTTAAGTTATGGATTATATGTGTATGTAAATTTTATTGATTCACTGTATTTATATGACGATATGTTTGTTTGTATAAACACTGGGATACACATAAAATGGTAAGGAATGAGGCTGCCTCTGTCGTAAGACGGTCAAAATCTATGTTCTTTATGTCAAAACTGAATTCCTCATTGCCTTCGAAACAGCTGTGGAACAATTTAAAAAGTATTGGTGTATGCCAAAAGGTTTCTGAAGGTTGCTGTATTGATCTTAATTTGCTAAACGAGTATTTTGTTGCTAATTCTGCTAATGATAATGCAGATATCTCGATCCTGCTGGTAACAATGTAGCTGTATCGCTTAATGAATTCTATTTTAATGCAGTTCATGAGCACGATGTTGCCCGCTGCCTAAGTAAAATCAAATCAAATGCTTCTGGGGAGGATGGAATTTCCTTGAAATTTGTCAAAATCATATTGCCTTTTATTATCAGTCCGCTTACCCATATTATTAATTATAGTTCATACTACCCTAAGATCTGAAAAGTGGCGACTATGATTCCAATCGCTAAAAAACCGCTCGCTTGCAAGCGCGTCGGAAGCTAATTTCATCTGGGGGGCAGTACAAATGGGGGGGCAGTACAAACGGTGGTGCAAAAAAAAGTTCACCAAAATTTCTTCAAAGAAACATGAATGTGAATAAACAAATTTTTTATTTTAGTTTAAAATTAAAAAAATATACAAATATATAAAAAATATTAAAATTTCATTATTTTAAAAGTTCTTCCATTTTCAATATTAGAAATCATTCTTTAAAATATCTATGATATGGTAATATGAAAATATAAGAAATAATGGTTGCTTTTATAAAGCAAGACTAGGCATATCTACATGGTTTAAATGCAATAAGGTACAAAAAGTTATATCAATTTAAATTATTCCAAAATGTTTCTTTCTGTCCTTGCGAGAAACAAACTCTTTCACCACCTCCATCGAATTCAATTATTCGGTTTTATCTTTGTGAATGTGTATAAGTGCCGCATGAGTGAATCGTTTCTGTGTCATAGTTGCTCGAAGATACGTTTTAGGTCGTCTTAGTGCACTAAAAGAACGCTCAGTTGAAGCTGCTGATGCAGGCACAGTCAAAAGCAAAGCAATAAGTTTTTCAACTTCATTTAATAGTTTTTTACAGTATCCGAATTTTTCGCAAATTGGGATACAATGCCACTACAATTTCAAGGTGTTTGGCCAGACAATTGCTTCAGCAATTTCATCTGCAAAAAATTCATCTGCATAAAGATCTAGTTTTGTTTTTAGATTTTGTTCAGAAGGCACTTTTCCGTTGAAGGCTTCGATTACAATATTTTTTAACGATTCCAGAGTGTCAACATCTGTTTAAATGTACAATAAGATTTACAAAGTGCCAATTTACACTAGCTTCACTCAACCGACTCACCGAATGTTAAATCAAAGTGAGTCGGTTGAGTGAAGCTGGTGTAAACTTGCAAAAATAAAAAAAAAAGTAAAATATAATCCTGTTTGATCGAATCTATCCGTTATCTCATTTGAGAGAAGATCTAAAATTTCGAAATAATCTTTTCGTAGCCGATCATATAATGGCAACTGTACTGAAGGAACCGCATTTGATGTTTCTTCAAAGCGTCGAGGTGGATTTTCATCAGCTAATTCACAGTAGGGGCTTTCGCATGGTCCAAAACATTGGACCAACATGGCACATTGTACAACATGTAGTACCATGCGTAAGCTAAAACAATAGTCGAAATTTTTGTTTTTTTCCTGCCGATTGTACAATATTGTACAATTATGTAAAATTACTGCTTAATTGTTAGGGCATCTAAAAGTTGCTTAGCTATTAGCCGGATGTGTTCTGCTTGAGAGCTTGCAATTAATGATGTTGCTTTACAAGTTGGATCGTTCGAACGCTCAATCAAATAGTCCCATTAGTTTTCCATCTAACTTATCGTACAACATGTCGTCCAATATGGAAAGCCCCTAAGAACATGTCAAATTTTTTCTTACCAGAGTTGCAAAATTAACAAGCATTAAGCTACATACTTAAGGGTGCTTTTAAACTGAAGTGGTGGGTTTGCAGTAGAAACTCTACATTTTGTTCTATCTTTTTGCAAACACAGAGAAAGAAAATGATTATCCGCAAGCATGCTTATGAAGAAGAGAGAAAGAATACGAAAATATATAATACAAAAATATTATCGTTGTAAAAAAACTGATATTTTGAATAAATTTTGAAGTTTTCCTTTTAAATTGTTTATCTAGCTAAAAAAGTGGGGGAAACTTCCCCCCTTTTCCCCCGCTTCCGACGCCAATGCTCGCTTGTCAACCGTGTGATTTTCGACTAATAAGTCTGCTTTCTTCCTTGTCGAAAATTTGTGAGTCACTCATGGCTGAGCAGATTACTAGTCATATCAGAACCTTTGGCCTAATGTCTAATCTCCAGTCTGGTTTTCGTCCTGGTCACAGCTGTTCAAGTGCTGTGGTCAAAATTCTTGACGATATAAGAGATTCAAATGATTCCGGTCACTTAACATTGCTCTGTTTGCTCGACTTCTCCAAAGAATTTGACTCAGACCATTCAATTTTATGTCGAAAACTTACGCAAGACTTTGGCTTTTCTGATGCGGCTGTACGTCTCCTAAAAAGCTACCTTACAGATAGGTCTCGAAGGGTCAAGGTGGGATCATTAAATGTCTCGTCGTTTAAACGAATTTCTAGTGGTGTACCGCAAAACTCAGTACTTGGCCCATTGTTACTTACTATGTTTACTAACGACATCTTCAGCAAGTGTGAAAACGTAAAAATGCATGCGTATGCTTATGACCTTCAGTTGTACATGTCCAGGCCAATTGGTTTGTTAGAGGATCTTTTTGTTAGGGTTAATGAGGATTTAAATAAAATAGCTAAGTGGGCGAAGGTAAATATGTTTAAGTTAAACCCTTTAAAATCGTACGTTTTGCCTATTGCTGATAACTTGCTATTTATTCAAGATTTGCCTCCAACTCTCCTTAATAATGTCAAGCTTAAATTTGTTAGCAAGGTAACCAACCTTGGATTTATAATTAACTCCTCCCTGCAATGTGAGGATCATATTAACTCATGCGTTAGAAAGCTGTATTATGGGCTGCGCAGCCTTCGGGTTACTGCAAGTTTTGTGCCAGTCAAAATTAGACGTCAACCAGTCTTGCAGCTTCTGCTGCTTATAATCATATATTCGGAAGTTGTATATTCTAAGATTGACTTGCGGTCTGAGAAGGTTTGACCACGTATCTATCTTCGCAAAACAATTACTTGGGCGAGGTCTTCTAAGTCATCTTGAAGATAGAAATTGCATTTTCTTGCATAAAATTATACATACACTCCGTATCTGTTACATAGTCCTCCGTATCTGTTTGATACACTCAATTTTTGCAGGTCAAGTAGAAACCTCAATCTCTTAATTCCTAGATTCAATTTTATCAACTCCAGCAGACTGTT
Organism: Dichetophora obliterata; assembly: GCA_963920525.1. NCBI lineage: Eukaryota > Metazoa > Arthropoda > Insecta > Diptera > Sciomyzidae > Dichetophora > Dichetophora obliterata. The sequence continues at coordinate 64,965,973 of OY986438.1, read as the reverse complement.
TTTCATGCCATAACTATTCCTTTCTGTATGTTTCCTTTATCGATTTTATTTATTAAATTACGTTATTTTAATTATCATTTTTTATAGCTCATAACAGTCATGAAATTGTTTGTTAGCATGATGTTTTTGTAATTATTCTTGTTTTGAATAATTATGTTTTTGATTTATAAATTTTATTTTAATAATTTTTACAAAATTTGTATTTTTAATTTTTTTTTTAATTAATAATGTCTAAATGTTGTTATGATCTTTGTTGTTATTTTATTGTCAATTTGGCATTTATTGTCAACAATAAGCTCAATAAATACAAATACAAAAAATAGTTCGAGTTTGGAGTAGAGCAATAAGCGAGCAATAAAGAAGCTCTCCTTTAAAACTCCATTTGGAACAAAAAACAACAGTTTTTAATTTATTTAAGAAAATAATGTGCTATTCCTCATTTATTGATACATTTGGAGCTATAAAGGAGATTTTCTATACTGTTTTTATTTTTAAATAATTATTTGTTTTTATTTTTTTTCTTTTCTCGAAGTAGCACAAATGTTCGGAGTCAAATATTTGAACTTTGTTATTAATGTGTTAATTTTATTTGTGTTTTTTCCTTTTGCTTGAATATAAAACTCGAAATAAAAGTGCAATTGAAATGTTAAGATTAAATAAATGCATTTTAATAAAATTGGTTTTAATTAATTTTCTGATCTAGAAAATAGATGACATCTTGCATCAAAGAGAAATTTGGAAGAACTTTTTTGAACAAAGTTCTATCACATTTTTAGTGAAAGTTTCATATTGGGAATAAATTGGGATGGCTCTAAAAATAAAGCTGCTATAATGCAGTATAAGTGGTAAAACACATTCTTTTTTGGTAAATTTAATTGAGATTCCACATTTCTATAAACACATTTTTTTCTTATTACAGAGGGTGGAATGCATAAAAAGTGAGCATCTTTCAAGTAAAATCAAGAGAGATTATGAAATTTTTACTTAAAAAAATCGAGTCGGAGAAAATGCTCACTTTTTATGCATTCCACCCAGAAGCACTTAAAGAGACTTTTGAAAGACCAGCAGATTTTGAGAAGTCGATGAAAGATGATGGTTTCCGAAAATAAAAGCCCCGTTTTACCGCAGAACCTTTAATTTAAACTGTTAATAAATTTTTATTTATAGATTTCCATATGAAAAATATTTTAATTGTATTGCTCCGTCATTACTCACCTAAAGACCTGTCCATGCAAAATCTGTACATACTCTAGTGATTCCTACAGGGTCATTTCGAAGTTGTACTAAAAAAAATTGGTACCCTTCCGTTAAAAATAATATTCCCGTTATCTGTTTGAAGTTTGCCATGATTTGCATGTTAGTTACTAATTTATTCACGATGGAGTTAGCCGCTCGGAAATTAATTGTGAACAAATTCGTTGAAAATCCCACATGGTCCGGAAATAAGATAGCAAAAGTATTAAAAATTTCAAAGACAACAGTTTGTAGTGTCTTAAAACGGTATAAAGAATCTTTGAGCATCGAAAGAAAGCCAAAAACCGGTGGAAAAAAAACCAAATCTGACAATAAATTAAAGGCAAGCATCCTTGCCTCAATTAAAAATAACCCAGGTCTCTCCGACAATGATCGGGCAAAAAAATTCAAAACCAGCAGGAGCACAGCTCGGCGAATACGAGTGGGAGCAGGCTATCAGTCGTATCGAGCTATTAAATACCCGAACCGGTCCGATAAACAAAATTTGTCGGCCAAAAAGCGCACTCGATTACTCTACGATAAAGTCTTGACGAAATTCAAAGGTTGTTTAATTATGGACGATGAAACATACGTCAAACTTGATTTGCAACAGCTTCCAGGACAAAAGTTTTATGCTGCAAAGAAGCGTTTTAGTGTCTCCTCCAAATTTAAATATAAAAAGGTTGATAAATTCGCAAGGAAGGTAATGATCTGGCAAGCCATATGCAGTTGTGGTCTGAAGAGTCGGGCGTATGTAACATCAGCAACAATGAACTCTGATACATACAGGAAAGAGTGTCTAGAGAAACGTTTATTGCCGTTTATTCGTCACCATCGATCTGCTGTAAAGTTTTGGCCAGATTTGGCGTCGATACATTATTCGAAGACAACCATAAATTGGTATCGAACCAATAATGTAGATTTCGTGCCAAAGGACTTCAATCCTCCAAACTGTCCCCAGTTGCGCCCAATCGAAAAATATTGGGCAATTGTTAAATACAAACTGAGGAAATATGGAGGAGTCGTAAAAAAACCGGAATCGATGTTACTCAAGTGGAACAAATATGCTGCCCAGGTCACCAGAGCAGATGTTCAACGATTGATGTTGCCGATTAAGAGGCACGCTCGAAATTTTATACATAATAATGATATATAAAATTTTGTATTACTTTTTTGAAAGCTTAATAAATACTCTATCTGAAAATATTTAAAACATTTTTGTGCCAATATTTTGCTTATGAGATTTATCGCGATTTGTGTGTACAGATTTTGAGTGGACAGGTCTTTAGTTCAGCAGACTAGGCAGCTGTTTCGTTAGCTGCACTAACTCTTCAGTAGTCTTCTGTGGTTCATTCAGTCCACTCTGAATATTTTGACAAAACCTCTGCTTAATCAAAGCGGAATTATATGTACTTTTTGCCTTTCAAAGTTGTATTTTTCTACTATAGTAGCAACATTTAAAAAATGTACTACCTTGATTCTGAAAAGATTTGTTGTTTCGCTCATTGTTTATTATTATCAAAACATAAACATTACATATTTGCTTATGTATTTATTTCTTAAATTTCAGTCTCCAACACTTCCGAAATACCCAATGATGAGCAAATATTTTCTCAGAGCAATGATGAAGCTGGTATTGACGATTTTGAAAACTTGTTCCTGAAAATACAAGCATTTAAATCAATGTCTCCTAGGTTACAGAGGGATGATGTTTTGAGCCAGGCAGAAAAATTGGCTAATAAATTTATACAAATGATGAATAGTGATGTTGATGATTTATAACAACAATTTTCTTTATAAAAATCATATGTTAACATATTTATAGTAAGAGTATGTATGTATATATTAAAAATTATATTTGTTAAAATAACATCACTCAGTTGAATTCTTATCTTATATATATTACGCAAACGCAAATTTTATTTGGCGTAGAAGTCCAATCTTAATAAATTTAGTATGGTTTGGTAGGTTAAGGCCTGTAGATGTGCATTTTTTAAGTAATAGCGACTTAAAGTTTACATTTTTTTATTGTTATGTTGCTTTTTCTCTTAATTTCAGCATATGCCTAAAAATATGTGAGGTTGAGCGCCATGTATCGGCTAATAGCTATGAAACTGTTATACAGACGAATGATCTTATATATATAAAAGAGAGTGGCGTTAGTTACTACCCTTATAACTCAAGAACGGCTGGACCAATTTCGATGATTCATACCAATTCGAACTGGTCTCCGGCCAATACCTAAAAAAATCCCCGAAAAAAAAATATGAAGAAAATGCATTTTTTCATACATTTTGTATGGAGCTACTTTACGACGCATTGTAGATGATCGATGACGCTTTTTTTGTAGTAATTCGTTTTTGTCACATTAAAAATGAACATAATTTTAATTGCTGGTTCCGTCAGAATTTTTCAAGTTTTAACAAATTTTTAAGTATTCGACCACAATTTACACAAGCAAGATTGTATTTGATGGGTGTTTGGAAACGGGGGCGTGGTAGCAAAGCGCCTAGTTTTAGTTAGTCTTTTATAATTTCACAGCTAAAACTATGAAATGATATATTCAATAGCAAAGTGAAACTGGAATGATTTCTTACAGTTGAAAAAATATTTCTGAACTGTTGGTCGAAAAATTTTTAAATTTTAAAAATCATATTCGTCACTTGCAGCACCACGTACAGCGATGTGCAAAGGGACACCTGTATTTTAATATTCAAAGTCATATACAAGGTGCCCCAGATATAGCATTAATTCCCTCGGGTAGTGATTCTCCTTGATTAGGCGAGTAAGGAAATGCAAGGATGAGGGTAACCCCTCCCTCCTTTGGGAGCAAGAGAGGAAAAACCAAAAAAAAAGGTGTCATTACATTTTACTCCACTGTTAATGTATCTCTTAGCCGATTTCCAAAGCTTACAACTTGTTGAGAAGAAAATCAAATTTACATTAAGATTTTTATGAAACATTTTGCATAAAGTTAGAATTAAGAAAGTTATGAGCAACTAAATTCTAAAAAATTTTGAATTAAACTTTGATAATAAATATCTCTAATCTTAAAAATATTTTTTGATAATTTTTGTGATGTAATAACTTCTTATGATAAAATTTTCTACTGATTTGGTTTTTGATCATGCCATAGTACTTGAGTACTCAATGCAAACATAACTACTTTTTCATTTTAAATTGCCACACGTAAAACAGTTAACTTTTAGTGTGGTACGGTTAGAAAACGGCTTTTATAACATTGGTTTTAAGGTCATGTAGTCTCTTTTTCAAAATGATCAAAATGTAATGACTCCTATTTTTAAGTTTGAATGATTTGATGATTGACTAGGTACAAACCTATTCAATCGTGCACAGATTACAAGTACTTTAACCAGTAATCTGTTGTTGAGTTGAGGATTGATTTGAGGAAGATTCCCATCACTTTAATTTAATCAGTAACTAAATCACTTAATTCCTTTATCTACAAAACAATACTAAATTTATTGATCAAAATTACAAAATATTTATACACAAAATTGGCTTACATTAACAATAAAACTACAACTAAACAGAACTGCACAAAAGTGCACATAAGAACATTTTACAAAATAACAAAAAATGCTAAAGTGCTAAACTGCACATAAGAATGAGGTTCATGACCGTAGGATGTTGACTAAGTTTGCCGTACTTTTGTTTTGTGTATATTCAAGCTGTTTTGATAATAGCGATAGCAATACTGAATTATATGTTGTTGGCTTGAAATTATGCTTATGTTGACAAACTTCTTTCAAAACAAAAGTTATTTTGTTTATATTTATATGAAGATATGTTTGTTTGTATAAACATTCTCCCCCCCCGTTGAGTGTATGACTCAACTTAAGTTGTTTCTATTTCAAATGATTTATGCTGACGTGGCCTCGGTTGAGGAGATGCGGTTGTCTTTGTTGAAGATTTTTGTTGGTAGTGTTTCTTAATTTTCCAAACGATGCAGGCTACGATGAACAATACAGACAACACTAGAGCAAGATAGCTGACCACATGATGATGAGTGCTGATTGCCTTAAATTGATAAGATAAATTGTCGAACTCTTCTCTTGATAATTTCGTTTGAAGATCGGTGAGTTGTTCCAATTTTGTTTCAAAATGCTCGAAGTTTGGTTTTAATAAAACCTTTAATGCGCTAGGTTGACTGATGGATGAGATGTTTCCAATAGCAGCAAACGATATGTATACACGACTGGTTGATTCAAGATAACCTTGGATTTGAATGTCATCATTTTTTAAGCTGCAGTGTTGGTCAATCGTGAGTATTCCTGACCATCTAAGTGTTAGTTGGATGGTTTCGTGATTACACACTGCTGTTATTTCGGTCGGAATTGTAGACGCGTAAATCCACTTGTTAGCATGATGCAGTGATGTGAAGGTTAACTGATCAGGGTACTTGGTTAGGTCACAGCTTTGAGACGTCTTGTTGTTAAAGAGTTGAATTCCGAAAGCCAGTTTCTTTGATTGCTTACTAATGTCTTCTTAATAAATAAATGTCATCACTAGTCAAAATTGCTTCTTTAATTTCGGCTTGGCTTACTGCAATGTACCGCCTTTGTAGTAAAACAGCAAAATACTACAATGTATGTCTTTTGCGGTCTTTTCTCGCGAATCTTGTAATGAATCCATATTGGCCCACAATCATCCGCACCCGATATAAAAAATGGGCGTGATTCTGTCACTTTATCTGCTGGTAAGTTGCCCATATTTTGACTGTATAGCTTTGGTTTCGCTCTGACACAGCGCACACAGTTTTGTACAATATTGCGTGCCATAGTTTTTCCTTTCAAAATACAAAGTTTTTGCATTGAGGTTGCCAATAGGGCCTTAGGACCGCAATGTTTATTGTCTTCATGCACGTCTTAAGTAGCAGTTTTACTATTGAGTCATTGTATGGTAACAGAATTGGATGTTTGGCATCAAAGGGTAATGACGATGGTTCTAAACGACCTCCCACACGCATTATATTTTGATCGTCTAGGAATGGATATAGGCTTGCAAGTTGATTTGCTAACTTGATTTAAATAGTCCTGATTATAACTACCAAGGAATTGTTCATTTCCGATGCACATATGGATAGACAAGTTGGGCGAGCAGATGTTGGTCCTTTTAAATAATCAATAAAGCGCAATATATAGGCAAGTGTGCACTGCAAAAAGCGGAAAGAGTTTTAGAATTCCATAAATTAAAATCTCAGATGATTCTGATGATGGAGCTGATTTTGGAGCTATTGTTGCTACAGTGGTAATTTTTCTTCTTTCAATATCATTTGGTATGTCAACAGGTTTTAGTGTTGGTTTGAGCCAAAATAATGGTCCAGAAAACCACATGGAACACCAGCCGAATTTTTCAGGACTGATTCCTCTGGAAATTATGTCTGCTGGGTTAATCTTTGATGAGATATGATGCCATTGATCAGTGTGACATCTCTTGAATCTTGCTGACTCGGTCGGCGACAAATGTGTGTAGAGAGGTTGCTGATGATTTAATCCATGATAGGACTATTTCTGAGTCTAACCAAAAAATGTAGGAACATCCTGATACTAAAGATCCTGTTTCACTTTTTCTGTAAGCTCGACTCCTAAAACTGCCGCACACAATTCCAATCGAGGAAGCGTTTGTAGTTTTAAGGGTGCTACCCTTGATTTTGCGTAGAGCAAGTTCGATGTTATGGTTCTATCTTTGTACGTTGTTCTCACATAAATGGCTGCTCCGTACGTTCGTTCTGAAGCATCGGCAAAAGTGTGTAGTTGAACCCTTACTTGGGGCTTTGATGAAAGATGTGTCGAGGTACCTTTAACTTATTGAGTTCCAGTATATTTTCTTTGAATTTCTGCCATTCTTGTTGCGTTTGATGTGGTAATTTTTCATCCGATTCATAATCTTGCTTTCATAGTTCTTGCATGAATATTTTTGCGGAAACGATTACAGATAAAAATATTCCTAATGGGTCGAATATTCGTGCTAAGTCTGAAGCTATTACTCGCTTAGTAATCGGTTGAACTGGTGATAAGTGTGCTCGTCCGCACAATTGATCAGATTTTGGTAGCCAAATGAGACCTAATGTTTTTGTAGCCTTATCATCCAGATCCAGATTAACTTCTTGATCCTCTACTGGTATATTTGCAAGCAACCTTGAGTTGTTAGAATACCACTTGCGGAGTTAAAGCCAGCTTCTTGAAGCATTTGTGTAAGTTGTTTCTGAGATTCCAGAGCTGTTGCACCACTGAGACAGTCGTCCACGTAGAAATCTTCAAGCAAAGTTTGTGCACATTGTGGGAATTTACTCATGTTCTGTTTTGCTAGATATTGACATTTTGTAGCAAGATATGGTGCTGATGTTCTAAAACGCAACAGCATTGAAAATAGATCACTTTGGACTGTAGTACCCTTATTCAATATATCGTTTAAAGCCTCGCCACTTGACGTTTTTGCTGATGCGTCAAATACGACTCTGAGCTTTGTGGTACTGCTATCTGGCTTTAAAACGTAGTGATGAGGTATAAAGTAATGAACATCGGGAACATCTTTTGGCCATATTTTTTCCATATAATTCAAAGATTCATACTCGTCCATGAATTTTATATATTGAGCTTGCAATGTAGAATCTCTTTGCAACCTTTTTTCGAGGGAGAGAAATCTGTGAATAGCCATGTTCTTTGATTTTCCAAGAGCCTTCGGACTTTCAGCAAAGAGTAGGCGTGTTATGAACCGGCCATCATTATCTCTTCTAAAGTTATTGACAAAATGATTTTCACACCAGTTTTCAACTGGGGTCATGGCCTGATTGGTATTGTTGAAATCGTCGATTCGCTAAAATTTTTTCTTTTGAGTTTTCATCTCTCATAGTGGCTACGGCGCATGATGCAGGTGCTACTGTTGACACTTCAGTTTTCCCAATGACAATCCATCCAAAGACCGTGTTTTGTAGGAGTGGTAGGTTTCCTTTTAATGTTTGATGCTCTGGATGAAGTAGGCTATAATAAAGTTCAGCACCAATAAGCATGTCAATTCTTCCAGACTGGAAAAGCTCGGGATCTGCTAAGCGCAAATGACCTGGGATGTTCCAATTTGTTACTTCTAGGTCCCTTGTCGGTTGTGACGAAATAAGTTTTGGCATAACGTAGGCTTCTTTTCTAGTTGAAAAGGTTTCAGTTCGTGAATGAATTGCAACGTTGACTCTTGAAGTTGAGATTCCAGTTTGTTGACCGATTCCTTCAATAGATAGTTGCGATTTTGTAGTGGCTAGTGATAATTTGTTGATGAGTCGCTGTGCCACCATGTTAATCTGTGAGCCAGAATCAAGTATTGCACGTACTTCGCAGACCTGACCATTGTTTGCCACAACTCGAATTCTTGCAGTTGCCAAAAGTATTTAATCAATTTGGGAAGATGTTTTTTATTTAAATATTAATTTTAGAATGAATGATATACGACAGTTCTATATTTTCTTTTGTTTTATTTTTGCCGCTCAAAAACAGTGATGTCCCGCGCTTTTTCTGACAACACAAGAAAGACAGAGAGCGATTAGTCAAATCAAAGCTGTCAGTCAAATTACACTGCAGCTGTCTCGCTTCTCAGAAGCGTTGCCACTTAAATGTTATAGCAATAACAAATAACATTTGCAAGTCAGAAAAAGTCGCGACAAGACTGGCACATTAGAGGAGCTGACTACAGTTCGACCGTCCTGACGACCGAATTGTCCTCAATTCCGCGGAATACTAGGTTTAAAATACACTAACGAGCAGGTGTGGCAAGTGCTGCCTCAGAAATGTCGGTGACCAGATCAGCGGAAGGTGCAAGCCATTTCCGTAGTTTATTTGCTTCCAAGACGCCATTATAAGGTATTTGAGTTATTTGACAACCGTCAACATCTCGAATAACATATCGGTCATTCGGCAATTTTTTATATACAACATAAGGGCCTCTATATCGCGGAATCAGCTTTTTGTTACTCTCTGCTGTGTTGTTGATATTTCGTATAACTACATACTCTCCCTCTTCAAACTCAGGTGCTGTAGCATGTGACCTTATGAAATTTTTTAGATTACTCTCTTGTGACTTAGTGATGTTTTCCTCAGCTTTACGCCTCATTTTCCCTAAATCGCGTTCCGCACTTTTGTTTTTGGTTACTAAATGTTCTGTTAATTCATCAATGACTGTACCGCGTTGTTCGACTCCAAAAAGTAGGACAGAGGGGGTGCATCGAGTGGAGGTATGGACTGTGTTATTGAGAGCGTATTCCGCAGATGTTAATTGAGAACTCCAATCATAGTGGTTAAGGGGGTTAGAGAGTTTACTCAATATTGGTCGAAGAACCCGGTTGACCCTTTCCACTTGCCCATTCGCCTGAGGGAATGCAGTGGCATTGAGAACGTGGTCAATATTTCGCTCATGCAGAAATTGCTTAAATTCAGTGGAGGTAAAACAAGTGCCACGATCACTTATAATCCTTCTAGGGCGACTGTAATAAGAGAAATATTGGCTTAAGGCATAACAAACCTCTCTAGTGCTAGTGGAGGTAGCGGGGTACAATTTTGTAAACTTAGTAAAGGCGTCAACAACAACTAAGACATACTTTCTCTTGGACTGAAGGGACGGAAGAGGGCCTAAGTGGTCAATATGAATAGTATCAAATGGCATAGGTAGCTTCGGGATATTAAACATATTTTGTTGATTATTTCGAGCGGGAGCAGAATAAATAATACATTTTAAGCAATTTCGTATAAAATTCTCGACACGTGTTTTCATCAAAGGAAACCAATAATTCTTGCTGATTTGGTTACAGCATTTATCAACTCCTAAATGACCTATTTTCTCATGAATGCTTCTAATCACATTGTTAACCATTTCCTTAGGGACGTACAATTGGAGTCTTTCAGAAGGTGACTTACGGAAAACCAATCCATCTTTCAGTTCGTAGCCATTGACGGGACCAGTTTCTAGATTTGATTTAATTGTTTCAATTTCCGAATCACGGCACTGCGTCAATTGTAGATGAAAATCAAGTTCAGACTCATCAAAAACTAGGCATACACCTGCTCGGCTTAATGCATCAACATGCTTCATTGCAGTACCAGCACGATGCTGCACCGTATAATTGTAATTTTCCAAGAAAAGAGACCAGCGAGCAATTTTGGCGGAATGCGTTTGATTTTTTAAAGTTTGTGCCAATGAATCACAATCAGTAACAATCTTTAAAGGAATACCATCAACGTATGTGTGAAATCGTTTAAGAGCGTAAATAATAGCCAGTGTTTCTAGTTCGTAACTATGTAGTTTAGACTCATCCGGAGAAGAAGTTTTAGAAAAATACGCAATGGGATGAAATTTTGCATCGTCTTGTTTTTGAAGGAGAACCGCGCCAAAACCATACGAACTCGCATCGCAATGCAGTTCGGTTTCTCGCTTAGGGTCATAAATGGCCAGTATGGGGGACTCAAGTAGTTTTTGTTTCAATAAATTAAAAGATCGTTCGCACGTGTCGTCAAAAACAAAGTGTGCATCTTTACGCAACAACAAGGTCATAGGTCTGGCTATTGTTGAGAAGCCTTCAACAAAACGGCGGAAATAAGAAAATAATCCAATGCATTTTTCTAAATAACGCCTATTTGTTGGCATTGGATAATTTTTGATTGCTTTCAGATGCATATCACTAGGTCTGATTCCCAAAGTGTTTACACGGTAGCCCAAATAATCAAGTTCTGTATAAGCAAATTTACACTTGTCTAGCCGAAGCTCAAGCCCATGCATCCTCAGTAAACGCAAAACCTCAGTGACGATATCTAGATGTGACTCAAAATCTTCAGATGCGATAAGAATGTCATCTAAGTAGACAACAACTTTACCGGCAATAATAAGATCACGCAAAATTCTATTAATGAAGCGTTGAAATTCCGCAGGAGCATTTTTAAGGCCAAAAGGCATTCTAACATACTCGTATTGACCATCAGGAGTGACAAAAGCAGTATACTTAACAGAGTCTTCGTGCATTTTAACATGGTGGAATCCACTCCTAAGATCCATCAGAGTGAAAAACTTTTTCCCTCCTAAATGCTCAAGACAGTCCTCAATCAGGGGCAAAGGATAGTTATCCCGAATCGTGATTTTGTTAAGAGGACGGTAATCAACACATTTGCGAATTTCTCCATTCTTCTTGCGAACTAAAACAAGTGCAGAGGCGTATTCGACTAGGTCGAATAGTCCCTTTCTGCAATAAATCACTCACAATTTTCCTTACTTCCAATCGATCAAAGTAAGAGAGTCGTCGTGGTTTACAAAAAATAGGTGTGTCGTGTATAAGATTTATTTTCATAGAAAAATTTGTTTCTTCAACTTGACTAGCAGGAAATTTTTGGTAAGTATTAATAATGACCTCAGTTATATCTTTTTTTTGCCTAACAGATAATTGCGGACTGATGTCGACAACAGGTTCATATAAGCTAACATCAATTGCACACATTTGGCCACATACGTTATCAAATGAGTTATCAGAAGGAGCCTTCGTAACACGGAGCTGATTTTTAATATTATCTAATGGCGTCAATGGAACACAATGCACACTCGGGGCCGCAGTATGGCCAACATTAGTTTTCAAAAGATCCAAAGAGCTTAAAACAGTATACACGCGTGGTTTCAATTTCTGAGATTGCTGTATTTTATTGAATTCAAGTAACTTTTCTTTTGAGTATTTATATAAAATAAAACATAAGTGTGTTTTCAACTTTGGTAATAGATCTCTACCAATTATTAAGGGGAAAAATAAAATACCTTTCGGTAAAACAATAAATTCATGTTCAACTTTAACTTTTTTGAATATAATGAAGCATCGAATACGTCCCAAGGACATAAGCGGGGTGTTTCCAAGGCCGTGATATCCAGAAGGGCAGGCGGCTATTTTGCCTAACTTCGGCACTTGGCATTCATCTATGAAGCTTTTAGGGCTACCAGAATCGAAAAGAGAAAACACACGTGAATACTGAGCACCCATAAGATCACCTGATTCAAAGGCAACACTTACCTGCTGCAAAGATCTAAGCCTTTCAGCTATAATATAGGATTCAGCAGCTTCATCGGTGTCATCAGCTTCCTCAGTGCGACCACTAACAGCAGCAGCCAATTTTGCAGCACGATTAGGACAGTCCTTATACAGATGATTCAGCTGACCGCATTTAAAACATGAACCAGGCAAACGCTTAGGCATCGGGCATTCGCTTTGAAAGTGCCCAAAACGTTGGCAATTAAAACAACGGATTTCTGACTTAGCTATGGCACCGGAGGCAGCAGTAGAAACAGTAGGAGCAGCAGTCGTCTTAGTGTTGTTTGATACACTCGGCTTCGTGCGAGTAGTCATCTGAGCTAAAAGTGCACTCACATCAACCGCAAGACGTCGAGATGGTGCAGTCGGAAAGCGAGCTCGCTTGCGTTCGTAGCGTTTAATGGCGTCTTTTAACGATTCCATACTAGTTGCATTGTACAGAATCATTGCATCGCCCGAAGTGTCACCAATGCCATCAATTATTATATCGACCAACTCGTTTTCGGCTATATTTGCTCGCGAAGCAATTTCTTGCATCTCTATAACGTAGCGATGCAAGCTCTCATTGGGCTTTAGAGTGCGGGCACGAAGTTGTTGGTAGAGAGTATCTTCGACCAAATTCCTTTATCAAGGCATCTCGTAAAGCTTCATAGGTGTGAACAGATATGGTGCGAGCAAATATCTTTGCAGTGCCGCCAAGCAGTCTACGCATCCCAATGTGCCGTGCGTTATTGTCAAGCTGAAGGCTATCAAATGCATCCTCAACATCATCTACCCACTTACGGATGTCATATGTATCATCGGCTGTAAACTGCATTACCATCGATTCAATGACATTAACACTCATATGGATTGGAGCGGCAGTCATCGGTGTAGCAGATTGAGCCCGACGAAGAGCAGACACTTCTTGTTGCAGCAACAGTAGTTCACGTTCTTTTTGCATTTGCAGCAGTTGCCCATCAATGTTGAAATTATATGCACCAGCAGTACCATCAGTTGCATCAGGGTTCCGGGAAGAATTAACAGCAGTTGTGTTCATATTTGCAGTAACATTGACAGCAGTATTGGCAGCAGAATCAGGGTTTCGATGGGCATCAGCAGCAACTGTGTCCATATTTACATTTACTTCACCAGTAGTTACATCAGGGTTGGCGTTCACGTTCAACATTGCATCAGAGGCATCAGGGTGCTCGTCTTCTCTATGGGGATAAACTTCTTCATAAAGTGTCCGAATTCGGCTCAAGCTTGCAGTAGGTGGAACATCTATTTCATTTGCTTGAAGAGCAGCCAACATCTCTTGTCTTCCAATACGATCCATAATGTATTTACGCAGAACAATGACGATTTTATTTGCGGGTAATCCCACTTCTGAAGCTTTAATCAATTTGGGAAGATGTTTTTTATTTAAATATTAATTTTAGAATGAATGATATACGACAGTTCTATATTTTCTTTTGTTTTATTTTTGCCGCTCAAAAACAGTGATGTCCCGCGCTTTTTCTGACAACACAAGAAAGACAGAGAGCGATTAGTCAAATCAAAGCTGTCAGTCAAATTACACTGCAGCTGTCTCGCTTCTCAGAAGCGTTGCCACTTAAATGTTATAGCAATAACAAATAACATTTGCAAGTCAGAAAAAGTCGCGACAAGACTGGCACATTAGAGGAGCTGACTACAGTTCGACCGTCCTGACGACCGAATTGTCCTCAATTCCGCGGAATACTAGGTTTAAAATACACTAACGAGCAGGTGTGGCAAGTGCTGCCTCAGAAATGTCGGTGACCAGATCAGCGGAAGGTGCAAGCCATTTCCGTAGTTTATTTGCTTCCAAGACGCCATTATAAGGTATTTGAGTTATTTGACAACCGTCAACATCTCGAATAACATATCGGTCATTCGGCAATTTTTTATATACAACATAAGGGCCTCTATATCGCGGAATCAGCTTTTTGTTACTCTCTGCTGTGTTGTTGATATTTCGTATAACTACATACTCTCCCTCTTCAAACTCAGGTGCTGTAGCATGTGACCTTATGAAATTTTTTAGATTACTCTCTTGTGACTTAGTGATGTTTTCCTCAGCTTTACGCCTCATTTTCCCTAAATCGCGTTCCGCACTTTTGTTTTTGGTTACTAAATGTTCTGTTAATTCATCAATGACTGTACCGCGTTGTTCGACTCCAAAAAGTAGGACAGAGGGGATGCATCGAGTGGAGGTATGGACTGTGTTATTGAGAGCGTATTCCGCAGATGTTAATTGAGAACTCCAATCATAGTGGTTAAGGGGGTTAGAGAGTTTACTCAATATTGGTCGAAGAACCCGGTTGACCCTTTCCACTTGCCCATTCGCCTGAGGGGATGCAGTGGCATTGAGAACGTGGTCAATATTTCGCTCATGCAGAAATTGCTTAAATTCAGTGGAGGTAAAACAAGTGCCACGATCACTTATAATCCTTCTAGGGCGACTGTAATAAGAGAAATATTGGCTTAAGGCATAACAAACCTCTCTAGTGCTAGTGGAGGTAGCGGGGTACAATTTTGTAAACTTAGTAAAGGCGTCAACAACAACTAAGACATACTTTCTCTTGGACTGAAGGGACGGAAGAGGGCCTAAGTGGTCAATATGAATAGTATCAAATGGCATAGGTAGCTTCGGGATATTAAACATATTTTGTTGATTATTTCGAGCGGGAGCAGAATAAATAATACATTTTAAGCAATTTCGTATAAAATTCTCGACACGTGTTTTCATCAAAGGAAACCAATAATTCTTGCTGATTTGGTTACAGCATTTATCAACTCCTAAATGACCTATTTTCTCATGAATGCTTCTAATCACATTGTTAACCATTTCCTTAGGGACGTACAATTGGAGTCTTTCAGAAGGTGACTTACGGAAAACCAATCCATCTTTCAGTTCGTAGCCATTGACGGGACCAGTTTCTAGATTTGATTTAATTGTTTCAATTTCCGAATCACGGCACTGCGTCAATTGTAGATGAAAATCAAGTTCAGACTCATCAAAAACTAGGCATACACCTGCTCGGCTTAATGCATCAACATGCTTCATTGCAGTACCAGCACGATGCTGCACCGTATAATTGTAATTTTCCAAGAAAAGAGACCAGCGAGCAATTTTGGCGGAATGCGTTTGATTTTTTAAAGTTTGTGCCAATGAATCACAATCAGTAACAATCTTTAAAGGAATACCATCAACGTATGTGTGAAATCGTTTAAGAGCGTAAATAATAGCCAGTGTTTCTAGTTCGTAACTATGTAGTTTAGACTCATCCGGAGAAGAAGTTTTAGAAAAATACGCAATGGGATGAAATTTTGCATCGTCTTGTTTTTGAAGGAGAACCGCGCCAAAACCATACGAACTCGCATCGCAATGCAGTTCGGTTTCTCGCTTAGGGTCATAAATGGCCAGTATGGGGGACTCAAGTAGTTTTTGTTTCAATAAATTAAAAGATCGTTCGCACGTGTCGTCAAAAACAAAGTGTGCATCTTTACGCAACAACAAGGTCATAGGTCTGGCTATTGTTGAGAAGCCTTCAACAAAACGGCGGAAATAAGAAAATAATCCAATGCATTTTTCTAAATAACGCCTATTTGTTGGCATTGGATAATTTTTGATTGCTTTCAGATGCATATCACTAGGTCTGATTCCCAAAGTGTTTACACGGTAGCCCAAATAATCAAGTTCTGTATAAGCAAATTTACACTTGTCTAGCCGAAGCTCAAGCCCATGCATCCTCAGTAAACGCAAAACCTCAGTGACGATATCTAGATGTGACTCAAAATCTTCAGATGCGATAAGAATGTCATCTAAGTAGACAACAACTTTACCGGCAATAATAAGATCACGCAAAATTCTATTAATGAAGCGTTGAAATTCCGCAGGAGCATTTTTAAGGCCAAAAGGCATTCTAACATACTCGTATTGACCATCAGGAGTGACAAAAGCAGTATACTTAACAGAGTCTTCGTGCATTTTAACATGGTGGAATCCACTCCTAAGATCCATCAGAGTGAAAAACTTTTTCCCTCCTAAATGCTCAAGACAGTCCTCAATCAGGGGCAAAGGATAGTTATCCCGAATCGTGATTTTGTTAAGAGGACGGTAATCAACACATTTGCGAATTTCTCCATTCTTCTTGCGAACTAAAACAAGTGCAGAGGCGTACGGGGAATTACTAGGTCGAATAGTCCCTTTCTGCAATAAATCACTCACAATTTTCCTTACTTCCAATCGATCAAAGTAAGAGAGTCGTCGTGGTTTACAAAAAATAGGTGTGTCGTGTATAAGATTTATTTTCATAGAAAAATTTGTTTCTTCAACTTGACTAGCAGGAAATTTTTGGTAAGTATTAATAATGACCTCAGTTATATCTTTTTTTTGCCTAACAGATAATTGCGGACTGATGTCGACAACAGGTTCATATAAGCTAACATCAATTGCACACATTTGGCCACATACGTTATCAAATGAGTTATCAGAAGGAGCCTTCGTAACACGGAGCTGATTTTTAATATTATCTAATGGCGTCAATGGAACACAATGCACACTCGGGGCCGCAGTATGGCCAACATTAGTTTTCAAAAGATCCAAAGAGCTTAAAACAGTATACACGCGTGGTTTCAATTTCTGAGATTGCTGTATTTTATTGAATTCAAGTAACTTTTCTTTTGAGTATTTATATAAAATAAAACATAAGTGTGTTTTCAACTTTGGTAATAGATCTCTACCAATTATTAAGGGGAAAAATAAAATACCTTTCGGTAAAACAATAAATTCATGTTCAACTTTAACTTTTTTGAATATAATGAAGCATCGAATACGTCCCAAGGACATAAGCGGGGTGTTTCCAAGGCCGTGATATCCAGAAGGGCAGGCGGCTATTTTGCCTAACTTCGGCACTTGGCATTCATCTATGAAGCTTTTAGGGCTACCAGAATCGAAAAGAGAAAACACACGTGAATACTGAGCACCCATAAGATCACCTGATTCAAAGGCAACACTTACCTGCTGCAAAGATCTAAGCCTTTCAGCTATAATATAGGATTCAGCAGCTTCATCGGTGTCATCAGCTTCCTCAGTGCGACCACTAACAGCAGCAGCCAATTTTGCAGCACGATTAGGACAGTCCTTATACATATGATTCAGCTGACCGCATTTAAAACATGAACCAGGCAAACGCTTAGGCATCGGGCATTCGCTTTGAAAGTGCCCAAAACGTTGGCAATTAAAACAACGGATTTCTGACTTAGCTATGGCACCGGAGGCAGCAGTAGAAACAGTAGGAGCAGCAGTCGTCTTAGTGTTGTTTGATACACTCGGCTTCGTGCGAGTAGTCATCTGAGCTAAAAGTGCACTCACATCAACCGCAAGACGTCGATATGGTGCAGTCGGAAAGCGAGCTCGCTTGCGTTCGTAGCGTTTAATGGCGTCTTTTAACGATTCCATACTAGTTGCATTGTACAGAATCATTGCATCGCCCGAAGTGTCACCAATGCCATCAATTATTATATCGACCAACTCGTTTTCGGCTATATTTGCTCGCGAAGCAATTTCTTGCATCTCTATAACGTAGCGATGCAAGCTCTCATTGGGCTTTAGAGTGCGGGCACGAAGTTGTTGGTGCACTTCATGTAGAGAGTATCTTCGACCAAATTCCTTTATCAAGGCATCTCGTAAAGCTTCATAGGTGTGAACAGATATGGTGCGAGCAAATATCTTTGCAGTGCCGCCAAGCAGTCTACGCATCCCAATGAGCCGTGCGTTATTGTCAAGCTGAAGGCTATCAAATGCATCCTCAACATCATCTACCCATTTACGGATGTCATATGTATCATCGGCTGTAAACTGCATTACCATCGATTCAATGACATTAACACTCATATGGATTGGAGCGGCAGTCATCGGTGTAGCAGATTGAGCCCGACGAAGAGCAGACACTTCTTGTTGCAGCAACAGTAGTTCACGTTCTTTTTGCATTTGCAGCAGTTGCCCATCAATGTTGAAATTATATGCACCAGCAGTACCATCAGTTGCATCAGGGTTCCGGGAAGAATTAACAGCAGTTGTGTTCATATTTGCAGTAACATTGACAGCAGTATTGGCAGCAGAATCAGGGTTTCGATGGGCATCAGCAGCAACTGTGTCCATATTTACATTTACTTCACCAGTAGTTACATCAGGGTTGGCGTTCACGTTCAACATTGCATCAGAGGCATCAGGGTGCTCGTCTTCTCTATGGGGATAAACTTCTTCATAAAGTGTCCGAATTCGGCTCAAGCTTGCAGTAGGTGGAACATCTATTTCATTTGCTTGAAGAGCAGCCAACATCTCTTGTCTTCCAATACGATCCATAATGTATTTACGCAGAACAATGACGATTTTATTTGCGGGTAATCCCACTTCTGAAGCTTTAATCAATTTGGGAAGATGTTTTTTATTTAAATATTAATTTTAGAATGAATGATATACGACAGTTCTATATTTTCTTTTGTTTTATTTTTGCCGCTCAAAAACAGTGATGTCCCGCGCTTTTTCTGACAACACAAGAAAGACAGAGAGCGATTA
Source organism: Dichetophora obliterata (assembly GCA_963920525.1). Taxonomy (NCBI): domain Eukaryota; kingdom Metazoa; phylum Arthropoda; class Insecta; order Diptera; family Sciomyzidae; genus Dichetophora; species Dichetophora obliterata. The sequence continues at coordinate 64,947,089 of OY986438.1, read as the reverse complement.
GTCAAATCAAAGCTGTCAGTCAAACACTGCAGCTGTCTCGCTTCTCAGAAGCGTTGCCACTTAAATGTTATAGCAATAACAAATAACATTTGCAAGTCAGAAAAAGTCGCGACAAGACTGGCACATTAGAGGAGCTGACTACAAGTACTTATTTGTTGTTTTTAATTGCATGATTAGTTGTTGCCACAGTCGCAGGCGAAACTTCTTTTACCTCATTTCTTGTTCCAAGTGATGATTCTTGTTGCTTGAGATGAAGTAATGAATTGTGTTTTTTCGAACACATGGGACAGTGTCACCATGCACATTGTCCGGCTGCATGACCTGACTTTAGACAATTTGGGCATAGTCTGCGTTTTTGCACAAATTTTATGCGATCCTGCACCTTGAGGTTTATAAAATTGTCGCATGCGAATAGCGGATGAGATTTTTTTTTACATGACAAACAGAGTTTGAGTTTGATACAGCTGTTGATGTGAAAACCTTTAGTGATACCTTTGGTTTTTCTCATTGTCCAATAGTTTCCATTGTTTGAAATTGTAATTCCAAAAAAGACAACAATTCTGGTATTTTAGGAACTTCCTTTGGCCTTAAAATCGATTGCTCATATTGAATGTATATGCTTCGATCCATTTTTTTGGTAAGAATGTGAATCAGCAATGCATCCCATAAGTCAGTTTCGATGCCTAAATTGTTTAAAGCAAGCAGGCATTCGCGTGTTGTGGCATGCAGGTGTTTAACTGCTGCTATACTTGAAGTTCCGGATGATTGGTCTACCAATTTACAAAATTTGATGCTTCTCCTGTAAGCTGTGTTTTTAAATCCCACATTTTTTCTACGTTTGACAATTTTTGCTTGTGAATTAGTTCAGTGAATAAGTCGTGGAATTGGCTCCACTTTAAGTAGTCTCCGTCAAATGTCGGAATTTTTACTTTTGGAATTCGTAAAGTGCTTCGAGTTGGTGAGCTGGTTGGTTGATCATTAAAGTGATTTCTGTTATTTTCAGATACACTTCTTGCTCAAGTTCTTGAAATTTATCTGCATTATATCCTAATGCAACTGGATCAGAGTGTTGTTCCCATATTTGGTTGTCAATTATGTCTATGTCGTAACATAATTGATTCACAAATTCCATTTTCAGGTCGTAATATCGTGAAGATTATCCTTCCAAGACTCTAATGTTCGAGAGCCTTGACTCTAGGAGGGACATTTTCCGATGGGCCTTTCTAATCAGGCCATTAGTTGGATTCTCATTGTTGGAGATGTCTCCGCCAAATGCACCTTCTTCTGGAATCCGAATGTTGTCATCATCACAGCTTCTTCACTGTTTGTTTCCAACGTTAGGATTTCTTGCTGAAACTGCTTCATGTATCTTTCGCAAAGCACTGTCAGCTGCGTGTAGTAGTCCTTAATAAAGTAATCGTGACTGCGATCTTTGCATTTACTAAGCTCTACATTGTTTGCTTCGAATTTAGCATGTATGGTTTGCAACTGGCTTAACCGTAAATTGTAATGTGTCGAATCTTTCCGAACTTCTGGGTCCTTTTTAAAGTTGCGAATGATCATTTCAATCTCGTCTCCAAGCTGAGATTGAGCGATGAATAACTGTTCCAGTATCCCTTTAATTGTGTTGTATAAAACTGCCGTAAACGTCTTATCCTGAATGCTGTTTGCCGTGAATTTCTGATCCTGCACAGAAGATCACGTAGGGGTCACCAATGAATGCTTTGATGATTGACTAGGTACAAACCTATTCAATCGTGCACTAAATTAATCAGTAACTAAAACACTTAATTCCTTTATCTACAAAACAATACTAAATTTATTTATCAAAATTACAAAATATTTATACACAAAATTGGCTTACATTAACAATAAAATTACAACTAAACTTACTTACTTACTTAGTTGGCGCTACAACCGTGTGTCGGTCTTGGCCACATCTAAGAATTTGCGCCAGCCATTTCTGTCTTTTGCTTGCTGGCGCCAGTTGGAAATTCCAAGCTTTGTCAGGTTGTCCTCTACTTGGTATTTCCAACGAAGATGCGGTTGTCCTCTTCTGCGTTGACCGCCGCTGGGTACCGAATCGAATGTTTTCTTCACATCGTCTTTCATGCGCTGAACATGACCAAGCCAGCGAAGCCGCTCGATTTTAATGCGATTGACTATGTCGATGTCAGCGTACAGCTCATACAGTTCATCATTCCACCGTATTCGGTACTCGCCATTGACGCAGATTGGTCCGTAGATCTTACGAAGAATCTTTCTCTCGAATGCTCCTAAAGTCTTTTCATCTAAACTGCTCAGCGTCCAGGTTTGTGATGCATAAAGTAGGACGGGCATGATGAGCGATTTATAGAGCGTGATTTTCGTTCGTCGAGAGAGGGCTCTGCTTCTCAATTGCCTCCTGAGCCCAAAGTAACATATGTTGGCAAAAGTCATTCTTCGTTTGATCTCAATGCTGATGTCGTTGGTTGAATTAATGCTGGATCCCAGATAAACGAAGTTCTTCACAACCTCGAAGGAGGTATTGTCAACTGTAACGTGGGTTCCAAGACGCTGGGACTGTTTGTTTGTTGACACTAAGTATTTCGTCTTATCTGCATTCACGGCCAGACCCATTCGACTTGACTCTCTTTCTAATTTGGAAAATGCTGCACTGATATCGATGTCATCAGAATACGCCAGCAGCATAACACTCATGTAGAATATTGTGCCATTACGTCTCAGATCAGCAGCTCGGATAATCTTTTCCATCATTAGGTTGAAAAAGTCGCACGATCGAGGAATCACCTTGTCTGAAACCTCGTTTGGTAATAAATGGTGGGGAGAGGTTCTTCCCCATTTTAACTGCGCTGCTGGTGTTGCTCAGTGTCATCCTGCAAAGTCGTGTTAGTTTTGCAGGAATACCAAATTCAGACATGGTGGAGTACAGGTGCTTCCTTATTGGGCTGTCGAAGGCGGCTTTGTAGTCGACAAAAAGATGGTGGGTGTCGACTTGTTTTTCTTGAGTCTGCTCCAAGATTTGTCGTAGCGTGAAAATCTGATCTATGGTGGACTTTCCAGGTCTGAAGCCACACTGATAAGGTCCGATCAGTTCGTTTACAATGGGCTTATATCTTTCACATAAAACGCTCAACAGGTAAATATGCGATATTTAGAAGGCTTATCCCACGGTAATTTGCACAGATAGTGGGATCGCCTTTTTTGTCGATTGGGCAGAGCACACTGAGATTCCAATCGTTCGGAATGCATTCTTCCGATCATATTCTGCATAGAAGCTCGTGAATGCATTTAAGTAGAGCTTCGCCTCCGTTCTTAAACATTTCAGCAGGTAAGCCATCAGCTCCCGCGGCTTTGTTATTTTTAAGCCGAGCTATAGCTGTCAGAATTTCATCATAGTCGGGCAGCAGAACCTCAACGCTGCTATTGGCGGGATTGTTGTCAGCGTCGCCATTTAGAAGCTTAGAGATGTGTTCCCTCCATAACGTCAGTGTACTCTGGACATCTGTCACTAGATTTCCGTTTTCATCCTTGCAGGAAGAGGCACCGGTTTTGAAACCATCGGCAAGGCGTCTTATTTTTTCGAAAAATTTTCGGGCCTCATTCCTGTCACCATACATCTCAATCTTCTCCTGCTCTCGCTTTTCTGCCTCTCTTTTTTCCGCCTGAAAATATGTCTCTCTTCCCTCCTCTTTTCTTTGTATCGCTCCTTAGCAGCGCGCGTTACAACCGACTGCAGGGTGGTTTTGTAGGCGGCGTCTTTCTCCGCAGTGGCGTCGCGACACTCCTGGTCGTACCACTGGTTTCGACGAGGGCGGTGGTAGCCAATCACCTTTTCAGCAGCCGCACGCATGGAGTAGGAAATGTGTGTCCACTGCGTGCATATATCATCGATTGGAGGAGTGCTTTGAAGCAGGAGTGAGAGTCGAGTGATCCGAATCAATGTTTGCACCACGGATCGTGCGTACATCCAATACACTGGAAGAGTGCCTTCCGTCGATCAAAACGTGATCAATTTGATTCTTGGTTTTTTGATCAGGGGACATCCAGGTGGCTTTATGAATTTTGATATGCTTGAATCTAGTGCTACTGTTTCGTGCTGCGGCGAAGTCAATCAGCCTCATTCCGTTATCGGAGGTGTTGTCGTGGATGCTGAACTTTCCGACTGTTGGACCAAAAATATTTTCCTTGCCTACCTTAGCGTTGAAGTCACCAAGCACGATTTTTACGTCGTGATGGGGGGATTACAAATAAACAGAACTGCACAAAAGTGCACATAAGAACAATTTAAAAAATAACAAAAAATGTTAAAGTGCTAAACTGCACATAAGAATGAGGTTCATGACCGTAGGTTGTGACTTAAGTTTGCCCTACTTTTGTTTTGTGTATATTTAAGCTTTTTTGATAATAGCGATAGCAATACTGAATTATATGTTGTCGGCTTGAAATTATGTTGACAAACTTCATTCTTACGTGCAGTTTAAACAAAACAAAAATTATTTTGTTCATATTTTTATGAAGATATGTTTGTTTGTATAAGCTCCTAAAGGGGGGAGGTAGTTACCATTATCCTTGCATTTTCTTACCCGCCTAATTAAGGAGAATCACCACCCGAGAGAATTAATGCTCTATCTGTGGCACCTTGTATATAATTCATGTAGCTTTAAATATAAAAATAAAGGTGTCCCTATTTCTTTGCACATCACTGTATATTCAAAAAAGCCAAAATTAATTCCATTTCAATAAATGTTTAGTTCAGTTGAAAATGTATTCAATAGCTTATAATAAAATCAGTTCTTCTGCAATCCTGAAAAATTTTACTATCACCGTCTGTGTGTAGGTGCAAGTGGCGGATACCCAGTGGGCAAAAGCAGGTATTTGAAGCGCTTTTAGTAGACCATCATATGGATTTCTTAGCCCCTCCGTGCTCGTTTCCAAGCCCATTAACTTTTTTAAATGAAACGAGAAAATTTTCTAGACCTTCCTCACTCGCGACTCTAAAGAAGCCTGCTAGAAGCCCTTCTTGAGAATGTACATTAGAAAGAAAAGCAATATAAATATCAACTTGAAATAAACTTGTTTCAATTTCCAGATTTGAACCAACGTCCTCTCATATGGCGATCCGGCATCTTATCCACTCGTCCACCGCAGTTGTTAACAGCCTTCAGCTTATTTTGCATCATTATAAATGAAAATGAACTTTCGGGAGCGTGGGTTCGAGACTCAGCTCGGACCAACAAAATTTTTTTTAAATTTTTTTTAAATCTGCATTTTTCTACAAATTTTTCTGTTCATTTAAAATAATTTTTGGAATTTTTGGTAAAATTTCTTCATACAAAAATAATAGAAAAGACAGAATTTTTCCATATAATATGATATGTAATGTGTTAGATTTCGGAGAGCTGGGTTCGCGACCCAACTCGGACAAAACAAAAAAATTGTTTGTGATTTTTCTTTAAGATTTGATTATTTTTTTAAATGATCTGATCATTTATAATTTTTTCAAAATTTTTTAAAAAATTTTTCATATTAAATAACATGAAAAAACTCTAAACCTTGAAAAGGTAGGCCTTACAGAAGCACTCATCAATGCAGCGATCATGGAAGGTATATTGACGCCAATAAGAGCACTACTAGCATGCTTTCTTTTGCATATCGCTAGCTAAAATGCCCACTGGGTACGCGGTATTGCGAATGTATTGTCGAACTCCTCATTTCGATAGTCAGTTATTACGAAGCGAGCTCTACTCATGTTGTCACAAAGGTAATCATGGCAAACAACCCATTTAAGCACAAATCTATATACATGATACGGAAGCAGCCACCCGAATCTAGACCAATTTGTAGGAAAACCGAGAATGTGACATTTCAATCAGGCGTAAGCTATCAGAACACCTTACAGCTCAAAATAATTTTGCGAAAATTTTCCGCAACGTTACAACTTGCTTCTGAGATCAACTTGAGATGTCGCAGCACAAAAATGTTAGGATGATAATTTTCGCTGATAGGTCATGTAAATTTTGCAGATCAACGACATTTCAATTTGCCGTTTCATTTGAAGCTGACGTTTAATTTTTTAGGAAATTATGTTTCAGCGGTTTTTAGAGCAGGCGACGGATGTCCAGTTGGGGAGTGCAACCTTTATATATCCTGTTGATGGAGGTCTTCGAAGCTTAGGTTGCCAGCATATGCATCCCATGGCATATTGTTTTATCTTTCGGCTTAGTGATGAAGGTTGGTATCGCTATTTGGTTCATGATGGAGACCACTCTAGAGCAGTGAGAAACAATTTAACTCAACTACAATATACATCATATTGTTTACTACTACGGGAAGACTTAAGTACTCTTCATAGATCCCAAAAGGTTTTCTTTTCCTGGGTTGTTGATATGCATAACAATAGCTTCTTTGAGCTGAGCAGTATTTAAACCTTAATGGTGATGTTAAATCTCAAGCTTAAAACTGAGGACTTCGGTGGGTAAACAGTTCATCTTTCCAAAAAAATTCCAAGGCAGCTATAGACATTTACATTTCAACTATTTTAACGCGATGAGTATTGTTCGTACAATTGGAAAGCCTAATTTATATTTCACTTGCACTTGTAATCCCAATTGGGTGCATATCAAAGCAAATTTGAACCCAGGTGAACACCCATGCTTTAGCCCTGATCTAATTTCTAGAGTTTTTCACATAAAGTTATTGTCTCCTGGATGATGCAAATAACACACCCGTTTTAGAAAAATTAAACTAATTTTTTTTTATGAAAGTAGTAGGCAGCGCATCCTAACTAACAATGTCGGTTTTACAACTTCTTGCAAATGATATGATGCAAGACCATTTGCACAAGATTGTGAATTTCTCTATCAAAACATTCATCTAGCAGCGATAGCAAAAACAAACGTCAACTGATTACCATCGTATTATAAAATTCTGGACAATACCAATGAACACATACATAGACAATCACTCATCGCCAAATTCGATCAAAACATTCAACAGCAATATTGAACTTACACCATGCTCTTTACAAAAAAATTCCCTGATTGTAATGTCATTATTACACCTAGTACACTAAAAAGTACCATAGACACAACAATACTTTAATGGATATACAGGGAATATAATGTTTATATATGTATATCATCATTGTGTTGGTGCCTACTAACACCGTAAGCAGATACGCGGTATTCCACTCGCAACGTCGATATAAAAATGCAAAAAACCGAAAATGGTTATTTTGTTGCGGAGGACAGGAGCTGGATCGCTAAAAAAAATAAGTACAAATAATAAACTATAGCTGAAAACTTAAACACCACCTCTGGTCACCTTATGCCTGATCCACTTGTATGCAAGGAAAGAAAATACGAAAACATATAAAAAATGATTAAACAGCAAAGTTAGGGAGTCAAGTAATGGACTCGAATGTCGACGATAAAAAGAAGCAGGATATTTTCATCTGTAGTAAATTATTATCTGGAAGAAATAGATAAAATAATGTTAATTATGCCATATACTTACCTGAACAAAGAAGTAAAATTTAAGGAAATGGTGTTGCTAACACATACACTGTACGTGAACTGTCGCACCATTCGTAAATTGTGCGAGCGAGAAAGTGAGTGTTTTTGACATTTCTGAGAACCCTGACATCTGATTGGATGACTCCTCAGCAAAATAGTTAAAAATAATTTAATTTTAAGCATTTTTCACTGCTTTTCCACTGCCAAAAACTTAAAAACAATGCGCTTTCGTTCCACAGGTAAATATGTCCATACGGTTTAAAATCTTTTAACAAAAGTGCATTATTTAGTTTCTTACGAAATTTTTTTAACTTATTTGTTTTAGAAATATATATATTTCTAATTAAAAATGGTTTAAAAATGCAAGTTATGGCCCGTTGATTTTGCACCAGTTTGATCAAACCACATCTGTCAAAACGCAAACACTGCTTCAGGGGCGCAGCCATTTTTCACAGTTGAATATATTTTTGGGGCGCGTAGTGAATCAGATTTAGTACTTGTTTGTTAAAATTTTCTGATTGCAGTTTTATTAAATGACCTTGTTATTTATTATGTTGATTTTATATGATTTAAATACAAATTCTAAATGTTTGATAGTTTAAATCATACTTGATTTTAAATACAAATTCTAGTTAATTAACAAAGAACAATTGATTGTTCTAACTTTGACCTTAAGCTCAATAAACGATTTTAAACTATCAAACAACTAGAATTTGTATTTAAAATCAAGTATGATTTAAACTATCAGAAATTTAGAATTTGTATTTAAATCATATGAAATCAAAATTTTCTGATTTCTGCACAACAACTCGGCAGAAACACAAATAAAAAACAAGGATTTTAAAAAATTTATCTAATTTCATTTGTAATTAAAGTTTAAGTTTAGAATTTATAGGCCTTCAAATTTAGAAAAATTTAGAAAACGTTTTTCAACAAAACTAACCTTTATGGGTATTAAAACAAAAATAATGCGCGTATCTATTCAAGGAGTTGTCACACATAAAATTCCATGCATAACTTTTTAAGATATAATTTTTTTTTTTTTTTAAATTATAATTTGTCTGAAAAACTAGTGGTTTTCTTTTTACGAAAACAATACATTAAAAAGAAAATTATCAAAAAGATAACTACATTCAGAAGTAATGAAACGAACATAAGTTCGAATGAAACACCGGCAGCAGCTCTTCTCTGTTTTTACAAGAGGCGGCTCTGTTTTGGTCACCACACACAAGAACGGAAATCCGATTAAAATTCTTAATCAGAATATGCTGCATAACATTGCTTATAACGAAAGCACTCCTGGGATTCCTGGGATTCCTAATTCATTTCGCAACAACGATATTGTGGGTGATATATAATAACATTAAATTAGTATATAATGCTTTTTCAAATCAATATTTAGTCATATCTTTTATTTGTAAACACTCTTCCCTCGCTTTTTTCTCTTCTTCACATCTTAAATATCTTCTTTATCTCTTTAACACAACTATCTCTGCGCCTAAGTACGTCGTAAAAGTGTTTGTGCCTCTTGTTTCTTATGTATTTGTTAATTGCTCGTCCTATGGATAATATAACTCAACCATGGGGAAGCTCCATTGATTTGTCGCATACCCTACTAAATGTTTTATGTAAATACAGTAATGGTTTAAATATTTGTCATTTAAATGCTCAGAGTCTAAAAAACAAAATTGACGATCTGCGCCTGCTTGTTAATAACAGTACCGTTGATATTGTTTGCTTGTCTGAAACCTGGTTAAAGTCGGAAATGTGTAATACTCTATTTAAGTTAAATAATTATAAGTTGTTCCGAGCTGATAGACATGACAAAACCGGTGGTGGGGTTTGCATTTATATAAGAAATAGCTTAAAGTGTCATGTCATAAAAAAGTCGAGTGTTAATGATTTAACTGAACACATTTTCCTTGAAGTTTTGCACAATTCGGGAAAACTGTTAATTGGATGCATATATATGGCCCCCTGCATTGCCAACTCAGTATTAATAAGAGACCTGCTTGAAGAGTTAGCCCCTCTTTACTCGGATGCTGTTATCTGTGGGGATCTAAACGTTAATATTTTAAATAACAGGAATTTACATTTCATGGAAATGATTGATCTTTTTAACTTTAAACTTGCCAACAACTCTTTTCCAACGCACTTTAAACCTAACTGTATACCATCTCTGCTAGACATTTTCTTGGTTTCTAATTCGAAATTAGTTTTGCATTACGACCAAATTTCAGCACCTGCTTTTTCGAATCATGAATTAATTTTTCTCTCTCTGGATATACACCATACCCCATGTCAGGAAACTTTAATATACACACCGGATTTTACACAAGTCGACCTCAACGAATTGTTCGCGGACTGTCAAAGTTTAGATTGGGCTCCAATTTATACCACAAATGACACTACCATACAAATTCAAATTCTAAATAATAATATTAATACCTTGTATTCCACACATGTCCCAGTGAGAAGCAAGCGAATAAAACCAAACAAATACCCCTGGCTTACTGAAGAAGTCAAGGCTCTAATTTTAAAGAGAGAAAATGTTTATGACAGATGGAAAAGATACAAGTGCACAGCCATACATTTAGAGTTTAAACGTGTCCGAAATGCAGTCACTGCTCTTATTCGCAGAAACAAAAGACGCTTTTATGAAAGTAGATTTGGTTTGTGTAAGTCGAGCCATTCATTTTGGAAAAACATTCGGCAAGTTGGAATATCCAAAGAAAGCCTGCCTGTTCCAGATAACATAAACCTGGATGAACTTAATAATAAGTTTATTCAACCAACAGAACCCCGCACGATTACAGATAATGTGTTCAACTCAACTATTAGTTTACAGCAGCATAACGGTTTTGCCCTCTCAGGAACTGACTATATTAGTGTTGGTGAAGCAATTTTTAAAATTAAATCAAACGCGATTGGAGCAGATAACATTAATCCTGCGTTTATTAAAACTCTTCTCCCAGTTATTCTTTCCCATATAACTCACATCTTTAATACCATAATCACTACTTCTATGTTTCCTTAAGGTTGGAAAGTTGCTAAAATACTGCCTTTGCCTAAATCGTCTTTGCAAACAAATTTAGAATTTCGCCCAATTTCGATACTACCATTTTTAAGCAAAGCTTTTGAATTGATTGTAAGCAATCAAATAAAAACATATTTAAATAATAACAACCTCATAACAAGGCATCAATCCGGGTTTCGAGCAAATCACAGTTGCACAACTGCACTACTGAAAGTCTGCGAAGACATAAGATCGGGCTTAGACAATGAAAATATGGCCTTAATGGTTTTTCTTGACTTTTCAAAAGCATTTGACAGTATAAATCACAGCATCTTGATACAAAAACTTGGTATGCAATTTTCATTCCAATTTTCTCTTTGTAAACTCATCAAATCTTACCTTGATGATCGTTCACAATATGTTCACCTGCACAACAAATGCTCGTCCAGACTTAAAGTGTTGTCTGGTGTCCCGCAGGGCTCGGTATTAGGCCCTCTGTTATTTACAACATTTATAAATGACATTATCGGCTGTTTCTCTACCTGTCAGCACCATATATACGCCGATGATATACAAATTTATAAGCTTTTCTCTAAACCGGACTTAAATATCGCTGCAAACGAAGTCAACGCCGAATTGAACAAAGTCTTCGAATGGTCAGTAAATAATGAACTTAGCCTTAATCCTATAAAAACCAAAGCAATGCTAATTGACAGACGCAAAAACAACGATAAACCCTCACTTTTTCTTAATAATTCTCCAATTGAATATGTAGAGTGCTTTAAAAATCTCGGATTATACATGAGCAGTAACTTTATATGGAACATTCATATCAACCGAATTGTCTCTAAGATATATGGTGCCCTGCGTGGACTTAATCCAACCTCTAATTTTTTATCAAACGAAGTAAAGCTTAAACTTGTCCGATCGTTTATTTTACCCATCATAACCTATAGCTGTGAAGTCTTTTCCAACCTGGATCAAGAGTCTTACAGAAAACTGAATGTAGCCTACAATAGTTGCGCCCGATTTATATTTAGAATAAATAGACATACCCACATTTCCGCCCTCTCTAATCAAATAGCTGGCGTTTCCTTAAAAAACTTACTACACTACCGTACAATAGTATCTTTACACAAAATAATACAAACAAAGAAACCGGATTATCTCTTTGATATTTTAAGATTCGCAAGGACTCAGCGAACAATGCAACTGATTTTGCCACGGTATAAATATCTCACTACCTCACGACATTTCTTTGTGTACGCGATTAATCTTTGGAATGCGCTCCCAACCGTTATAAAACACTCATCAAGCACAAACGCTTTTAAACGCAATCTATTTCAATATTTTATTGAAACTTAATAAAATATTCTCACTTTCGTTTTCTCTTCTCACTTCGATTTCTGTGCTATTCACTTTATCTTATTTCTTCCTTAAATCTAGTTTATATTAAAATTTATTTTATAGTTTTTATATTTTTAGTTTTTATATAAAATAACGTTCAATATATTGTTTTGTTTTTTTTTTTTTTTTACATTTTATCTGATATATTATATAATCACTATTAAGTTATGTTTGTACATCTTTAAAAGATTCACTTATTTGTACAATGAATTATATTAAATAAATAAAATTACAAATTAAAAATTAAAATTAAAAAGTACTGTAGATAGCGAAGCCTGTGTTGAACTTACTGAGGCTTGTAATCCTTAAGTAGCGGCCGAAGTCGTCCTATTAAAAAGAGACAACTAAATGCATTTTAGCGATTGTAAGTAAAAAAGGTTGTATCTTAAATGCATATATTTTTATGTTTGATATCTTGTTGAATAGATACTTGTACTATATCTCTTTTGATACCCATAAAGTGTAGTTTTGTTGGAAAACTTAAAAAATCAGCTAGATTGAAATTTTTTAAATAATTAGAGTTGTTGCTATTCTTGAAATGATCCTAAAATTTTAATGCATAACAAACTTTAACAGTTTGGGCCTTCATTTACGATACAACCCAATACGGCCTTGTGTGTTTGTTTCTGTATTTGTGTGAACCATCACCAATATAGAAGAGACCACACTTTTCTGCTATTACACCACTTCCTTATATTTTACTTCTTTGACCTGAGCTAATCCGTCATCTTCATGAATCTTTACTACTGTGAGTCAGCCATCATGGCTCAAACATCAGCGTTCCTTTAATATAATAAGGAGAACGTAGTGAGAAATTAAATATGGTAATAGTTAGGTATCATTGCCCGATTAAAAGTGGTTATCCATTCAGTGGTAAGTAAAACAGAAAGTTTACTTTTGGATGTTTCATTCAGTAAAGTAGTCAATCGGATACCTACTGAAGAATTATGAGCGCTTGGTAGGACAATTTTCATTTCTTTTATACAGGTACGGAATAAGGACATAAAAATGAGTAATAAAAAAAAATGTCAAGGAAAATGAAAAGAACAAAAAGACGGGAATTTAAGATATATTAACATATTTTATTCGCTGTTTTTTTTTATAAAAGTACAGGAAATATATGGAGGAATATATAAATTGATTATGTATACTTAGACAGTTCGAGGAGGTGAGAAAATTGAAGCGGTCAATGCGCCAAAACTAAAAAGCGTCAAGAATAAATAGGTGATGGAAAAGTTCAGTTTGAGAAGATGAAATGTAGGTCAAGAGAAATTTTTTTTCTAGCTCAGAATTTTTTCTGCAAATAATCGTGAACTCTTCACGATTTTTTTTTGTCCTTTCCCTCTGAAAGTCCATTTAAATTTGTCAACAAAAAGTTAAAAAAGTGGAAAAAATATATTAGTGCAAGTGGCAAGCAGAGATAATCTGGAATAGTGGCAGATAAGAGGGAATACTTGTACTTGGGAGGAAAAAACTAGGAAATTGAGACAAGGCTGTATAAAGGAGGCACCAAAACCAGATAAAAGTAAAAAAAAAACAAGAAAATGTTTAAGAAATTGAAAATGTTTGAAAAGGGTGTTAGTGTGTTTGGTGTAGTAATAGTTTCTTTATGTTTGTTTTCTTTACAAAGGATCAACTATATCAAAAAAGTAATAAGAGAAGCTAGTATAAACGGTGTGGACGAGAAAATAATTGTATTTTAAGTCAGAGTTTTTTGTGTAAAGAATTAAAATTTTCATAGGAGTCAAAAAACGCTGGGACCAAACCGTGCTTAAAAAGATAAGTCGGCCACAAATTGTTTAAATTTAAATATCCACATATATGTAAAACAAACGTATACCCGTAAATGTACATGTGCATATACTTACATATGTACGCGTAGTACCACCTAAGAGTTCATTCGGTGCACAAAATTGCCTATGAATCTAGTGCGTAAAAATGCTAAAAAGCCAAAGCGGAAAATACCGTAGCAAGCGCGTCGGAAGCGAATTTCATCTGGGGGGGCAGTACAAATGGGGGGCCAGTACAAATAGTGGTGCAAAAAAGTTCACCAAAATTTCTTCACATGAAACATGAAGAAGAGACAAAGAAGAGGAAAATATATAATACAAAAATATTATCGTTGCAAAAAAACTGATATTTTGAATAACTTTTCCTTTTAAATTGTTTATCTAGCTAAAAAAGTGGGGGGCCAACTGCCCACCTTTCCCCCCGCTTCCGACGCCAATGTACCGTAGTGTATAACCAGCACCAAAAATAATTAGATAGTTCAGACCATGGCAGAATAATTATTATTCGCCATGGTTCAGGCACTTAAATAAAACTGTCGCAGGAAGCCTAGACACCAACCATTACCAGCAGAAAAGTGAAACGAAGCCCCACAGCATAGAACCAAAGAATATTAATGCCAACATAAAAACACCAGTGGCGATGTTAAAATCAAAAAATAGCAACAGGAAACTTCGGTGGAATTTTTAAGAATATATGGAGCAGAAACAAATTTAATTTTGGTATTTAAGGTAGTAAATAGATGAATGAATTTTTTATTTAATCATTTAATTTCATAACCCATTTTTTTGTTAAGTTAATTATATTGTTCTTATATTCAGTTTTCTTTGTGCGAGTATAGTCTTTTCAGTCAGTTCAGGTCAAGGAAGTGTATCTAATTCGGTTCGTATCGAATTGAGCGCGCATCAGGGTTCGAAATAAAGTATTTGTAACCCAATAGTTTTTGTGTACCACCTCATAGAGCTCTGTTAAGTAGGTTTGTTCATAGTCTGATTGTTTCAATTTTCGTCGTTATATATTTGCGTATTGTTTGTGTTAAATGAAGCGTTAGATAGATTATTTAGTGTCTTTGTCAACTCTCTCAATAAAAATATAAAAATACAATTTTTGTTTATTATATATATTTATTTTCGTAATTTTTAAATATTCTAATATGTTAAAACAATTTTTATATATAGTTGTTTTCTTTTAATGAATTAATCCAAAATTTGTTTATATGTATTAAGATTGTAAATAGCACGTTTTTTATTTTAATAGCGTTTAATTTTGCTTTGTAGATTTTAGAAAAATATGAATAAAATTATTAAGAATAAAACGTAAATTGGTTTGGTATCTTAAAATGAAGAGATAAATTCTTTAATCTATGGTCGGACAGCAGGGGCATAGTGCAATGGAACGGTGAATGAGTAAAAAGAGGGGGTAAAACGTTCGTTACGGGGTTTTCAAAATTTTAAAGACCAACACAACCATGGTTGGGTGGGTGCCTTGAGAAAATAACAACTATTCCTCCATTATGCCGTTTGTGTATTTAATAATCGGTTTTGTGTGCCAGAGAGTGTTTTAATCTCGTGTATTTTGATATTCTTTTAGTTTGGCTGTTTTTGTTTAGATCTTGTTTTTATTTATTTATTATTTCTTTTGATTTCATTCAACTTCCGGTTGTTAAACGGAAGTTATTGTGAGTCCTTCGATTTGACGCTGGCGGGTTGGATTACCTCCCCTGAAAGTTAGTCGTGGCGGGCCTTGTCAGATACGATGACTAGGGAGCATAATAATATGGCGCCCAAGCTGATCTTGCCTGTTCTACGGTAATTGCATCCTGCCAAGGAAAAGAAGAGCAAAGCACTGGAAAGGAAACAGCAAGCCCATAACTCAACAGTCATATGTGCTGACTTATTAACATGCTAGAAATGTATAAAAATAGCATCGTGTATGGCACCGATAATATAATTTTTTTTTTCAATATGGTGATCTCACGTCTAAGGAAAAAGTGACCTGGTGGGGTACCAAAGGCTCATACTAGCAGCACTTACAAACAGCGAAAACATGGAAGATGCGCTAAACGAAATGTAAATCGGACAGAAATGTAATCGAATCTAGTTGTATCATCACATATGTATAAAAAGCCCGAATCAATTTGTATTGCGTAAAACATTCAATTTGTGGTATACTTGAATTAATTCTAAAATTTGAATTTGTTAACGTTATTTTTTGTTTTTTTATTGGCACAAAACCGAAATTGGTAATTATAAACATGTTTTAATGTGACGGGCAGAAAGTAATGAACGTATTTATTCATTATCTTTATATCACTCGTGGTTAAATGCTTCCTGCTGAAGACCCCTATTATAAAAGCTCGAAAGTCGAAACTTTTTATGTCCAAAATAGATATTAAAAACTCAGATAATCTAATTGCCATTTTTTTTTTGTGTGGAATAAGTCAAGCAAGTGAAATTAGAAAAAGAGTTAGTACCAAGAGAAGGCATTTAACATTTGATTTAAATCGGTCGTCGCCACAATTAAAAACTATTAAATTTAATGCTCCTAAAAGCAATTTTAAAAGGCCAAACAGTCCTGTGCAAGAAATGGCTATGAGTCTAGAGATCCAGGATGTATCTTTCATCAATCTTTCGCAGACCATAAATGCGTTACAACCGTCACAAGTGGAAGTGGAAAAGGCGAATCCTTTAAGATTTCCCATGAAACCTCCGAATCAGAGAGCTATTCCTAAAAATACCCATTTACCCAGGTTTCCTCCTAACTTTTCATTGCCTCCCCATGCGAGTACCGAAGTTACAGAGGTTTTAAACAGTCCATCTGATAGCTCTGGCTTAGTCCAAAATGCATGTCAGGAATTACGGTCATCACTAGATGAGTCAGTAGTTCGAAAAATCCAGGAAGGTCTGCATGTAGGTTTAACGGCAATAAGACTGGAAATCAAGGATGTGCTGCAGCAAGAGACAAGAACGCGACAAGTAAATTTTCAGCTGCCAAAAAGTCAATACTCCGAAATAAATAGAAAGGAGTTAAATAATGGTAATTATGAGGTCAAGAACGATGCATCGAAGAAAATCGAAGTGTTAGTCAATCGTCTGTTTCCGGCCAAATAAAAATAGAAAAATTGGGATTACATTTTGACGGCCATAAAAATCATACGTCGGTTGAAGACTTCGTCTTTCGAGTTGAGCATCTCCAGAGCGTATACGGATACTTTTGGGCGGAAATCTTGCGTTTCTTTCATCTACTGCTTTCTGGAGTGGCTAAAGAATGGTATTGGCTTTATATCAAAACCAACAATGCCCCAGACTGGTCCGCCTTACGTCACGCTAGGATCCAGCAGTATCGCACGAGTTGGACAAATTTTGAAGTCATGAGAGAGCTAGTGGAGAGAAGACAGCAGCCAGGCGAAAGTATAGATGCATTTTTTAAGCGATTTGGATTTAAGGTCCAAATTAGCGTATCCAATGCCAGAATAAGAAGTCATCAAAATAATAAAGCGTAACTTGAGAGACCACCTTGCACAGATGATCTATCCAGTAAGTGTACACAGTGTTGAGCAGCTACGTCATCCTAGAATATGGTGAGGGTTTTTATAATGGCAAAGTTCCTGAAGTTGTCGAAGAAATCACAGAGGCACGAAGACTAGATAGCTATCAGACAGCAAGCCGAGTACTAATCTGCTGGAATTGCCAACAACATGGCCATTTATGGATTGTATGTCTCTTGAACGCAAAATTTTTTGTTTCAAGTGTGGCTTAGCAAATGTAATTACACCCAAGTGTCCAAAGTATGGCATGGGAAACTTGAGGAGGAGCATGGCTGCACCGGGAGAGCCACGTTCCAGCCGGGACTCTGGCAGACGCTAGCAGCGATATAAATGGCGTCGAAGTTTTTGAAAATTCTAAAATCACGCCAACTGAAAATATAAGTACGTAAAATAGAATTAAGAATACTGCTAAACCAATCGAGGATCGTATCGAAAATTATTATAAAGTTAGGCAGCAAATATTTGAAAACAACGAACTGGGCGGAAGTCGTCAAGTCTCCAATCGAATCAAAAAAGCACGAGATAGGTTTCAAAAACGTAAAATCATACGAAAACTAGTTGTGGCAGCAGGAAACCAAGCAGATGGAAGTGACCCACTAGTTTATGCAACAATTAAAATTGGCGATAAATCAATCGATGGATTGCTTGATACTGGAGCTTCGGTCAGCATACTTGGCAATGGATGCAGAGAACTGAGCGCAGAATTGAAACTAAATGTGGAGCGATACTTTTCGACCATCAAAACTGCCGGAGGACGCCAACACAACATACTGGGTAAAGTGAAAGTACCTGTAAAATAAAAAGAAGAAGAGCATGAGATCTGTTTTTATTTGTGTCCTTACTTGGAACAAAAGCTCCACCTAGTTGTATCATCACATATGTATAAAAAGCCCGAATCAATTTGTATTGCGTAAAACATTCAATTTGTGGTATACTTGAATTAATTCTAAAATTTGAATTTGTTAACGTTATTTTTTGTTTTTTTATTGGCACAAAACCGAAATTGGTAATTATAAACATGTTTTAATGTGACGGGCAGAAAGTAATGAACGTATTTATTCATTATCTTTATATCACTCGTGGTTAAATGCTTCCTGCTGAAGACCCCTATTATAAAAGCTCGAAAGTCGAAACTTTTTATGTCCAAAATAGATATTAAAAACTCAGATAATCTAATTGCCATTTTTTTTTTTTGTGTGGAATAAGTCAAGCAAGTGAAATTAGAAAAAGAGTTAGTACCAAGAGAAGGCATTTAACATTTGATTTAAATCGGTCGTCGCCACAATTAAAAACTATTAAATTTAATGCTCCTAAAAGCAATTTTAAAAGGCCAAACAGTCCTGTGCAAGAAATGGCTATGAGTCTAGAGATCCAGGATGTATCTTTCATCAATCTTTCGCAGACCATAAATGCGTTACAACCGTCACAAGTGGAAGTGGAAAAGGCGAATCCTTTAAGATTTCCCATGAAACCTCCGAATCAGAGAGCTATTCCTAAAAATACCCATTTACCCAGGTTTCCTCCTAACTTTTCATTGCCTCCCCATGCGAGTACCGAAGTTACAGAGGTTTTAAACAGTCCATCTGATAGCTCTGGCTTAGTCCAAAATGCATGTCAGGAATTACGGTCATCACTAGATGAGTCAGTAGTTCGAAAAATCCAGGAAGGTCTGCATGTAGGTTTAACGGCAATAAGACTGGAAATCAAGGATGTGCTGCAGCAAGAGACAAGAACGCGACAAGTAAATTTTCAGCTGCCAAAAAGTCAATACTCCGAAATAAATAGAAAGGAGTTAAATAATGGTAATTATGAGGTCAAGAACGATGCATCGAAGAAAATCGAAGTGTTAGTCAATCGTCTGTTTCCGGCCAAATAAAAATAGAAAAATTGGGATTACATTTTGACGGCCATAAAAATCATACGTCGGTTGAAGACTTCGTCTTTCGAGTTGAGCATCTCCAGAGCGTATACGGATACTTTTGGGCGGAAATCTTGCGTTTCTTTCATCTACTGCTTTCTGGAGTGGCTAAAGAATGGTATTGGCTTTATATCAAAACCAACAATGCCCCAGACTGGTCCGCCTTACGTCACGCTAGGATCCAGCAGTATCGCACGAGTTGGACAAATTTTGAAGTCATGAGAGAGCTAGTGGAGAGAAGACAGCAGCCAGGCGAAAGTATAGATGCATTTTTTAAGCGATTTGGATTTAAGGTCCAAATTAGCGTATCCAATGCCAGAATAAGAAGTCATCAAAATAATAAAGCGTAACTTGAGAGACCACCTTGCACAGATGATCTATCCAGTAAGTGTACACAGTGTTGAGCAGCTACGTCATCCTAGAATATGGTGAGGGTTTTTATAATGGCAAAGTTCCTGAAGTTGTCGAAGAAATCACAGAGGCACGAAGACTAGATAGCTATCAGACAGCAAGCCGAGTACTAATCTGCTGGAATTGCCAACAACATGGCCATTTATGGATTGTATGTCTCTTGAACGCAAAATTTTTTGTTTCAAGTGTGGCTTAGCAAATGTAATTACACCCAAGTGTCCAAAGTATGGCATGGGAAACTTGAGGAGGAGCATGGCTGCACCGGGAGAGCCACGTTCCAGCCGGGACTCTGGCAGACGCTAGCAGCGATATAAATGGCGTCGAAGTTTTTGAAAATTCTAAAATCACGCCAACTGAAAATATAAGTACGTAAAATAGAATTAAGAATACTGCTAAACCAATCGAGGATCGTATCGAAAATTATTATAAAGTTAGGCAGCAAATATTTGAAAACAACGAACTGGGCGGAAGTCGTCAAGTCTCCAATCGAATCAAAAAAGCACGAGATAGGTTTCAAAAACGTAAAATCATACGAAAACTAGTTGTGGCAGCAGGAAACCAAGCAGATGGAAGTGACCCACTAGTTTATGCAACAATTAAAATTGGCGATAAATCAATCGATGGATTGCTTGATACTGGAGCTTCGGTCAGCATACTTGGCAATGGATGCAGAGAACTGAGCGCAGAATTGAAACTAAATGTGGAGCGATACTTTTCGACCATCAAAACTGCCGGAGGACGCCAACACAACATACTGGGTAAAGTGAAAGTACCTGTAAAATAAAAAGAAAAGAGCATGAGATCTGTTTTTATTTGTGTCCTTACTTGGAACAAAAGCTCCACCTAGGTATCGATTTTTGGCAAGCTTTTCAATTAGCACCGGAAGTTATAGATGTGACATCGACATTCACGAACTGACACCTGAGCAGCAATTACATGCAATAACAATAGAGTTCAGCTACTACAGCTTTTGCACACTTTCTCCGCAATAAATCATTTTAAGAACCAACTCAAAGAAATATCTCAAAGATATCGATAAAGGGAGAAAAATTTACCCACCATAATATATATTGGGCTCAGGGACAATACAAGACATAACAACTACCCATGCGTTTACATAGATCTAATCATACATTAGTTTTCAATCTACTTTTTAGTTGACCTTTCGACAAGTTAACATCAAACACGCTACAGTTGTTAACAAAGGTACTCATGCGATTTAATGGAGCAGTTAACATATAATTTGTTCTACTAAATGGTAAATAAATCAAGTTGTTAGAGTTTCTACTGCTTCTACGGTTAGTGTTAAAATTTATAAGGAAAAGAAGTTCTGGAGAATCGAACACACCAGTTATGAGTTGGTTTAAGTAGACGATATCAGCAGATTTCCTTCTCTCACTTAAAGATTGCATTTTTAAAAATTGCAAACGCTCCTCATATGGAGGAAGGTTAAATCTGTCAATTCCACTTAAGCCTCTGAAAGCAAACCGAACAAAACGTTTTTGAATTCTTTCTATACGATCAACATGCACATTGTAATGTGGGGACCATACTTGACTTGCGTACTCCAAGTGAGGACGCACGATTGAATAATACAGAGTTGTAGTTGTTATTAAGCTATCAAACTCTTTGGCCCAGCGTTTTATAAAACCAAGAATAGAAGACGCTTTTTTAAAAATTCTATCAATATGCATGTTAAACGATAACTTAGAATCCATGCATATAGCAACGTCTTTGACGGTAGTTACACGACTTAAAGCAGTATCTTTAATTTTGTAATCAAAAATAAAATTGTTCTTTTTACGCGAAAGGATCATAGTTAGACATTTATCTGGTTTTAAAAACATGTTATTTTTAGAACACCAAACCTTAAAGGATTTCAAGTCTGACTGGAGCAGGTCTGAATTGTCATTAGAATCAATTGTTTTGTATATTTCATCTGTAAAAATAAGCAAATGAGAGTGTTTGATGATGTGGGTAACATCATTAATTGCCAAAATAAACAGAAGTGGACCCAGATGGCTTCCTTGAGGAACACCCAAGTCTGCAACAAATTCAGAAGACAACACGCCACGGAACCGTATTTGATAAGACCGCTCTATCAAATATGATTTGATCCAGTTAATAAAATACTGTGGAAATCCCATTAATTTAAGTTTAAATTAATGGGATTTGCTAAAGTCAGTGTAAATACAATCGACCTGGCTACCAGAATCAATAGATTTTAAGCAGAATGTAGTGAAATCAAGGAGATTAGACACAGTGGATCTGCCAGTAACAAAACCATGCTGACGAGTTGTCATGACTTTCCCACAGTGAATTTTCACTCGATCGTACACTATTTGCTCAAAAAGTTTAGGAATCGAAGACAACTTAGCGATAGGCCTTTAATTAGTGACGTCATTCCTGCAATCTTTTTTGTAAATAGGGCTGATATAAGATTTTTTCCAGAAAAGAGGAAAATTACTTTCATTAATTGATTTATTAAAAAGTAACGAGAGTGGTTGACACAAAATGGAGCGGCATTGTTTTAATACTGCGGCAGGAATACAGCGCTAAAATCTTCATCGATTGATACAATATACTTAAAAATATCCTCTGAGGTAAAAGATATATGCTCCAAAGAAACTTTGGTTGCATTGTTCATATAATCAAAATACGCTAAATCAAGAATAAAAGAATCTGAACAAAAAGATTCTTTAAAAAGATTGGCAAATAGGCCACTGTTGTGGGTACAACCCAAAAGTAAATAAAAACAAACAAATAATAATAACAAACAGACCACCTAGTCACAAGCAAAGTCATCAAAGTAAACAAACCTTGAAACACTGAGCACATGTGAGTGCAATATGATCAAGCTGAGTAGTGCAACATAAGTTAAAACAATAAAACGGCATGAACGTAAACAATAAAAGAAATAGTGATTATTAACGAATCACGCATGTTGGCTAAGCGCAAGCAGCCACTTCTAGTATTAACAAAGAGCCGATCTTATTGTAACTTGCACATGTGGGTCATTGCATGTGACCAAATATTTAGTATTGCATTTTCGCGGAAGACACAAAATGCAATTCTGCATATTTGGTTACATCAATTAATGATTGGTCTAATTAAATATGTTGGAAATGTGACTGGAAAATGGGTGTGTCTTGGAATAAGAAAAATTGTAACAAATTTTTATAAAAGAAAATTAAATTTAAAATAAATTATGATTATACACATGAAAGTCATACCGGCAGCATTGCCTTCTTTTTATATTCCCAAATCGGCCTTGTGGCCTTTATACACAGCGCTGCTCGCTTAAAAGCCAAAATTTTTAGTTTCGAATATTTAGTTAGGATTCTTAAATATTTTTAAGCACAGTTCCAAACGTAACACCACAAATAATGGTGGAATCGTCAGTAAATCCATCCTGAAGTTTGAAAGAAGAAGGAAATCTATCAGTCTTCCTCTTAATATTAATAAATCCCTAAAATTTTTTTGGATCAGACAAAATACTCAGCTTCATATTATCCAAATACTCATTATATAATGCAGCTGAGCGATGCTCAAATTCCAGAAACAAACGTTTGTATATTTCTAGGTCATTTAAGTCCAAACTACAAACATATTTCTTCCGTACCCTATTTCTATTGTTG
Organism: Dichetophora obliterata; assembly: GCA_963920525.1. Classification (NCBI taxonomy): domain Eukaryota; kingdom Metazoa; phylum Arthropoda; class Insecta; order Diptera; family Sciomyzidae; genus Dichetophora; species Dichetophora obliterata. The sequence continues at coordinate 64,923,847 of OY986438.1, read as the reverse complement.
CGAAGAGTCTTTAAATCCTTTGTGTACCAAGGGTACGCAGAATTTTTCGCAAATTTGAGGCTATATGGTACAGACTAAGAAAACATGGCAAAGAGCTCCGTACAGAAAAAATTCATTGAACTGTTTAGATTATTATTATTTATGTACTCTATAATTATATTTAATTTACTATAAAGTAAATGATTCAACCTCAAAAAGTCAGCTTTTTTGAAATTGAATTCATAAACTGTGTCAACAAAGCTTGATTTTATCATATTCTCCCTATCGGATTTATACCAAGTACTCAAAGGTGGATGGTAATTATCAATAGTTGTCAAAGCATGAAGTGCCTTCTGAACAATGACATTGTTACTGTCTGTAGTCAAGACTAGGTCAAGCAGTCTTTCCATACTATTATAAATACAACTAACTTGTTGTAAGTCAGAACATATATTGTCAACAAAAATATGTTCTTGACGTGTCTTCGAATTAGATGCACAAAAATGTGTTTCATCGTCAGAAGAATGAAATTTTTAATCAGGCAAATTAAAATCGCCCAACAATAAAATGTCGTCATTAACGTCAAGTAAATTTAAGATAAATTCTATGCAATCCGCAAGGTTTGCATAGACCTCTACTCTGCTCTTAGGAGGAATGTATGCGTTAATAACATGTACATTAGAAATGCAATGTACAACCTTAACGCATTTAAGTTCGATATTAGCAGAGCAGGGAATATCAATATAAGAATTAACACAGAAGTTCCTTACAGCTAATAGGACACCACCACCAACTGTAGAATTATTGTCAGCGTGTCTGTCCTTTCTAAATACTTGAAAACTATTGTCAAAGAGTTCTAAGTCAGTAATTCCTCCGTTTAACCAAGTTTCAGTTAAAGCGATAATATCTTCAGAAAAATTCTGAGTTGACAAAAAAATGTCTCGCGTCTTTAAACGCAATCCCCTTACATTTTGATAGTAAAGGGAAAGCCTATCTAGTTTTTTGGGTCTGACTGGTGATATTGTTCGCCCTTCTAGACCTGTGTTTAGGCTTAAACTCAGAAACGAAGATATTATTAGCCCACAAATAAGAGCTCAGAACAGTGGCAAACTCTTCAGCAGAAACTGCCAAGTTTTTTGCATGAGAAGAAAGCAGTCTGACTTACTAATTGGTTATGTTTGACAAACGTCAATACATTTTCACTTGTTGTGTCGGGCTGAAGGCGTGAAATGAAAAGTTTTTTTTTCGACAACGCTCTTAAATTTAATGAACTATTGCGCTCATTAGTTATGTCATTTCTAGCCGGGGGAGAAACAGATGAAGGAGTTGAAGTAATAACTATATTATCTATTCTCACTGGTGTAAACACTGATTTAGCAGAGATCTGCTTCGTTTCTAAAGTGGCTGGAAGCGTCATGCGCCGCTTTTTATTTTTATTTTTGGAATTATTTATCTTTTTTTCGAAATATTTAGGTTTTTTTAGATGAAATTATTTGAGTCTCAGAAGAATAGGCTGGAAGATTTTGAGACAATGTGGTCGAAATATTTACCGATGAAGACTTTTCATCATAAATGCTAGTAAAAATGTAAGAATTTGATTAAAATTGTTATTTAAAGCGTTAAGACTATCACCGAAAAGCTTAATTTTTGAGAAAAACTTATCTGGTGAAAGAACCCTACACGAAGCACAATACCAGCGAAGACCGAAAAAATCATCCATACACGACTTAGAGATTCCAGCACATGAAGTATGGAGCAAACGCCCACATGGGCCAGAACAACTGAACATACGGTTCAGAATGTTTTGACTTTTGCAAAACTCGTCTAAAGAACAAGCAGCAAAATTTTTCTACGGAAAAATAGTCCATAGGGAAAAAGCAAGAAATTCTTAACAAGGTAAAATTATAATTTCTCAACTTTGAAGAGTACGGATTAGGCCGCACGCAGGTAGAAAAGCATAAAATTGAGTTCATCTAAGGAACGGTAGCGGCGAAGGACAGTCATTACCCCATATCACCAGCTATGCAAGAAATCGTATTAAGTGAACTCGAAAAAATGTTGGAGCTGGGCGTTATCGAAGAGCAACCGCACCACCATAGTACGCAAACCGGGCAAAAATCGATTTTGTCTAGACGCACGAAAACTAAACGAGCGTACAATAAAAGATGCATACCCACTTCGAAATATCGAAGGTATTCTAAGCCGCATAGACTTCACTTATTTCATCTAAAGTGTAGATTTGAAATTTGTATTTTGGCTGATTGAACTGGAGGAGAGTAGCAAGGTGTACACAGCGTTTACTGTACCGGGGCGTCCGCTGTATCAGTTTGCAGTCATTCCATTCTATGTCATGCCATTCCATGTCTATCTGGATGATCTGCTGATAATTCACCTGATCACTTGATTTTGACACTCATTTGCGGGTCTTGGAAGAGGTAGCTCACTGTCTGAAAAGTGCTAATTTAACAGATGGTATGAGTAAATCTGAAATAATAAATACTTAGGATACATAGTAGGCGGCGGAGCTCTGACGACAGATCCAGAAAAAGTTACGGCGATCCAACGGATTTCAATTTCGAAAACTACAAGAGAGGCGCGCAGCTTCCTCGGAACAGCAGGGTGGTATAGAAGATTCATCAAAGACTTTGCTGCAATATCAGAGCCACTGAGCGACATGCTGAAAAAAAGCAAGAAATTTGTCATGACAGCAGCAGCGATAGAAGCCTTTAATAAATTGAAGCAATCACTTACCATGGCTCCAGTATTATTAAAACATGCAGATTTTAGCAAACAGTTTTGGGTACAGTGCGATGCGTTAGAAATCGGGGTAGGGTCAATGCTGTACCAGACCGACGCTGACGCAAATGAGACACCAGTCGAGGTATTTTACAAAAGTTGAACTCGCCCCAAAGAAATTATAGCGTAACCGGAAAAGAATTTCTTGCAGCGGTATTAGCTATGAAAAGATTCAAGCCATACATCAAGATGATGCCGTTTACGGTAGTGACCGATCACGCCAGTTTAAAGTGGCTGATGTCGCTCAAGAACCTTAGTGGCAGATTATGGCCGTGGTCATTTGACTTTAAGATTGAGCATAGAAAAGGATCAGAAAACATCGTTGCAGATACTTTGCCGCGTGCAATCGAAGAAGCTGAGGGGGATACAGAGTCATTATTGGATTTAGAGCCCACTGAATTTGAATCTGATCTACCTGCAATTAATAGAAACAATTAAACAAAACCATAAAATATTGCCAGATTTAAAGGTTGAAGAAGGAATGGTGTTTAAGCGCACTAGGTTTGATCAAAACGATGGAGCGGAAACAATGCGGAAGCTATGGATTCTAGAAGCGATTACTTTTACACTGATCTGGAAAGCTCACGATGATAAGGTGTGATGAACCTTTCCGGCCGAGGTATCAATCGCCGGTGTCCACGGTTCGTGTCTCACAAAACAAAGCCCCGCCGTAGGAATAAAAAAAAACTCGCGCTTTAGTTTTCCTTCAAATATACAATGTTTAGTTTTATTATTATAAATTAAAAATTTTTTATATATCTTAAAAATTACAATGTTTAGTTCGATGATTATCAATTAAAAATGTGGTTACTTCATGGTTTATTGTGGAAGTGTCAAAATAATCTTAGACTTGAAACCATTGAAACCATTAAATAAAAAAAACTATAGGGAACTGAAATAATCTAAGACGAACGTGACGATCGATCTTAAACACCGGTGTGTGGAAAAAAGTTACCAAAAACTAGTCATGTGCCACGCGGTGTAGCGTTTATTTACTAAAGTCCCGTTGTGCCGGTCGAGTGAACCTATTTTTTAGCGTGCCGACCACGCGACGTAACGGTACTTGAAAGGCTCGAAGGGGAAAAGAAAATTCTTGAAGTACTAGGCAACGGCCATAGCGAAAAAACATAGAAATTTTTCTTGACTAAAAGACTTAGAAAAATTTTTTAGGAAAGAAAACTTAGAAAAATTCTCGACGTACTAGGCAACGGCCATATCGAAAAGACATAGAAATTTTTCTTGACTAAAAGACTTAGAACAATTTACTAAAAAAAAAAGACTTATAAAAATTCTCGACGTGCTAGGCAACGGCCATAGCAAAAAGATTAAGAAAATTTTCTTGACTAAAAGACTTAAAAAAAAAAGACTTAGAAAAATTCTTGACGTAATAGACAACCGTCTCAGTACAACGCGGCTATGAAGCAAGAGTTAAAACAAGTAGATGACTTACCTAAGTGGCGGCCGCAGCAAGAATGATTTTTCTTGCGCTGGTCGAACATGTAGTCAGCTAGGTTTTCATTCACCGCATGAGTGTGGTGGGTTTGGTGTAGGTAGATTTCGCTATACAGTATGGCGTTGGTACTCAACTTAGTATAGTGTTGGTAGCCGATGAAAATCTTCTCGCCTACCGATCGCTTACACGCTGACTATCAACTGAGCAATTCGAACATCAATTAGAGCGCTAGTGTCGCGTGAGCACATTTATTCGCTTACAGATTTACTGGGTGCTTACCTTAACCTCTCCCTAGCCTAAACTATCCTCATTAATATACTAGCGGTGGTTCTGTGGACCTACTTATAGTTTCTTTATTTCAATGTTTGTTTTGGTATTTATAGTTGAACTTAAATACTTAAAAATAGTAAAAAAACGGAATGTACTATATATATGAATAAAAAAAAATAATTCCATACTTCAAGTCTTAAATAAACAATCCTCGGCTTTCGTGTAGGGTGAAAATGAGGGAAGCGACTTACATCCTCACACTTCCTCTCTGCTCCGGGTGGTGACAGAGGGTAGCCTGGGGGTAGGTATACCGCCCCTGGCTGCGTGGGACTGTGTGTTGTCCGGATGCGGTCGACTGGTTGATCTCCTGCGTGGGATCGGACGCTAGTTGACATTCCGTGAGCGTCCCGCCCGATTCGCACTCGGCCAGCTGGCGTAGCAGTTCGATGCGGTGCACCCCTGCCTGCTTAGGTTGAAGTACGTTTTGGGCTACGGTGAGCAGGGGTCTGCTTTCTTGACCCGGACTCTGCTGCTCTGTGATGATAATGCGTGGTTTGGTTAGTGCACATGATGGAAGTGTTTGCACCTTCGCATCTACGTATGGCCTGGACATGGTGGCCGGTTGGGGTTGTTTTACCGTCACCTGCATGCGTCTATGCCGTAGTGTGGTGGCCTGGTGTGATACATCAGCGTAGTGTGGGTGCTTGTAACCCGGACTACACCGGCCCGGTGTTGGAGGACATCTCTAGCCAGTTAGAGTCAAGGATGACTGTTATTCGGCCCGGGCGGGAGTCATATTTCCGCCGTGATACCGTATCGCTTAAGGTATTTTCGTTATTGTGGGCGGCCATTTTCATCGCTGGTGTAGCTTGTTTGGAAGAAAGAGAGAAACAAAGATCGGGATTAGTGGGTTGCATGAGCTTAGGGATAGTAAAAATCGTCGACCAAATTCGACAGTGGGTGTTGTCGGACCATGACTTGTTGTCCAACTGCAGGCTTCCAGTTCCTCCGACGTAAATTGTAGTGGTGGGCCTGGTCCCTTGATGCTCGTGTCAGGTTGTGCCGTACGATCGTAAAGATTTCCTGCAGTAGCGTCGGTGTTATCTCCCGTATTCCTGTACCACTGGTGAATTCATCGTAGAGAGCCCGAAGAAGGCATGGCTCACGCCCTTGTGTCAAAAATGCTGGGCTAAATCCAGTTGTCTCCGAAACGATAGTGTTTATGGCAAGAGCAATCTCCGGTAGTTGTTCATCCCATAACTTGTGGCTGTTATTTGCAAATTGGGCGATCATTGTTTTAATGGTGCAGTTAGCCTGTTCCGTGGGATTCTCTTGTGTCATGTATGATGCAGTTAACTGTTGCCGAACCCCAATTTCCTCTAAGTATCACTGAAACGCCTGACTGGTGAACTGGGCCTCGTTTTCCGTGATTAGGATTTTGGGCACTCCATACCTCGCTAAGATCCTTTCTCGAAACCCTTTCAGCAAGCTCTCTGACGTGGCTTTCCGTAGTGGCACCAGCTCCGTCCACTTAGAAAATTTATCGAAGAACACTAATAGCATACTATTCCCGTGCTTTGAGCGAGGCAATGGGCCAACAAAATCGGCACACACCACCAACCACGGTTCCTCGGGTATTCTGGTTTGCATCTCTCCGGCGGGTGTTTGCTGACTGACCTTATATTTTTGGCAGGACTCACATTTCCGGACATATTTGCTTATTTCCAGGAACATTCCCGGCCAGTTATACCGATTCGCTTTACAAGCGATCGTCATTCCGAGGTGGCCAACGCTGCGACTATCGTGGTTCTCATTCAAGACCTGGGCTCGCTGGGGTTTCGCCACGCATAACTTCCAGGGTTCGCAGTCCTCATCGCTCGCATTTCGCGGGAGGTGTCGAAACAGCTGCCCGTCGATGATGATAAAGTCTGAATTCTTGCCTGATTCTTGGATGACTTCCTCCATTTTTTTCTTCAGCAAGACGAACTCTTGTGTGCTGCTCGGTTCCACCGTAAGCCCAGCTCTAGTACCTCTAGTGTAGCTCTAGTGCCCACCTAGTGACGCGTCCCGATGGACTCTCCATTGATTTTAGCCACTTTAATGATAAGTGATCGGTGATGACCACAAACTTGTAGCCCTCGAGATAAGGACGCATTTTCCGAATGCGCCTAATGATTGCCAGGCATTCTTTCTAAGTTGCAGAGTAGTTTCGTTCTGGCTTAGTCAGATGGCGACTGGCATACGCTATCACGTGTTCTGATCCCTCAATGTTTTGGGTAAACACGGCACCGAGGCCCATGGCGCTGGCATCCGTCTGTAGGTAAAACGTTTGTTCGAAGTCTGGGCATGTTAGTACGGGGGCTTTGGGTAATTTTTCCTTGAGTTCCTCTAAAGCCTTTTGTTGGGGTTCGTTCCACTTCCAATATTTTCCTTTTTTGAGAAGTGACGTCAGTGGTCGGACGACAGCAGCGAAATCTCCGCAATGAACCGACGGTACCATGACGCTATGCCGAGAAAGCGTCGCACTCCTCGGACATTTTGAGAAGGCTCGAGATCTCGTATAGCGGCGATCTTATCGGGATCAGTGTGAACCCCTTCGGAGCTGACCACATGTCCCAAATACTTGATCTTCCTTTTGAAAAACTCACATTTCTCTGCGTCTACTTCTTCTTTGATATTCTTCAAGTGTTCGTCAAATGTTCTGCCTGTCTCCACCAAGTACGTAAAAGCAAAGGGCTCGAGCTTGGGTCCTATCACTCGATCGAGGGCACGTTGGAGTGTACGGGCACAGTAAATGCGGTGTACTTCCGGCTCTCGGCCTTCATGGGGATTTGCCAGTAGTCATCTTTGAGGTCAAGGCTACTTATATACTTGGCGTCGCGCAATCTGTCCAAGATGTGGGTTATCCGTGGCAGACTTACTTAAGGTTATGGTCGCTCCGCCGCAAATAAAGGTGGCGCCGGTCTCTGTTAGAAAGTCCATTCCGAGAATAACCTCGTCGGTAGCATCAGGCACTACCAGGAACTGTTATGTTAGCCATCTGCACTCGGACTTCTACTGCGTGACGTAAACGTTTCGCAGACCCATCGGCAAGCGTGACCACCGTCTCGGTCGGTATAAACCTGCACTCCGTTTGAATCCCGTCGACGAAAGCTTGCTTAGGAAACTTCGCTTGGCACCCGTGTCGATGGTCGCACGGGCTGGCACTGCGTCGATGTTGATGACGGCGGAGATATGGTTGGTGTCTTGGTAGAGGTTAGTTAGTGAGTTCGTGACTCTTCTGCCGGAGGATCCGCCCCACCTCGATCTAGGCGACCCTTCACGGCGTTTCCTGATGGCTTCCTACAACACTGAATCGTCAGACTATTACGACGCCCGCAGACCCAACAGAATAGTTTCAGGGGCTTTTGAATGATTGCCTCACGTGCCCGTCTTCACCGCAGTTCCAGCATGCCGTTCTGTGGTTAATCTCACCTTCCGGTCGACTTAACCTGCCCCGTCGGTCGTGCTGTTGCATCATGCGATGTTGTTCCGGTCGTGTATTACTTCGCTGGGGTCGAGCTGGCTCGTTGGTGTGGATGGTCTCCAGGTCCTCTGCCATGTTGACCAATTCTCTGAAGTCAAAAAATCCTTTCTGCGGATATACCATTGATAATCCGGATGGGCGTTTCGGAATATTCGCTCCAGCTTCTGTTTTTCGCTGTAGCCGGCGTGTAGCATAAGTCTTGGAGGTCAACCACGAAATGTTTAAATGGTTCTCGTGGTTTCTGGAGCCTGCGTCTGATGTCATCATCGATGCGTTCTAGGTACCTGGGCGGTAGGAAGAACTTCAAGAATTTGCCTTTGAACGGCTGCCATGCTGCCATGTTCGTTGTTGTTCCGATACCAGATGAGTGCGCACTCAGTGAGGACTTCGGGCATCGTTCGCGGTAGATAGCTCATGTTGATGCTGTAGACCTCGGCCAATTCCTCGACTCGTTCGATAAATGCCAGGGGTCTCTTCTTCCGTCAAATTTGAGTGACCACTTCCTTACTTGTTCTATGACTGCCAAGTACGGGTCTATGGTACGCAGGGCAGCGTTCGCGGGGGGTTGAAGGGCCGGCCATTATCCAGGCATCGGACCGGTCGGGACATGCAGCGTAGCGGCGGTCGGCGGTACAGTTTTTCCCATAGTGTCGTCGACGAGTGGTATCGGTGAGGCTGCTCGACGGTGTTTGGCCTGAAGGTTGGTCAGGTATTCGAGATGTTCGTCTATGTATTCCTGATCGTGATGAATGCTTCCGCAATTCGTCGATGGTGCCAGCGGGGTTGAATCCGAACTCGTTGGTGTACTGAAGGAGGTCCTCCTTTTTCAAGTAGTAATTACAGGTGACGTTAAACATGGCTTAGCAAAGACCTTGAGATACTTATCTGTAATGATTAAATTCTATTTTTTATGTGTGGCAAATTATTATAAATGCCCTAGGCTTTTGTAAGGTTGTGGTTTCTTAGCTTCTTAGCTAGGTTTTCCCTACAAAAATAATGTTAATTAAATTAAAAATTCTCGCCTGCGCTGCGGATGGCTTTCTTACACAGTAATATATTTTTCCATGTAAGCTTTCCAGTGAAAAACTGTTTATATCATTATTTTATTATTTTCTTTCCACGTGCGCGTCGAATGACTTTAAATTATAATTTATATTTTCCAGAATAACAAAATTTTTATAATTTTTTTCTGATGCGCAGAGGGTGGCTTTTTTAGTAGACATGTATGCCCCTGCTCGGGCGCCATTGTGACGAACCTTTCCGGCAGAGGTATCACTCGCCGGTGTCTAGGGTTCGTGTCTCAAAGCCCTGCTGTAGGAATCAAATAAAACTCGCACTTAAGTTTTTCTTCAAATATACAATGTTTAGTTTTATTATTATAAATTAAAAATTTTTTATATATCTTAAAAATTACAATGTTTAGTTCGATTATTATCAATTAAAAATTTTTTGTATATCTTAAAAAATTACTATGTGGTTACTTCATGGTTTATTGTGGAAGTGTCAAAATAATCTTAGAATTTAACAAATTAAATTGGTCTTAAACTATGGCTACGAGAGTAAAAAAAATCACCTAAAGACGAACGCGGCGGCCGATCTTAGCACCGGTGTGTGGAAAAATGTTGCAAGATACCGAGCGCGGCGCAGCCGAGATATAAAAAAAATAACCTAAAGACATCTCGGAGCGCATTCATCAGTGGGTGGATAACTGTATTGCGGGAACGCGCCAATAAGTTGTTTTTTTTTTCCTTCCAAAAACTAGTCACGTGCCACGCGGAGCAGCGTTTCTTTACTAAAGTTTCATTGTGCCGGTCGAGTGGCGTGATTTGACGAGCGTAACCTATGCTCTAGCGTGCCGACCACGCGACGTAACGGTACCCGAAAGGCTCGAAAGGGAAAAGAAAATTCTTGACGTACTAGGCAACGGCCATAGCGAAAAGACTTAGAAATTTTTCTTGACTAAAAGACTTAGAAAAGTTTCTTAAGAAAAAAAAAAAGACTTAGAAAAATTTTCGACGTACTAGGCAACGGCCATAGCGAAAAGACTTAGAAATTTTTCTTGGCTAAAATACTTATAAAAATTTTCTTAAAAAAAGACTTTAAAAAATTTTAAGTCCTGTGGCACCGATGTTGAATGCTTAAATATTAAAATATCCGACAATAGGACCCAAGTGTTTCTCTCTTGTGAGTACAACCCGAACCGCAGCTGCAGCCTTAAACCACTGTTTGATGATATATCTATATGCGCCATTGATTTTGATATTTATTTCTTTTGTGGTGATTTCAACATAAATTTTCTGTCTTATGATAATCTAAGCAATGATTTTTTGAATTGCCTAGCCGAGGTTTGACTTAGTTTAGTTAACTCAACGTTGCCAAAAAGGTTTTCCAACAATGCCTGCCCCAGTTTACTTAATGTCTTCGTAACATCTGATGTATCATCTGTACTCCTTTTTAACCAGATATCATTTGTTTCAGACCATGACCTGATTTTCTTCACATTTCACATTAATCTTGAACCTATTGCTTCTGAAACTTGCTTCACGTATCGCAACTTCAAATCTGTTGATATTGGTAAACTTTATGGGGAATTATCTGAAATAAACTGGACTCATTGGTTCTTTAGCTCAGTTGATGACAAGTTAAAATTTTTTGTTGATAATATCTTAATTCTTTTTGAATCCAATGTTCCCCTGCGTACGCGACAGGTCACCAACACAACCTGCCTCTGGCTAACCATGAACGTTAAGTTGATCATAAAAAAAAAAAAAACGTTACAAAGCCTATAACAAGTGAAAACGACATTAAATTGAGGGCAATTGGGAAAGATTTAGGCAAGCAAGGAATGAAGCTACCTTGGCAGTTAGACTATCCAAAAAACAATATTATATATCGAAACTAAGGTCAAATCTATCTTCTAAACAATTATGGAAAAATCAAAAAAGTATTGGTATCTGCAATAAAGGCTTTGAAGTCTGCCGTACTGATCCAAATCTACTGAATGACTATTTCACTGCGAGCTCGAATGATAATGCCGAATATATTAATAGCATAGTGCCTGTTGAGTTACCGTATGATTTCAATTTTAGAGCTATAAATGAACGAGATGTTGTCCGCTGCATTAAAAAAATCAGTTCAAATTCCATTGGTGAAGACGGTGTGTCGATCAAGTTCATTAAGCTTATTTTGCCCCATGTGGTCAGTCCACTTGCTCATTTCATCAACCATTGCATCACTACCTCGTGCTTTCCTGCCAGCTGGAAAGTGGCTACAATTGTTCCGATTGCGAAAATTGCAAATCCGCATTGTAATCTGATTGGAAACGCGAGCCTGGTGACTTCAGACCAATCAGCTTGGTGTCATCGATTTTGATAGCATGTGAGGCTCTTATGGCGGAGCAAATAAGTGAACATATCCTATCTCTGGGCCTCATGTCTGATTTTCAGTCAGGCTTCCGTAAAGGCCATAGTTGTTCAACAGCTATAGTTAATATCCTGGATGACATTAGAGCTCCCTTCGATAACGGTGATCTGACCTTGCTTTGCCTTCCCGATTTCTCTAAGGCTTTTGACACTGAAAACCATAATATCTTATGCAAAAAAACTTGAACAGTTTGCCTTTTAAGTAGTTACTTATATAGAAGGTCCCAAAGAGTCAGCTTAGACAACAACTTATCTGCGTATAAGCAAATCTCTTGCGGTGTCCCTCAAGGGTCAGTCTTGGAACCACTCTCGTTTTCCATGTTCATCAATGACATTTTTGTGAAATGTGAGAATGTATCCATGCATGCTTATGCTGATGACTTACAGTTATATATGCCAAGACCCACAGGACTTGTTGAGGATTTGTGCGCAAGAGTAAATGATGATTTAAAATTAGTAGTGGAATGGGCTAGGGAGAATATGCTTGCACTAAACCCCTCGAAATCGTGTGTCCTGCCAATTACCAAAACACCTTTCTTCAATCTTGAGTTTCCTCCGATTTGGTTTTATCCTGAATTCATCTCTTTCCTGCTAGGATCATATTAATATGTGTGTAAGTAAAGTATATTATTTATTAAGAAACTTGACTAAAAGACTTAGAAAAATTTACTTAAAAAAAGACTTAGAAAAATTATTGACGTACTGGTCAACGGCCATAGCGAAAAGATTTTGAAAAGGCCATAGCGAAAAAGAAAAGTTTTCTTGACTAAAAGACTTAGAAAAATGTTCTAAAAAAAAGACTTAGACAAATTCTTGACGTACTAGACAACCGTCTCAGTAAAACGAGGCTATGATGCAAGAGTTAAAACAAGTAGATGACTTAGGGATCGTCCATAAACTACGTTACCAATTTAGGGGGGGGGGAGGGGTTTAGAAATGCACTACGATAAGTAACGGTATGGGGGGGAGGTGTTTAGATATTGTAACGTTACCAAAAATAAAAAAAAATCGACGAAAAGCCTCTAATTAATAACATAATCATTTAAAAAATTTTAAACCTTACATGTTTATGTTTGATCGTCTAAATTGATGGTTAACTTTTGTTTCAACGATTTCTTCCATCGCCTTTTCCCTCGACACAGGAACCTTTTGGTATTCCTTTACCATCTGACGAACGTCTGAAAAATTTGGGTCTTTGCTTTTGCGACAGGCTTTGACGTTAAGGCCTGAATGTTCTTGATCAAAGGAGATACCGTATGACATGTACTGTCCTTCTCAGAAAGAAGAAATCGGTTCAAGGTCGTGTCCTACCTGCGGCTAGTATTTCGTTTTTAAAACTTCTATGAATTGTCTTAAGTTTGTATTATATTGTTTACATTCAATCGGAATAAAAAATACTATTTAAATAAATAAATTTTCAGAAAGCATTTACACAAAAACACAGAACTTGGTGCAGCTCGGGTGCAGCCTTTAAGGGTACTCTGTCAAAGACCAGGTGAATTTCTTTGCGTTAGAAATGAGGATTCACCTGAATGAGTCGACATAGAATCCGATGAAAAATTCTATTTTGAAGAATCCTCAACAAAGCTACCAGCTTCTTCTATCCCAGTGATTGAGAGCATCGAATCTTGGATCGCAGATGGAAAAGCTTTTACAGATGATATTAATTATTGATTTTTTTCCAATTGTTCCTTTAATGTATCTAGTCATACTAGTCACTAATACTAGTGAAAATTGTCAGAGCTAGTCAAAATATATAATCATTCGAATGAATTAATTTCATATGTCACGTTACTTTATGGGGGGAGGGGGAGGGGTTTTGAAAATCACTACGAAAAGTAACGCAGCGGGTGGGGGGGGGTAAAAAAACCGTCAAATCAGTAACGTAGTTTATGGACGACCCCTTACCTAAGTGGCGGCCGCAGCAAGAATGATTTTTCTTGCGCTGGTCGAACATGTAGCCAGCTAGGTTTTCATTCACCGCATGAGTGTGGTGGGTTTGGTGTAGGTGGGTTTCGCTATACAGTATGGCGTTGGTACTCAACTTAGTATAGTGTTGGTAGCCGATGAGAACCTTCTCGCCTAGCGATCGCTTACACTCTGACTATCAACTGAGCAATTCTTACATCAATATACTAGTGGTGGTTCTGTGGACCTACTGACCAAAAAAGGCCCAACAAGTGAAAAATTACATCGAAAACTGTGATAACACAGTTACATATAAATGTATAAATGTACATATAAATGTAAGAAGTCGAAGTCTACCAATCTGGAATTACGATCTGGCATTGGTCAAGAAGTGGTTACCGAGCGTCCGTTTCAGAAAATTTACATTGATTTTCTTGGAAAGTATCCAAGATCTAAGAAAGGGAATACTTATATATTCATAGTTGTTGATCACTTTACTAAGTTTGCCTTTTTAAAGGCTGTTTAAAAGCAACCACAGCAAAGGTAATTGAATTTTTAACATACGAAGTTTTCTATAAATTTGGAGTTCCTGAAATTTTCCATAGCGATAACGGAAAGCAATTTACTTCCAAAGAATTAATTGGCATGATTGAAAAATTTAAAATAATGCACCTAAAAACGGCGGTATACTCACCACAATCGTATGCAGCCGAATGCGTAAATCAATCAGTTTTTGGAGCAATCCGATCATACCTTGTAAAAGACCATCGTGATTGGGATCTATATCTACCCGAAATAAAATGTTCTCTGCGCAGCTCGATCCATACAGCCACAGGAGTTACTCCATTTTTCGCCTTGTTCGGATACCGGAAACGGAAACGAGAAGTAAAGTTCACGCCCGGCCAAGAAGTGTACAAGCGTAACTTTATACGAAGTGATTTTTAGCATAATATAAACGTAAAGTTTTGCAAAAAACTCATTTAATGTCGGGTAGCCAAAGAAATAGGAAACAACGTGTACCAATAGAAGACGCTTAATGGCAAGCAACTAGGTATCTTCTATGCCAAGGATATCAGGCCGTAAGCTTGAGCAGAGACATTGACAATGCTCAGCAATCGCCCTAGTTCGCCTATGTTTTTTTTGTTGATATTGTCCTACCGTTGATTCCTAGGATTATGTAAGTGTATGGTTGAGCTTACCAATTTCAGTGTAGTTCTTTTATAAATATATAGCAGTTTATTGTGTATTCATGTCCCATGTATAACAGTGTCAACGAATTCCATCTAGCTCTGAAATAAAACCTGTCACAAAGTATGCATTGAACGTTAAGATTAATACTTCTCGTCACAACAACAAAGTAAAAAGAAACAACCATCGTCCATTCATCATTCGCTTGAAAACAAGCGGCTGCACATTCACAAAGGAACATTCCGCTAACTAAGGAAAATACAGCTAGTCCATATGCGCGTGTGTATGTAGTATATGCTGTAAAAAAAACTTAATGCCCAGCTAGCGAAGTTATGAGACGCTCAGGAGTAGGCGAAAGCCTACGTTATGCGCTAAAAAATATCCATACCAAGTCCGTCTCTAGCACACTGTCACTTGCCACCATCTTATGCTGTCCAAAGCCAGAGTTTTGTTGCGGTGGATAGGAGCTGGATCGCTAAAAAAAATAAGTAAAAATAATAAACTTTAGCTGAAAACTTAAACACCACCTCTGGTCACCCTGCAATGGAAGAAAATACGAAAACATTTAAAAAATGATTAAACAGCAAAGTGTAGTGCGCACCGAATTAAGCAACTAACTGTAGACAAACTTATTGATTGCACTGTAATATTGAACGCAACTATGTACATTGTTTTTCACCACGCACAATGATCCGTGGTTATATATTTATTTGCATCACGCATTTTCACACTAAGTTAATATTTACTTTTCACTCACGCACTTTTAAGTTATTAAAGGTTCTCATCTAAACATGTTACTGACAACAGTTGGCAACAGTTGTGTAAAAATTCGCTGAATGTTACAAATTTGGTAGCGCTAACTAAAACTGATAAAGTAGCGAACGCCTTTTAATCGAGCGAACAAATTCTATGCTACATGAACACAACTGTTTGCTTAACTGTCAAATGCTGTTACTGACCCTGTTAAATTAATAAACGCAGAAAAAACGCAGCAAATTTAAGTGAGCAACCTTTGCAATTGAATTAAATTTACATAAAAATTAAATTGAATCTAACTTCTGACGTGTAGAGTAGCAACGCATTCAGATAAAAACATCGTCAACTGAGGTAGCGCTACCATTACAGTTCACAACAGTTGTCTGCGCTGAATGCGGCCATTGTAAACCTTGTGAACTAACATACGCGTAAACTATCTGTCAAAATTTGTATGGACGTGAGTTTACATCATTTCGGAGCCTATTTTGTAGTGTAAACTAGCATGAAAATCTACGGGTGTGAATGAGGGTTGCCTTTGGCGCTAATTATTACATATTTAAAGTAGTTGTAATAATTAGCGTTTAGTATGTTTTTAAAAGGTTTAAAATTTAAAAAAGTCATAATGTTGTCGCAGCCGAAGCCGCCATTTTGTCGACATTTACGCTATTAACACTTTATTGCTCATCAAAAGTTTAAATGCTATAAATATTTACATGTGTACATGCTTAGATGAGAATCCTTATTACATTATTAAGCACTATGTATTAAAAGTATGCACATTTTTGTATATGATTTAGAAACTTAAGAATACCGTTAATTAGCTTTATAAGCATTGAATTTTCGAAGTAAAATTTATTATTCCTACAAGATTAAATCAGCTGACTTCTAATTTTTGAAGGCCTAAGTGCATATTTTTATGCCGGCTACAGTGCAAAAGAAGGAGGATAATAATTAGAGCCAGTGGCGTTTATAAGCGCCGGCAAAATAGTTGAGGCAGGTCCTTCAAATAAAAATACAGAAACTGCAAATTCATCACATGGCGATCCTGCCAGCCCACGGCCAGAAAATTTTGCCGACGGCAAATCAGAATGTGCCTGAGCACGTACCGGGTTGTTACGATCGACGCGTAAACATATGTATCAAGGAGATGCAGATTTAAGCAGCCAGGACTATGGAAATACATCGACGAACTGTAGTTGCAACTGAAGAGCCACTACGAGGGCAACAAAAACTAAGTCAAAATAGTTTTCTTCTATGAATTGTTTAAAACGACTTTAATTTTTTTTTTGCAAAATTTAAAACAGCAAATTTTTTACAACAAAACGTAAAAAAAACACAATATTTTGTTTTAAAAATTATTTAATATGGTAATTCTTTCTATTGCACGATAAAACATATTAAATAATTTAACATTTAAAAATATTTTCCTTTTTATAAATTAATTACAAATTTTTTCTTATTTACGAATTTACAAATTGGATTAAATAAATGTATATTTGAAAATATAAACACTACTGTAAATTATAGAAGAAGGAAGTAAATCCATTATTTCTTTAATTATTGGGTATTTTTTTTAATTTCAGGAAACACTTATAAACAACAACTTATTGCACTTCAAATATATTTTTTCTGTACATTATACTCACACACAAGCACTTGGCAAATATTGTAGCTAAACAAAAATTTTACCAACAACAACAACAACAACAACATTTCTTGCTTTTCCATATATTTTTGTTGTTGCTTTGTTGCTCGAAACACTACACTTAAATTCGATTAAATGCATATATATATCGAATGCTAAACGAAAATTACGCGCACGATTAATATTATTATAATATTAATATAATTCGTTCACAAAATTACCTAATTATATTTATATGTATATAGAAGCCACAATTTACAAATTTTTTTTTTACACACTACGCGAATAATAGGCACGACCGTTATTATATTTTTGATTCATGAACTGAAACGTCAGTTTTGCTTTTTCTTTGTACTCTTATCTCTTATATTTGCAATCAATCATTGCAGACACATGTTTAAATGTTGTCATGCATGATTTATTGGCACAATGAAATCACGGGATAATTAATAAGAATTAAAAAATTAAAGATTTTATATGGTTTAATGTTATGACATTAATTTATGGACATTATTAAAGAAAATATAATATTTCTTGAGAAATTAAAGAAAAACTTAAGAAAAAGCAAAAATAGAATTTATAATGAAGAATATAAAAAGGAAAAGTTGCTAAAAATTGAAGAATTAAAAAACGAAACAATTAAATATGAGTTTTTTGGAAATTGTAAAGATTTAATATTACAATTTTATAAAATTTATTATGAATTAATTGAAGTTATAGAAAATTTAATCATACTAAGGATAAAATAGATTTGGATTTATCATCAGTTTGGGAGGAGGAAAATAATTTGCCAAAAATGTCAAGTTTTGACATAAATGTAGCAAGTAAAAACTTACCCGTTTTTAAAGGAGTTTATGCAGAATTAGAGGATTTTGGAAAGCAGAATTGCTTCATGACTTGTAAAAGATTAAAATAAGGCCATTTTTATTTAGTATGTGTACAATTTTAAATTAACAACCCAAGTGAAAAGTATACTTGGAAGTTTGAATAAACCTTCGACATTGATTGAGTTAAAATCTTTATTGGTGAAATCTTACCCCAATCTTAAAACACTACAGCAAATCCTAAATGAATTTAGTTCAATAGCACAGAGCAACTTATCAAGTTCAGAATTTAGAGAAAAAAATTACGGAATTAGGAGAGCAATTAAGCAATCTAGAGCTACAAAGCTTAGAAACGCCCAGTCAGGAGGCAAAAGATGCAATATATAAGGTCAACGAAAGTATGGCACTTATATTTTTACGAAAGGTGTCAGGATGGAATATCATACTATTCTACAGGCGAATCCGCCGAAGTCTTTCAATGAAGCGACTGAAAGATGCTTGACTATTGAGCAAAATTTTTCGAAATTACACATAATTTCCACATAGTAGAAGATAAATTTCCAATTTTAACAGATGGCATAATAGGGCGTGACATGTTGAGAAAGCATATGTCTAAAATAGATTTTAAAACATGCACGGTAACATTTTTAATAAATGAAAAAGAATTTACATTACCAATAATTTTTTTTTAATGAAAAAAATTTTACAGTTAAGTAGAAGCAGTGATCCCCATAAATATTAGGGTTAATGAGGATAGTATAGTCCTTAGCAAAGAAATAAATAATGGAGTTTTCATTGCAAATAGTATAATACCTGCAAATGATGATAGCAAAATACTGGCTGTAATAAGAATATGGTTACAAATAAACATACACAAAACACAAATTCAGACAAAACAAGTGACATTGCCAACAAGAAGTCTGATCAACTTTTTGCTTGGGAGTGCACATCCAAGTCGGATATTTACAAAATGATACAATTAAGGTTCGTAACATATAGAAATTACAAGGGTACCCAATTAAATATAAATAATAGAGAAGTTATTGCAAGATGCAGCGATAATCCATCGATCACATAGCTGACTTTGGAGAAACTGTCGTCATAAATGCATAAGTTAAATATAAACGAGCTCGCGTTAAGTAAAAATGATAAAATATTCGAAACCATAAGAATGGATAAATTTAAAGAGATATTTAATAATTTATAAAGAAAAAATAATAAAAATTTAAAAATTTTGATATACAATGAGCCAACAAGAATAATTGATAAAGATATAAAAAATAAATTAATTGAAGAATACCATAATTCGACTCATGGAGGATACAAAACAATATTAAAAATAAAACAAAAATACATTTGGAAAAACATGAACAAAATGATAAAGAAACATATATTAAATTGCGAACAATGTAAAATAAACAAACAAACCAGACATACAAAAGAGGAATTAACTTTGACAGACACACCGGGAACTAGTTTCGAAATAATATCGATAGATACTGTAGGGCCTTTGCGATTATCTAATAATTTACGTTATATATTAACCATGCAATGTGAGTTAACGACATACTTCGTTGCTTGTCCAATGGAGACCAAAGACGCAAAAACCGTTGCCAGATCATTAATAGAAAATGTTATTTTAATCTATGGTCATTTTAAAGTTCTTAAGTCAGATAGGAGTACTGAATTTACCAATGAGTCGGAGATAAACAACTTAACATTAAACAAATATTCAGCAGACCATATCATCATGAGATCTTAGGTTCTATAGAAAGAAACCACAGAGTATTGAACGAATTTTTATTGAATTTTTGCAAAGATGATGAATGGGACCACTGGATCCCATACTTCACATTTGCTTACAATACAACACCTCATGTTGACATTAATTACACGCCTTTTGAACTTATATTTAGCAAATTAGCAAACCTACCAAATGATAAATTAGAAAGTTCAAAATGTCACAGACAATTATGCGCAGGAATTAAGAGTAAGATTAAAATACTCATTGGCAAAAACGAAACAATTGACAAAGATTAAAAGAGTGAAAAATAATGCTATTTCAGCGCCATTAAATATAAAAGTTGATGACAAAGTAATGATAAGAAGAATGAATAGAAAAAAAACCAACCACCATGTAATGGTCCATATATAATAATTGATACATATGGAGTAAATTTTAAGATTAACGTAAATGGTAAAATCAAAGAATACCATAATAATTTACAAAAAAAATTGATTTAATTCAAAATTTTCAAATAAGTAAAAATTTATTAATTAAAACAATTGCATTGTATAAATTTTATAAACAAATTGTATTTGTATAATTTTTTGTAACAAATATCATTTATCTATTTTGTAACAATTTTTGGAAAAAAAAAATATAAAATATAATCTATTATAGTTAATAAAAATAATTGAAATGTATAAAACAAATTTATTTAAATTGCAATGTTCAAATTGAATAATTTATTAGATTATATTAAAAAAAAACTTTGAATTGTATAATTCATGTATAAAGTTAATTAAAAATATTTTTTCTTTTCTTAAATAATTTTTATCTTAAGGACGGGGCGCACCGAATTAAGCAACTAACTGTAGTCCAACATATTGACTGCACTGTAATATTGAACGCAACTATGTACATACATTGTTTTTCACCACTCACAATGATCCGTGGTTATATATTTATTTGCACCACGCACTTTCACACTAAGTTAATATTTTGTTTTCTTTCACTAGCGCACTTTTAATGTTTATTACATTGGTTATATTTATTTGCATTGATTTTAGGCGTAAATAGTTAAGTTTGACTAGAATTAATTTTACGATTTAATGCGATAAATTTACTTAACGTAATGATACTTACAAATGCTATAAATA
The DNA here is from genome assembly GCA_963920525.1 of Dichetophora obliterata. NCBI lineage: Eukaryota > Metazoa > Arthropoda > Insecta > Diptera > Sciomyzidae > Dichetophora > Dichetophora obliterata. Next base: position 64,903,197 of record OY986438.1, on the reverse strand, counting down.
TACAACAATTTATTCCAAACGTAAATATAAAAAAATAATAATTTATAAATCTTAATAGAACGAATAAAATAGAACGAATAATATTGCTAAATGCTAAAAGTTTTCTAAAGTAATATCATATGTAAATGAAAACTTTAACTGGTATTATTGGTGTTCTTAAATGCTAAAAGGGACTAAAGTAAACTTTATCAAAAAAATTCTAAAAGTTAACGAGAATCGCTTTTGCGGCTTACTACCGAAACAAGGGCTAAATTGAATGCCAAACTTAAATGCTGAAGTTTAGGTTATACTGATATATTCTTATACGCTGCTCATTCCGGTTTAGCAGGATTACGAACATAACTAAACGTAATATGAATTTAAACCAAAATTAATCTAAACACCAACGTAACGAAATTAAACGTGAAATGATCGGCATACAGGCAATCGTTTTGCATGATTACGAAACTAACTAAATTTAATACGAATTAAAATCAACGTGAATTGAACCACCAACCAAATGGAAAAAATTTTTTGTTAGATAAGCGTTACGAAGAAACTCGTTTCGTCTTGAATACGTCACTATCTCAACGTAATACGAATTTAAATCCTAATGAATTCAAACACAAACGACACGAACATAAACATAAGATAAACATTTAAAATTTTACCTAAATTGGAGAATTTAAATGAAGCCAGTACACTGAAAATTTTAAATTGAATTTCCTTATACACTAAAAATAATATTTACGTAATTTAATGGATTTATACTTACCTTTAAATTTTAACCTACCTAAATACCTACTTAATGAACTTGAATTTCATTCTGCACTAAAAATAAAATTTACTTAAGTTAACGAATTTATACTTACTTTTGAATTTCGCTGTAAATTTTAATATCTTTACACTGAAATTGACTTTCATGTTACACTGAAACCAAACTTTATGTAATTTAACAAATTTATACGTACAGTACAATGATACTGATAATGAAACGCACATTTAATGTTGTCGGCGTGCATTACACGCCGTTTATATAACTTAAAAACTTGAACAATGCTGTATTTATTTTATTTGATATTTAAACTTTTGTCAATATATATTTACCCCTTAGAAATGGGTAACATAATGAGTAACTAACTGGTTTTGAATTCTTTTGGTCGATGAAAAGTAAGATCGTGTAGGGACTGCTGCACTTAGGTGCACAATTAGGGTTCATGAGGGGAATTAACACCTTCCTCCCTCATATATCTCGGTGCATAGGGTAAACAGATCGGTTCGCGTTTTCTCTTTTTGTTTTTTTTTCTCTCTCCCATCCGTTTCCTGTTTCCGACCATTTGAATTTTAATTCAAATGTTCCTTGTCCGTTTCTTTTTACCGTCTGCATACGTATGACTTGTGCAGATCGCATCCCACGGCTTCCTGACAAAGCAAACCCACGCCCATTTTCCCTGAGCTACGCTGAAGCATAGCTAGGTATGCAGACGCCCGCTTAGTCAGGAAGTGCCTTGTTATCCGGTTTGTGGATATCACGACGCGACGAGGTGGATGATCGGTTCTGTCACAGGACAAAGACGACGTCGACGGTGTCGTAAGGAGTCAAAAAACGCTGGGACCAAACCGTGCTTAAAAAAATAAGTCGGCCACTAATTGTTTAAATTTAAATATCCACATATATGTAAAACAAACGTATGCCCGTAAACGTATGCCCGTAAATGTACATATGTACGCGTAGTACCATCTAAGAGTCCATTCGGTGCACAAAATTGCCTATGAATCTAGTGCGTAAAAATGCTAAAAAGCCAAAGCGGAAAATACCGTGTTGTATAACCAGCACCAAAAATAATTAGATAGTCCAGGCACTTAAATAAAACTGTCGCAGGAAGCCTAGACACCAACCAATACCAGCAGAAAAGTGAAACGAAGCCCCACAGCATAGAACCAAAGAATATTAATGCCTACATAAAAACACCAGTGGCGGTGTTAAAATCAAAAAATAGCAGCAGGAAACTTCGGTGGAATTTCTAAGAATATAGTGTGGGAGATATGCGTGTTTTTTTACCGATTTAAAAAAATTATTCTCAATAATATTCTGCTGTTTTAGGTGCTGTGTGTGTGAAATTATATTCTTTTACGACTGCATTTCGCGGACTTATGGCACTTTTGAAATAACATTTGTGTGGGAGGGGGGCGTGTCCGTTAACGATTTTAACCATTTTACAAATTTTTGTTTTACTGATTTAAAACACATATAAATCAAATTTCATTGCATTCCGATAACGTTTACTGTCAATGGCCGAATGTCGTATGAAAGCATTCCACTGTGCGACGTGAGGTGCGTGAAATTTCACGTAACGAAAAAACTGACACGCACACATAAGCGAAGTTGTCATATTTTATTTAGAGGATGCCTACACCAATAGAATCAAACACTGTTCATGTACTCAAAACACAACTTGTTTCACGCAGACTAACCAGTACAGTGTGTTTTTGAATAACTGACTGCTCACGCAGACTGAGCACTACAGTATATTTTGGGCCAAAAGCCCGATTGTCGATTTCAGAAAATTATATGACCAAATAGTAAACGACAACTTTCCTTTGACTAAAATAGAAGATGTTTTAGACAAACAAGGCAGAGCAAAGTATTTTTCTACACTCGATATGACGAGTTATTTTCATCAAATTACTTCAGACAAAATTTCAAGACCATTAACATCTTTTTCGATAATTCCAAAGACTACTTCCATTTGGATTAAATATATCCTCAGTTTTCAACAAATGCTGACTTTAGCACTGACAGCAGTCATTTTGACGATTTTTAACACTAATTATGACGAGAAGATTTTCTATTTTATGCCAAAAATTACGATTTTTAATTTAAATTAAATTTTAATTTTAGATTAAAATTTAATTTTAACTAAACTTGAGTCGTGTCATGTTCTAAGGAACCAGGTAGCATTGACAACTGCTTATTTTCTCTTCTACAAGTTAACTCTCTCCCGTCAAAAACAGCTATTAGTGAAACGAAGCGAAAATTAAAGAAAGTGTCAAAAACCATGATTACAATAATTCAGTGGAGTTAACAGCTGGCAACTGTTGTGCTGTTAAAATAATAATGAACACAGTAAAAATGGTTAGCTCTTTTTCGCAACTTTTATATCACTATCTATCAAACTTTTTCTGGCAGCACTGTTCACAAAAGTTGACTCCGCTGAATGCGGAAATTAAGAATTGTGAGCGCTGTGAGTATATTTTTTGACAGCAGATGGTTAACAGAACAACTATTAATGCTACCTGGATAATTCTGCCAGTAAACGTACTGCGTTGTTGCTGTCAAACTGTAACAATAATGTAGTGTGTGTGGTCTTTTTTAAGTTTTATTTTCTTGCTTTCTTTATTTTTTGCAGTTTGCCGCCAAGTGCAGTTCAATTGGAATATATTGCAGCTCAAATAAATTACTCTATTCTGCAGCCTTCACTGAAAAATGAAGCGTTATTTCCAACCTTGCTATTAAATTACCTAGAGGTAAAATAGTATCTTTTTATCAAATTTTAGTCATTTTTGTTATGAATTTCAAACTACAATTGAATCTAATAATTTTTACATATATTTATTAGTGTATCGCAAAATTTGACCTCCTATTCCGGTACCAAAATTAAATAGTATATGTATAAAAAAAGCCTTTAGATTGGTATATTTTTTGTTGGTTTCAACCAATTTTGGCATCCCCCGAAATGCATTTTTGTTCATTTCTAAGTAACTTTTGTACTGGAGACCCACTTATGCTTAATTTCCTTACCTACAAAAACATAAAAATGCAAACTTTCACCCCATTTGACATATGCTCTAACGAGATTTTACGGTTTTTTCAAAGTAAATCTAGTTATTTTATTTGAATTATAAATTTATTTTTATATGAAAGTTTTTGAACACTTCAAAATTTATTTTAACTGAGAAAATGGCGCTTATTTAGGGAAACCCGTGTATCTTTAATAATGAGAAACTACCAACAGAGGCAGATGTTTTGTGAAGGCTAACGCTTGCATTCGATGAGGCTGCGTGGGAAAGACAAAAAAAGGTATCCATTTTCTAATTTTACAAATGCTATCGCGTTCAAGTTCAAGGAATTTGGAATACAGCTGGAATTCCAATTTTAAAATTCAACACCATTGCTTGGAAGGTGAACAAAATTATAAAGTGCTACCAAGACATCATAAAGCACAAGTGTCGTGAGGAATTACAGCAAGTGGTACAGCAAAATTCAACAAAACACTCTTTGAAATCGCGAGTTGTAAGAGCAAAACGTCAATTTGCAATTGCCAACTGAATAAAAAAATTTCCGAAAGAGAGAGAAGAAACAAAAAGCCATTTTTTATGACATTTACTGGATCTAGAAAAAAATAATTGTTCTTATTTTTTTAACAGTAACAGTTCCAATATATACTTTACTTTTGCATTAAAAAAAGAAGATATGAGAAAATGAGTTGATTTTTGAAAAAAATTATTTTTTGAAGAAAGTCAGGTGTATCAACTTGCCCTTTTGACAGATGACTTGAGGCATGTAGTAACTTTAAGGAAAAGCATTTCATGAAATTTAAAGTTTTTATTTATTTTTTCTGGTAAACTAATATATAATGAATTCATTCATCAATTTCAAATTTTATATGAAATTAACATAAAAATATTGGAAAGATTTATAAATAACTTTTTGAAGCAACAAAAAGGTACAAAAGATTTTTCCTTTTTCACTTCCTTGTGTTTTCTTCGAAAAAGTTATTAATTACTTTTTGAATTTTAATAGTGTTATTTACAAGCACATTTCAGCGTGTGTTTAACTTTAAACATCACTTAAACACGAAAACGTGTTTTATAAACATTTTTTACAGTTGTTTAAAGCCTGCATAACTTAAAAGCCAAAGTTGGCGTCTAAAGGCTGCTTAAACTAAACATTAATTTTTATTTTGGCATTTCTATTGTTAAATTTGTTGTTTATACAAATTTAATTAAATGTTTGTATTAAAAAAACTATTGGTGTTATATCATGCATTAACTTAAAACAGTTGCTGTTTATTAATTGAATTATTTTGATTTTTGATTTGGAGTCTTTTGTGAATGAGATAGAAATCACAGATTATTTTGTAAAAACACAGCGAAAAATATCCAAAACAAGATATAATCCCACGGAGGAGCTAAGGGAAAATATAGTGAACGCTTCATGTTGTGCAAAAAATTCATGCTGTGAAAAATATTAGGGAAGGAACATTTGTTAAAGTCTGAAATAGCGAGTAACTTTCCAAAAGTGACGAGCAAACAAAAATTTGACACAAGTCGTGTATAGTTATTAAAGCGCTTATAAATAACAATTTAAGCAAGGTTGCGTTAAACCTTTAACAATGTATAACTAAACAACTGCTTAAAGGGTGTTTAACGAAATCTAATAAATTAGACTAAGTTTTTAGAAGCAAGCTCATAGACGTCTTTAACTTTTGAGCCTTATTTAGTTTTTCTCCTGTAGTTCCTAAATAAAAAAGGCACGTTTCCATGCTCAAATAGGATTTACTGACTGTGTTAAGGAAGTTTTTTAAAATAATAAAATACTTTTAATCAAGTCAAAGATCGGGCAGCTTGTTACTCTCACTGGGTGTGGAGAGAGTTTGAGAGCAAGAACTCCATGTAAAATGACGTGCTGAACATTGTCACGCGCTGGGTTTAAATGCCGTACATTGAGAATTCATCGACTAAATATTAAGCTCATACGATCCCTCTGTTCGGAAGCTTCCCGAAGCTGTGTGACTAGGTGTTAGGTCACATGGAGCGAATTGCCCCCACCCACTGGTATGTTAAACCAGAACGCCATGGTAATCAAGACCGCTCTAAAATTTGCTGTGACTGCCCCTTAATGAAAGCCGTCTTATAAACTAACAACTTCTTTCTATTCCTATTGGCATTCCCCTAATAAAAAATTAGCTATTCATTGTAAATTTAACAATTTATTGTTAAATAAGAAACAGGAACCATTTTCCGTTTAAATTATAATTCATGACATAATTCATTAAACTAATTTTAAGATAGTAGATTTTATAGTTTATAAAGTACTTAGGTAGAAAATGGGTTAATTACACTAGGCGCCAGATAGTAGATTTTATAGTTTATAAAGTACTTAGGTAGAAAAATGGGTTAATTACACTAGGCGCCAAAATCCAAACAAATTTCTCTGATCCTCATGCCACTAATTTTTTCTTATGGACTTTGGCCTTCTAAACACGAATATCACAATAAGAAAAATTTCTACACATAATCTGATAAGTACCTATAAATAAGATAAGTTTTTGAGATACGATTTTTTGAAAAAATTCCCCTTTTTCCAGGATGTAGTGTCATAAATAGCAATCTATCTCGAAAACGAATTAACTAGTTTAAGAAAAAAAAAATTAAATCAAGGCAATTAAATTACCTACAAATGCTTAGAATAAACTTTGTCATTTAGCTCAGTAAATTTGACGGAATTAGAAGAAAATCGGCGAATTTTTTTTTTTTTTTGAAAAAAATCAAGTCGACAATGTTTCAATAATCTAAAAAAAATCAAAATTACAAAAAAAAATCTCAGTGTATCATTTTGTACGTAAAGATAGTTCTTTTAAGAAAACCACACACTGCTTTGAGGAAAATTCATGGTAGAATAATGAAGTTATAGACCATTGAGTGAAGGTACCCAAATTCTACTTTTTTATGATTTTCTTGTTTAATGCCGGTTATTTAATATAAACACATCTGAAATTAATTTTTAATTAAAAACTTTTATTATAAACGAAATATTAAATATCTACATAAATCCTTAAAAAGTACAGAATAAAAAGAATGCCAAAAAAAGTATTGACTTAAATAGGAAAGGAAATAAGATAAAGATGTTGAATTCGAAAGCGATAAAATAAGTTCAGAAAAGTATTCGAAAATTAAATTGTTTGGCAATGCCTGTCGCTTGCTGCTTGTCACCTGTCGTGCCAAGCATTACATCAAAAAGGACTGGCCTAAAAGAAAGGACGAAACAGTGAACATGCACAACGACAAATATACAGCTCTTGTTGAGATGGAAAATATAATTTTGCCACCTTTGCACATCAAACTCGGACTGATAAAAAACTTCATCAAAACCCTGGATATAGATGGTCAAGCGCTTACTTTTTTTTAAAAATCTAACGCTAACTAAGAAAAACGCCAAATCTAAGAACAATTTTTTCCAAATCTAACGCTGGGAAAGATTAAGGAAGGCGTGTTTGATGGCCCTCAAATAAAAAAATTGCTAAGAAATCAACAATTAAAGAGCTTGTTGTCATCCGATGAGAATGGTGCATGGAATTCGTTTCGGTTGATTGTATCTGATTTTTTGTGTAACAATAGAAATCCAGAATACGAAACAATTGTTCACGATTTACTTAAGAACCATGCAAAAATTGGTATGCATTCTCTAAATGAATTTAACTTTAGTACCTATTCTAATACAGGTTTCCCGTTCTTATCATTCTTACAACAGGCGCAAACATGTCCTTGAAGATCCACTTCCTGTATTCTCACTTAGATTTTTTCCCCCAAACCTTGGTGACGTCAGTGACGAACACGGTGAACGTTTTCATCAACAAATGAAATCCATGGAGAGACGCTATCAGGGATCCTGGAATTCAAATATGATGGGCGAAACTGATCCTGAATATAATCGAAAAAAGGGAAAAAAATCATTTTTAAAGTTTGCCATTGCCAAACAATTTAGTTTTCGAATACTTTTCTGAACTTATTTTATCGCTTTCGAATTCAACATCTGTATCTTATTTCCTTTCCTATTTAAGTCAATATTTTGTTTTGATATTCTTTTTAATCTGTACTTTTTAAGGATTTATGTAGATATTTAAAATTTTGTTAAAAATAAAAGTTTTTAATTAAAAATTAATTTCAGATGTGTTTATATTAAATTAACCGGCATTAAATGAAACAATCATAAAAAAGTAGAATTTCGGTACCTTCACTCAATGGTCTATAACTTCATTATTCTACCATGAATTTTCCTCAAAGCAGTGTGTTTTTTTCTTCAAAGAACTATCTTTACGTACAAATGATAAGCTGAGATTTTTTTGAGATTTTGATTTTTTTTTTAGATTATTGACTTTGTTTTAAAAAAAAAAATTCGCCGAATTTCTTCTAATTCCGTCAAATTTACTGAGCCAAATGACAAAGTTTGGTCTAAGCATTTGTAGGTAATTTAATTGTCTTGATTTATTTTTTTTTTTAAATTGGTTAATTCGTTTTCGAGATAGGTTGCTATTCATGACATACATCCTGGAAAAAGGGGAAATTTTTTCAAAAAATCATATCTCAAAAACTTATCCATAGAAAAGATTTATATTGTGATATTCGTGTTTAGAAGGCCAAACTCCATAAGAAAAAATTAGTGGCATGTACTTCATGGTAAGGGATATTTAAATCATCATTTAAACTATCAAAATTACAAAAAGTAATGTCATAATAATTAAAAGTATTTAGGACAATTACTAAATAAAAGAACTCTTAAACAATACAAAAGTGCAGGATTGGTGAATGTAATTAACATGCGGATTAAATACTTTAAACATACATAATATACAACACATTATAAAATTTGTGCTGCATATACAATATCATCTTGGCGATCATCGTGGCGTAGGGTCAGTTAGAGGGGACAGCGCAGCGACCAAGGCCAAGCAACGATATCAAAAGTCTCCAAAAAGAGAACGTCCAGCTCAAGCAGTCAACTCGGCCGCAGTGTGTTGCAGCAGCTGGTCAATCAACTAAGTTTTATATTTAATTTATTTTATTATGCTTATAACTAAGATTTCCTCTGAAATCTTATAAAATAATATCGAAAAGTAAATTTAGAAAGTTAAATTAAACAAAATGGGAAAGTATAGATTAAAAAAAACTTAATTGAAACCATGTATATATACGGTTTTTTATTTTAAAATTGCAGTAATCATCTTAAACTCTATTTACAGACAGTTTTAGTTAAAAGAAATACCGACACGATGCGCATCTTATCATCTGTATTAAAACTACAAAAATAACAATTGGTAAAAACTATATAAACATAGAAAAAAAGAAACGTATGTAGTTTTTTTTATTTATTTTCTATAAGCCATACTTATATTCAAATAGCATACATAACTTTTTTCCCCCTTCTTTTTTTAACACTTTAAAAAATAAATTATATATTAAAGCTAATGAGTTGAACTATCATCTTGAAATCTACTTAGGAAACTTATATTTGAAATAATCAGATAAAACTAAAACTACTCATGTAATTAAAACCTTGATAACACTAGGCGCCACCCATTTTGTGATCCACATGCCACTAATTTTTTCTTATGGACTTTGGCCTTCTAAACACGAATATCACAATTTTCTATAGATAAGTTTTTGAGATATGATTTTTTGAAAAAATTTCCCCTTTTTCCAGGATGTATGTCATGAATAGCAACCTATCTCGAAAACGAATTAACCAATTTAAAAAAAAAAAAATAAATCAAGACAATTAAATATTGCTTAGACCAAACTTTGTCATTTGGCTCAGTAAATTTGACGGAATTAGAAGAAATTCGGCGAATTTTTTTTTTTTTAAACAAAGTCAATAATCTAAAAAAAAATCAAAATCTCAAAAAAATCTCAGCTTATCATTTGTACGTAAAGATAGTTCTTTGAAGAAAAAACACACTGCTTTGAGGAAAATTCATGGTAGAATAATGAAGTTATAGACTATTGAGTGAAGGTACCGAAATTCTACTTTTTTATGATTGTTTCATTTAATGCCGGTTAATTTAATATAAACACATCTGAAATTAATTTTTAATTAAAAACTTTTATTTTTAACGAAATATTAAATATCTACATAAATCCTTAAAAAGTACAGAACAAAAAGAATGCCAAAAAAGTATTGACTTAAATAGGAAAGGAAATTAGATAAAACAAGAAAACAAGAAAATCATAAAAAAGTAGAATTTTGGCACCTTCACTCAATGGTCTATAACTTCATTATTCTACAATGAATTTTCCTCAAAGCAGTGTGTTGTTTTCTTAAAAGAACTATCTTTACGTACAAAATGATACACTGAGATTTTTTTTGTAATTTTGATTTTTTTTAGATTATTGAAACATTGTCGACTTGATTTTTTTCAAAAAAAAAAAAAATTCGCCGATTTTCTTCTAATTCCGTCAAATTTACTGAGCTAAATGACAAAGTTTATTCTTAGCATTTGTAGGTAATTTAATTGCCTTGATTTAATTTTTTTTTTCTTAAACTAGTTAATTCGTTTTCGAGATAGATTGCTATTTATGACACTACATCCTGGAAAAAGGGGAATTTTTTCAAAAAATCGTATCTCAAAAACTTATCTTATTTATAGGTACTTATCAGATTATGTGTAGAAATTTTTCTTATTGTGATATTCGTGTTTAGAAGGCCAAAGTCCATAAGAAAAAATTAGTGGCATGAGGATCAGAGAAATTTGTTTGGATTTTGGCGCCTAGTGTAATTAACCCATTTTTCTACCTAAGTACTTTATAAACTATAAAATCTACTATCTGGCGCCTAGTGTAATTAACCCATTTTCTACCTAAGTACTTTATAAACTATAAAATCTACTATCTTAAAATTAGTTTAATGAATTATGTCATGAATTATAATTTAAACGGAAAATGGTTCCTGTTTCTTATTTAACAATAAATTGTTAAATTTACAATGAATAGCTAATTTTTTATTAGGGGAATGCCAATAGGAATAGAAAGAAGTTGTTAGTTTATAAGACGGCTTTCATTAAGGGGCAGTCACAGCAAATTTTAGAGCGGTCTTGATTACCATGGCGTTCTGGTTTAACATACCAGTGGGTGGGGGCAATTCGCTCCATGTGACCTAACACCTAGTCACACAGCTTCGGGAAGCTTCCGAACAGAGGGATCGTATGAGCTTAATATTTAGTCGATGAATTCTCAATGTACGGCATTTAAACCCAGCGCGTGACAATGTTCAGCACGTCATTTTACATGGAGTTCTTGCTCTCAAACTCTCTCCACACCCAGTGAGAGTAACAAGCTGCCCGATCTTTGACTTGATTAAAAGTATTTTATTATTTTAAAAAACTTCCTTAACACAGTCAGTAAATCCTATTTGAGCATGGAAACGTGCCTTTTTTATTTAGGAACTACAGGAGAAAAACTAAATAAGGCTCAAAAGTTAAAGACGTCTATGAGCTTGCTTCTAAAAACTTAGTCTAATTTATTAGATTTCGTTAAACACCCTTTAAGCAGTTGTTTAGTTATACATTGTTAAAGGTTTAACGCAACCTTGCTTAAATTGTTATTTATAAGCGCTTTAATAACTATACACGACTTGTGTCAAATTTTTGTTTGCTCGTCACTTTTGGAAAGTTACTCGCTATTTCAGACTTTAACAAATGTTCCTTCCCTAATATTTTTCACAGCATGAATTTTTTGCACAACATGAAGCGTTCACTATATTTTCCCTTAGCTCCTCCGTGGGATTATATCTTGTTTTGGATATTTTTCGCTGTGTTTTTACAAAATAATCTGTGATTTCTATCTCATTCACAAAAGACTCCAAATCAAAAATCAAAATAATTCAATTAATAAACAGCAACTGTTTTAAGTTAATGCATGATATAACACCAATAGTTTTTTTAATACAAACATTTAATTAAATTTGTATAAACAACAAATTTAACAATAGAAATGCCAAAATAAAAATTAATGTTTAGTTTAAGCAGCCTTTAGACGCCAACTTTGGCTTTTAAGTTATGCAGGCTTTAAACAACTGTAAAAAATGTTTATAAAACACGTTTTCGTGTTTAAGTGATGTTTAAAGTTAAACACACGCTGAAATGTGCTTGTAAATAACACTATTAAAATTCAAAAAGTAATTAATAACTTTTTCGAAGAAAACACAAGGAAGTGAAAAAGGAAAAATCTTTTGTACCTTTTTGTTGCTTCAAAAAGTTATTTATAAATCTTTCCAATATTTTTATGTTAATTTCATATAAAATTTTAAATTGATGAATGAATTCATTATATATTAGTTTACCAGAAAAAATAAATAAAAACTTTAAATTTCATGAAATGCTTTTCCTTAAAGTTACTACATGCCTCAAGTCATCTGTCAAAAGGGCAAGTTGATACACCTGACTTTCTTCAAAAAATAATTTTTTTCAAAAATCAACTCATTTTCTCATATCTTCTTTTTTTAATGCAAAAGTAAAGTATATATTGGAACTGTTACTGTTAAAAAAATAAGAACAATTATTTTTTTCTAGATCCAGTAAATGTCATAAAAAATGGCTTTTTGTTTCTTCTCTCTCTTTCGGAAATTTTTTTATTCAGTTGGCAATTGCAAATTGACGTTTTGCTCTTACAACTCGCGATTTCAAAGAGTGTTTTGTTGAATTTTGCTGTACCACTTGCTGTAATTCCTCACGACACTTGTGCTTTATGATGTCTTGGTAGCACTTTATAATTTTGTTCACCTTCCAAGCAATGGTGTTGAATTTTAAAATTGGAATTCCAGCTGTATTCCAAATTCCTTGAACTTCTAACGCGATAGCATTTGTAAAATTAGAAAATGGATACCTTTTTTTGTCTTTCCCACGCAGCCTCATCGAATGCAAGCGTTAGCCTTCACAAAACATCTGCCTCTGTTGGTAGTTTCTCATTATTAAAGATACACGGGTTTCCCTAAATAAGCGCCATTTTCTCAGTTAAAATAAATTTTGAAGTGTTCAAAAACTTTCATATAAAAATAAATTTATAATTCAAATAAAATAACTAGATTTACTTTGAAAAAACCGTAAAATCTCGTTAGAGCATATGTCAAATGGGGTGAAAGTTTGCATTTTTATGTTTTTGTAGGTAAGGAAATTAAGCATAAGTGGGTCTCCAGTACAAAAGTTACTTAGAAATGAACAAAAATGCATTTCGGGGGATGCCAAAATTGGTTGAAACCAACAAAAAATATACCAATCTAAAGGCTTTTTTTATACATATACTATTTAATTTTGGTACCGGAATAGGAGGTCAAATTTTGCGATACACTAATAAATATATGTAAAAATTATTAGATTCAATTGTAGTTTGAAATTCATAACAAAAATGACTAAAATTTGATAAAAAGATACTATTTTACCTCTAGGTAATTTAATAGCAAGGTTGGAAATAACGCTTCATTTTTCAGTGAAGGCTGCAGAATAGAGTAATTTATTTGAGCTGCAATATATTCCAATTGAACTGCACTTGGCGGCAAACTGCAAAAAATAAAGAAAGCAAGAAATTAAAACTTAAAAAAGACCACACACACTACATTATTGTTACAGTTTGACAGCAACAACGCAGTACGTTTACTGGCAGAATTATCCAGGTAGCATTAATAGTTGTTCTGTTAACCATCTCCTGTCAAAAAATATACTCACAGCGCTCACAATTCTTAATTTCCGCATTCAGCGGAGTCAACTTTTGTGAACAGTGCTGCCAGAAAAAGTTTGATAGATAGTGATATAAAAGTTGCGAAAAAGAGCTAACCATTTTTACTGTGTTCATTATTATTTTAACAGCACAACAGTTGCCAGCTGTTAACTCCACTGAATTATTGTAATCATGGTTTTTGACACTTTCTTTAATTTTCGCTTCGTTTCACTAATAGCTGTTTTTGACGGGAGAGAGTTAACTTGTAGAAGAGAAAATAAGCAGTTGTCAATGCTACCTGGTTCCTTAGAACATGACACGACTCAAGTTTAGTTAAAATTAAATTTTAATCTAAAATTAAAATTTAATTTAAATTAAAAATCGTAATTTTTGGCATAAAATAGAAAATCTTCTCGTCATAATTAGTGTTAAAAATCGTCAAAATGACTGCTGTCAGTGCTAAAGTCAGCATTTGTTGAAAACTGAGGATATATTTAATCCAAATGGAAGTAGTCTTTGGAATTATCGAAAAAGATGTTAATGGTCTTGAAATTTTGTCTGAAGTAATTTGATGAAAATAACTCGTCATATCGAGTGTAGAAAAATACTTTGCTCTGCCTTGTTTGTCTAAAACATCTTCTATTTTAGTCAAAGGAAAGTTGTCGTTTACTATTTGGTCATATAATTTTCTGAAATCGACAATCGGGCTTTTGGCCCAAAATATACTGTAGTGCTCAGTCTGCGTGAGCAGTCAGTTATTCAAAAACACACTGTACTGGTTAGTCTGCGTGAAACAAGTTGTGTTTTGAGTACATGAACAGTGTTTGATTCTATTGGTGTAGGCATCCTCTAAATAAAATATGACAACTTCGCTTATGTGTGCGTGTCAGTTTTTTCGTTACGTGAAATTTCACGCACCTCACGTCGCACAGTGGAATGCTTTCATACGACATTCGGCCATTGACAGTAAACGTTATCGGAATGCAATGAAATTTGATTTATATGTGTTTTAAATCAGTAAAACAAAAATTTGTAAAATGGTTAAAATCGTTAACGGACACGCCCCCCTCCCACACAAATGTTATTTCAAAAGTGCCATAAGTCCGCGAAATGCAGTCGTAAAAGAATATAATTTCACACACACAGCACCTAAAACAGCAGAATATTATTGAGAATAATTTTTTTAAATCGGTAAAAAAACACGCATATCTCCCACACTATATTCTTAGAAATTCCACCGAAGTTTCCTGCTGCTATTTTTTGATTTTAACACCGCCACTGGTGTTTTTATGTAGGCATTAATATTCTTTGGTTCTATGCTGTGGGGCTTCGTTTCACTTTTCTGCTGGTATTGGTTGGTGTCTAGGCTTCCTGCGACAGTTTTATTTAAGTGCCTGGACTATCTAATTATTTTTGGTGCTGGTTATACAACACGGTATTTTCCGCTTTGGCTTTTTAGCATTTTTACGCACTAGATTCATAGGCAATTTTGTGCACCGAATGGACTCTTAGAAGGTACTACGCGTACATATGTACATTTACGGGCATACGTTTACGGGCATACGTTTGTTTTACATATATGTGGATATTTAAATTTAAACAATTTGTGGCCGACTTATTTTTTTAAGCACGGTTTGGTCCCAGCGTTTTTTGACTCCTTACGACACCGTCGACGTCGTCTTTGTCCTGTGACAGAACCGATCATCCACCTCGTCGCGTCGTGATATCCACAAACCTGATAACAAGGCACTTCCTGACTAAGCGGGCGTCTGCATACCTAGCTATGCTTCAGCGTAGCTCAGGGAAAATGGGCGTGGGTTTGCTTTGTCAGGAAGCCGTGGGATGCGATCTGCACAAGTCATACGTATGCAGACGGTAAAAAGAAACGGACAAGGAACATTTGAATTAAAATTCAAATGGTCGGAAACAGGAAACGGATGGGAGAGAGAAAAAAAAAACAAAAAGAGAAAACGCGAACCGATCTGTTTACCCTATGCACCGAGATATATGAGGGAGGAAGGTGTTAATTCCCCTCATGAACCCTAATTGTGCACCTAAGTGCAGCAGTCCCTACACGATCTTACTTTTCATCGACCAAAAGAATTCAAAACCAGTTAGTTACTCATTATGTTACCCATTTCTAAGGGGTAAATATATATTGACAAAAGTTTAAATATCAAATAAAATAAATACAGCATTGTTCAAGTTTTTAAGTTATATAAACGGCGTGTAATGCACGCCGACAACATTACATGTGCGTTTCATTATCAGTATCATTGTACTGTACGTATAAATTTGTTAAATTACATAAAGTTTGGTTTCAGTGTAACATGAAAGTCAATTTCAGTTTAAAGATATTAAAATTTACAGCGAAATTCAAAAGTAAGTTTAAATTCGTTAACTTAAGTAAATTTTATTTTTAGTGCAGAATGAAATTCAAGTTCATTAAGTAGGTATTTAGGTAGGTTAAAATTTAAAGGTAAGTATAAATCCATTAAATTACGTAAATATTATTTTTAGTGTATAAGGAAATTCAATTTAAAATTTTCAGTGTACTGGCTTCATTTAAATTCTCCAATTTAGGTAGAATTTTAAATGTTTATCTTATGCCGCTTATCTTATGTTTATGTTCGTGTCGTTTGTGTTTGAATTCATTAGGATTTAAATTCGTATTACGTTGAGATAGTGACGTATTCAAGACGAAACGAGTTTCTTTGTAACGCTTATCTAACAAAAAATTTTTTCCATTTGGTTGGTGGTTCAATTCACGTTGATTTTAATTCGTATTAAATTTAGTTAGTTTCGTAATCATGCAAAACGATTGCCTGTATGCCGATCATTTCACGTTTAATTTCGTTACGTTGGTGTTTAGATTAATTTTGGTTTAAATTCATATTACGTTTAGTTATGTTCGTAATCCTGCTAAACCGGAATGAGCAGCGTATAAGAATATATCAGTATAACCTAAATTTCAGCATTTAAGTTTGGCATTCAATTTAGCCCTTGTTTCGGTAGTAAGCCGCAAAAGCGATTCTCGTTAACTTTTAGAATTTTTTTGATAAAGTTTACTTTAGTCCCTTTTAGCATTTAAGAACACCAATAATACCAGTTAAAGTTTTCATTTACATATGATATTACTTTAGAAAACTTTTAGCATTTAGCAATATTATTCGTTCTATTTTATTCGTTCTATTAAGATTTATAAATTATTATTTTTTTGTATTTACGTTTGGAATAAATTGTTGTATATTTATAGCATTTGTAAGTATCATTACGTTAAGTAAATTTATCGCATTAAATCGTAAAATTAATTCTAGTCAAACTTAACTATTTACGCCTAAAATCAATTTTAGTAAATTTTAGCATTTAATACTAAAATTAATTTTCTATTATAAAAAAACAGCGAATAAAATATGTTAATATATTTTAAATTCCCGTCTTTTTGTCCTTTTCATTTTCCTAGACATTTTTTTTTATTACTCATTTTTATGTTTTTATTTCGTACCTGTAAAGAAGAAATGAAAATTGTCCTATCAAGCGCTCATGATTCTTCAGTAGGTATCCGATTGACCACTTTACTGAATGAATCACCCAAAAGTAAACTTTCTGTTTTACCCACCACTGAATGTATTACCTTTTAATCGGGCAATGCTACCTTACTATTAACATATTTAATTTCTAGTGAGAAATTATTGACTTAGTGACGTTCTCCTTACTATATTAAAGGAATGCTGATGTTTGAGCCATGATGGCTGACTCACAGTAGTAAAGATTCATGAAGAAGACGGATTAGCACAGGTAAGTATATGATATAATTAACATTATTTTATCTATTTCTACCAGATAATAATTTACTACATATGAAAATATCCTGCTTCTTTTTATCGTCGACATGCGAGTCCATGATTTAACTCCCTAACTTTTGTGATGAATATTAGTTTCTGTATTTTTATTTAAAGGACCTGCCTCAACTATTTTGCCGGCACTTAAAAACGCCACTGGCTCTAATTATTATCCTCCTTATTTTGAACTGCAGCCGGCATAAAAATATGCACTTAGGCTTTCAAAAATTAGAAGTCAGTTGATTTAATCATGTAGGAATAATAAATTTTATTTCGAAAAGTCAGTGCTTATAACGCTAATTAACGGTGTTCTTAAGTTTCTAAATCATATACAAAAATGAGCATACTTTTAATACATTGTGCTTAATAATATAATAACTTAAAAGTGCGTGAGTGAAAAGTAAATATTAACTTAATGCGTAAGTGCGTAATGCAAATAAATATAACCAATGTAATAAACATTAAAAGTGCGCTAGTGAAAGAAAACAAAATATTAACTTAGTGTGAAAGTGCGTGGTGCAAATAAATATATAACCACGGATCATTGTGAGTGGTGAAAAACAATGTATGTACATAGTTGCGTTCAATATTACAGTGCAGTCAATATGTTGGACTACAGTTAGTTGCTTAATTCGGTGCGCCCCGTCCTTAAGATAAAAATTATTTAAGAAAAGAAAAAATATTTTTAATTAACTTTATACATGAATTATACAATTCAAAGTTTTTTTTTAATATAATCTAATAAATTATTCAATTTGAACATTGCAATTTAAATAAATTTGTTTTATACATTTCAATTATTTTTATTAACTATAATAGATTATATTTTATATTTTTTTTTTCCAAAAATTGTTACAAAATAGATAAATGATATTTGTTACAAAAAATTATACAAATACAATTTGTTTATAAAATTTATACAATGCAATTGTTTTAATTAATAAATTTTTACTTATTTGAAAATTTTGAATTAAATCAATTTTTTTTGTAAATTATTATGGTATTCTTTGATTTTACCATTTACGTTAATCTTAAAATTTACTCCATATGTATCAATTATTATATATGGACCATTACATGGTGGTTGGTTTTTTTTCTATTCATTCTTCTTATCATTACTTTGTCATCAACTTTTATATTTAATGGCGCTGAAATAGCATTATTTTTCACTCTTTTAATCTTTGTCAATTGTTTCGTTTTTGCCAATGAGTATTTTAATCTTACTCTTAATTCCTGCGCATAATTGTCTGTGACATTTTGAACTTTCTAATTTATCATTTGGTAGGTTTGCTAATTTGCTAAATATAAGTTCAAAAGGCGTGTAATTAATGTCAACATGAGGTGTTGTATTGTAAGCAAATGTGAAGTATGGGATCCAGTGGTCCCATTCATCATCTTTGCAAAAATTCAATAAAAATTCGTTCAATACTCTGTGGTTTCTTTCTATAGAACCTAAGATCTCATGATGATATGGTCTGCTGAATATTTGTTTAATGTTAAGTTGTTTATCTCCGACTCATTGGTAAATTCAGTACTCCTATCTGACTTAAGAACTTTAAAATGACCATAGATTAAAATAACATTTTCTATTAATGATCTGGCAACGGTTTTTGCGTCTTTGGTCTCCATTGGACAAGCAACGAAGTATGTCGTTAACTCACTTAACTTAATGGTTAATATATAACGTAAATTATTAGATAATCGCAAAGGCCCTACAGTATCTATCGATATTATTTCGAAACTAGTTCCCGGTGTGTCTGTCAAAGTTAATTCCTCTTTTATATGTCTGGTTTGTTTGTTTATTTTACATTGTTCGCAATTTAATATATGTTTCTTTATCATTTTGTTCATGTTTTTCCAAATGTATTTTTGTTTTATTTTTAATATTGTTTTGTATCCTCCATGAGTCGAATTATGGTATTCTTCAATTAATTTATTTTTTATATCTTTATCAATTATTCTTGTTGGCTCATTGTATATCAAAATTTTTAAATTTTTATTATTTTTTCTTTATAAATTATTAAATATCTCTTTAAATTTATCCATTCTTATGGTTTCGAATATTTTATCATTTTTACTTAACGCGAGCTCGTTTATATTTAACTTATGCATTTATGACGACAGTTTCTCCAAAGTCAGCTATGTGATCGATGGATTATCGCTGCATCTTGCAATAACTTCTCTATTATTTATATTTAATTGGGTACCCTTGTAATTTCTATATGTTACGAACCTTAATTGTATCATTTTGTAAATATCCGACTTGGATGTGCACTCCCAAGCAAAAAGTTGATCAGACTTCTTGTTGGCAATGTCACTTGTTTTGTCTGAATTTGTGTTTTGTGTATGTTTATTTGTAACCATATTCTTATTACAGCCAGTATTTTGCTATCATCATTTGCAGGTATTATACTATTTGCAATGAAAACTCCATTATTTATTTCTTTGCTAAGGACTATACTATCCTCATTAACCCTAATATTTATGGGGATCACTGCTTCTACTTAACTGTAAAATTTTTTTCATTAAAAAAAATTATTGGTAATGTAAATTCTTTTTCATTTATTAAAAATGTTACCGTGCATGTTTTAAAATCTATTTTAGACATATGCTTTCTCAACATGTCACGCCCTATTATGCCATCTGTTAAAATTGGAAATTTATCTTCTACTATGTGGAAATTATGTGTAATTTCGAAAAATTTTGCTCAATAGTCAAGCATCTTTCAGTCGCTTCATTGAAAGACTTCGGCGGATTCGCCTGTAGAATAGTATGATATTCCATCCTGACACCTTTCGTAAAAATATAAGTGCCATACTTTCGTTGACCTTATATATTGCATCTTTTGCCTCCTGACTGGGCGTTTCTAAGCTTTGTAGCTCTAGATTGCTTAATTGCTCTCCTAATTCCGTAATTTTTTTCTCTAAATTCTGAACTTGATAAGTTGCTCTGTGCTATTGAACTAAATTCATTTAGGATTTGCTGTAGTGTTTTAAGATTGGGGTAAGATTTCACCAATAAAGATTTTAACTCAATCAATGTCGAAGGTTTATTCAAACTTCCAAGTATACTTTTCACTTGGGTTGTTAATTTAAAATTGTACACATACTAAATAAAAATGGCCTTATTTTAATCTTTTACAAGTCATGAAGCAATTCTGCTTTCCAAAATCCTCTAATTCTGCATAAACTCCTTTAAAAACGGGTAAGTTTTTACTTGCTACATTTATGTCAAAACTTGACATTTTTGGCAAATTATTTTCCTCCTCCCAAACTGATGATAAATCCAAATCTATTTTATCCTTAGTATGATTAAATTTTCTATAACTTCAATTAATTCATAATAAATTTTATAAAATTGTAATATTATATCTTTACAATTTCCAAAAAACTCATATTTAATTGTTTCGTTTTTTAATTCTTCAATTTTTAGCAACTTTTCCTTTTTATATTCTTCATTATAAATTCTATTTTTGCTTTTTCTTAAGTTTTTCTTTAATTTCTCAAGAAATATTATATTTTCTTTAATAATGTCCATAAATTAATGTCATAACATTAAACCATATAAAATCTTTAATTTTTTAATTCTTATTAATTATCCCGTGATTTCATTGTGCCAATAAATCATGCATGACAACATTTAAACATGTGTCTGCAATGATTGATTGCAAATATAAGAGATAAGAGTACAAAGAAAAAGCAAAACTGACGTTTCAGTTCATGAATCAAAAATATAATAACGGTCGTGCCTATTATTCGCGTAGTGTGTAAAAAAAAAATTTGTAAATTGTGGCTTCTATATATAAATATAATTAGGTAATTTTGTGAACGAATTATATTAATATTATAATAATATTAATCGTGCGCGTAATTTTCGTTTAGCATTCGATATATATATGCATTTAATCGAATTTAAGTGTAGTGTTTCGAGCAACAAAGCAACAACAAAAATATATGGAAAAGCAAGAAATGTTGTTGTTGTTGTTGGTAAAATTTTTGTTTAGCTACAATATTTGCCAAGTGCTTGTGTGTGAGTATAATGAACAGAAAAAATATATTTGAAGTGCAATAAGTTGTTGTTTATAAGTGTTTCCTGAAATTAAAAAAAATACCCAATAATTAAAGAAATAATGGATTTACTTCCTTCTTCTATAATTTACAGTAGTGTTTATATTTTCAAATATACATTTATTTAATCCAATTTGTAAATTCGTAAATAAGAAAAAATTTGTAATTAATTTATAAAAAGGAAAATATTTTTAAATGTTAAATTATTTAATATGTTTTATCGTGCAATAGAAAGAATTACCATATTAAATAATTTTTAAAACAAAATATTGTGTTTTTTTTACGTTTTGTTGTAAAAAATTTGCTGTTTTAAATTTTGCAAAAAAAAAAATTAAAGTCGTTTTAAACAATTCATAGAAGAAAACTATTTTGACTTAGTTTTTGTTGCCCTCGTAGTGGCTCTTCAGTTGCAACTACAGTTCGTCGATGTATTTCCATAGTCCTGGCTGCTTAAATCTGCATCTCCTTGATACATATGTTTACGCGTCGATCGTAACAACCCGGTACGTGCTCAGGCACATTCTGATTTGCCGTCGGCAAAATTTTCTGGCCGTGGGCTGGCAGGATCGCCATGTGATGAATTTGCAGTTTCTGTATTTTTATTTAAAGGACCTGCCTCAACTATTTTGCCGGCGCTTATAAACGCCACTGGCTCTAATTATTATCCTCCTTCTTTTGCACTGTAGCCGGCATAAAAATATGCACTTAGGCCTTCAAAAATTAGAAGTCAGCTGATTTAATCTTGTAGGAATAATAAATTTTACTTCGAAAATTCAGTGCTTATAAAGCTAATTAACGGTATTCTTAAGTTTCTAAATCATATACAAAAATGTGCATACTTTTAATACATAGTGCTTAATAATGTAATAAGGATTCTCATCTAAGCATGTACACATGTAAATATTTATAGCATTTAAACTTTTGATGAGCAATAAAGTGTTAATAGCGTAAATGTCGACAAAATGGCGGCTTCGGCTGCGACAACATTATGACTTTTTTAAATTTTAAACCTTTTAAAAACATACTAAACGCTAATTATTACAACTACTTTAAATATGTAATAATTAGCGCCAAAGGCAACCCTCATTCACACCCGTAGATTTTCATGCTAGTTTACACTACAAAATAGGCTCCGAAATGATGTAAACTCACGTCCATACAAATTTTGACAGATAGTTTACGCGTATGTTAGTTCACAAGGTTTACAATGGCCGCATTCAGCGCAGACAACTGTTGTGAACTGTAATGGTAGCGCTACCTCAGTTGACGATGTTTTTATCTGAATGCGTTGCTACTCTACACGTCAGAAGTTAGATTCAATTTAATTTTTATGTAAATTTAATTCAATTGCAAAGGTTGCTCACTTAAATTTGCTGCGTTCTTTCTGCGTTTATTAATTTAACAGGGTCAGTAACAGCATTTGACAGTTAAGCAAACAGTTGTGTTCATGTAGCATAGAATTTGTTCGCTCGATTAAAAGGCGTTCGCTACTTTATCAGTTTTAGTTAGCGCTACCAAATTTGTACCATTCAGCGAATTTTTACACAACTGTTGCCAACTGTTGTCAGTAACATGTTTAGATGAGAACCTTTAATAACTTAAAAGTGCGTGAGTGAAAAGTAAATATTAACTTAGTGTGAAAATGCGTGATGCAAATAAATATATAACCACGGATCATTGTGCGTGGTGAAAAACAATGTACATAGTTGCGTTCAATATTACAGTGCAATCAATAAGTTTGTCTACAGTTAGTTGCTTAATTCGGTGCGCACTACACTTTGCTGTTTAATCATTTTTTAAATGTTTTCGTATTTTCTTCCATTGCAGGGTGACCAGAGGTGGTGTTTAAGTTTTCAGCTAAAGTTTATTATTTTTACTTATTTTTTTTAGCGATCCAGCTCCTATCCATCGCAACAAAACTCTGGCTTTGGACAGCATAAGATGGTGGCAAGTGACAGTGTGCTAGAGACGGACTTGGTATAGATTTTTTTTAGCGATTTTTTTTTTTTAGAAAGATTTTACACTTTACTTTACATTTTTGCATTAATATATGAATTTGTTCATCTCCTTTAATAGAAGTTAGCATACAATGTGTTTCCAATGACTCGGGAAATTATCTCCAAGAAACAATTTTATACCTCGTCGATCGAGACACAACGACAAATTGTCTAAGAAACCATCCAGCCATAAAAAATGTTTTTCTGAAATATAATACCACATTACCCTCATCGGCACCTGTAGAACGGTTATTTTCATTCGCTGGGATTGTGAATCGTTCCAGGAGGCAAAAACTCAGCGATGATAATTTTGAAATGCTAGTTTTAAGAAAAGCTAACAGCGTGTAGCTTTTTAATAAGTATATACATGTGCATACATGTATAAACATATCTACATACATATACAATATAATACATGTGTAAAGAGCATTAATTTTCTTAAATTATTTATTTCATTTATGGCCAGTTTTTCAGCACGATTTCAAACTTTAGTCAAACAAAAATACATTATATGATAATTGAAGTCTATTTAACTTCATCTTAGAATATCAAGCTAGACCGAGGTTAAACGTCTAATTTTGGTGAATTAAGCTAGGTTAAATTTGACTAAAGTTTAATTTCGTACTGAAAAACTGGCCCTTAGTGCTTGTACATTGATTTTTAACTACCGATTACTACTTTCAGTAACTAGTAAAAATTATACTTATCATGCAAATGATATTTCATTATAAGTAAAAATTTACAATTTTTTTCAGTAATCAGTAAAAATTTATTTTTACTGCAAATTTTTTCAGTAATCAGTAAAAATTTACTGGTAATGCAAATTAAATTGCATTATCAGTAAAAATTTATTTTACTGCAATTTTTTTCCAGTAATCAGTAAAAATTTATTTTTACTGCAATTTTTTCCAGTAATCAGTAAAAATTTACTGGTAATGTAAATTGAATTTCATTATCAGTAAAAATTTATTTGTACTGCAATTTTTTTCCAGTAATCAGTAAAAATTTATTTTTACTGCAATTTTTACCAGTAATCAGTAAAAATTTACTGGTAATGCAAATTGAATTTCATTATCAGTAAAAGTTTACTGATTACTGCTTCTAGTAATGCAGTAAATATTTACTGCAGTGTGCCCCTTTCTAATAGAAATCAACTTTTTAAATAAGTTTAAGAAAATAATAAAGTTTAAGAAAAACTATTCAATAATAATTATTTAATTGAAGGGCTTATTGCAATAACGTGATAAGCCACATGATCTAAAAAATCAAGTTCTTAGGCTGAATACATTACTCAATGTATTGCCAAAAACCACTGAAAAAATTTTGGCTATTTCTAATTAAT
This sequence comes from Dichetophora obliterata, assembly GCA_963920525.1. Taxonomy (NCBI): domain Eukaryota; kingdom Metazoa; phylum Arthropoda; class Insecta; order Diptera; family Sciomyzidae; genus Dichetophora; species Dichetophora obliterata. Next base: position 64,878,482 of record OY986438.1, on the reverse strand, counting down.
TTTCTAACCTATTTGTAAAATTTTCCGTTTTCAATTCCATTTCTTCATACAAAAATACATTTTTTCAAAACTTTAGATTCGATTATTTCAAAATATTTTTATGTGGCTTATCATGTTCCTGCAACGAGCCCTTCAATTGAATAATAGCTTTAGCAAAATTTCAGAAACTTATCTTAAGCAGTCTGCGAGTTCTTCTGAGGTGAAATCGTCAGGAACATTTAAAAAGTAACAGCTTTTCCTGAGAATTTCATGTTCTCATGGGAATTTCTGAAACAGAAAAATATTATGGGCGAGGTAAGTTAACAAATAAAATATTACCGCTCTGGTGAGTTTCCTCGAGATTTTACTACTACAGTTATACATTTTGTGATAGTATTGGCTAAAATTTGACAAAACTCGGACTCCTCTCTAACAGAGTTTCCATTTCTTTATCTCTGCTTTAGAATATTGTTTTTTAAATAATATAAAGTGGCCATTTCAGACCATGGAAGGACTTTGACCTTGGTTCTATTGATAAATTGTATTGTGCGCGTAATTAAATGTTTGAACACAAATCGAGAACTGGTTTTACGAGCTTTATACCGACTCCGAACCCGGCTTATGTTCTCAAGAAATTTTACATGGCAATTTTTACTCTCCGAGGTTTGCCATTGTCTAAAGAGAGGTGGTGGCCGAACAGAAATATTAATTCAATTGAAAAACATTCTGTCTGAGCTGCGGTGAGTGAACCGGGGTTATTTAGCTTACGGGCCACGCACACTACCAGTAAGTTACGGTCGCCACATATATTATAGTATGTTCACAATAAATATCAACGCTAGTTAAATTTCGATTGAAAATTCATTAACACTTCACGTTTTACGCCATAACTTCTGAGCATACTTTCATTTTATATCGTTGGAAAGGTAACGGAACGTTAAAAAAATGATGAAAAATATAGCAGCTGCTGCTGGCAGGGTATGAAAATCTGAAATGAAGAATGGCTCAGCTTACTACAATTTTTTTAAAAGTTTAGATTTTCCCCTTAAAATTGACGAAATAACCTTTCTAATGATACACTTTTACGAAAATCGCATTTAAATTGACTGAGCTACGCTGTCTCAAATTAGACCATTTTTTGGCAATCGCATAACTAAGGGTCCGCGAAAAAAAATTTTTAATCTCAAACTCTGGATTTGGTTTTCTAAACAATAAACCAATCTAAGAATAAAATTGGAGCCAAATTAGAGATGGTCAGTGCAATTGATACTACATCTCAATGTAAAATGGGCGATATATTGGAAACAATTTATTCCTACTCTGCCGAAATTTGTTTAATGTATATTTTTTATAACAAATTGCTTAAAAATATTTTTAAATTTTGTATAAAAAAACATGCATTGGTATGAAAGGCATTGTGTTGAATTTTAAAACGTGATGATTTTTTTTACTATATGTATTGATTTTGACCAACATTTTGTACCCCATATTGTAGGCACTGCTTAAATCAAACAAATCGAACTGTAACGTTTATCGAATCCCTTGATTTTTGCGATGCAATGTTATATCCATCAATAAGCCGATTCATGAAGATTGGTGCACTGGTGCCGGTTTCAGTCGCTTCAAGCGAACGCTCGTTTTCGTCGCTTCGAAGACTCAAAACATGCATGAGAAGTAAAACTGGAGAAGAAAGGCTCAAGCTCAGTTAGTTCTTCTAAATGTTCACATGGATGTGGAGTGACCACGGATGATATTATAAATGCACTAGCCCGAAATAAAAGAAGAAGACATTATGATATTTAGATTATTATATGTAAACAAATTAAAGTCTAAATAAAAAAAATATAACACCCCGACATTTTTTTCTGGGTACGCGACTGATCAGGGGCCCTTTTCTCTAAATGTGAGTTTTAGAGTGTACACTTTTTCTGAATGAACTCACCGAACGGGGCCTTACAGAACAGGGACCCAGATTTCTATTTTCATCTCTACAAGTAATCACATCAAAGGATATTATTCTTTTAACGTTGGGACAGCAAGAAATGATAATATGTAATATTAATTATTTTAATAAAGAAAAGCGTAAAAAATCAAAGAAAAACAAACAAATGGATTTGAAGAATTGGGTTGGGCTTGAAACCTTAACTGCAATATTATCGAAGAAATATAAAAGACCTTTTATTAAATTTTGTTGAATGTTGTTTAAAAGGCTTGTATTTTGTATTTGTATTTTGTATTTTGTATTTTGTATTTTGTATTTTGTATTTTGTATTTTGTATTTTGTATTTTGTATTTTGTATTTTGTATTTTGTATTTTGTATTTTGTATTTTGTATTTTGTATTTTGTATTTTGTATTTTGTATTTTGTATTTTGTATTTTGTATTTTGTATTTTGTATTTTGTATTTTGTATTTTGTATTTTGTATTTTGTATTTTGTATTTTGTATTTTGTATTTTATATTTTGTATTTTGTATTTTGTATTTTGTATTTTGTATTTTGTATTTTGTATTTTGTATTTTGTATTTTGTATTTTGTATTTTGTATTTTGTATTTTGTATTTTGTATTTTGTATTTTGTATTTTGTATTTTGTATTTTGTATTTTGTATTTTGTATTTTGTATTTTGTATTTTGTATTTTGTATTTTGTATTTTGTATTTTGTATTTTGTATTTTGTATTTTGTATTTTGTATTTTGTATTTTGTATTTTGTATTTTGTATTTTGTATTTTGTATTTTGTATTTTGTATTTTGTATTTTGTATTTTGTATTTTGTATTTTGTATTTTGTATTTTGTATTTTGTATTTTGTATTTTGTATTTTGTATTTTGTATTTTGTATTTTGTATTTTGTATTTTGTATTTTGTATTTTGTATTTTGTATTTTGTATTTTGTATTTTGTATTTTGTATTTTGTATTTTGTATTTTGTATTTTGTATTTTGTATTTTGTATTTTGTATTTTGTATTTTGTATTTTGTATTTTGTATTTTGTATTTTGTATTTTGTATTTTGTATTTTGTATTTTGTATTTTGTATTTTGTATTTTGTATTTTGTATTTTGTATTTTGTATTTTGTATTTTGTATTTTGTATTTTGTATTTTGTATTTTGTATTTTGTATTTTGTATTTTGTATTTTGTATTTTGTATTTTGTATTTTGTATTTTGTATTTTGTATTTTGTATTTTGTATTTTGTATTTTGTATTTTGTATTTTGTATTTTGTATTTTGTATTTTGTATTTTGTATTTTGTATTTTGTATTTTGTATTTTGTATTTTGTATTTTGTATTTTGTATTTTGTATTTTGTATTTTGTATTTTGTATTTTGTATTTTGTATTTTGTATTTTGTATTTTGTATTTTGTATTTTGTATTTTGTATTTTGTATTTTGTATTTTGTATTTTGTATTTTGTATTTTGTATTTTGTATTTTGTATTTTGTATTTTGTATTTTGTATTTTGTATTTTGTATTTTGTATTTTGTATTTTGTATTTTGTATTTTGTATTTTGTATTTTGTATTTTGTATTTTGTATTTTGTATTTTGTATTTTGTATTTTGTATTTTGTATTTTGTATTTTGTATTTTGTATTTTGTATTTTGTATTTTGTATTTTGTATTTTGTATTTTGTATTTTATATTTTGTATTTTGTATTTTGTATTTTGTATTTTGTATTTTGTATTTTGTATTTTGTATTTTGTATTTTGTATTTTGTATTTTGTATTTTGTATTTTGTATTTTGTATTTTGTATTTTGTATTTTGTATTTTGTATTTTGTATTTTGTATTTTGTATTTTGTATTTTGTATTTTGTATTTTGTATATTGTATTTTGTATTTTGTATTTTGTATTTTGTATTTTGTATTTTGTATTTTGTATTTTGTATTTTGTATTTTGTATTTTGTATTTTGTATTTTGTATTTTGTATTTTGTATTTTGTATTTTGTATTTTGTATTTTGTATTTTGTATTTTGTATTTTGTATTTTGTATTTTGTATTTTGTATTTTGTATTTTGTATTTTGTATTTTGTATTTTGTATTTTGTATTTTGTATTTTGTATTTTGTATTTTGTATTTTGTATTTTGTATTTTGTATTTTGTATTTTGTATTTTGTATTTTGTATTTTGTATTTTGTATTTTGTATTTTGTATTTTGTATTTTGTATTTTGTATTTTGTATTTTGTATTTTGTATTTTGTATTTTGTATTTTGTATTTTGTATTTTGTATTTTGTATTTTGTATTTTGTATTTTGTATTTTGTGTTTTGTATTTGTATTCGTATTTGTATTTTGTATTTGTATATATTATTTGTATTTTCTAACATTAAAGATCTGCCCCTGCTAAGGCGATCTAAGGGTTAAAAATTACAGGTTTTTTTTAAAAGTCGCACTTAATTTTTACAATTGTGCCAAACTTAATAATTCTAGTATATGTTGCTGTGAGAAGTATCATTATTAATATGTACTTTAATTTTTTGTTTCTGATAAATGGGGATCATAATTTTTTGACCCAGACTGAAAACGACTACTTTTTCCGGAGCCACCTAGCGAGAAGAACATGGATTAAGAACAAAAAATTTTTTGGAATACATTTTTTTGTTGTTTTATTTACATAATATAGCGTAGTACGACTATGTATTATATATAGTCTTTTCACAAAAAATGTTTTAAATTGAGTCTTTTTTTTTCAAACGTGCAAAATCACCATAATCAGGTGTTTTGAGATATTATAGCAGAGCCAAAAATTTTAAACGTAGAGATTATTTGAATAAGCAGAAAAATCATTTTATTGTTTTACACCCATAGCAGTATAGTTTTCGTGAGAAAAAAAATCATCAGTTGTTAAATAATTTTAAATTTTGCGTATTAGGGTTAAATGCATTTGTAGTTATCTAATTTATTTTTATATGTAAAAAATTCCTCTAACAAAAATAGTACAAAAAAAAAAATTAAATAAAACTAAACAAATGAGTAACATTTTATTTGGTTCTGAATATTTAATTTCAATCCAAATAGCTAGTCTGTTTGATCCACCCCACCGCACAACATCGGTTATTTTTCCTAGTTTTTTTTCTAAATAAGTACTTAAAAAAATATTTGCTTGTTTTCTTAAAGAAAATATTTTGTATATCGTAATAGATTTATTAAATATGGGAGATGAAGAGGACCCTTGGGGATTTGATGACAGCGCTGAAAGTGCTCAACCGGTAGTGGAAGCTACCAAAGAAAGCGCAGTTTCTCAACCAAGCAATCAAGTGGCTTCTGAGGCTGCTGAAACCGCTACTGTTGGGACTGAAGCGACAGATCAAATAGAAGGGGAAAAAGAATCTTTTGCACAACCACCACCTCCACCAGAAGATGATGGTTACAGAAAGCCAGTGCAATTATATAAGCACTGGGTGAGGTAGTGTAATTCTCTGAATTAAAGTTTTAATGAATACTTTTTTTTTTAAAAAAACAAAATATATAGACCCAAATTTCTGCAATACAAATACATGTACAACTACAGAACAAACTACTACGATGATGTAATTGATTACTTAGATAAAAAACTAGATGGTGTGAACCGCGAAATTCCAAGACCGCAAACATGGGCTGAACGAGTGCTTCGAACAAATACGTGCAGGTAAGAAAACTTTAGAAAGGTGTATGAAACTATGGCATTTTTCCTCGAAAAAAATTCTGACATCAAAGTGGATTCGTGTTGACCTCAAAAGTAGAAATAATGCAGAATTCTTGCACTCTCAATATCGACGAATTATTATTCTGTCCTCAAATGCTACCAACTGGTAGGTTGGTAAAGGTAGAACGGTGGTCTAGAATTTTTATGAAATTGATTTATTTTTGATATTTCAAAAGTATATTCTTTCGAGGATAACTGTTAAATTTTTGTAAGAATACTGACGTTATTTCATCTTCTACAGCAGTTTTAGTAGGTATTCTCTTTATACTCATTTATCTCGAAACTACTTTTTTCGGTATGGTGTTGTAGAAAAAACAAAAACTATTCAGGCGAATCATCTGAAATTTTAATAAGCTATTCACAATATCAGTGGTTATCGCTGGAACTAGAATCAAACTTTTACTGCAAAAACATCGTATGTGTAACACTAAATATCCGGTAAAAAACAAGCGGTTTTTAGAACTTATATTTTAAAAGGACGTTATTATATCAATTTTCAATATTTCGTTTTTTTTCTTGCTCTAGCCATAGTTGCACTCATAATGATTAATAATATTCTTGGTTTTTATTTTCCAGATAAATAGAAGAGTTGAAATCTACAACACCGCTATAGGCCCTTTTTATTTGAGAGGGTTTCATTCAGCGCCATTTGAACATGATCAACAATTTTTTAAATTAAAAAATAATTTTTTTAAATTAAAAAATAATTGTTTTTTATGAATGAGTATTACAATAGGTCTGTTTCCGTACACATTGTCGGGTAAAAGTCGAGTAAAGTTGAAGCTGAGAGAGTAAAATGAAATTTGAGAATAGTGTACTGGAAGGACTTCGAGCTTGTTTCAAGCACAAAAACAGATGATTACCTATCAAACATAAACAGTGCCAATTTGAATTTGTCATTTTTATTAGTCATTTGAGATTATTTAAAGCATTAAAAATACCTTTAATAATATTATTTAACATGTAATACAAATGTTATTTAACAGTTTCGTAAATTAATTTTTCACCTCACAAGATAAGCAAACAAGAAATATAAATTTGACATTTACTTGTTCTTCTTGATGCTTATTCTTAATTATGCTTGTTCGTTTACTGAGACAATTGTGTAATAGAGAGGAAATCAAATTTTCGCTCCGTGTAAGTTTTTTAAAGTTTTTACAAGAAGAATTTCATGTTGTTCAATGACGAAAACTGTCAAATGGTAGCTGTGTGTGTGAGCAGCTGACTTTTCTTAGATTTTCGTATATTTAACTGACGTATTGGACATTTTTCATTATTTTACCAGAAAAGCGTTCGTTTACTTTTTAAAGTTCAAGTTAATTCTCTCTTAATTTCATTTCTTTTTACGTTTTTCTTTTTTGTTAACATAAAAGTAGGCGAACATACCTAATGCTGGGAAAAAATTTTCCAGCATACTTGGAGCAACTTTCGAGCTAAAGAGAGCGATTTAATGCTTGTTCTTCTAGCTTATTTTAAGCTAGGAAAAGTACGGAAACACGTTCTAGCACATTGCAAAATACTACAATCGAGTACGTAGTACCTAATATACTTTAAATGTTCGAGCGCTAGACCACCCTTAGTTTGAGCTTTTCCACATTATGAAAAAATTAATATTAGGGCTTTTCCCGATTACGGGCAAATAGCGTGGCATCGTGGCATTTGCAAAATATGATGGTAAATATTTTTAACACAAGAACAAAATGTACAGATTTGCATTTGGCTAACTGTGTCAAATTTGCAACACTAAAATCGCATTGCATACAGTCGAGCAAGGGCTACTCTTATTTACCAATTAATCAGCTGTCACATTTTAACCAAAAGCTGCTAAAAAAACAAAATTAACAGACTCTGAAATGAAACTCACTTTGATAAATAATACACTTTGATAAAAAATGAAAAACACCACAAATACTGTTCGTGTTTTTCCCCCCCTCCAAAACAGTTGTGAATTTTGTTTGCAACGGTGTTCTAAAAAGTGTGCTCACTGGGCAAATATTTGGAAGGGCATACATTTGCAAAGCTATTTTCCCGTAACTGGGAATAGCCCTATTATAAAAATTGTGACATGGCAAATATAAGCACAATAGTTGGGTCTGTTATTAATTTTATTATTAAAGAGTTGCTTGAAGCATCTTCGTCCTCATCGGATGATTAAGAACTAATAATTCTCTACTACCGAGAACTATATAGGCTCATGCCATCATATTTATAAAAAAAAAGTCACCTCACAAACTAGAAAAAATTGACAAAAATATATTTTAATGCCCCATTATTGGAGACAACAAAAAACTTTTTTTAAGTTTTTTCTTCTACGGTTAGCCCGTGGTGCCACACTTTGAAGTCGCCCCAAGAAAATGTTTTAGGTGTATTTCCCTTATATCTTTCTACTACTAAAAACAACCATCTTCATTTAAGGGGGCACAACCATTTAGGACGTACAAGAAATGTTCTTGTTCATGGTATAAATATTTGACAAGGTAGTAGTGACAGTTTTTTGGCTATCATGAGTTGTCAAAAACAGGTACAGAAGATGTAGTTTGCTGCTGTTGACTAGCTATGTTAAAGTCATTGCCCATTTTTTAACTTTTCTTTCAGTCATTGCATGAATAGCTTATTTTGACAACTTCCGATCGCCGCTCGTGAGAAAAAAGCCAGTTTACGCTACTACCTTATCAGTAATTGTTTGTTTCTCCATAAATAAAAATCCGATTAGTATGAAATTTTTAGGGAATGCTTTTGAAATATTTTATTTTTGGAAAATGGAAAAAATATTTTTACCCCCCAAAATTCTGTTTGTGCCCCCTCAAAAACAGTTTTACAGAAAATTTTCTGTACGTAAAATATAAATATACTTTACTTAACTTTTAATTAGGTTTGAAAATCTAATTTAAAGTTATGAGAAATTATAAACATTTTTCGATTTTAGCCACCTTGTTTTTGGAAGTTAGAGTTTTTTAAAAGTGATTATTTTTTCTAAATTCTTACTAAAATACTCTTTGATTAATTTTAGATTTATATAATTATTTGTGACCTTTGATAATTTTACAAGGTTTAAATTTGGAGCTTGAGGTTAAGTTATTTATGAAAGAAGGTAACAACAACAACTTTGCAAAAGTCAATCACAGACAGGCAGACTATACAGCTTGCTTCGGAAATAGCTACATTTCCTCTTCAGTAGTTTTGAGTGATTCAGCTGTGACCAATAGAATTACACTTTTTTCGAATTTCACATTCTAAGAGGTTTCAAAAGTTGCATTGGGTGGTCAAGATCTTCCAAAATAAATTTTAGAAAAAAATAAGGATATCTTCCTCTCCCGCAAGGACAAACAGTAAAAAACAGTAAAGGACAAAATGTTTCAAAACCTAAATATGTCTTAAGGCAAAAGTAAATATAGACTTAAAATAATGATGCCGCTCTTGGTTTATACCCACAGTGTCCTGTGTGAAGGATATTCGAATCTAAAGGTACACAATCAAGAGTTCTGTGCTACCTCGAGTGCACCTTTAGTAGTGAATATCCTTCACACAGGACCTAGTAAGTAAAAATCGAGAGTGGCATCATGTTTTTTTTAAGAACACAGTCGTGTGTGTATTGTAATAACAAACATTTTGGTGAAAAAATCATCCTTGTAGGATGTATGGTTTGGGAGTACCATACCCACCCAATAAGAGAAATAATAAAATTTTTTTATAAAAAATAATAAATCTTATAAAAAAAAAAAACAAATCAAGGATTAGCTTTTGTATTTCCACAAGTTAAATAACTGCACGTGGTAGTTACACTTTTACTGACACGCATAATAGGTTTGTTCATTTAATTTCCCAGAAGGAAATTTGCTGCTTACAGTATGAATGCTATGTCAAATACTATGAAGCACGAAGCGCTTTAAGTTTTAATACAACTTTCATTACTTTACACATCACTTGGCCGCCTCAGAATCAATGAATTATCGACACACATTGCTTGCGGCAAAGTATCAGCTGAAAAGTATCAATCCAAGCTGCAATACTTTTCAGTTAGTGTTTAGGAAAATAAGTAGACCTTCCCGATACTATTGTGTGCGGAAAAGTATCAAACCAAGCTACTTTCAGGGAAATAAGTAGACCTTTCACCTAGCCTCCACGAGACACATTCAGATCTATTGTGAATAATTTTTCACGCGGAATCGGAAAAGAGAGTTTTCATTGTTAAGATCAACCGTGTATCAATCCATGAGTGTAAAAAAAATTGTGATGTCTTTATCTGCTATCTTAAAAATTAAAACTTCCTTTTCCGTTTCCGGGCGAAAAATTATTCACGATTGGGCTGAATTTTTTCTCATGGAGTCTCGAAGTTATACGTATTTCGTTTTCAATTTTTAAGAATTATAATCCAATTTTTATTTATTATATTTTATTTAAAATTATTTATTATAAAATTAATGGTTATTATAATTAACATAATTGATATAGTAAAAGGACCAAAAATCACAGTTATTTTAAAAATTTCAAGTAAAAAATTCTTTATGTAAAAAATAAATCAAATCATTACACTAATAAATTTCACTTTATTTTGCTTTGCCGCTATTTAAAAAATAATAACTTTTTCTTACCACTGAAACTGAACGAGCCACGCAAAAGTATAGGCGAATTTACACGATTCACTATCATCGTTCACTTTGGATGAATCATCTGATTTGTAAAATGTAAATTGAGTTTCATCTTTAAAATGAAGATGATTGTCATCCACATTGAACAGTGAAAGAAGTAGAAGGTCTTCCTACTTTTAATGAAAGTGAAAGCAAACCGAACTGATGTGTCTTTCGTACTCAATCATAATTTCAAGCAGAAAGTTTATATTTTTTTTATTTAACTGCTGAATAGCTTTTATTTATTTATTTTTTTTAAACGTCAATAAAATTAATCAGCCAACGAATATATTTTGACATTCAACCCCGAATCATCCATCAAACATCTCATTTACACTTTTAATAATGTAAATTAAAAATTGATTCACTGTCATCGTTCAACGTTCACTATCATCGTTTTGAGTGAAATGTGTAAATTCGCCTTAAGTTTGAAACTGATTCAATTTGATACATTTTGTCACCAGCATAATGGCAACAGTTTAAGAAGACGTAAACAAGAGCAGCATATAAAAAGAAGACAAAAAATGCAAAGAAAATAACGGAATGATGCTTTTGTCTATTGCTTCTTTTTTCACATGCAAAGTGTGCGAGAAAGTAGTGACATGAACCTTTGTGCTTAGATTCAGCATACATCGAGTATCAAGCCGGAGACTGTTGCATATACTTCTGTTTTCATACACAAAAGTAGTGCTACGGAAATGATGTATGAAACCATGCAAGAGATTACGCAGTGCTCCGGCAATTTCCTTCTGGGTTACTTGTTAAAACTTGTATGAAGAGAGTAAAAGAAGAATTGAGAAAAATTTCACGAAGAGAAAAATAGTAGAAAAAGGACGTTGACATAGAACTAGAAGAAACTTGCAAGATAACAGCTGAATGAAAGACTTGACAGCTTTTTTCAAATCAAAAAAATTTTAATTTATTAAAATCATAAAACCAACTTTGGCATTTGTACTCACATTTTTCTCAAAATCACAAATATTTCTTTTCCACTCATTTTAATAAGATATCGTCAAGAAAATCTGGTTTTTTGACAAAAATTAATCTTTGGACGCACAACTATTACAACTTTCCATTACTTTACACAGCACTTGGTCGCCTCAGAATCAATGAATTTTCGACACACATTCTTTGTCTAGCTACTTCTTGAATCTGTCAATGCATGCAAAAATAGTTTGCGAAAAAGAAGTACAATTAACCTTTGTGCTCCGTATCAGCACACATCGAGTATCAAGCAGTAGAAGTAATGTATTAAAACATGCACGATTTTACACAGTACTTGGCTTACTTCCTTCTTTCGACACACTTTCTTTCTCTAGCTTCTTCTTGAATCTGTCAATGCATGCAAAAATAGTTTCCGAAGAAGAAGTACAATTAACCTTTGTGCTCCGATTCAGCACACATCGAGTATCAAGCAGTAGAAGTAATGTATTAAAACATGTACGAGATTACACAGTACTTGGCTTATTTCCTTCTTTCGACACACTTTCTTTGTCTAGCTACTTCTTGAATCTGTCAATGCATGGAAAAATAGTTTGCGAAAAAGAAGTACAATTAACCTTTGTGCTCCGATTCAGCACACATCGAGTATCAAGCAGTAGAAGTATTGTATTAAAACATGCACGAGATTACACAGTACTCGGCTTAGTTCCTTCTGGTTGTAGCTAATTTTTTCTCTCACACTTTATTACGCTCACGTTGCAAATTTTTTGAGTGCGTGAACGCGAAAGTAGAAAAAAATGCAGTATTCTCAAAGGGGGCAGAAAAAATGAAGCATTTTTCGAGAAGAGAAAACTCCATAACTGTAGCAGCGAAGGGCAGTTATGATGCCACCTAGAGTATCAATGCTGTGTTAAGCACTATGAAGCACGAAGCGCTTTGAATTCTAATATAACTTTCCATTACTTTACACAGCACTTGGCACAGCATTTTCTATGATTTAAATACAAATACTAAATGTTTGATAGTTTAAATCATTCTTGATTTTAAATACAAATTCTAGTTGTTTGACAGTTTAACCTTTATGTCAACAGCAACATACCCGGGTATGTTTTGCATTTTCAAATCACTATATTTTGGAAACTAGCAATCGGATCGACTTGCTCTCACGAATTTTATCCAAAGAAACAACAAAAACATTTTCAATATGAAAAGGAAAACATCACTAGCTGATTTTATTGCAATTTCGGCCCAGCTACAGGCTTCATCAGAAATCTTTGTGATGTCGGCGTTAATCGATCCCGGGCCGTGCTTGCCTCGGGCAAGGGCATCTTAGCGCAATACACCAACAGGGGCGATGAGATCTCAGTGTCAATTTCACAGTTTTTCTCCCATTTCTTGTTGTTGTTTTTACTTTTTATTTTATTTGTACTTTAGTTTATGTCTATGTTATTGTATGGGGTCCAAAAGTTTGTTGGAATTCACCACTAATAAAGCATGGTTACTGAAGTTGTTTTTTAGATTTGCTGACAAATCTTCAGGCTGTTTCAGTTTGTTTTTGGTCGGGCTCTACAATTTGATTAAAGTTTTCTATATGACCTTCTTATTTATTATGTTGATTTTCTATGATTTAAATACAAATTCTAAATGTTTGATAGTTTAAATCATTCTTGATTTTAAATACAAATTCAGGTGGTTTGATAGTTTAAAATCGTTTATTAAGCTTAAGGTCTGGTTAGAACAATTAATTGCTCTATCGAATTTTTTCCAAAGAAGCAATAACAACAGCATTTCCATGCTTTTTTAGTGGTGAATTCCAACAAACTTTTGGACTCCATATAATAACATTGAAGTGTGCGAGAAATTAATAACAGGAACCTTTGTGCTCAGATTCAGCATACATCGAGTATCGAGTAGAAAACTGCTGCATATAATTCTGTTTTCGTACACAAAAGTAGTGGGCCCATGTTCACCGCGATGCATAGGATCTATTGTGCATGCCTTTAATTTACACTCCAGATTTAGGCTTTTTATATATTTTCAGCACTGTGTCTGGCTTGGTGTAACAAATTGTGGACGGGGGCACTACTTCCTCTCCAAAATGGAGGCGTCTTAGGCTAGGGGTTGCCGGAAATTCACTTAGAATGTGTCGGGGGTTTCTTCTTCCTCCTCGCATAGTCTGCAGACGTCTGATTCAGAAAGACCCATCTTTTTAAGATAGTATCTGAGTAAGCAGTGACCTGTGCAAAAACTGGTGAGAATTCTAAGGTCTGCTTTTGTAAGATTGAGTAAATCTTTGGATTTGCATTACTTGGAGTTAAAAATTTCTTAGATTGCCTTTGCCCATAGTGTTGTTCCAGTGGCTTTGAAATTTCTTATCTTCCCATATTCTAATTTTTTCTAGAATGTAGCCTTTTGCTAAGCTACAGAATGGTTCAGATCATATAAGCCCTTTCATTGCCTTTTCAAGTCCGCCCTTTCATTGCCCTCGAATCCTTCGTGACCTGGAACCCACTATAATTCTATTTTGTTGCTTTGTTCCAGCGTATTTAATAGCTCTACGCAGTTGGAGACTAGTCTTGATTCAAGTTCGTAGGCTTGAAGGGCTTTTAAAGCCGCTTGACTATCTGAAAGTATGTAGATGTGAGCCCCCTTTGAATTCCTGCGGAGATATTCTCTGACACAAACTTCAATGGCATATACCTCCGCCTTGAATATTGTCGGCGTGTATCCTATTGGAAGAGCTTTTTGGAACTTGGGACCATATATCTCCGCTCCCGTTACTCCATTTTCGAAGTGCTGCTTACGTAACCAAAGGTCTCATAATTGTACTTGACCTCATTTAAAAACTCAACAACTTCTCCATACAGTTGGTCTTACCAGATTTAGGCTGCTTTTCCTGGAGAAGGGTACCAGAATAGTTTTGTCAGGATTTATGCCTAACCCATTTTCCTTACACCACTTTGAAGTTATACGGAGGGCACTCTGCATTCTGTCCGATATCGTCGGTTCATGATTGCCCAGACTTGAAGTAACCAGATCATCTGCATATCCTCTGGTGTCAAAACCCTGGTTGTTGAGACTTGCGATAAGTTCGTCCACGACTAGGGTCCACAGAAGAGGTGAAAGTACCTCTCCTTGAGGGCATCCTCTAGTGGCAGTAATCATGTTACGTATTCCACCAAGCTCAAACGTTATGAGTCTGCTTTTCAGCATGATTAGAATCCAGTGTATGATTAAAGATGATATATTTTTAATCTGCATTGCTGCTTTGATCGCATTGTATGACGTGTTGTCAAAGGCCCCTTGAATATCAATGAAGGCACATAGCGCTGTTTGTTTTGCTTCAAAAGCCTTTTCGATCGTGCCGGTAAGGCTGCGTATGGCGGTGACAGTGGATTTGCTGGCTTGGTAGGCAAATTGAAACCTGTTTAGAGGGATGCTCTTCAAGCTAGCCTCCCTAATGTTCAGTTTCATTATTTTCTCCATTGTCTTTAAAAAGAAGGAACTTAGGCTGATCGGTCTATACGATAAAGGCAATTGTTCGGGCTTTTTACCCACCTTTGGTATAAAAACGACCTTAACCATTCTCCATTTGCGAGGAATGTAGTCTAGCAAAAGGCTGAATTTAAAAATTCGAGTGAGTGGAGGGACAATGAAATCAATGCCTTGCTGTAGTAGGCACGGGTAGTTACCATCAGGTCCCGGAGATTTGTATGGGCTAAATTTAGGTATGGCCCAACGTACACTATTGGACGTAAAAAGTTTACCTAGAAGCCCTTTTTGACCACCTATCACTGAATAGTAAGCCCCAGTGTCCGATGGGGTGTCTTCTTCAAATACATATCCCGGGAAATGCGACTGCAGTAAAAGACGATTAGTTTCATCCGAGCTTACAGAGAAGCTTCCATCAGGTTTTAATAGTGTACAGATGCCGTTTGAAAGGTCTTTGACAAGGGCCTTCTGTAGACGGGTCGCTGCTGGTAGACTATCGATCGTCTCGCATTAAACCCCCACGTGGCTCTCTTTGATCTTCTCAGTTCAGTTTGTTAAAGCTTGTTTATATTGGGCCAACTCTCCCGTTTGTTTAGCTTTATTGTAAGGTTTTCTAGAGTTTTTCCTGAGCTTGCCCAGTTCCTTGTTCCACCAAGGCACT
The DNA here is from genome assembly GCA_963920525.1 of Dichetophora obliterata. Lineage (NCBI taxonomy): Eukaryota > Metazoa > Arthropoda > Insecta > Diptera > Sciomyzidae > Dichetophora > Dichetophora obliterata. Next base: position 64,863,101 of record OY986438.1, on the reverse strand, counting down.
TTCCTGCGGGACAGCTTTAGTGGAATGCTAGCGTTAAGTTGGTTTTGAGTTGTTTGGCCTCAAATTCAAGCTCTTCCCTAGTTACAATGGGTTGAGTTGAGTAATTTAGGTTGAGATTTAGTGTATGCCTAAAGATTTCCCAATTAGTATTTCTTGGGTTTCTGAAAGAGTGGCAGGTCTCCGTATGTGTTCCCATATCAAACCTAATGTGACTATGGTCAGACGTGGAAACCTCCCCTGAGACGTGCCACCCATAAATAAAGGTTGCCATATTGGAGCTGTAAAGAGTAAGATCTAATGCCTCACCTCTAATGATGTTCCTAAAATTTAGTTCATTACCCTATTTATAATGATTATATTGTTTCTATAAATAAAATCTAAACTCACCCCTTTTGTTGATGTCTGTGCTTCCCCAGACGGTATGGTGCGCTTTTGCGTCGCAGCAGATGACCCAAGGAAAGTTTAGCCTCCTGAAATGGTCTACAAGGGCTATGACTTCTTCGGTTGGTGCTTCCGCCACATCACCAGGCAAATAAGCCGAGGCTAGCACCACCTCGTGGTTTCCTTTCAGGGAGGGCACGATTGCCCGAATGGCCACAAGGTCGCCGGAAATAAATTCTGAAAGAGGTAGAAATAATTATCTTTTATTGACCAATAAAGCCGCCCTAGGACGACAATTACCGGTGCTATGAAGCCACCTACCTTCTGGATTTTAGAGCCCTTTGATGACTCCAGAGTTTATCCATGGATCCTGGATGAAAACGACGTCCAGGCATTCTTTGGCAAACCTCCTGAAAAGTGTTGGAGGTTCGCCTGGAGACAGAGGATCTGTCTCCAGGCTCTTCTAGCCACCTTCTTGCTCCTGTTTATCTGAGCGATGTTCTTGGTGGAACTTCCTTCCCACTTCCGCGATCGATCCTGCGGAAGCGTCTATGTCTTTTGGAAGATGCGTTATGCCTGCCCTGCTGACTCTGCGGCTTGTATGGCTTAGCAGTGGTTTGCCCAGAGGCACGCGATTTTGCCTCTCTAGACGAGCACGGTAGCTCGTCCTTCTTTTCTGGCCTGACACGTGATTTTGCCTCTTTATAGGAGCACGGTAACTCGTCTTCTCTGGCACTTGGGCATTTTTGGAGCACTTTAGCTCTTCTGCTGCCTCTTTTGGCGTGATCGCAACCCCCGCCACATTCACCTCACTTTGACTCTTGGCCTTGGGCCTGAACTACACCCAGTTGAATTTGCGAAAAACCTTTTTTTCTGTCTCTTTGAGCCTCTGTACCGATAACGGATCCACGGCCATGGCGAGCTTGGCAACGTTGGTTTTCTGGCTTCTGCTCATTACCCTCCAGTCATCCACTGTGAGGTCTTTGTTCTGTCCCTCGATCAGCTTGAGGATGTCACTGGTGGGTGTGTTTGCGGGCTCTGGGAAGTACGCCACGTAGATATGTGGTTTGGGCCACGTAGATATGTGGTCTTCCTTTTTAACCACTTTCATTTTCGCATCTTTCCAGGGCTCTTGGCACTGCTGCCATGAGCCTCTCAGTGGTGGATTTACCCTTGCAGGTGAACATCACACAGCCCTGCTTGAAGAAGCAGCCGTCAAATTGAGGCTTGATAGCCCCCTTGCTCTGCAATCAAATTTTATCCAGAATGGCATTTTGAATGAGCTTCAAAGCTCTTTCGTCCAGACTGTGTTGGGGAAGTCATGTGGTATGACTCCAACCTTGTAGTTATCCACAACCTCCTTGAAACTGAGCACTTTAGCCCCTTTGTCTTTAGGTTGTTCGCTGGTAGTGGGCACTACAACCCTGTCTCCTGGAGCACAGGTTGCTCTCTTCGGAGTAGGTGCCTCGTCTATATTTACAGCTTTACCTAAAACCACGCACATCGGAGGGTTTTTTGGTGTTGTGCTATCGGATCGTGCACGTTTAGACTTCTCCGAGAAAGCATGTGGTGCGGTCTTTATGGTAGACCTAATAGGGTGCTGCGATAGCTTCCTTGCTTCCGCTTATTCAAAGCCTTTTGCTTAGGGGGACGTTTAGGCGCTTTCGTCCGGCTCCTGAAAGCCTTATTTTTTCGCCACCCTCCGAGTTACCTCTTTCCATTGCCGTTGCCGGCTGCAAAGCCAGCAAAGCCTCCTCATCATCAGTGTTGATGTCAGGAGCACCTAGGGATCCTAGATCCTCATATAGCTCCGTAACATCCATAAGCTCAGCTACGCCAATTGGACCAGTGCCCACTGAGGCTATAGCTGCATCCATGTAGTTCCCACGAGTACGGGAGAAGAGAAGGTCGACGAAGGCGTAGCCCCCTCTGCCTTGGCAGGGCTGCTTGAAACCAGAGGTTGCCTGGTATCTGGAGTCCGCCGTTAGAAAACACACTCATGCAGTGCTATTCATCCCATAGGCACGGTTCGTTCTACACCTGGGATTGCGGGTTTTGTTCGAGTTTTCCTATCTAGATCCGCCTAGATATTCAGATATTCTAAATATTCAGTAAAATTAGGGGCACTTCGTGCAGTCACCACACGTAACTCTTCGTCACTTATGGTCGGCCTTAGACCTAACCCAAATCCCACAAGAGTAGTGCTACGGAAGTGATGTATGAAACCAGGCAAGAGATTACACAGTTCTCTGCCAATTTCTTTTTGGGCGCCTAACTAATAAAAACTTGTAATAATATAAAACAATGTTTTGTTAGTTAACAACCCAATGTAGCTTATACCCCTTTGCCACACGGCAAGTTTTCTTGCTAGTAAGTCGAAATACAAAGGAAAAATAACACAGAATCAAAGAAAGAAAAGCGCAGAAGAAACTCTTGCCAGTACAGACTTGCCTGTAACGCTGGCAAGAAAACTTTCCGTGTGGAAAATGTAACAAACATTGCCCCAAGTGAACGCCAAGTTAACGCCCACGTTCTTGGTCAAGAAGAGTGGACCAAGTTTCATGACCTCAAAGCCATGTCGGCACGCCTAGCTATGCTACGGACGTAGCAGGGAAAATGGGGGTAGGCTTGCTTCGGGCCACAAACATCTGGGGGTTACAAAAATAAAATAAATCAGGTGCCGACGTTCTCTACGAATAAACCATCAAAAACAAAACAAAAAAAAATGAGGGAAAACAACATTAAACGGAAAAACTTTACAAAAGATAGAAAGCGACTGGAGGTGGCGTTGCACTTTAAAGGGGCGGGAGGAGATGTTATTTCCCAACCCCGTCTATACCCTCCCAACCTTCTCATAAACAATTATTTTATTTCATGAGCCCGCATATAAGCCTAAGGCCTACCTTAACTTATGTTGCAATGCCCTTAGCAGTGAAATATCAAAAGACTACAGGTTCATTTTAATGTATTCAATTCATTGCTTTATTTAAAAATTATTATGGTATTTAAAGTTTTGCATATTTGAATATAAAGGTAACTAATATCCTGGTTATAACATCGTCACTCGATTTTTAAATTTGATGTTTGAAATTTTATTGGACCCATAAAATAAAAGTTATGCAAGTGCTAAAATATTAATCATTTATCGCTATATGAAACGAAAACTTACTCTATGCATGTCTTAATAGTGAATGGTTATTATTACAAACTATTACTTAATCATTAAGGGAATTATAAAAAAAAAATAATTCTATGGTAGTATGTTTGAATTATAAAAGTAAACGTTTATCAACCTTAAAGAAACCGAGCAAATATTCTGTAACGCTGTCCTTAGTTTCATGACAGCAATCAACTTCGCGACGAAAAGAAGGAAAGACATGGTAACCAAAACAAATGTATTTAATTATGTTCTACGTTAATCATCATTAGCTATGTTCCCTTAACGAAACGTCAGAATTAACGCGAATGAAAAAAACCAAAAAAAAAAATTTGCGAGTACCAAACAAAAGCTTATAGCGCACAGCAAACAGTGGTGAAATCGAACAACAATAAGAAAACTTAGCAAGCGCTAACGTGCTCTTTGTTTGTCATCTTCTTTATTTCATGTTCTTTTCCGTGCTACTCTTTACGCTCCTGCAGTTTCGCTTTTTTACAAAAGTAACATAATCAAAAATATTGAAAAATAAAATTCATGTGACATTCGTTTAGTTATTCCTTCATGGCTACTGCTTGTATATGATTCTGAAGGTATCTGATTCAAAGGCAAGAACTAACGATATGTAAAAAAAAAAATTTAGTTGATTGTCGTCCTAAAGGCACGACATGTTAATTTGCTCGGTTCGCGTTTATCTTTCGGTTTTACAAATATTTACTTTTTAATATCGCATAGTTAATTAGTTTATTAAATCCATGATTATTAAATTTTACTTTTTATGATTATATCTAAGGAGCGATTCCAGAAATCAAGAAAAATTGCTTAACACAAATTACTTAAATACTAAAATACATGTGGTACTTTGGGGTGCGTTGATTTTTAGGACGCGAGAAGGCTTTCGCTAAGCTCGGCGTGATATTCGTGCTGGTCTTTTTCAGCACATTAAGCTGCACGTACAAGTAGAACTCTAGCGAGATGTTAAACGCGTGAAAATGGTGCGTGGACATACGAACGAGAAAGGGGCGCGTGAGCTGCGGATGCTTGTATCGCTTATTAGTTTTGCACGGCGGTCATTAATGCACTTTGCACCAGGTTGTGAACAACAGCGTGATCGTAGGGTTCGCGGGTGATATGCAGACTTAGGTAAAGGCTTTCCAAGCAGGTTTTCTTAAAGACCATTCTGACTGTTTCTTCACGCAGGGTTGGCAACGCTGGTCCGCCACAAGGTGGGCAGAGCGCAGGTGGCTTACGCTCAACAACTGTTTAGGTTATGAGACGTTTATGATAAACGCAATGAACGTAGTTGCGAATAAATGACTGCCTGTAGATAAAGTTGCTGATTTCTGGGTGGTGTAAGCTGCTCCAGTGATCACTAGAGTTGTGCTGATATGAGTAGCGCACGTGATCTTAGATTTAGCGATATAGGTTAATTACGTATAAGAATTTGGGCTCTAGAACCCTATTGAACGAAACAAGACCAAAACCTTATAAACTGCTCGACATTAGCTGCTTTTCTTTCGCCTTAACATAATCACGATAACAAATTTTTTCAAAGGAACTGCAAGAAAATCGACTCGTAGAGGGCACTACCGTTGCAGACAAAATTAAATTCAAACAAGCAATCATAATACAATAACTTTGGGAGTCATGAGAACGTGTGTCGTTCAAAACTGTTGTGAACTGTTATGGTAGCGATACGTTAGTGGACGATGTTTTTCTCTGAATGTGTTTTACTTTAAACGTCAGAAAAATTGTATATTATTTCATTTAAATATTAATTATATGCAGTATATAATTCCATTTAAATATAATGCAATTATATAAATAATTTAAGTGCAATTGTTGGCTCCGCTGAATGCGTCCAATGTGTGTGACACACGCGGTTTGTTTTGTTTTCTTTTGCTTAACATTCGTTGGTCACAGCTCGTGAGAAAATAGGTAGCTGTCATGGCTACCTAATAGTCATTGTATCAAACAAACAAATAATTCAAAAAATGAAATGACAGCTCATAAATATATACAGGTTGAGCACCTGTGTTTCAAATTTCTTAAAGTATCACAAATATCACAATTTTATATGGATAGCAAAAATAATCCTATTTGTTATAGGATTATTATTTTTGTTTTTGCTTTGCATGTAAAAAAAAATAATCTGGATTATTTTGAAGCGAATGGAACGCAGATAATGTTATGAAATTAGTGAAATTTTTAGCTCACCTGGTTGAGGGATTCCGTCAAACATAGTTGTAGCCGCGGCTCTTGCCGTGGTTGGTATTTTGAAGGGCCACACGAATTGTTTTGTGCAGAATGCAACGAATCCACGCTTTATGTTAATTGTAGCACGAATAGTTATTAAAAGCTTGGAAAACTATATTATCTATGTACGATGTTTGCACATTAGGCAATTACTGGCTACTTCGACGATATTGGCTGATGTAACGCAGCGCTTCAGAGCTGTTCTACGAGTTTCTAGAAAATGAATTCCCTTACGGAAACAAGTTCTTGTTCGGTTTTCTTTTTCTTTTCTTTTTTTTGGCAACTTATCAAAGTGAACTTGAGTAACACTACGACTGGGCGCGTTCAGCAATAAATGTCGTTTCGCACGATTGATTTTTCTTGAAGCTATCTGTTAGCCTGGCAGCGACATTTTGGCTCTTGGCGATTTTTATAATATGAATGAAGAAAAATTTCCTTACTTTCAAGGGGACCATAGGCTTTTTATATTCAAGATCAGCAGTAAAAAAGTTATTTTCGTGCCCATAAAAATTTCTTCCATACAAAAAGGGGTTTTAGAATTCGTCAAAAAAGGTTAATCACTGTTCAAGGGCTTAGGCAGTGAAGAATGGGAGGCAGTTGCCACCTTAAATCTGTTATTTTTTATTTAATCGATGGCTTTTTCTATTTCTATATGTGATCTTTTTTAAACAATAAATTTACCACACCAGTCAAAATTACTGGTTTTACAATTATATATATATTAATTATATTTACAAAAGTTCCTACTTCACTTTTTTTTTTTTTGAAACGTCTGTCATGACATGTAAGTGATAATAAAGTGAATAATATTAAAAACCCCACTAAACATTTTTTTCTAAGAATCTTTGTACCTAGCGTCGGCTTATCTCACACTGTAATATTGTCAGTATATCTGTGGTGAGTTTATGTAACCATTCTGTACCACTTTTTCTCAACTGGCCGATATTGGTAAGTCACTATGACGACATTTTCAATAGAGTTCGCAAATGGTCGCGACCATCGATAGTGGGCGATAGTTTTTTACCAATCATCGATAAACTATCGATAATTTTTGATAGTGTTTATGTTAATATGTAGTTAAAGTCGTCTTGACTTTTACATTAATATTTAAGTTATTTTATGGAAAGTCTTATACACAGAAAAATCTGAATGAACAGAACAGTTAAATTTTTTCAATTTAAAAATTATGTTAGGTATTTATAACATTAAAATAATATTTATAATAACATTACAACTAATAATTACAAAACAACCCCCCCCCCCCTTTGTGAAACAAACAATGTTAAAAACATTTTTTATCTTATCTAAATAATATTAAATGTAACTTGTTTCTTCTTTATTTGGTTTGTTGGGTTACCATATGTATGTACTGTCTGTGTATGCAGGTTTAAGTTGAATCAATTTCCCGCAATTCCCCGAATTATATTACTGTTTTTAATTTTAAAAACTTTTTCATTTCTTAAAACTACAAGAAATGGCCCTTCAAGTTCATTAGAAACAAATGATCGCGAGGAGTTACTGTGATGAACGATTTTACTTCTTGCTTCTGAGATGTTCTCTTAAAATTTTTAGAGTACTGTCCGTTTCTATTTTGTCTCTATTGTGGTAACGGACGATTAATTCACCCGGAACTCTTTTAATGTTTGACCATAAACCACTGAGATAGGGGAACACTTCGAATCTTCTTTAACCGCCGCAGTACGTAAACCTAGTAAAAGTGAAGGTAATTGTTCAGTCCAGTTTGTTGTACATTTACAAGCAATGATTGATAATTTAAACAAATCTTCACCGACAGTACTCCATCTGCCTACCATCCAACTAACTATCAAGCATCTTCCGAATCAACACAATGCTTATTCCATACATGTAAAAGGAGCATCCCCTAAACGTTAGTTTAGTTTAAAAAAATGTCAAATTGCCAAAATAAAACGAATTAGACAGCAATGGCAATGACACCTTAATAGTAGTGTCAATGAAAAAATATTTAAATACTATCGAAAACCATCATCAGCCAGTTCAAAACTATCGATAGCCACGATAGTTTATGAACCCTTAATTCTCAACTAGAATGTTCATCAAGAAGTATATATCATAAAGAGATATTATAGGCGAATAAGTTGAATAAGCTGAGAAATTATACGCGGTGTGCTATAGCAGAAGATACAAAATATGTCAGCTACATTGAAAGCAAAGTTGAAAGGCACTGATATGAGTAAATTGAATTGAACTCGTACTCAGAGAGTTTTTCAATGCACGTGAATTATTGATAAGGCGAAACCACCATGAAGGACAATTTGAATTGCTTTTAACCGAGGCTAGTGTTATGCCTTAACCTTGGAAAGCTTTTCCAGCCCTTAGGTGTTGCTGTCCCTTTAATTCCACATTTTCCACAATTTAGCTGTGGGTTTTTAGTTTTCCATAATTCTTAAATTTAGGAAAGAACAAAGAAAGTGAAAAGAACCATGCCCGAGCCCGGATTCGAACCAGGGACCTCTGGGTTGATAGTTTAGTGCACTCTCCACTAGACTACAAAGGCCGAAAAACATGGAACAATGGATGAAGCTTACAATTCTCCAAAACGCAAGCGTTCAAACAAAAATCTTCGTAGTTCAGCTAAAACTACTGATATAGCCATGCCATCGCCTAATAAAAATACTGTTCTACCTTCTACTGTAATTGTTTCCCTAATGTGAACATACAGCTTGAAGATCAATCAATTGGAGCTGTCAATATTGATCAAATGACTGATAATATCGCACCAACTAATCAGATTTCCCCTTCTGTTGAAGCAATAGCAATCATAGAGGATAATGCTGATTCTCCTCGCGTTTCTGGCACAAAAAAAACTTACGCTGAAACTTGTTTTGCCTCAAATGTGGTCCCTGCACCTTCTCAAGTTATTTCGGTTTCTACAGGAGCGATACCGAAACAAATATCGAAAAGCAGTATCAAAGCCCCTGTTCATAAAGAACTTGTGGTCCTTCAACCTGCAAAATCTATATTTGTTTCTCGTTTTGTAGCTGATACATCCGGTGAAGACGTGTTATTCTATATTAACTCTAAGCTGAATGTTGTAAATAAAAATATCTCTGTTTACAAATTCAATTTTTCATACGAACGTGTTACGTCCTCTTTTAAATATCTTTGCCTGGTGATCTTTTTGACATGGTATTGGATCAAAAGTTTTGGCCTGACAATACGATGGTGCCTGAATTTATTCCTAGACCTCGGCCTACAACTTCCTTGGTTACTTTACCGGTTCTTAATAAGAATCAAAAAAACTAGATTGTTGCTTTCAGTTCCTTATCCTTTACCAAAACGTTCGTGGCATTAACACAAAACTAAATAATATATTAATTTTGAGTCACAACATTCACTTTAATATAATTGCTTTTAGTGAGACATGGCTGAAACCTAACACTATAAATACTGAAATTCTGTGCAACAAATTTAACATATACCGCAAAGAGAGAAACTCCATTCCTGGTATTTGCTCTAAAGGCGGGGGTGTGTTGATTGCAGTCAAAGCGACACATTTCTCTGAAGAGTTATTAATTCCAGAATCCTTGGACATTGAATTCTGTTGTGTTCATGTTAAGTTTGGTTCCTTGAGCCTTTTTATTACATGCTCATATATTCCTCCCCTTTCTACCTTAGAAGTTTATAGCAAACATTTGGCTTCTATTAGTAAAGTTTGCTCAAAACTGCAATCTAATGATCATATTTTAATAACTGGAGATTTTAACCTGGCAAACGTTTCTTGGAACTGCTGTTCTGAAATTCCCGGGATATTTTTTCCTTCGTCTGAAAATAAATCCGATAATTACTTTTTAAACGAGCTCTCAATCCAAGGTCTGTTCCAACTTAACTGCATCTTTGGCAAAAATAATCGTTTGCTTGATCTGGTGTTTTTTGATGACAGCAATATCGTTTCTGTGTCTAAATCAGATCCTCTGGTTACACTCGAAGATTCTCATCATCCAACATTAGAAATTATTTAAAATTTTCCAAAACCATCTGTGCAGTACTATGATTCTCAACCGCCTATTGAGTTTAACTTTAAAAAAACAAACTACGTGATTTTGAAGAATAACTTGTCTAATATAAACTGGAATTCTATTCTAAATATTAATACAAAAAGTTTATTTATTTATTTGTTTTTTATTTATTTATTTATTCGATTGCTAAACCTTAACAGGTCTTATAGCAAATTTAAAATTATAAAACAAGATATTTAATATTATTCAAAAATATAAAGTACGATTTTGATTGAAATCATGTATTATTAACAAACTAAAAAGTTTTAATAAATTGCTTAAAGCATATAATTTTATTAAAGTATATAAAAAAATAGTTAAGTCAAATCAATAATATCAGACAGCATAGCAGGGTTGCGTTTTCAAGACAAACAAGGTCAAGTTAGCAACAATTTTTGTATCCGGACATCGGCGGAATCGTGTGACAAACAAGGTCTCATACCCAATAAAACACCACTCCAATAAGTATATATATAATATATATCGTTCCATCTTCCTGAAGCCGGAGGGATCCTGGCTTGACAGGGTGGTTACTCGACAAACTAGGTCAACTTCACCAAACCAATTTTCATAAAACAAGGAAAACCAGTTGCAAACGCAGGCATCAAGACAAACTAGGTCTTATGTAATATATTAATATGAGTGGCCGATAAGACCTAGTTTGTCTTGATGCCTGCGTTTGCAACTGGTTTTCTTTGTTTTATGAAAATTGGTTTGGTGAAGTTGACCTAGTTTGTCGAGTAACCACCCTGTCAAGCCAGGATCCCTCCACTAACTTTGGAGGGCCGATACACCCATGCCAGTGGTCCACCCCCTGGAACCCCCTGGGGGCTCCCCATGCAAACATTTAAAAAAAATTTTCATTTTTGGCACTTTCCCCCAGGGGGTTCCAAGGAGTGTGCCACTGGCATGAGTGGATCGGCCCTCCAAAGTTAGTGGGGGTCAGTCATACATTTGGACTCGATTGGGGCACTCTAAATGGGTCAAAGAGGGATTTTTCAAAATTCGACCCTACGGCACAAAAGTCAAAAATTGGGGCATCAGAATTCGTTTTAGAGGTATAGTTCCTCGGGCAAAGTTTCTTATTTTGATCCCGAAAATACGATTTTCACTGAGCGATGGGCGATTTTTAAATCGACCCGCACTAATTTTGATATCTTTATTATTTATATTTTTAAAACCGTTTTAAAATCGAAAATTTCTTATAAAATTACGTAGTTGTTGATTTAACTCGTCAAGTGCTGAAAAAATCGTTTTTTTTAACGGTAAAATTAAATTTTGGGGGTGTATTAGCAATTTTAAGTATGGTGTCATATTATACTCGACCGGATCTACAACCTGTGCTGTCACTTTAAAAGTACATTTTCCCTGTAGCACCTTGTTTTTGTTCTTAACGTTTCTTTTAAAATATTGGGGCTATAAACAGCATTTAAGGATATAAGTGGGAAAAACCGAAACATTTTGTTATATATTTTCTATAAAAATAGTGATAGCATTATTTATTAAAATATCAATTTTTCAACAAAACCATCTTAGATGCATGCCACCATTGATCATCCGTAACTTTCGCAATTCTTTAGACACAAGAAAGTTTTATATACTTTCTTTCTTGCTCTTCATCTCTTAGAAGACGTTAGCAATTTTTAAATTTATTCAAAAACAGTAAAAAAATGTTATACCCAAAATCAATGAGGCCGGATATTACTATTAAAAATGTGTTTTTTATTGTTTATATAATATTAACCTTTTCTAACCATTGTTTGGAATTGTTTTATTCAACTTGAAGGTCCCGATGCTGAAGATATTCACTTACCTCAGCTCAGAATATAATCGTCCAGAAAATGGAGAAATTGCTTCCTGTTCCTGAATGTAGCAACGATTCTAGAAAATATATTATTTACTCCTTTCCAAATTGCCCTATTCGACGCCAACAATGGATCGAAGTTTGCGTCTTGGTTGATGATGACCACACACAATTATTTATCTGCGAAAAGCATTTTCCGGAGAGCGAAGTGGGTGCGTGGAAAGTTAAAAACAATGCGTTTCCAGTTTATGAAATTCCACACAATTCACCTGTGGTGATTGAAAATGTGGAAAATATTTACACTGAAAAACAAACTTTTGAAAATTGTTAAGAATATTGCAAAGATACAAATTATTATATGAAAGAAAAAATGCAGATGCAAACATGCATCAAGAAATTTTGCATCAAAACGCTCAACAGCAACTAATAAATAAAATAAATTTTCTTGAGCTTCAAATTGAATTCTTAAAATATCCAACTTTTACTAGAGTTTTTAATATTTTTTATTTTTAATTTTATTTTACTAATAATTTTGATCCTTAATTCATACCCAATGAAATACTGACCTACTTCAGTTTGCAATGGGCCCCAGGACTATTTCTCAAACAATTCTCTTATGCTTTTTTCATATTGTTGAGACGGTCGCGTTTTTGAAACTGTTAGGTTAACCTTCATCGAATGGCTTGAAGTTTTATTTCAACTTAACATCATTTTCTTTTCGACGATTTAAATTGCGAAAATTACAATTTTGTGTGAGCAAATACAATGACAATATTTAGCATGAAATTTTATCATGAACTTTTAGCATGGTTGGATCAGTGTTGTTGTATAGTTACAATCTATTGGGTTAAATCACTCCATAGAAGTAAAATATAAGGAAGCGGTGTAGTTGAAGTGAAATGAAGTATTTTACAAACACAGTGAAGTTGACACAAACACAAAAACATTCAAACAGGGTCGCATTCAGTTATGTAGTAAAGAAAGGCGTAAATTATTTTGTATTTTTTAGATGTATGCTTACTATGTAATTTTTATATAGCACCGTTACATAATATGTTGCGTTACCAATTTTTTTTACAGAGAAAAGCATTGCTAAAATAAAGTAAAACACATGAACTCAGAATAAAACTAAAACGACAAAAGTTACTGTTAATGATTTATTAATAATTCATTTCAAAAAACTATTTTTATAAATTATTTAATTGATATTAAAATAACACAAAAACCAAATAAATATATCAAATTAAACTCCATTAAAATAAATAGTTTTCTGAGCTTTTTCCGAACTGTCAGCTTTTAATTAGTTCTTTTATAAGGGTCCGCCAAATAACTTTTTTTTTGAAAATTCTATAAAAAAACTACTGGATATTTTCTCAAATTTCTTTTTTTATTTGAAAGTACAATCCTTCCGGTTAATAATGGAAAATAATTTCATTCAAATGGCTGCCTCGGCTGGCCATGCAGTAGCCTACACGATCGGTCCAATTTTTAAGCACATTATCGATTGTGTGCAGCTTTATTTCACCAATGGCTTCACGAATATTGTCCTTTAAAGCGTCAATTGTCTCTGGCTTGTCGGCGTAACACTTATCTTAGAGGGCACCCCACAAATAATAGTCCAACGGTGTCAATTCGCAGCTCCGAGGTGGCCAAACGACATCAGCTCTACGGCTGATAATGCGATCTTCAAAAACAGGGCGCAAAACATCGAGTGTAGCTTCGGCTGTGTGGCACGTAGCGCCGTCCTGTTGAAACCAAATGTTGCCAATATCCTCCTCTTCAATTTTTGTGAACAAAAATTCGTTCAACATGGCCCGATAACGATCGCCATTGACTGTAACGGCCACTCCTTGCTCTTTTTCGAAGAAAAATGGCCCAATTATGCCTCTGGACCAAAATCCGCACCAAACAGTGAGTCGTTTTGGGTGCAGCGGCTTTTCAATGTATGCGTGCGGGTTTTCTGTGCCCCAAATGCGACAATTTTGCTTGTTTACATACCCGCCAAGATCAAAATGAGCTTCATCTGAAAAGATGATTTTTTTGGCAAAATCGGCATCTTCTGTAAGTCGATCGCAGGCACACTTAGCGAAGCGAAAACGCATTGGATGGTCAGTTGGCTTCAACTCCTGAACCAATTGGACTTTGTATGACGTCATACCAAGGTCTTTATGCAAAATTCGTCTCAATGATGTCTCCGAAATGTTCAATTGTTGAGAACGACGGTGAATTGATGTTGATGGCGCTTCACGCACACTTTATGCCACAGCAGCAATATTCTCGGGTGTACGCACTGCATTTGGCTTTGCACGCTTTGGTTTATCGATGAGGATGCCAGTTTCTTTCACTTTTTTCACAAGATAACGAACATACGGAGCTGACGGTGCTTCTCTTCTTCCAAAATCCGTACGCAATTTTCGCACACATTCTGCAACATTACCATGATTTTCAAAGTAATGTCGCAATATTTTCCAGCGTTGTTCAAGCGTATACACAACCATATTCGTTCAGCGGAAGGATAAAACTAATTATCTGTCGAATCAGACATGAGCTAAGTGTTACCATTCACGAAATAAGCACTAGTTGAAAAAAAAACGTTAGATGGCGGACCCTTTATAAAAATACCTAGTTATAGTTTGTAACCTTGGGGCGCTAATCCACTTTAATTTCATGTCAAGTTTTCAAAGAAATTGAAAACAAATAAAAAACTATAGCTTATCCCAATATGAAAAAAAATTAAGGCCCTTACCACCCTAAATAATGAATGCGCTCATGAAGCAGAACTTGTGTTTTGACAGATGGTCTTGTTTTAAAAAATGGCGGGCAACAATTTTTTTTTGCTCGGCAAGGGCTTATGTCAAAAAATGACGCTCTATCTCGCTTCCTCAGCGACGAAAATTCCTTCTATACACGTATAGTGTGTGTGAGTAGAACAACATTTCCTTATCTTTTATTTCTATGAATCATTCAAACAACAAATTTTGTAGCTGGATTATTAAAGAGATCCTTGACTAAGAATATTGAAGATAGCAGGGTGAAATGAAACAAGAGTGCATACAAAAAGTTATGTTTAAAGCAATGTGCTAATTTCTCATTCATACAAAATCTTTTCATTTCACATTATTTTTTAACACATTTCCTCTTACTTTGACCAAATTTGCTGCAAACTATATTGTAAACAAAAAGCATGATACAATAAAAAATTCTTGTTTTTGTATTGAGAAGAAAAATATGAAATATAATAAAAATATTGCTTAAAATAAATTTGAAAATAAATATTTAGAATTCTTCGTTTTAAAAAAGAAAAAATATTAAGTAAAATATAGTTGAAATATTGCTTAAAAAAATTTTAAAATAAATATTTAGAATTATTCTTTCGTATTAAGAAGAAAAAGATAAAATATAATTAAAATTTAATAAAAATATTGGTTAAAAAAATGTTTGAGCTACGGCCGTTTGAATTTGTTTATGTTTTTATTTTTATTTTTATTTTCGATATTTCGACTTAATTTTTAAGTCATCATCAGGATCTGAAGGAAAGTAACAATATTAAACAAAATTGCAAAAACTTTTTAAAATACATTACATAAAATTATAAACTGTGTCACAGATATATTATTGTCAGTCTGCTATATTATTGTGAACTAAATTTTTGTTTGATGAGATGTTTGTGTATGTGAGCGCAATTTTCTGTGTCGGATTTGAAGTTGAGTCGTTTGTATGGTGGAGTGTTTATAATATGAAGCATTTCAATTGTATATCGTCTGGTGTAATTTTTCTCATGTTGTACAATTTTTGTCTCTTCAAAAGCTGTACGGTGGCCATTTTGAATGCAGTGGGCTGCAAGTGCTGTTTTGGTTTCGTTGTTTGATTTTAAGTCCAATTTATGTGCAGCTAATCTTGTCCTTAGTTTTGATTTTGTCGTGCCAACATATACTTGTTCGCATATGTTGGTCTCGTCTCCTTTGCATGCGATTTGGTGAACGACATTCGCCTTGTCCATGTTTTCCACTTTACTTTTTGTTTGGCTATAGATGGTTTTTAGTGTGTTGTTAGTTTTAGAAGCTAGTATCTATATATTTGTTTTTGTAGTACGTGTCAGTTTTTTTTTTAATTTTTCTGTAAAGCCGTGTATGTCGTGTTATGTTGGTGGGGTGACTCGTGATTTCTCTTATTAGGCGGTTAACTGTTCTTTCCGGAAAACTGTTCCTGGCTAGTATTTGTCTTATGCGTGTTTTATTGTATTTGTGAAAAATTCTATCACTGGTGCTGAATACTCTACGAATAAAATTTTTGGCAGTATTTATAATAGTCTTTTTTGGATGCTTTGAGTTTCCTGACGACATAGGTTTCTGGTACCAGTCTATCTTGATGGTATTATTTTTCCTTATAACCAGTGCATCTAAATATGGTAGTGTTCCTTCGTTTTTTTCTTCTTTTGTAAATTTTATGTATCTGTGGCATGAGTTAAGTGTTTTCATATTTGGTAGTCCGTAAATTCGAGGTATTGTCGCAGAATATGTTGTTAATTTATGTTTTTCTTGTATTGTTATTAGTTCTTTTTTTAACAAAGATTCCACCAATTTGTTGTTTTTTTGTTGTAGAGTAGCTGTCGGGTCTTTTCTGATCGGCCTATATGTCCATCCATATCTTAATATTAAGCGCATTTTCTCTTCGTACTCATTTCTGTTCATTGCCACTGTCTTGTTACCTTTGTCCGATTCAACAATGATAGCATTGGAATTTTCTCTTAAGAAATCTTTGGTAGCCTTTACTGTGTTCGTAACGTAGGTGTCCCTCTCTGTTGGCTGCGTTCTGTTCTCTAAGATGTTTTTGCATTAGTGTTGTTAGTTTTATCCTCGCCGTTTCTTGGTCGTCTTTTTCAGTTAATGTTCGTATACAGTCTTCGCCTTCAGCAATAATGTTAAAAAGTGGAAAATGTTTTCGTGTAACTGGTAGTGCAAATTTCGGCCCGTGTGCCAGCAGCCACTGTGTTTCGTTTGGAATTGTTTTTTCCGTTCTGTTCACAAACCAATCAGTGTTTTTTTCAATTTTAAGTTGTTGTATTTGCTCTTCTCTTAGCTTTTATAATTTTTGCTGTTGTCTATTCGTCGTTTGCTGAGTGTCATGTGATGCTAGAGTGTCATTGCTCGTTTGAATGTATGCGGAGTCTGTGAGGTCCATTGTTTTTGTTATGAAATCGTTCATTTTTTGCGTTTGTGTCTCGGTGTCTTTGAGTATTTTATTTTTGTGAGAAATAAGTAGATTTAATATTTTTTGCTGGTAATGCCTGTTGTGCTTTTCTATTATTCTTGTAATATGTAGAGGGAGTCTGTTGTTGTGTGTCAAAAATATTTTAAGTGTGCTTTTAGTCATATTCTCAATAAATTTTGGCATAATTTTTACACTTAACTAAAAATTCAATTGAACATTTTAAATTTGTTTTTACTTTTTCCATTTTTCTCTGTCTGTTGATAATTTTGCTTATGTTATTTCCATATTTTTCCTTCAATAGTGTGGAGTTAAGTATTGGGGGTTGGAATTAATTTTAAAGGTTTTTTTTCGGTTTTTGAGCATTTATTTAGAAACAACGGTACAATGTATATTATTCAAAGTATTGTCCATCGTTAGCTACAACATTTTCCCATCTTTCTGGCAGCATATGGATTCCGCGCCGGAAGAACGATTCGTCTTTTGAGCCAATCCACGAATCGACCCATTTTTTGGTATCCTCGTAAGAAGTGAAGCGCTGCTCAGCCAAGCCATGCGTCATCGATCTGAATAGGTGGTAGTCGGAAGGGGATATGTCTGGGCTATAGGGCGGGTGGGGTAGAACATCCCAATTCAGCGCCTCCAACGTTTCCTTGACGGTTCTTGCAACATGTGGCCGTGCGTTGTCATGTTGAAAAACCACTTTGTCGTGTCTTTTGGCATATTCCGGCCGTTTAACCTTTAATGCTCGGCTCAATTGCATCAATTGTTGTTGGTAGCGTTTCCCAGTGATGGTTTCGTTAGGTTTTAGCAGCTCATAGTACACGACACCCTTCTGATCCCACCAAATACACAGCATAACCAGTTAGTACCTTTATCTGGCGTGCTCTCTTTGATTGATGTGTTGTTGTAATCGGCCTTCTTAAGATTTAATTTTCTTAATTTGTTTAATTGCTACGGCCGTAGCTCAAAACAATTAAGAAAATTAAATCTTAAGAAGGCCGATTACAACACGTTAAAAAAATGTTTAAAATAAATGTGTACAACTGTTCTTTTTGTATTGAAAAGAAAAAGATAAAATATAATTAAAATACAATAAAAATATTGACTAAAAAATTTTTTGAAATAAAGTTTTACAATTCTTTCAATAATTATGATCAAATATTTGCCTTAATTAAATCAAATAAAATAAAAAGAAAATTGTAACAAATAAATGCAGTAATAAATGAATGAAATCTGGTGTTCTATCTAATCGGCTTAAATAGAATAGAATAGAATAGAATAGAATAGAATAGAATAGAATAGAATAGAATAGAATAGAATAGAATAGAATAGAATAGAATAGAATAGAATAGAATAGAATAGAATAGAATAGAATAGAATAGAATAGAATAGAATAGAATAGAATAGAATAGAATAGAATAGAATAGAATAGAATAGAATAGAATAGAATAGAATAGAATAGAATAGAATAGAATAGAATAGAATAGAATAGAATAGAATAGAATAGAATAGAATAGAATAGAATAGAATAGAATAGAATAGAATAGAATAGAATAGAATAGAATAGAATAGAATAGAATAGAATAGAATAGAATAGAATAGAATAGAATAGAATAGAATAGAATAGAATAGAATAGAATAGAATAGAATAGAATAGAATAGAATAGAATAGAATAGAATAGAATAGAATAGAATAGAATAGAATAGAATAGAATAGAATAGAATAGAATAGAATAGAATAGAATAGAATAGAATAGAATAGAATAGAATAGAATAGAATAGAATAGAATAGAATAGAATAGAATAGAATAGAATAGAATAGAATAGAATAGAATAGAATAGAATAGAATAGAATAGAATAGAATAGAATAGAATAGAATAGAATAGAATAGAATAGAATAGAATAGAATAGAATAGAATAGAATAGAATAGAATAGAATAGAATAGAATAGAATAGAATAGAATAGAATAGAATAGAATAGAATAGAATAGAATAGAATAGAATAGAATAGAATAGAATAGAATAGAATAGAATAGAATAGAATAGAATAGAATAGAATAGAATAGAATAGAATAGAATAGAATAGAATAGAATAGAATAGAATAGAATAGAATAGAATAGAATAGAATAGAATAGAATAGAATAGAATAGAATAGAATAGAATAGAATAGAATAGAATAGAATAGAATAGAATAGAATAGAATAGAATAGAATAGAATAGAATAGAATAGAATAGAATAGAATAGAATAGAATAGAATAGAATAGAATAGAATAGAATAGAATAGAATAGAATAGAATAGAATAGAATAGAATAGAATAGAATAGAATAGAATAGAATAGAATAGAATAGAATAGAATAGAATAGAATAGAATAGAATAGAATAGAATAGAATAGAATAGAATAGAATAGAATAGAATAGAATAGAATAGAATAGAATAGAATAGAATAGAATAGAATAGAATAGAATAGAATAGAATAGAATAGAATAGAATAGAATAGAATAGAATAGAATAGAATAGAATAGAATAGAATAGAATAGAATAGAATAGAATAGAATAGAATAGAATAGAATAGAATAGAATAGAATAGAATAGAATAGAATAGAATAGAATAGAATAGAATAGAATAGAATAGAATAGAATAGAATAGAATAGAATAGAATAGAATAGAATAGAATAGAATAGAATAGAATAGAATAGAATAGAATAGAATAGAATAGAATAGAATAGAATAGAATAGAATAGAATAGAATAGAATAGAATAGAATAGAATAGAATAGAATAGAATAGATAGAATAGAATAGAATAGAATAGAATAGAATAGAATAGAATAGAATAGAATAGAATAGAATAGAATAGAATAGAATAGAATAGAATAGAATAGAATAGAATAGAATAGAATAGAATAGAATAGAATAGAATAGAATAGAATAGAATAGAATAGAATAGAATAGAATAGAATAGAATAGAATAGAATAGAATAGAATAGAATAGAATAGAATAGAATAGAATAGAATAGAATAGAATAGAATAGAATAGAATAGAATAGAATAGAATAGAATAGAATAGAATAGAATAGAATAGAATAGAATAGAATAGAATAGAATAGAATAGAATAGAATAGAATAGAATAGAATAGAATAGAATAGAATAGAATAGAATAGAAATAGAATAGAATAGAATAGAATAGAATAGAATAGAATAGAATAGAATAGAATAGAATAGAATAGAATAGAATAGAATAGAATAGAATAGAATAGAATAGAATAGAATAGAATAGAATAGAATAGAATAGAATAGAATAGAATAGAATAGAATAGAATAGAATAGAATAGAATAGAATAGAATAGAATAGAATAGAATAGAATAGAATAGAATAGAATAGAATAGAATAGAATAGAATAGAATAGAATAGAATAGAATAGAATAGAATAGAATAGAATAGAATAGAATAGAATAGAATAGAATAGAATAGAATAGAATAGAATAGAATAGAATAGAATAGAATAGAATAGAATAGAATAGAATAGAATAGAATAGAATAGAATAGAATAGATAGAATAGAATAGATAGAATAGAATAGAATAGAATAGAATAGAATAGAATAGTAGAATAGAATAGAATAGAATAGAATAGAATAGAATAGAATAGAATAGAATAGAATAGAATAGAATAGAATAGAATAGAATAGAATAGAATAGAATAGATAGAATAGAATAGAATAGAATAGAATAGAATAGAATAGAATAGAATAGAATAGAATAGAATAGAATAGAAGAATAGAATAGAATAGAATAGAAGAATAGAATAGAATAGAATAGAATAGAATAGAATAGAATAGAATAGAATAGAATAGAATAGAATAGAATAGAATAGAATAGAATAGAATAGAATAGAATAGAATAGAATAGAATAGAATAGAATAGAATAGAATAGAATAGAATAGAATAGAATAGAATAGAATAGAATAGAATAGAATAGAATAGAATAGAATAGAATAGAATAGAATAGAATAGAATAGAATAGAATAGAATAGAATAGAATAGAATAGAATAGAATAGAATAGAATAGAATAGAATAGAATAGAATAGAATAGAATAAATAGAATAGAATAGAATAGAATAGAATAGAATAGAATAGAATAGAATAGAATAGAATAGAATAGAATAGAATAGAATAGAATAGAATAGAATAGAATAGAATAGAATAGAATAGAATAGAATAGAATAGAATAGAATAGAATAGAATAGAATAGAATAGAATAGAATAGAATAGAATAGAATAGAATAGAATAGAATAGAATAGAATAGAATAGAATAGAATAGAATAGAATAGAATAGAATAGAATAGAATAGAATAGAATAGAATAGAATAGAATAGAATAGAATAGAATAGAATAGAATAGAATAGAATAGAATAGAATAGAATAGAATAGAATAGAATAGAATAGAATAGAATAGAATAGAATAGAATAGAATAGAATAGAATAGAATAGAATAGAATAGAATAGAATAGAATAGAATAGAATAGAATAGAATAGAATAGAATAGAATAGAATAGAATAGAATAGAATAGAATAGAATAGAATAGAATAGAATAGAATAGAATAGAATAGAATAGAATAGAATAGAATAGAATAGAATAGAATAGAATAGAATAGAATAGAATAGAATAGAATAGAATAGAATAGAATAGAATAGAATAGAATAGAATAGAATAGAATAGAATAGAATAGAATAGAATAGAATAGAATAGAATAGAATAGAATAGAATAGAATAGAATAGAATAGAATAGAATAGAATAGAATAGAATAGAATAGAATAGAATAGAATAGAATAGAATAGAATAGAATAGAATAGAATAGAATAGAATAGAATAGAATAGAATAGAATAGAATAGAATAGAATAGAATAGAATAGAATAGAATAGAATAGAATAGAATAGAATAGAATAGAATAGAATAGAATAGAATAGAATAGAATAGAATAGAATAGAATAGAATAGAATAGAATAGAATAGAATAGAATAGAATAGAATAGAATAGAATAGAATAGAATAGAATAGAATAGAATAGAATAGAATAGAATAGAATAGAATAGAATAGAATAGAATAGAATAGAATAGAATAGAATAGATAGAATAGAATAGAATAGAATAGAATAGAATAGAATAGAATAGAATAGAATAGAATAGAATAGAATAGAATAGAATAGAATAGAATAGAATAGAATAGAATAGAATAGAATAGAATAGAATAGAATAGAATAGAATAGAATAGAATAGAATAGAATAGAATAGAATAGAATAGAATAGAATAGAATAGAATAGAATAGAATAGAATAGAATAGAATAGAATAGAATAGAATAGAATAGAATAGAATAGAATAGAATAGAATAGAATAGAATAGAATAGAATAGAATAGAATAGAATAGAATAGAATAGAATAGAATAGAATAGAATAGAATAGAATAGAATAGAATAGAATAGAATAGAATAGAATAGAATAGAATAGAATAGAATAGAATAGAATAGAATAGAATAGAATAGAATAGAATAGAATAGAATAGAATAGAATAGAATAGAATAGAATAGAATAGAATAGAATAGAATAGAATAGAATAGAATAGAATAGAATAGAATAGAATAGAATAGAATAGAATAGAATAGAATAGAATAGAATAGAATAGAATAGAATAGAATAGAATAGAATAGAATAGAATAGAATAGAATAGAATAGAATAGAATAGAATAGAATAGAATAGAATAGAATAGAATAGAATAGAATAGAATAGAATAGAATAGAATAGAATAGAATAGAATAGAATAGAATAGAATAGAATAGAATAGAATAGAATAGAATAGAATAGAATAGAATAGAATAGAATAGAATAGAATAGAATAGAATAGAATAGAATAGAATAGAATAGAATAGAATAGAATAGAATAGAATAGAATAGAATAGAATAGAATAGAATAGAATAGAATAGAATAGAATAGAATAGAATAGAATAGAATAGAATAGAATAGAATAGAATAGAATAGAATAGAATAGAATAGAATAGAATAGAATAGAATAGAATAGAATAGAATAGAATAGAATAGAATAGAATAGAATAGAATAGAATAGAATAGAATAGAATAGAATAGAATAGAATAGAATAGAATAGAATAGAATAGAATAGAATAGAATAGAATAGAATAGAATAGAATAGAATAGAATAGAATAGAATAGAATAGAATAGAATAGAATAGAATAGAATAGAATAGAATAGAATAGAATAGAATAGAATAGAATAGAATAGAATAGAATAGAATAGAATAGAATAGAATAGAATAGAATAGAATAGAATAGAATAGAATAGAATAGAATAGAATAGAATAGAATAGAATAGAATAGAATAGAATAGAATAGAATAGAATAGAATAGAATAGAATAGAATAGAATAGAATAGAATAGAATAGAATAGAATAGAATAGAATAGAATAGAATAGAATAGAATAGAATAGAATAGAATAGAATAGAATAGAATAGAATAGAATAGAATAGAATAGAATAGAATAGAATAGAATAGAATAGAATAGAATAGAATAGAATAGAATAGAATAGAATAGAATAGAATAGAATAGAATAGAATAGAATAGAATAGAATAGAATAGAATAGAATAGAATAGAATAGAATAGAATAGAATAGAATAGAATAGAATAGAATAGAATAGAATAGAATAGAATAGAATAGAATAGAATAGAATAGAATAGAATAGAATAGAATAGAATAGAATAGAATAGAATAGAATAGAATAGAATAGAATAGAATAGAATAGAATAGAATAGAATAGAATAGAATAGAATAGAATAGAATAGAATAGAATAGAATAGAATAGAATAGAATAGAATAGAATAGAATAGAATAGAATAGAATAGAATAGAATAGAATAGAATAGAATAGAATAGAATAGAATAGAATAGAATAGAATAGAATAGAATAGAATAGAATAGAATAGAATAGAATAGAATAGAATAGAATAGAATAGAATAGAATAGAATAGAATAGAATAGAATAGAATAGAATAGAATAGAATAGAATAGAATAGAATAGAATAGAATAGAATAGAATAGAATAGAATAGAATAGAATAGAATAGAATAGAATAGAATAGAATAGAATAGAATAGAATAGAATAGAATAGAATAGAATAGAATAGAATAGAATAGAATAGAATAGAATAGAATAGAATAGAATAGAATAGAATAGAATAGAATAGAATAGAATAGAATAGAATAGAATAGAATAGAATAGAATAGAATAGAATAGAATAGAATAGAATAGAATAGAATAGAATAGAATAGAATAGAATAGAATAGAATAGAATAGAATAGAATAGAATAGAATAGAATAGAATAGAATAGAATAGAATAGAATAGAATAGAATAGAATAGAATAGAATAGAATAGAATAGAATAGAATAGAATAGAATAGAATAGAATAGAATAGAATAGAATAGAATAGAATAGAATAGAATAGAATAGAATAGAATAGAATAGAATAGAATAGAATAGAATAGAATAGAATAGAATAGAATAGAATAGAATAGAATAGAATAGAATAGAATAGAATAGAATAGAATAGAATAGAATAGAATAGAATAGAATAGAATAGAATAGAATAGAATAGAATAGAATAGAATAGAATAGAATAGAATAGAATAGAATAGAATAGAATAGAATAGAATAGAATAGAATAGAATAGAATAGAATAGAATAGAATAGAATAGAATAGAATAGAATAGAATAGAATAGAATAGAATAGAATAGAATAGAATAGAATAGAATAGAATAGAATAGAATAGAATAGAATAGAATAGAATAGAATAGAATAGAATAGAATAGAATAGAATAGAATAGAATAGAATAGAATAGAATAGAATAGAATAGAATAGAATAGAATAGAATAGAATAGAATAGAATAGAATAGAATAGAATAGAATAGAATAGAATAGAATAGAATAGAATAGAATAGAATAGAATAGAATAGAATAGAATAGAATAGAATAGAATAGAATAGAATAGAATAGAATAGAATAGAATAGAATAGAATAGAATAGAATAGAATAGAATAGAATAGAATAGAATAGAATAGAATAGAATAGAATAGAATAGAATAGAATAGAATAGAATAGAATAGAATAGAATAGAATAGAATAGAATAGAATAGAATAGAATAGAATAGAATAGAATAGAATAGAATAGAATAGAATAGAATAGAATAGAATAGAATAGAATAGAATAGAATAGAATAGAATAGAATAGAATAGAATAGAATAGAATAGAATAGAATAGAATAGAATAGAATAGAATAGAATAGAATAGAATAGAATAGAATAGAATAGAATAGAATAGAATAGAATAGAATAGAATAGAATAGAATAGAATAGAATAGAATAGAATAGAATAGAATAGAATAGAATAGAATAGAATAGAATAGAATAGAATAGAATAGAATAGAATAGAATAGAATAGAATAGAATAGAATAGAATAGAATAGAATAGAATAGAATAGAATAGAATAGAATAGAATAGAATAGAATAGAATAGAATAGAATAGAATAGAATAGAATAGAATAGAATAGAATAGAATAGAATAGAATAGAATAGAATAGAATAGAATAGAATAGAATAGAATAGAATAGAATAGAATAGAATAGAATAGAATAGAATAGAATAGAATAGAATAGAATAGAATAGAATAGAATAGAATAGAATAGAATAGAATAGAATAGAATAGAATAGAATAGAATAGAATAGAATAGAATAGAATAGAATAGAATAGAATAGAATAGAATAGAATAGAATAGAATAGAATAGAATAGAATAGAATAGAATAGAATAGAATAGAATAGAATAGAATAGAATAGAATAGAATAGAATAGAATAGAATAGAATAGAATAGAATAGAATAGAATAGAATAGAATAGAATAGAATAGAATAGAATAGAATAGAATAGAATAGAATAGAATAGAATAGAATAGAATAGAATAGAATAGAATAGAATAGAATAGAATAGAATAGAATAGAATAGAATAGAATAGAATAGAATAGAATAGAATAGAATAGAATAGAATAGAATAGAATAGAATAGAATAGAATAGAATAGAATAGAATAGAATAGAATAGAATAGAATAGAATAGAATAGAATAGAATAGAATAGAATAGAATAGAATAGAATAGAATAGAATAGAATAGAATAGAATAGAATAGAATAGAATAGAATAGAATAGAATAGAATAGAATAGAATAGAATAGAATAGAATAGAATAGAATAGAATAGAATAGAATAGAATAGAATAGAATAGAATAGAATAGAATAGAATAGAATAGAATAGAATAGAATAGAATAGAATAGAATAGAATAGAATAGAATAGAATAGAATAGAATAGAATAGAATAGAATAGAATAGAATAGAATAGAATAGAATAGAATAGAATAGAATAGAATAGAATAGAATAGAATAGAATAGAATAGAATAGAATAGAATAGAATAGAATAGAATAGAATAGAATAGAATAGAATAGAATAGAATAGAATAGAATAGAATAGAATAGAATAGAATAGAATAGAATAGAATAGAATAGAATAGAATAGAATAGAATAGAATAGAATAGAATAGAATAGAATAGAATAGAATAGAATAGAATAGAATAGAATAGAATAGAATAGAATAGAATAGAATAGAATAGAATAGAATAGAATAGAATAGAATAGAATAGAATAGAATAGAATAGAATAGAATAGAATAGAATAGAATAGAATAGAATAGAATAGAATAGAATAGAATAGAATAGAATAGAATAGAATAGAATAGAATAGAATAGAATAGAATAGAATAGAATAGAATAGAATAGAATAGAATAGAATAGAATAGAATAGAATAGAATAGAATAGAATAGAATAGAATAGAATAGAATAGAATAGAATAGAATAGAATAGAATAGAATAGAATAGAATAGAATAGAATAGAATAGAATAGAATAGAATAGAATAGAATAGAATAGAATAGAATAGAATAGAATAGAATAGAATAGAATAGAATAGAATAGAATAGAATAGAATAGAATAGAATAGAATAGAATAGAATAGAATAGAATAGAATAGAATAGAATAGAATAGAATAGAATAGAATAGAATAGAATAGAATAGAATAGAATAGAATAGAATAGAATAGAATAGAATAGAATAGAATAGAATAGAATAGAATAGAATAGAATAGAATAGAATAGAATAGAATAGAATAGAATAGAATAGAATAGAATAGAATAGAATAGAATAGAATAGAATAGAATAGAATAGAATAGAATAGAATAGAATAGAATAGAATAGAATAGAATAGAATAGAATAGAATAGAATAGAATAGAATAGAATAGAATAGAATAGAATAGAATAGAATAGAATAGAATAGAATAGAATAGAATAGAATAGAATAGAATAGAATAGAATAGAATAGAATAGAATAGAATAGAATAGAATAGAATAGAATAGAATAGAATAGAATAGAATAGAATAGAATAGAATAGAATAGAATAGAATAGAATAGAATAGAATAGAATAGAATAGAATAGAATAGAATAGAATAGAATAGAATAGAATAGAATAGAATAGAATAGAATAGAATAGAATAGAATAGAATAGAATAGAATAGAATAGAATAGAATAGAATAGAATAGAATAGAATAGAATAGAATAGAATAGAATAGAATAGAATAGAATAGAATAGAATAGAATAGAATAGAATAGAATAGAATAGAATAGAATAGAATAGAATAGAATAGAATAGAATAGAATAGAATAGAATAGAATAGAATAGAATAGAATAGAATAGAATAGAATAGAATAGAATAGAATAGAATAGAATAGAATAGAATAGAATAGAATAGAATAGAATAGAATAGAATAGAATAGAATAGAATAGAATAGAATAGAATAGAATAGAATAGAATAGAATAGAATAGAATAGAATAGAATAGAATAGAATAGAATAGAATAGAATAGAATAGAATAGAATAGAATAGAATAGAATAGAATAGAATAGAATAGAATAGAATAGAATAGAATAGAATAGAATAGAATAGAATAGAATAGAATAGAATAGAATAGAATAGAATAGAATAGAATAGAATAGAATAGAATAGAATAGAATAGAATAGAATAGAATAGAATAGAATAGAATAGAATAGAATAGAATAGAATAGAATAGAATAGAATAGAATAGAATAGAATAGAATAGAATAGAATAGAATAGAATAGAATAGAATAGAATAGAATAGAATAGAATAGAATAGAATAGAATAGAATAGAATAGAATAGAATAGAATAGAATAGAATAGAATAGAATAGAATAGAATAGAATAGAATAGAATAGAATAGAATAGAATAGAATAGAATAGAATAGAATAGAATAGAATAGAATAGAATAGAATAGAATAGAATAGAATAGAATAGAATAGAATAGAATAGAATAGAATAGAATAGAATAGAATAGAATAGAATAGAATAGAATAGAATAGAATAGAATAGAATAGAATAGAATAGAATAGAATAGAATAGAATAGAATAGAATAGAATAGAATAGAATAGAATAGAATAGAATAGAATAGAATAGAATAGAATAGAATAGAATAGAATAGAATAGAATAGAATAGAATAGAATAGAATAGAATAGAATAGAATAGAATAGAATAGAATAGAATAGAATAGAATAGAATAGAATAGAATAGAATAGAATAGAATAGAATAGAATAGAATAGAATAGAATAGAATAGAATAGAATAGAATAGAATAGAATAGAATAGAATAGAATAGAATAGAATAGAATAGAATAGAATAGAATAGAATAGAATAGAATAGAATAGAATAGAATAGAATAGAATAGAATAGAATAGAATAGAATAGAATAGAATAGAATAGAATAGAATAGAATAGAATAGAATAGAATAGAATAGAATAGAATAGAATAGAATAGAATAGAATAGAATAGAATAGAATAGAATAGAATAGAATAGAATAGAATAGAATAGAATAGAATAGAATAGAATAGAATAGAATAGAATAGAATAGAATAGAATAGAATAGAATAGAATAGAATAGAATAGAATAGAATAGAATAGAATAGAATAGAATAGAATAGAATAGAATAGAATAGAATAGAATAGAATAGAATAGAATAGAATAGAATAGAATAGAATAGAATAGAATAGAATAGAATAGAATAGAATAGAATAGAATAGAATAGAATAGAATAGAATAGAATAGAATAGAATAGAATAGAATAGAATAGAATAGAATAGAATAGAATAGAATAGAATAGAATAGAATAGAATAGAATAGAATAGAATAGAATAGAATAGAATAGAATAGAATAGAATAGAATAGAATAGAATAGAATAGAATAGAATAGAATAGAATAGAATAGAATAGAATAGAATAGAATAGAATAGAATAGAATAGAATAGAATAGAATAGAATAGAATAGAATAGAATAGAATAGAATAGAATAGAATAGAATAGAATAGAATAGAATAGAATAGAATAGAATAGAATAGAATAGAATAGAATAGAATAGAATAGAATAGAATAGAATAGAATAGAATAGAATAGAATAGAATAGAATAGAATAGAATAGAATAGAATAGAATAGAATAGAATAGAATAGAATAGAATAGAATAGAATAGAATAGAATAGAATAGAATAGAATAGAATAGAATAGAATAGAATAGAATAGAATAGAATAGAATAGAATAGAATAGAATAGAATAGAATAGAATAGAATAGAATAGAATAGAATAGAATAGAATAGAATAGAATAGAATAGAATAGAATAGAATAGAATAGAATAGAATAGAATAGAATAGAATAGAATAGAATAGAATAGAATAGAATAGAATAGAATAGAATAGAATAGAATAGAATAGAATAGAATAGAATAGAATAGAATAGAATAGAATAGAATAGAATAGAATAGAATAGAATAGAATAGAATAGAATAGAATAGAATAGAATAGAATAGAATAGAATAGAATAGAATAGAATAGAATAGAATAGAATAGAATAGAATAGAATAGAATAGAATAGAATAGAATAGAATAGAATAGAATAGAATAGAATAGAATAGAATAGAATAGAATAGAATAGAATAGAATAGAATAGAATAGAATAGAATAGAATAGAATAGAATAGAATAGAATAGAATAGAATAGAATAGAATAGAATAGAATAGAATAGAATAGAATAGAATAGAATAGAATAGAATAGAATAGAATAGAATAGAATAGAATAGAATAGAATAGAATAGAATAGAATAGAATAGAATAGAATAGAATAGAATAGAATAGAATAGAATAGAATAGAATAGAATAGAATAGAATAGAATAGAATAGAATAGAATAGAATAGAATAGAATAGAATAGAATAGAATAGAATAGAATAGAATAGAATAGAATAGAATAGAATAGAATAGAATAGAATAGAATAGAATAGAATAGAATAGAATAGAATAGAATAGAATAGAATAGAATAGAATAGAATAGAATAGAATAGAATAGAATAGAATAGAATAGAATAGAATAGAATAGAATAGAATAGAATAGAATAGAATAGAATAGAATAGAATAGAATAGAATAGAATAGAATAGAATAGAATAGAATAGAATAGAATAGAATAGAATAGAATAGAATAGAATAGAATAGAATAGAATAGAATAGAATAGAATAGAATAGAATAGAATAGAATAGAATAGAATAGAATAGAATAGAATAGAATAGAATAGAATAGAATAGAATAGAATAGAATAGAATAGAATAGAATAGAATAGAATAGAATAGAATAGAATAGAATAGAATAGAATAGAATAGAATAGAATAGAATAGAATAGAATAGAATAGAATAGAATAGAATAGAATAGAATAGAATAGAATAGAATAGAATAGAATAGAATAGAATAGAATAGAATAGAATAGAATAGAATAGAATAGAATAGAATAGAATAGAATAGAATAGAATAGAATAGAATAGAATAGAATAGAATAGAATAGAATAGAATAGAATAGAATAGAATAGAATAGAATAGAATAGAATAGAATAGAATAGAATAGAATAGAATAGAATAGAATAGAATAGAATAGAATAGAATAGAATAGAATAGAATAGAATAGAATAGAATAGAATAGAATAGAATAGAATAGAATAGAATAGAATAGAATAGAATAGAATAGAATAGAATAGAATAGAATAGAATAGAATAGAATAGAATAGAATAGAATAGAATAGAATAGAATAGAATAGAATAGAATAGAATAGAATAGAATAGAATAGAATAGAATAGAATAGAATAGAATAGAATAGAATAGAATAGAATAGAATAGAATAGAATAGAATAGAATAGAATAGAATAGAATAGAATAGAATAGAATAGAATAGAATAGAATAGAATAGAATAGAATAGAATAGAATAGAATAGAATAGAATAGAATAGAATAGAATAGAATAGAATAGAATAGAATAGAATAGAATAGAATAGAATAGAATAGAATAGAATAGAATAGAATAGAATAGAATAGAATAGAATAGAATAGAATAGAATAGAATAGAATAGAATAGAATAGAATAGAATAGAATAGAATAGAATAGAATAGAATAGAATAGAATAGAATAGAATAGAATAGAATAGAATAGAATAGAATAGAATAGAATAGAATAGAATAGAATAGAATAGAATAGAATAGAATAGAATAGAATAGAATAGAATAGAATAGAATAGAATAGAATAGAATAGAATAGAATAGAATAGAATAGAATAGAATAGAATAGAATAGAATAGAATAGAATAGAATAGAATAGAATAGAATAGAATAGAATAGAATAGAATAGAATAGAATAGAATAGAATAGAATAGAATAGAATAGAATAGAATAGAATAGAATAGAATAGAATAGAATAGAATAGAATAGAATAGAATAGAATAGAATAGAATAGAATAGAATAGAATAGAATAGAATAGAATAGAATAGAATAGAATAGAATAGAATAGAATAGAATAGAATAGAATAGAATAGAATAGAATAGAATAGAATAGAATAGAATAGAATAGAATAGAATAGAATAGAATAGAATAGAATAGAATAGAATAGAATAGAATAGAATAGAATAGAATAGAATAGAATAGAATAGAATAGAATAGAATAGAATAGAATAGAATAGAATAGAATAGAATAGAATAGAATAGAATAGAATAGAATAGAATAGAATAGAATAGAATAGAATAGAATAGAATAGAATAGAATAGAATAGAATAGAATAGAATAGAATAGAATAGAATAGAATAGAATAGAATAGAATAGAATAGAATAGAATAGAATAGAATAGAATAGAATAGAATAGAATAGAATAGAATAGAATAGAATAGAATAGAATAGAATAGAATAGAATAGAATAGAATAGAATAGAATAGAATAGAATAGAATAGAATAGAATAGAATAGAATAGAATAGAATAGAATAGAATAGAATAGAATAGAATAGAATAGAATAGAATAGAATAGAATAGAATAGAATAGAATAGAATAGAATAGAATAGAATAGAATAGAATAGAATAGAATAGAATAGAATAGAATAGAATAGAATAGAATAGAATAGAATAGAATAGAATAGAATAGAATAGAATAGAATAGAATAGAATAGAATAGAATAGAATAGAATAGAATAGAATAGAATAGAATAGAATAGAATAGAATAGAATAGAATAGAATAGAATAGAATAGAATAGAATAGAATAGAATAGAATAGAATAGAATAGAATAGAATAGAATAGAATAGAATAGAATAGAATAGAATAGAATAGAATAGAATAGAATAGAATAGAATAGAATAGAATAGAATAGAATAGAATAGAATAGAATAGAATAGAATAGAATAGAATAGAATAGAATAGAATAGAATAGAATAGAATAGAATAGAATAGAATAGAATAGAATAGAATAGAATAGAGTAGAATAGAATAGAATAGAATAGAATAGAATAGAATAGAATGGAATAGAATAGAATAGAATAGAATAGAATAGAATAGAATTGGATAAGATAGAATCTTAGTTTTCAAATTTTAGTTTTCTATCTAAAGCTTTACATGGCATATTGTACTCTCTGAGGTTGGCATTGTCTGCAGAGAGGTGTGACGACCGAACAGAAAAATTAATTCAATTGAAAAAACTTTCTGTCTGAGCTGGAATTGAACCCGGGCTACCACGGTTCTTAAGCTTAGGGGCCACGCACTCTACCCACTAGTCTACGGCCGTCACTAGTTTTCTATCTAATCAGCTAAAATTTCCAAAAAGGTAGAGAAAAGACACATTCGGGTAAGATACAAATGTTTCAGAACTTACATTTATATAATTTCTGCCAAATAAGAAACTAAAAAATTGAAGCTACAACAATGGCACAGAAACAACGTAAAGCTAATAAAAAAACAAAACCAATTCGGCATAAGGAAGGAGATCGCAGAAAAAGCACACATATCTAAATAAATTCTGTAAAAGTTGTGGCAATTGACAACTTTTTATTTCATTCATAAACGCAATTCAGAACATCTATAGTTTCCGCCATATCGTCTGCGCCTTTAGTTTTGTTTCGTTCTTGCTTTACTTGGCTGATGTTTTCAATCTTCTCATCCAGCCTCTCATCAACAGAATACTTCTTCATCAGCAAGACGGTTGAGAGTGCATTGAAAAACTCTCTGAGGACGAGTACAATTCAACTTACTCGTATCAGTGCCTTTCAACTTTGCTTTCAATGTAGCCGACATATTTTATATAATCTGCTGCAGCACACCACGTATAATTTCTCAGCTTATTCAACTAATTCGCCTATAATATCTCTTTATGATATATACTTTTTGGTTATAGTGAGTTCTGGTGTGTTCTGGTTCTACTGCATATGGTGATGTTTTGTTTGCATTTTTTTCCAACTCAACGTACGAAAAAAGCAAGCCATGAGCATGTTTTGTTATAAAGCCGACGAGTACTCGGCAATGCTTGTTTGTTTTCGTTAAATGAATTGCTATCATGGAGTCGACAGCGTGCACTCTAGTGTTGTAGCAGAATCAAGTGCGCTTGTGCAGGGGTTTAATATCTACGATTATGGTAGAACCATTTTAACGTGCAATGTATGGATAATTTTATATTTAACGTCAAGGTCGTTACGTATATGCCATATATACGGAATATTTAACAGTTAGGTGTCTGACTGTGTTGTTTATGGTTTTACAGTTGAGAATATCAAACTGTGTTGACATTTCTGTTCAGTAAGGTATGGCAATTCATCATGAACCGTTTAACAACGCTTCCAAATTGTGGAAATTTACTTAGAAAAAAATAAATCGGTTCGCGAAGTTCATAGAGCACTTCGTCAATTTTACGTGTTTAGTGATGAAGCTTATTTATGGTTAAATGGCTTCGTCATTAAGCAAAGTTGGCGTATATGTAGCGAATACAATCCTCAAGCCATTAATGAATCACTTTACATCCATTGACTGTTTAAAATCAAATTGACTGTTTAGTGCGGTTTACACGGTGGAGGGATCCTTGGTACTTAATTCTTTCGAAATGAGGAAGGAGCTGCCGTTACGGTGAATGGCGAGCGCTATTAAGCCATGCTGACTGATTTTTTGTTTCGAAAAATTAATCAGCTAACCATCGACTACATTTTGTTCCAACATACACTATTGAAAATTTTTTAAATCTGTCCACGGGAACCTGCACCTCCCCTACAACCCACATAGAGAAGACGCAATAAATTAACTTATGTTTGAGATGCAGAGACAAAATATGGGTATGTGTGTATGTGGTATCATACTACTGTTATAATTAGTCAAAACAAATAATTTTTAAATATATTTTAATATAATTTAATAAAAAACTAACAGATTTTATTTAAAGAATAAGTGTGATTTTAAAAATTACATTTCTTCCATCTTCTCCTAGGAAATTATCATCATTATCATCTACATCATCGTTTTTTTTAGAGCTTCAGGCACAATTAAATCAATTGCTTCCTCTGGCATGCTTTGAATTTTTTTTGTAGGCAACTTCCGCATGCTTGAAATAATTTGATCTGAGGTTATGAGAAACATATTAAAAATGTCCTGGTTAGATTTTTCACGACTACATTTTCATGAATGAAATTCCCTATAATTTTTAAAATCCTTATTCCGAGCCTCTTGTGCTTCTTCGGATAGTTGCCCAATAGGAAAAAGAGCATTGGATACGATTTCGGGTCCGTGTATGAAGTACTTATGTAAAGTGGAAGGCATATGGTACCAAGGATAAGTTTGAATAAAAAGTCTGCCTGTGTTGTGTGCATACATTTGAAATTTTTCACTGTGGCCACTGGCCACAACAATAAGCAATACGTGCTTATTATTTATTAAATTCAAATATATTTTTGTTATTTCTGCAGATTTTTCAGCATTTTGAAAAAAACGTCTTGCAGTGTTCCCATCATTCGAATTTTCAAAACCAGGCTTGGGTTGGTCAACTATTAAGCCCATAGTCTCTCTTAATTGGTTTTGAATATTTTTTTGTTTCAGCTACTATTTTCTTTTCAGAATCAGTTCCAGCCTGCCACTTTTTTAAAGGTAATTTGTATGCAACGTGCAAAAGACATTAAAAAAACCTTATCCAACCATGAAGAATTGAAAGACCGAATCTTAAATGTTCTACATTTACAGGTCTTCGGATCATGTCATCTATTTTATTGAAGTCCTTACTAGTGGCGCCACATAAGAAACACTTTTGTGTTGATGTGGTTTCTGTTATGGCATTGCAGACCTTTCCATCTACCATTGTTAAAATTAAGTTGTACACCACATTAAGAAATTTCTCACCAATTTTTACAGTTGAACAGATTAAAGTCTAGTAGAAGACGGCCGAGGATTTTGCCAGATCAACCGTTCTTCTAACATAAGCTTGAGTTGAACTATTGTTGTTAAGAAAACCGATGAATCACTACCCTCTGAGCCGTGATAGGCTTGTTTGTATGAGCTATGGCCAGAGCTTCCATCGAAGCCCCATTTTGTGTGTCTTTTGAGTCTTCCACATAACCTGAGGTTCTTGATTTAATTTGCGTAGCATGAGTTAACACCGACAACTCTGTGGTGACTCTTAAAAGCTTAGTTTTTTTATATTTACTCGAATCACTTGACTCGATGAAAGAAGTCTTTTTTCGACCACGTTTTCCAGTCTGGGCACGCGTAAAAGCAATAGAAGATTCTAAACAGTTTTTATTTATGGAAAGAAACCGTTCTTCTTTCCAATTCGATCTTATCCACCTAGACTTGAAATCGTAAAAGAAACTTTTAATCCGTTTTTTAAAATCAGATGTATTATCTTCTGAGCAGCAAGTGCGTTTTTTCATTTCTTCTCTTAAAAAATCCATCTTTTCGTTCATGGTTTGACAGTTTGAATTCGTCATCAAATCGTATAAGCTTCGACGAGTATAAAAAACAAGGTTTGAGCTTGTTCCTATAAAATTAAAACATGTTTTGAGTAAGTTGGCTAAATACCAACTTCTAATAACCCTTTTACCCAAGTAATTGAACACTATCACTGTTTTTGTAATTACGAATATTATTATTAAAAGAAACAAAAACAATAAAAGTCTGCTTTGTTACTTGCTCTATTCAGAGCCGTTAATGTTGTTAGTGGTTTCTTCATAACATACTTGGCCTTAAGCTCAACAATTAATTTTCAAAAACCAATAACAATTTACACACAATTTACACACACAATAACAATTTACACACTAAAATTAACCCTTTTAGTCCTAGCGTATAATATATGTATATAAAAAAATTGACTCTTCATTTATCTGAAAACAATGTGCCACGCTTCTTGTCCAATCAACCGCACTTTTTATCTAGCGATAGTAAAAGACACCACCAACAGCTGTACTGAATTTTATTAATATTTTATCCATAATTACCGAGATATAGTTTTTCAACATAGGAAATTTCATTATCCTATTATTAATATTTGCATTAAGAAAATGCGAACATTCAAACATCCGAACACCAAAAAAAGCAAGTTGAATAAACGCTCATAATTAAAAATAAAAACAAAATATTCTGC
Organism: Dichetophora obliterata; assembly: GCA_963920525.1. NCBI lineage: Eukaryota > Metazoa > Arthropoda > Insecta > Diptera > Sciomyzidae > Dichetophora > Dichetophora obliterata. Next base: position 64,826,083 of record OY986438.1, on the reverse strand, counting down.
CGCTAGATTTATTTCGGGACTGAAAGGGGTAAAAGAACACACGGATTAAAACAAACAAAAATATTATTTACAGCTTTACATTAAAACACAAGCAACAGTAGCCGCGAGAACAATGTGATTTGTTGCTACATTGGGTGCTGCGCTACATATAAGAAGTAAATTGATTTATCTTTAAATTTAAATACAAATTTAGACACGAATGCAAACGACTCATAACTATATATCCACCTAAATTATGAAAATCATGTGTTTTTTGTACCTCTAATTTTAACAATTAAAACAAAAAAATTCCACACACATTTTCTGACACAAATGTTAACAAATTATTGGCACAATAACCTGAACTTGATAGTTCCATAGTAAAATGATTTATTTTTTTAAAAGTTTTTTAAAAAAAATCGAATTTTATGGTGCGATATTTTTAGCTTAATTCAGCCTTTTCTTCACAAAAATTTCAATAAACTTTGAATTTGACGTTTCACTGCCAGGACACCAGACGACTTTTGACATTAATTTATAAAGCAAGTGATGTAGAATTTTATGAACTTTAAGTAGGTACAAACTATTTTACGGTTACTTAAAATTAAATTTTTGAATTAATCTGAGAAAACAGCCAGTTCTAACCCTCTTAGCGGCGCAACTTGCCATACAGCGCTCTTAACCATCACTTTATTACAAAATCTATTTGGTTACAACTTTAATCGTTAGTGCGACTTAACCCCTCTCGATTACTTTTTATGGGGCTATGTTAACAGCCCTTTTCTGGCAAAGTGACAATTGTTACCTAATATTTTTATTATTTCTATTTTTATTTATTTATTATTTCTATTTTCTATTTAAGACAAAATTTTTTAATGAAATTGTCACTACCTGCAAAGCAGGTAACAATTTTTATCAAAATTTATTATTTTTGAGCTTCAAATTTTGTTTTGAAATAAAAAAATTACAACAAACACATAGAAATGTTAAAAATACAGGGTAACAATTGTCACTTTGCCAGAATACGGCTGTAAGTCATTGGCTTATGCCGACAAACCAGCAAGTCTTGAATCTTTGGAAGCCAATATTTAAGCTACCATTGACGCAAAAAATGTGTCAAAGTGCCATCACCAGCAGCACAAGCAAATGAAGCGCAAATTCTCCGCTTTCAATTTATTTAATTCATGCCGGAGTATAATGGCAGAAATTTGCCTCAGCGCTTGAGACATGCTGAAATGGTGCTTCTGAAATATTGGAGAGTTGACCAGTCAATTGAATTGTGCTGAACTTGCTGGTGCTGCCCGTGGCGATTCTCTGAGAACGTTGGTAAGCAAAAGAATCAAGAAATTAGCGCTGCACTTGCTTGTGCTGCAGGTGATGGCACTTGGAGTATGTTGGCTAGCAAGAAATTTGCGCTGCACTTGCTTGTGCTGCTGCTGTGGCACTTGGAGAATGTTGGCTAGCAACAAATTTTGCACTGCACTTGCTTGTGCTGCTGGTGGTGGCACTTGGAGGACGTTCGCCAGCAAAGAAAGCCAATTTAACTTTGTTGCACTTGCTCATGCACCGGGAGATCGTTGGCCCGCACACACGCACACATAACTTATTTTTTAATTTGTATTTTGTTATTTTTTAAGTTTCTTAAGTTTAGGAAACAAGTTGCAAGTACAAGCATTCGAATTAAGTATGTCACAAATTGAATAAAATGCAAATTAAATAAAATATTTGCGCTAAAATACGACCGAAATGTGAAACGTCAAAATTTGTAATTGTCAAAATTTCATCGTCCATTTGACACAGCAAAAAAGACAAATTTATTTCAACACACAAATTTTATTCAACTTGATATTTTCTATCCTACCACGACTGAAAAGTTTCCTTTTGACACACACCCTATGTATGGTTTTTTTTCTAGAAATTGGGTGGGCTACGTACAGTTTTTAAGGGAAATGACAATACCTCGTGAACTAAATACTGAATGGTAATGAAATCTGGTATATGGGCATTTCCACAGAAAAGTCTACCGTGACCAAAAAAATTACATCTATTAAAAACTTACTATTTCATAATATTATCAAAAAGAAACATTTTAATTTTAAAATTGAATCAATTTTTACATAACTTCATTCATGATCAAATCGTCTCCACTATTTCATAAATGCAGTTTTTTCTTTTTCGTAAATGTTTCGTAAACTTTTTGTTTTAGTAAAAATGGAAGACATTGGTTAAAGATAATAAAAAAATGGTTGAGGCAAGAAAAATATATAAAATTTGTTTTTAATTACTAAACTAAGTAATTTTTTAACTACCTAATAACTTTTAAATTGAACAAAAATGGAAATTTAAGCAACGAAAAGCTTGATTAAAAAGCCTATTAAAAAAACCAGGGAATATTTTTAAATTTGATCACTTGGAAAATAAACTTATGTTATTTCAAACCCTTCTAAAAAAAGTTGTATACAAAAAGTCTTGTCTTATTCAGAGAGTTTTGCAAATTTTCTAATACAAGCCAAAAATCACTTCCGTTTTTTGTAACGTAACGCCAGCACATATTTTTGCTTATATCTATAAATCCTTAGGGTAGATTGTTGTCATTGTTTTTACTTAATAAAGTGCTTTACAATTTCTACGCAAATATGAAAACTTATTTAAAAATTTGACTTTTTCATTCTTTTTTTATAATATTTATTCGTACAAATCGTCCGTAACGCAAATTTGGAAATGTCTATATGGTGTCGTGGCATAGAATTCTGTATGTTTAGAGAAATTGGGCGAGTTAAGCAACTTCTTTAGGTAAATGACAATATCTTATGAACCAGAGACGGAATGGTAATGAAATTCGGTATATGGATGGGTATATGGATGGGTTACGCCCATTTTTTGTGCACGGAAAAAAATTGTCCGTAGATATTACTTTATTTACAAGAAAAACTACACATGAACACAGTACTTTAGTCATTTTAATGAAATCACACCGCAATATAACGTTGTAAGTATTTTATTTTGCGGTGGAAAATAGTAAAATATACCATATGCACCACTAATCAAAATGTGAAATCAAAAATTCCTGTACGAGAACTTAAAAACTTTTTGTGTACACAATAAAAAGTACATTATTTCCTTTTATTTTTGCTTAAGCCACACAGTACTTTTAAATAACAGCTTCTGCAACCTGCAATGGCTACCTTTCATTTTATTTTCGCGTCCAGTTCGTCAAGTTAGTAAACGAATTAGGAGCTTTACAAATCAGTTTTTAAAAAAGGCCTGAAACCGAAACACCACAACCTAGCACATTATCCAAGAATAATGAAATTAGCTGGTCCATTAGTGCATTTTTGGCCAATGCGTGATGAAAGTAAGCACAGGGAGTCAAAAATAGAAGCTCGAGCAACAGTTTCAAGAAAAAACTTACCTTACACATTGGCTTTAAAAAATCGACTAAAACTGCACCATAAGTATACTATGGATATAACAGCAGATTTTTACCCTCAAGTTGGCCCGTATTTAAATACCTGTGTGCATTTTTTGATAGATAAATCTTCTATTCAGAATATCTTACCAGATAATATAATCTTTGAAAAGTTAAATTTAGTTTAATGGATAACTTATATGATATCTAAGATCTGTCCTAATAGCATTATTATTGTATATAAGAATTCGTCCCAACATTTTTAGAACTCAAATATATATTTTTACATAATAATACAAACATTTTTTTTATTGTAAACCATGATTCAATTACTATAGGTTGTCTATTCATTTGACGTTTACTCACAAGAATGAAGATGCACACCCGTAAAATTGAAGAGGAGAGCAAAAGAGTAATTTTTTTAAATGCCATCATAGTAATCAGTTGCAGGATTTTCATACTTTTTCGCAGTACTAAATACCCAACAATACATTTAACTGCTGCTTTTTCTACTATGTTCTTTATTACTTGTTTGTTTTAATAGAAAATTTAAGTGAGTTTTTAAAAAGTTAATTTCAATATTTTGTTGTGCAAATGTACTCCCACCGCTGATGGTTTATTGGATCCACTGGCACATTATATTTTCGAAATTTATCACCAAAATAAACTGTTTTGCAAATACCGCACGTGAAATACATTATTATATTAATAATTACAACTTAATACTCGCGATTTATATTTTAATTGAAAAAAAAAGGCTCCCAACAAAATTTTAAAACAATTTTCAATAATAATTATCAAAGCAATAATTATTATAAACGCAATGCACACTATTTTTTTCTGCTAACAGCAAAATATAGCATTACTACTTTTTAAAAAAAAAATACACAACAAAACATTGAAACATAACTTTTTTCATAGAAGACCACAAAACCCTGATGTCATTTATATTTGAGAGAGAATATATTTTTGCTTCCACATTTACGGGTGTTGTCAAACGAATGGACAACCTGTAATAATTGAATCATGTTGTAAACGAAATAAAAATACTTTATTTTGATTCACACTACCAAGCTTGCCGTGTTGACAAAATTTCATGGTCAACACAGTAAAAGCGACGACGGTAGGTTAGTATTGTACACATTTGCGCAAACGGTAAAATTACGTTTGAGCACAGTAAAATTTAACATTTGAAACACAAAAATGTACATAGGAATGAATCAGAAAATGCTTTCATAAATGCACAGTAAAATGTGGTACTTTTATTATTTAAATGTTCAGTTTTGGCTCTCCTTTAGCACAATTACAGAAAAAAACAGTACATTTTGTATGAAATTTATATGAAACTTTACAGATATAGTTTTTTGCGTGTGGGAATGATGCCTCAAAAAGGAGCGTGGCCCGCTCAAACTCTCATAATATATAGATTATCATGCCATTTCCTTATATATCGGCCTTAATTGCCCTAGCATTCATAGTTTTCGATATATAGCAACTGAATATAGTTTTGCTGGAAAAAATTATTATTTTTACGAAATTACTAGTTAAATTTCGTGATAAAAAATAAAAGACATATCGTTACCCGCATGCCAAGAACATGAATGTACTTTTTTATAGTTTTAGGGAAAACTAGTTTAAAGGTTTGAATGCTTCTGAAAATTAGGGAAGTAAAATTTTTTTATATTTTCATTAACCGAATGGTAAGTATATAGGTCTTAACAATAGTTTAAAATTTGGCTGGCCTACCTCTCTCCAAAGAGATTTTAAAACACATTCATTGTTTTGGCATGCAGAAAAATTCCAATTTATAAAACTTTCATGATTACAAAGAATCGAGTAATGTAGTATGAATGTTGAAGATCTGCTATTTATTGATACTTTGGTTTGCAGATATGTGAACATTAAGTCCCATGATTTATGATTTAAATTTGGTTGGCCTAACACATTGTTTTGGCATTCACAAAAATACCAATTTATAAAGCATTCATGCTTCAAGAGATCGAGTAATGTATAAATGTGAAGGATCTGTTATTTCCTGATACTTTGGTTTGCAAATATGTGCGCATTAAGTTCCACGATTTCTGATTTAAATTTGGTTGACCTACCTCACTTGTAATGTACATTTGAAATACAGGCATTTGTTATAAATGTCTGAAGCTGCTCATTAACCCGGAAAAAGGTTTACGACAACTGGAAGAAGGATGTGGCGGGTGGGAGCCATCTTCTCCGCTGGTAAGCAGTGTATGGGTGGGTTCTTGCCTAATTCAACCTACCAGCATCAATACATACAGGATTATTACAGACTCCCTGAAGATAAAAATTGCAAAAAAAAAAACGAGAATAACCTGCACCCGAAATTCAATAGCCAAAGCACGATCTAAGCCACATAAAGGCATCTCAAAGATGACGACCGAGAGCCTTGTGTCCTTGCCCACCCTACCATGATTTAACATAACATTTGTGTAAAATCTCAAAAAAATACATATCACACATTTCACTATCCCATCACACTATCACACACAAACTTAATTTAGTTATTGCAATTCATGTTTCGAATTTATTGATTATAAGCAAAATATTTTTGTGTAACTCCGTAAAAATTCTTATATAGCTAAAGTTAGACAATAATCGCAGAAAATACGCAAATTTTCAGAATTTAGTTCCATGACAGCCATTTTAGACTCATTTTTCGAAGTTAAATCAAATATTAAGTTAAATCGTAGAAATAAAGATTAAAAGTTAAATATTAAAGGTTTTTAGTTCATAGCTAACGCGATTCAATTAAATTTTAATACGATCCTCCAGCATGTTTTACATTCTGACTTCTCTTCATTAGACTCTAATAACAACTAAGTTCTTTAACCCGAACTGTGCCAGCGTAACCATATGGTCACGCACATTGACGTTCACAAAAACTGCTTGTGTAATCAACACATAAGCTCAAATTTGATATAAATGACGTTTAAAGAAATTCGAAAAATATAATTACAGCACCATTCAGGTTAATGGTAAATCATTTTTATAACCTAACTAAACCAGGCGAGCGCTATAAGTTTTGTAGTTGTTGCTTACGAGCAATACAAGAAAGTAATGTAAAAAAAAAATAAATATAAGCAATGGGAGAGGATTAGACCAAATTTATTTATGTGAAACATAAGAGACAACAAAAAATATCGCAACTTCACATTGTCGTAGTTAAAAGCTTTGCTTTTACCGAACAATGTAATATGATCCACACTTAATGAATAAAGTTACTTACATGCTTTTTTCTCTTTCTTTCTCTTTCTGTTTTATTCTGTTTTTGGTTTTATTTTTAATTCTTTTCTTGAGTGTTTTATTTTGTTGTTTTTATTTTTACAACATTACTTTTTTTCAACATTAACTTAATTCGCTCATATTTTGATTAGCTTTTAAATTTTGCGTTTCAACGTTCTGCTCTCAACTTTAAACTTTTAACTTTATGTTCTTAATTTATAATATGATTTTATTTTTTTTTTTTTTTTTAATCTTTAACTAAAAATTTTATATTTCACTTACATTTTATGTTGCGTAAGGCATTAGGCCAAACGTTTTAAGTGTTTTTCCAATATATGTTGTACATATATTTATATATAATATAGACAAAATATGCATGACTTCGCGATCGTGATACTAAGCACCCTATTTTGCGGTGACGCGTTAGATTATGCTAACGAATGTTGTTTTATAGTTTGAAATATTAATATATAATTACTAAATAGGTAATTAGGTTTTCTTTTCACTAGCTTTAGATAATTAATTTTGTATATTTGTTTTAATTTATAGTATTTTCGATATAAATTTAATTTTTTCCGCTCTAACTGGAGTCGAAGGGCACGACACTAACTCGACCACGTTGATTTTGTACAAGAGGAATGGAGAATGACGTATACCTCCGTTATCCACTTGTTAGCACCGCATAGAAAAGAGCAGAATCAAAGATTCAAACCAAAGTTTAGCCTATAAATTATTACCATAAGCAACTGACATATTAGATTATGTTCATATCCTTTTTGTAATATTGGTAGCAAAGTTTAGCTATATGAAGTTAAAATGCTTTAAGGTATTCATTTGAGTTTGCACAAATAATATATAGGAATAAAATTTCAAGAACGCAACTCCTTGTATCTGGATATTAATCTAAGAAACTAGTCTTATGAATCTTGAAATACTTTTCTTCATTTTACTTTTCTTACCTTTTAAAATGATGTTAATGATGTTTGGTTAATTTTACTTTTATTGCTTTTATGCAAATTATTTTAAAAAGGCTAAATTTTTTCTGAACTTTATCGTTCGGAAGCCAAAGTTTCAAAGCATTAAGATTTGTATGTCCCCTCTTTGAGCTTATTTAGGAGGTGTTCATACGAATCAAGCTGGTTCCATTATACAAACTAATGATACATTTATTGGTTTAAGCGTATACTTACTTACTTAGTATCTGTCTTTCGCTTGCTGGCGCCAGTTGGAAATTCCAAGCTTCGTCAGGTTGTCCTCTACTTGGTCTTTCCAACGCAGATGCGGTCATCCTCTTCTGCGTTGACCGCCGCTGGGTACCGAATCGAATATTTTCTTCAAATCGTCTTTCATGCGCTGAACATGACCTAGCCAGCGAAGCCGCTCGATTTTTATGAGGTTGACTATGTCGATGTCAGCGTACAGCTCATACAGTTCATCATTCCACCGTATTCTGTACTCGCCATTGACGCAGATTGGTTCATAGATCTTACGAAGAATCTTTCTCTCGAATGCTCCTAAAGTCCTTTAATCTGAGATGCTCAGTGTCCAAGTTTGTGATTCATAAAGTAGGACGGGCATGATGAGCGATTTATAGAGCGTGATTTTCGTTCGTTGAGAGAGGGCTCTGCTTCTCAATTGCCTCCTGAGCCCAAAGTAACACCTGTTGGCATAAGTTATTCTTCGCTTGATTTCAATGCTGATGTCATTGGTTGAGTTTATGCTGGATCCCAGATAGACGAAGTCCTTTACAACTTCGAAGGAGGTATTGTCAACTGTAACGTGGGATCCAAGACGCTGAAACTGTTTGTTTGTTGACACCAAGTATTTCGTCTTATCTGCATTCTCTGCCAGACCCATTCGACTTGACTCTCTTTCTAATCTGGAAAATGCTGCATTGACTTCGCGCGTATTATGGCCAATTATATCGATGTTATCAGCATACGCAAGCAGCATAACACTCTTGTAGAATATTGTGCCACTACGTCTCAGATCAGCAGCTCGGATGATCTTTTCCATCATTAGGTTGAAAAAGTCACACGATAAGGAATCACCTTGTCTTAAACCTCGTTTGGTAACAAATGGTGGGGAGAGGTCCTTCCCGATTTTAACTGCGCTGATGGTGTTGCTCAGTGTTAGCTTGCAAAGTCGTATTAGTTTTGCAGGAATACCAAATTCAGACATGGTGGATTATAGGTGCTTCCTTATTGGGCTGTTGAAGGCGGCTTTGTAGTCGACAAAAAGATGGTGGGTGTCGACTTGTTTTTCTTGAGTCTTCTCTAAGATTTGTCTTAGCGTGAAAATTAGGTCGATGGTGGACTTTGCAGGTCTGATGCCACACTGATAAGGTTCAATCAGTTCGTTTACAATGGGCTTCAATCTTTCACATAAAACGCTCGACAGGACCTTATATGCGATAATAAGAAGGCTTATCCCACGGTAATTGGTAGGATCGCCTTTCTTGTGGATTGGGCAGAGCACACTGAGATTCCAATCGTTCGGAATGCATTCTTCCAACCATATTCTGCATAGAAACCCGTGAATGCATTTAAAAAGAGCTTCGCATCCGTTCTTAAACAGCTCAGCAGGTAAGCCATCAGCTCCGCGGCTTTGTTATTTTTAAGCCGAGCTATAGCTGTCAGAACTTCATCGTAGTCGGGCAGCGGAACCTCGACGCTGTCATCCATAATTGGTGTTTCCGGGCTGTCATCTTTATTGGCGGGATTGTTGTCAGTGTCGACATTTAGAGCCTTAGAGAAGTGTTTCCTCCATAACGTCAGTGTACCCTGGACATCTGTCACTAGATTCCCGTTTTCATCCTTGCATGAAGAGGCCCCGGTCTTAAAACCATCGGCAAGGCGCCTTATTTTTTCGAAAAATTTTCGGGCCTCATTCTTGTCATCATATATCTCAATCTTCTCCTGCTCGCGCTTTTCTGCCTCTCTTTTTTCCGCCTGAAAATATGTCTCTCTTCCCTCCTCTTTTCTTTGTATCGCTCCTTAGCAGAGCGCGTTACAACCGACTGCAGGGTGGCTTTGTAGGCGGCGTCTTTCTCTGAAGTGGCGCCGCAACACTCCTGGTCTTACCACGGGTTTCGGCGAGGGCGGTGGTAGCCAATCACCTCTTCAGCAGCTGCACGCATGGAGTTGGAAATGTGTGTCCAGTGCGCGCATATATCATCGATTGGAAGAGTGCTTTGAAGCAGGAGTGAGAGTCGAGTGGCTAAAGGTTCGCCTGTCTGTTTCGATTGCAGCTAGTCAACTGCTAGATTTTTCTGTGTAGGGTTACGTATATTTTTAGCACAGACATGTTCGGATCTTGGCTGCGAAAAGATAGTGATCCGAGTCAATGTTTGCACCACGGATCGTGCGTACCTCCAAAACACTGGAAGAGTGCCTTCCGTCGATCAAAACGTGATCAATTTGATATTTTGTTTTTGATCTGGGGACATCCAGGTGGCTTTATGAATATTGAAATGCTTGAATCTAGTGCTACTTACGACCATGTTTCGTGCTGCGGCTAAGTTAATCAGCCTCAGTCCGTTATCGGAGTTGTTGTCGTGGAGGCTAAACTTTCCGACTGTTGGACCAAATTTATTTGCCCACCTTAGCGTTGAAGTCAACAAGCACGATTTTACGTCGTGACGGGGGCAGCGCTCGTAAGCATTTTCAAGGCGCTCGTAGAAAATTTCCTTGGTCTCGTCGTCCTTATCTTCCGTCGGAGCGTGCGCACATATTAGGCTTATATTAAAAAAATTTAAGCTTGATGCGGATTATTGGCAAGCCGTCTCTTGCCAACTACAAATCCGCATCCAAATTTGTGTTTATCCGCATGGCCGCTGTAGTAGATATCACAGGGTGCATGCCGAATGTAACCCTGTCCCTTCCATCGCATTTCTTGGATAGCAGTGATATCAGCTTTGTATCTTTTCAAGACATCAGTCAGTTGGATAGAGGCACCTTCCCAATTAAGGGTTCCGACATTCCAGGTGCATATCCATAAATCATTATCAGTTTTTCGTAAAGCGTATACTAATTCATCCAAAAAAAAAAATCTCAAGCTATTTTTGATTAAGGTGATGATTCCACTTTTTATATAGTTTTGAATGGGCATAATAAAAATGGGCATTACACACTTCTAACGGATTTTAGAACACATTCATTGTTTTGGCATGCACAAAAATTCCAATTTATAAAACATTCATGCTTCAAGAGATCGAGTAATGTATAAATGTGAAGGATCTGTTATTTCCTGATATGTGGGCATTAAGTCCCACGATTTATGATTTAAATTGGCCTGCCTCACTCCTTACGGATTTTGGAACACATTCACTGTTTTGGCATGCACAAAAATTCCAATTTTGTTTAAATGTTTGTGCCACAACAATGAATTCATTGTGGCACATTCATTTTTTTGGCATGATAAAAAAATTAAAAAAATTTTTCACATTTTTTCACATCGAATTTTTTCACATTCATGGTTTTGGCCATGGTTCAATTATTATAGGTTCTCCATTTGTTTGACAAATATCTACCTCAATCTCTCAAATATAAATGACAACCAGGATTTTGTGGTCTTCTATGAAAAACGTTATGTTTCATTGTTTTGTGGTTTTTTTTTTTTTAAAGTTTTTATTCTATATTTTGCTGTAAGCAGGAAAAAAAATAGTGTGCATTGCGTTTGTAATAATTATTGCTTTGATAATTATTAATGAAAATCGTTTTCAAATTTTGTTGCGAGCCGTTTTTTTTTTCAATGAAAATATAAATCGCGACTATTAAGTTGTAATTATTAAAATAATAATGCCATCAACGTGTGGCATTTGCAAAACAGTTTATTTTGGTAATAAAATTCGAAAATATAATGTGCCAGTGGATCCAATAAGCCGTCAGCGGTGGGAATACATTTGAACAACAAAATATTGAAATTAGCTTCTAAAAAACTCACTTAAATTTTCCAACAATATAGTAATTGAATCATGGTCTTGGCGTGCGGGGGACGATATAATAACTACACTCTTAATAATAATGCGGTGTTAATTGAAAAAAAAAATCAAATATTATTTTTAACACCAATTGTGTAGTAATATTATCCATCAGATAGATAATATTGTTTTTTTTTTCAATTTGGATATTTTTTATTTTCCATTCAGTTAAATAAAATCGGAATCAGAGGACACTTTATTTTTATTTTCATACTTTCGTCGTTTGTTTTCTTGCTAGTCATTTGTTTAAGTCGGTTTTTATTCTTTTCGTTTTTTGAACGTGTTGCGTGCATAACAATTTAATAATGCTTTATTTATTACTCCAAATATGTAAATAAGATGCGTAAATACGCATGGATCTGTTCGGAAATGCATCACGATTTGCAATATGCTCACAACTGGCCTTTTTTGATTGTTCAAATTGCAGCGTGAATTTTTTTTTTATGTTAATGATGAGAGACGCTTAATAGAAAAATTACATTTTCGAATGTTTGACGTTTGCAGTGCTTCAAAATTTGACTTTTTCATTTAGATAGCACTGCAAAAGCAGTTGGCGCATCATGATGCATTTCCGAACAGACCCTTCATCCTATTTGGGCAAAAAAAAAAAATAATTTTTTAATTTGCCGCTTTAAAAAATTGCCAAAAATGCCGCTTTTGTAAAGTTACCGTATGCGGAAAATATATTGCCAAAAATTGTTATTTCTTAAAACACCATTTGGAGTTTAAGAATGTGTTAGTTTTATTAATGGTTTTAATGTTGGTTTTGATTAACACCATTACTGGATAATTTTTGGATCATTTGATTTTATCCAAATAAATAAACTTTATTTCACTTCAAATAAACACCGATTGGTGTTTTGTTTTGCTCTGTTTTGGATATTATTATTATTATTTTGGATATCATTTGGAGCGACACAAACAGATACAATAAAATTAACACAGATCGGATGGACCCTATGTAACACCATTTCGGTGCTATAGTAACACCGTTTTTATTTAAGAGTATTATTCCTACTTTTTTTTTTAAAAAAACCCTGGTTTCTGGATCATCTGATGACAAAAAACGAAGAAGAGTCTTCAAAATAAGGGACGTTAGCGATTTTCAAAATGACGTTTTGAAAAATAGAAAATTTAAAAAAAAAACAAAAAAAAAAACGAAAATATAAGAAACGGCTGAAGACACACGTTTCCTCTACACAATTCATTCAAAATCAAATCGATCGGACGAAAACTGTCTTAGTTATACTGTCAACCAGCTTAAAAAAAGTGATTTTGGGTAAACGGCGCACACTGGTCAAAAATTGAAAAAAGCTGGACAAAATTCATAAACACGTAATATAACCAATAAACTGGAAGGGTATTAATATTAGCCAGAATAATGGTCAATAACAAAAATTGGTTGTATTTATCCGAAGTCACTCCTAACACCGTTCGGAGAACAAAAAGTAATAATGTGGCATATGTTTTGATACTTCATCACTCATGAACGACGCAACGGATTAAGCTTTTTTTGGCAGTATTATAATTAGATTGTTTTCCAACTCTATATGGTTTACGAAAAACGTTTTGCCACACCGCTTTCACCGCCCACAAATCAATAAAAAGTGCATATTTCAGAGAGTTTTGGTCGTATAAAACTAAAACTTGCTAATTTCAGTTGGTTTGTTATTTTCAGCAACTGTTATAAAAATGGTGGCGACCGTAGCCTAGTGGGTAGAGTGCGTGGCCCCTAAGCTAAAGAACCGCGGTAGCCCGGGTTCAATTCCAGCTCAGACAGAAAAGTTTTTTCAATTGAATTAATTTTTCTGTTCGGTCGTCTCTCTGCAGACAATGGCAAACCTCAGAGAGTAAAGATTGCCATGTAAAGCTTCTGGAGAACATAAGCCGTTCGTGCATAAAGCACGTAGGTCCAGTTCTCGGTCAATTGTGATCAAACGTTTAACGTCCTTCTTCCTTGAAAGTCCTTCCAAGGGCTGAAATGGCCAGTTTATTTTTTTTTTGTTATAAAAATGGGTTTTCACGCCCCCTTTTCCCGCTTACATATCAATGAAAATGCTATATTTAAAACGGTTCTGGATGTATAAGACTAAAACTTGATAATTTAGTTGCTATGTTAAAATAGGCGTTATTAATACTCTAAAACTACTGTGCCGATATAACTGAAATTATGGAAGTAGATATTTTCTGAGTATGAGATGGTAAACTTAAATGTTTTTTGCCACACCAATTTTTACCACCCACGAATTATAAAAAATGCAATATTTCAGACGGTTTTAACCGCATGAGACTAAAGTGTGGTAATTTCGTATGTTTACTGTCAGGCACTGTACTAAAAATGAGCGTGGTCACATTATGTATACGCCTACTTTTTCAGGAATTATTAAATTGAGTGCTGGGCCACACCTCCTCTAATCACCTGCCAATTTTTATTCGACTTAGGGTTAGTTTAAAGAAAGGTTGCCACACCTCCTTGAACCACCCAAAAATCAATAAAAATACCTTATTTCAGACGGTCTTGAATGTATGTTTTCTATAGACTCCAAAATTAGCCGTCTGATTTAGTTTAACTTTCAAAATATGTTTGTTTAAAATTGACTTCTGGCGCGACTGAAGATTTTTTTAAATACGAAATGGACTAGGAACAAAATGACATTTTTTGAAATTGTTGCCACAACCATTTTTACCACCCATAAGTTGCGGAAATCCAAAGAAGCTATGTTTTGTTGTATGTTGCTTTATTTTATGGGATATGTCGATCATCTATGAAAGTTCTTCACCGACTATTGAAATTTGGCAGAGAGGTACACTACCACTAAGATCAGGTGTTAAGGTTTATTTCATTTTCCATGTCCATTCACATCGCCTACTTAAGTTTGGCTTTAATACAAATCTAAACGGCTCAACGAATTTCGCTCAAACTTGGTATACGTATTGTGTGCATTCTAGAAAGGATTGATTCATTCTTTGGTTCGACTACGCTTCTTCCGTTTTTTTCTATACTAACGTTAATTTTGTTACTGAAATACATTTTAGTAATGGAATTTTATACCAACTTAATTTTATGAAAATTCTGTTATTTTTACACCAAAAATATTTTCATATCTTCAAAATTGTAGAAATTTTTGGTGCAACGACTTTTTCTAAAACATCGTTACATAAGAATGAGCAAAAAACAACATGAAAATCAAATTTTTTGACTTTCGATTCAAATATCTCCGTTGTTTTTAAATATTTTTCATTCAAATGATTTTTGTTCAAAAGTTTAGTAAAATAACTTAACAGAAATAGTTTAAACTATTAAACTATTATAGTTTAAACTAATATAAACTATATAATAGTTTATATTGACTTTTTTGTCAAAAACTGACTCAAAAGTTGTTTTTATTGTAAAATAAAAACAATTAGAAATTTTTGTTATGATTTTTTGTGTCAAAATTTATTTTTCTCAAAATCTTGTATTTATGTTTTGTACAAAATTGTACATCTTACATCTATTTTCAGTTAAAAGTTATGTCAAAAAATCTTTTATATCACAGTGGCAAAAAGCGTCTGTTTCCCTTTGCTGTCCGAAATTTTGTAACCAAATTAGTTGTTGCATGTAGATAAAAACAATTCGAATGTAATAGGTAAAAATAAAATTTAAAAAACATTCAAAAACATATTTAAAAAAGCGAATGAGAAATTAAATAAAATTACGCTCACACTTATGTAAGAGCAAGAGAGTAATGTTCGTGTGTACATCACGTTTGATATTTTCGGTACAATTGTACTTTTTTGGTACAATTTCATATTTTTCCTACTTTCCTATTTCCAAAGCGTTTTCGGTACATTTTATTTCACTCTATAATAAACACAGAATTTAGAACTCTTAGTAAGCAAACGATTTAAAAGAATTAAAAAATTGATCTAGTTCTGAATTTTGGTACCCTGCAAAATACATAATGAATGATTTTAAAGAGTCGATTTTCTCCAATTTATGAACATGCAATAATAAAAGAGTTCAGCTACTACAGCTTTTTCGGTATTTCTCCGCATTAGATCTTCTTAGAAACAGCCCAAATAACATTAAAATATCTCAATGATATCGATAAGAGTGGTCCAAAACAATCTAAAATTTATATAAAATTCCTTAAGGAATTCTTTCAATTTCTCATTCGACAGCAAATATTAAAAGAATTATTTATTTTCAAAGTTTAATAAAAAACAACCAGCAACCTGCAAATTGCAACAATTTATTTAATTTAAGCAAAATATTTTTAAAACCTATACATCAAAGTAGAGAATTTAGAGAATTAAGTATTATATCAAAAGAAAAAATTACTAAAATTTGACTGATAGTGAAGAATTGCTTGGCTGAAAGATTTTCCCATTAATATCTTTCGTTACCTTAACATAGAAAGGTCCTAACTAACATTTAAAAAAAATGTTCGGCTAGATTGGGTCAGATTTCGGGAGAACGGGGTGGTTACCTAAAGGCATCTGCGAAGAACCTGATATAAAAAAATTTTAGTGGCCTTTCTATATTAACGTAACGACAGAAATTCGCACGTTTGTAGAAATTTCGGTTTTTAATTATAAAAAGACCTATAAACTTTATGTTCATATGATTTTTTTATAGATTTTATTGATCTCATTTTATGAATATTAAAAGACCACTTATGTTCCTTTTTGTGATTAAAAAAACATTTGTGATTAATTAAAAATAAATAAAAACCTTTGAATTTTTTTTAAGGCTTATGAACTGAATTGTTAGAAACACATTCACTTTAATTTAAGTAAAAACTAGCAAGGAATTATTTGCGACTGGGTCGAAGTTTAGAGACCCCTACAGTATATTTCTAGTTATGCATGTTTTTAAAGTTTGATGACGTCACTTCGTATAGATTAGGGCTGTGGTGATCATCCAATTTTGCAAAAATGTAAAACACGTTTAAGATATGGAAGATTATGTGTTAAATATGCTGTTAATACACACATTTTTGTGGAATATATAAAAGTAATGCAACGTTGATGACGTCACTTTGTATGGGAGATTGGTTGAGTTTTTACCAATTTTGCCAAATTCCAAACTCAAAGTGAATTTTTAGATTCTTAATATATGTTCATAATTTTAATTTATTAAATTAGTTTTTGCGAAATTTTTCGAGACTTAACCGTTTTCAAAAAGTTACTTCGTTTAGGAGGCAAATTTAAAATACACCCAATTCTGTTTTTACACGGTAGATTGATTCCAGAAAAAACCGTGTAAAAAAAGACATTGATCGTATGCAAAAATAGGTGATTAGTTTCTTATCTCTAAAACCTATTAAAATGAGTGTAAAACAAGGATTTTTCAAGAACAATTATTTATGTTTATTTTATTTAATCACATATATAATGTGTACATATTAACACAAGCATAGTTATTAAAAAAAAATATGCACTCTAAGCTTAAAAACAAATTAAATTAAATGTATGACAAGTTCCGGAACTAAAAACAATTATGTAAAACAGCTATGTTGTTAACAAAAAGAATAGGTTATTCAATTTTTAGGGTAAAAAAAATTAAAATGATAATCATATATACAGGAACATAAATTTATTTGCTGTCATCATCAGTTACTCGCATTCGCTTGCTTCGAATGCGTATAAAATCACTATCATCACTGAAATAATTTTGTGCTCGTTCGGCATCTACATTTTTAACAGTGAAAAATCACTATCATCGCTTGAATAATTTTAAACTGGACTTTCTCTTCCTCGTTCGGCATCTACATTTTTAAAAGTGAACTCTGTTACGAGCCTTGTGCGCCATTTTTTGCTACCTCTTTGTACAATTCTTTGTAATGAGCCGTACAAGAATTTAGCTCACGTTGGAATTGTGCAGCTCTTTCGAGTTTGTGACGAAATGGTATCCTAATTTATTTGCAAGTTTAAGTCCTTCTTGAATTAAATTTGCAGTAAGCTTATTAGGTTCTGCGCTATCACTGCTTTCTATAGAAACAGCATTCTCTGAGGCAAAATTTAATATTTCGTCTTCGCTAAGAACTTTATCAACCAGCAGTTCATCAATGCCATTGAATACCAACTTATCAAAACCCTCCCCACCAACTGTATGTGCCAAAGTAATTATTTTGGGATATTCGCTTGTACTTAGATCCACATGATTTTTACTTTTAATACATTCTGGCCAAATTGCGCTCCAACATGCGGTTAAGGTTGATGGTCGTAAATCTGATAATGCTAAAGCAGCATGTGTTACGCATTTTTTAATAGAAAACTTTTTCCAGGCATCAATCACTGTAAGAGTTTTATCCTTATCCAAAGTGTAACAAATGTATTGGAATGTTCGTTTGATGTAGTAAGTTTTAAATGTTGTGATAAATCCTTGGTCCAGTGGTTGGATTAGGGATGTAGTACTCGGTGGCAGGAACAAAACTTGTACATTTTCGTGTTCCAACTGAGGATGTCCGGGTGCATTGTCTAATAACAGAAGAACTTTAAACTCTAAGCCTTTTTCATTCATATATTTTTTTGTTTCTGGCACAAAATATTTAATGAACCATACTGTGAAAACTGTAGTTGATTGAACGGCTATGCATCAAAATCGACATCTTTCGACTCGAGGCTTAAGTGCCCGATTAATAAGCAGGGAATTTAACATCCGATCTCCAAAAGCGTTACTGCAAAATAAAAATTTGAGTCGATCTTTTTCAGCCTTAAAACCATCAGCACTGTTTTGCGATTTGGCCAAATATGTTCTTTTCGGAACCTAATCTGGACTGTATGCACCATTGGCAATTATTTTTTTAAGTTTTAGTGGAAATTCTTTGGTTATTGTGGCATCGTTTAAACCGAACATTTTGCCAAGAAATGTTAAGCCTTCTCCATTTCGAAGGCGATCTAAAATTTCAATTTTGGTTTCCAAAGAAATGACTTTACGTTTTTGTGTTTGCAGTTTTCGACATTTTCTTTTAGGGATACAAAAAAATTTAACAATATTTTTTTTGAATATAAAATATTTTTTGGCTTACCTTTTATCTTAATGCGTTTCAATTAAATTTAATGTAGCGTTGGAAAAACAAATTTGTCTTTAATAATTTCTTTACCAAACACGTCTGATTGAATTGATAGTTCACAAAATATTAACACATTTCAATTGCTTTGACAAGTAAATTTGCTTGTATCCACAACAAGGGAATTCTCCTAAATTTGTGATATGAATATATTTCGCAAAAATGGAATTTGACCAAAAAAATATGTAAGCCCAAAGGATTTTGAATCGTGCTAAATGGAATACACGGCAAAAAAATTTAAAATTTTTGAACCGGGTTAAATTGAAACCGTGTAAAAAAAGACCGTGTAAAAACAGAATTAGGTGTACATATTTAAATTTAACATGGTGAATATTTGAGACCAAAGTTCATATTAAAAGTTTCAATTCATTGCATTGGTTTTTGTGGCATTTTCAGAGATTTTATCATTTTGTTAGTCACTTTGTATGGGAGGTTTATGAGTTGTTTTTTTCAATTTTAAAAATTTCAATTATATTTTGAATTTTTGCGGCCAAAGTTTATGGACAAATTTTTAATCATGACATTATTTTTTTGTGAAATTTTTAGATATTTTAAAGATTTGATAAAGTAACATAGTGTGGGAGATAGACGTTGGTTTTATACGATTTTAAGAAATTTTAAATATATTGATAATATTTTACTAAAAGCTTATGTGCACAATACCAAATAACTGCAAAAATTTTTGTAGCGCTTTTAAAAATTTTATTGTTTGATAAAGAAGACGTGGTTTTCATCCTATTTCGCTCATTCTCGAACTTGATCTTTGCTTTTTTAATATAAGCAAACATACCAAATTTCAAAACGATAGATTTAAAATTGCAGCTGTAATCTTGTCGACAGACTGACCTAGCGAAATCAGGTCAGGAGGTGATGCTGATCAAGAATATATATACCTTTCTTTACCTGCCACGTCTCCCTATCAGCGTAACAAATGAAGTGACAAAGTTACCGCAGTATGCGTGGAGCAAACAAAATTTATTCCATACTTTTTTTTTTCATTTAGTACAGTTATTTCTAAATTTGTATACCTAAATGAAAAAGTCATTTATCAATACTGGTGTACATATATGGGGTCGTCCATAAACTACGTTACCAATTTAGAGGGGGGGAGGGGTTTTGAAATGCACTACGATAAGTAACGGTAGGGGAGGGAGGTGTTTAGATATTGTAACGTTACCAAAAATTAAAAAAATCGACGAAAAACCTCTAATTAATAACACAATCATTTCAAAAATTTTTAACCTTGCATGTTTATGTTTGATCGTCTAAATTGATGGTTGACTTTTGTTTCAACGATTTCTTCCACCACCTTTTCCCTCGACACAGGAACCTTTTGGTGTTCCTTCACCATCTCAGCACACGTCTGAAAAATTTGGGTCTTTGCTTTTGCGACAGGCTTTGACGTTAAGGTCTGAATGTTCTTGATCAAAGGAGATACCGTATGACATGTACTGTCCTTCTCAGAAAGAAGAAATCGGTTCAAGGTCGTGTCCTACCTGTGGCTTGTATTTCGTTTTTAAAACTTCTATGAATTGCCATAAGTTTGTATTATATCGTTTACAATAAATCGGAATAAAAAATACTATTTAAATAAATCAATTTTCAGAAAGCATTTACACAAAAACACAGAACTTGGTGCAGCTCGGGTGCAGCCTTTAAGGGTACTCTGTCAAAGACCAGGTGAATTTCTTTGCGTTAGAAATGAGGATTCACCTGAATGGGTCGACATAGAATCCTATGAAAAATTCTATTTTGAAGAATCCTGAACAAAGCTACCAGCTTCTTCTATCCCAGTGATTGAGAGTATCGAATCTTGAATCGCAGATGTAATAGCTTTTACAGATGATATTAATTATTGATTTTTTTTCAATTGTTCCTTTAATGTATCAAGTCATATTAGTCACTAATACTAGTAAAAATTGTCAGAGCTAGTCAAAATATATAATCATTCGAATAAATTAATTTCATATGTCACGTTAATTTAGGGGGGGAGGGGTTTTGAAAAGCACTACGAAAAGTAACGCAGGGGGAGGGGGGGTAAAAAAACCAGAAAATCATTAACGTAGTTTATGGACGACCCCATATCTGTCTACTGAATCGTTTATGCTCAGCGAACTGAGAACATGCAAGCTCGCGTAAAAAATGTTACTCTGTAAAAGTTATAGACTAAGCTTTCTGTATTAAAAGTTATTTGTTGTTCACATATTGCAAAAATTTTGTAATAGAATAGGGCTTAACAATTAAATTTAACAAACCGAAATAGTATCTTGACACATGTGAAAGCTATGGACTCGAAATTTTAAATAAAGTTGTTATTAAAGTTAATTCCCACAAATAATATAAGTAGTATAAATTAACGGGGCGTTGCACCTGCTATACAACTAAAAGCCTTAAACACGATATTTTGAATTGTTGCAAGAACGAAAAATTTTATAGAAAATAATCACCACAAAAAATATGTGCGAGATTGGAAAAGAGAACGTGGCACCAACCATACATCTCCAACACCAAAAACCCGAGTAATCTGTAACTAACCGTCGGATTGTGTTAAAACTATCGGAAAATATTTACCTCGGTGTCCGATTATTTCAATACAGGCACATAACATAAGCTGCAAATTAATAAATACATAGGTATGGCGAAGCAAAGCTTCTTATAGAAGGGATGTATGAAATAATTTTTATTATTTCGTTTTTTTTTTAATTTTGGCCACATTTTTTAAATTTTGACCTGTGTGCGGCGATTAAAGCCTTGGAAGCGCTAAGAGCGCTTGGATAGCATGGCAGCATTTAACGATCTTTTCAAATACTTAACATTCCAATTTTCTCTTGAGGCTTGAGATACATATTCTTTGGGTTTCAAACTAGTAAATTATGAAAAAAATAATTTTTTTGAAATTTGTATACTGTTAATACCCCTTAAGTGAATATATTATTTTTAAAATGAGATTTTATTTGCCTTCAAAATTTTTGATTTTGGTCTGAGACACGAATTACTGTGTGGCTTCCCGATTTAGTTTACATGATCAAATCAAAATAATTGAATAAAATGTGTTCAAAAGGCACATAAGCCATTGGTTGCACACAATAACTTGAAATAATTCTTCAAAAGCGGTCAGAATGCTCTAGCGTGCAGTCGATATGTTACTTTTAAAAGATTTAAATTTAACTTTTTCATTTTTATATAACTTTTTTGTTTATTTTCTTTTTTAGTGGAAGAGGAACTGATTCATATTCTTCATCTAACAAACGGGATAAGCACTTGATTCAAACACTTGCTGCATCTATAAGGACATACAACTATCACACAAGAGCATATATTAATCAGAAGTATGCTAATGTATTGTAATATTCTTGGCAACTTAAGTACAAATGTTTTTCAAGGGGTATATGCATAATACTAATAATACAAATATTAAATTCATATAAATGTATGTTGGAGTCTACTTATAAAATTATTGTTAACTTAAAATAATCACCTATGTTCTTAAAATTTTTTCATTAATGGATAAAGTTCTGAGAAACAGAGCTATTATTTATTTTTAGTAATAAACCGTATATATAAGCACTCCTAAAATCTTTATAAAAAATATTAAATACTCAATAAACTAAAGTGAAATGTTATGGTGTTATTCAATATTTGTTTGAAACTTTATAAGCAATTTGTTTTTCATGAAATTAAAAACGGTAACAGACAATAACTCATAGCTAAGAAAATTGGATTTTTATAAAAAATCTTACAGCAGAGTGAAAACTGAGAATCCTTAAAAATATAAGGAAAAAATGCCATGACATGTCATACTCAAGTTAAAACCAAGTAAGCCCATACCGTGCTGGAGTAAATCAAAGAACCTCTCGCACTTGTTTTATGCCATAAATCAAAAGCACTATATAATTTTTATTAAACAACAATTTTGATTTTTTATTTTAAGCATTCTTTACAACTCTTTATCATTCAATTGGAATCTTTCAACTTTAATTTTTTTTAACAATCTTAAGAATTTTTTCGAGCCTGGTTTTCAGGTGCATATCAGAGATCTGCATGAATGGATTCATTGAATGGTTTCAAGTTCCTTTAATTTTTCAACTCTCTGCAAGTCGCGGCAGGCAAATAGCAAGTTTGCGTGAGTCATAGATAGCAAAAATCAAGTCGCCAAATGGAGAATAGTTGAAATGAAGAAACTTTATATGTGGACAAATTGAAATGTAAAAACTTGAAATGTGAGCAAAAAGCAACTAATTGTTTGTATTCAAGTCGGTTTATGCTGATCGTAGAATTAACTTCATGTCGTCATTGCAAACTTTATTTTCTTGAGTTTAGAAACCAGTTTTACTTGAAAGCATTGGATTGAAGTTTATGTTGGATGTGATTTTATGTTGTTTTGTTTTTTGTTGTGTTTTGTTTTTGTTATAATTTTAGACATATATTTTGGTTGTTGGTATTAGACTTTACGGCTGTGCGTACAGTGGTATATGTTAGCGTAGTGTTAAACGATTTTAAGATGTAGTGTGTTGTTTTTATATTGGTGGTGTGCGCAGTGAAGTTTCTTTTAATCTTTACTGCCTGACCAGAATCATGTCGTTGTCGTGTCGGTGAGAGAGAATCGCTAAGAGTTGGCCCAGAATTGTAGCGTTGGCTTTGTCGTTTTGCTTTTATTCAATCTGCCATTGTTGATTTTCTTGAACTTGCTTCAGTGTTCTCATCGTACTCCGATTGAACTAATAATTACTCCACTTCCATTTATTTCACTACTTTTTGCAATACTCTTCATATAAATTTACTGCATTTTCAACTGAAGGCTACTCCTATCATTATTAGAGCAAATAGGAACACTGTTTACTAGCTACATTGGTTGACAGATTCTTCAAATTTTGTTAAAATATGGCAATATTTTTAGAGAAAAGCTGAGAGAGCTATCAAATAAACGACAAAGTCAAAATAGAAATAGAAACATTTCTATCTTGGCGTTTTCGTTGTCGTATTCTGCCGAAATTTTCTCCCATAAGGTTTGCATTGTCTCTGCCAGCGCTCTGCCTGCCGACACGACAACGACATGATTCTGGTCAGACAGTTAAGCTTAAAACTAAGCTTATATTTTATACATATATATATACATATATATATACTAAGGTAACCCCCATATGCACGGAAAAATTTTTTAGCTCGAATTGTTGACGCCATAGGCTCAAAAATTCGAATAAAATATTCGATTTTATATAAAACTAAAATCTATAAAGTTTCTTGACGACTGATGAACTTTTAGAAGTCACTCAAGATATTTGGACAAGCGTTTTACAAGAATTTTTCTTATTTGTAAATCAAAGAAATATTAAAATCAACGCTAAGACTATATTTATTTAAAAAATCTGGTATGCACATAATTTTATACTGCTGTAAAATGAGCTATCAAACATAAAAATTGGATAAATAGTTCAAAAGTTGTGAAAATTTACTCTTCGAAATAAATTAATTTTTTCCTTTTTAATAAAAAAAAAATCATAAAATTCCAAACATAAAGTTCCAAACATAAAGTGTTGTTAATAAATTGCAATAAAATGTTGTTAAAATATTTCTGAAACAACCTTTTATACATTTAATAAATAAAAAAACATTTAATAAATAAAAAAGATGGTGTTATTACGTTGAATAGCTTGGTCGTTATGTAAATTTGAATCAGAAGTATAACATTTGGATTATTTTTACGAAAAAAATCCACAAAAATACAAAAATGCAATACTAAAAACACGACATACTTACTGAGTGGCTATGGCGAACTCTATTGCTTTTTTGTGTAAAAAATTTCAAAAACAAAAATTCGAATAAAAAGGTTATAGTTTTTAAACTTGACTTTTTTAAAAAAACTCTTCAAAGTGTTTGTTTCTGTCATTTATAACAGAAATAAAAATCATAAAAAAGCCAAAAATCCCTAAAAATCCACAAATACAAAATTAAAAAAAAAATTAACTTCACGGTTGGCTATGCCATAGTCTTCAGGTAATTTGTGAAAAAATTTACAAAGCTATTATAACCAATTAAACTATCAATAGAGTTATTAGTAAAGCTGCGGATTCTGGAAAAGTTTTGATACCGCTTAAAAATAAACTCATTTATTGAAAACAATGCTATTAATCAGTTTTAATTTGGATTCAAAGCCGGACAAAAGGGTAGTTAATATTATCAAGGCGAATAAAATTAAAAAGTATTCCACTGGAGTGGTACTTTAAGATATTGAGAAAGCTTTTGACTATATATGGCACAACGGTCTTCTGTACAAATTAAACACTTTACGATGTCCTCTATATCTTATAAAGATTATTAAAAGTTTTCTATCTAATCGGAGTTTTGTAGTTCAAGTTGAGGGTTTTAACTCCACAGAAAAACAAGTATCAGCCGGAGTTCCACAAGGTTCGGTGTTATTACCTTTTTTATACTCTATATATATTTCTGATTTCAAGTCGTCTGCTTATATAGACTTATCCTTTTACGCTGATGATAGCGCCCTGATCATTTCTGTGAAAGTCTCAAACGCAATTATCAAAAATATGGAAGGTGCCTTATCTTTGGCTATAAAATATTTTAATAAATGGAAAATAAAATTTAATGATGAAAAAACCCAAGCTATCATATTTCCATATAATAAGTCCCCAAAACGTGTTCCCACTAGACCGTTCACAGTTCAAACTAACTTGATACCACTTTCAAAGTCAAAAATTTAGAAGTTTTCTTGAACGATAAATTGTTCATCGTTAATACATATCGATAATACATCGATAACATCTGCATTAAAACTACAAGATGTAGTATAGCTCTGTATTTCCTTTTAAATAAAAAGTCGAAGTTAAATATCAAGAACAAAATATTGATTTATAAAATGTGCATTAGATTTATAAAATGTGTAATCTTTTTCTCCTGACTTTGCCGTTTGGAAGGATTGTGCAAATACTCACTTAAAGTGCCTTCAAGTAATACAAAACAAGAATCTAAAGACTATCTTTGACTTGCCAAGTAGATTTCCAACTTCAGAATTGCATACCATGACTCAAATAAGAAAAATACCCAGTATTTTAAACCATTTGACCCTGTCATTCTCCTATAAATGCAGGACTTCAGCTCATGCCCTCTTGAAGAGTTTGTCATAGTCAGTAGCTTCTGTCTCTATTCTTATAGAGAAGTCGAAGAGACTGATCTCAAAACATCCCCATAATTTAACAAGTGATCGTAATATAGGTTTTTTACTATCTTTTTCCTATAAATTAAGATTATTTTAAGCGTTTATCTTTATTAATCATATACCGTGAACCCTCATATACCTTAGGATTAAATCTCAAACTTTGTATTTTATTTTTTAAATATTGGATTTGTGATAGAAATAAAAAAAGCAACAAACAACAACTCATTTATTTCTACAAAGTACAATAAATTCATAAAAAAAATTTTTAAATTTTAAGCTGTTTTTAATAAAATAAAACTGGGGTAAAAAAACATACTCAGTAAAAATAAAAAAGTAAATAAGAACTAAAAGTAAGTAAATTTATTAAAATTATACACTATATAAAATAAGGTATAAAATAAATAAAGTATTAAAATTCATAAAATGATATACAACTGTTTCCATTTTTCAATAAAATAAACTTAATAATTTTGTAAAAGTTATAATTACATCTAGGAATCTCATGAACTTTATTATCAAAAATAAAACTCTTAAAGATGCGCTAAAAATGGGTAAAAGATGCAATTAAAAATATTTTTCTAACATTTTATTATCGGTTCAAAAATAAATATTGCATGTTATATAACAAAAAATAAGAAACAATTTTATAATATTAAACAAGTATTTGTTTAAAAAATTTATTTTAATACCCAAAACCTTCAAAACAATATGATACTTATTAAACCAATCTACATATTTGGTATGGATGTATTGTCACTTCGTAGTTCTTATAAAAGAACCCATATTGTCATATTTTTTTAAATTAAAAATTACATTACATTACATTATTCCTTTATGTTATTAAAAAGTAATTTTAAAACAAATCCTGACATTCTATAGAAAAAGAGAGAACGACGTTTTACAATCCTTTGCCTCTAGTTTCACGTGTATATTGTTTACATCATGTGTGAAATTTTTTTCCGATAATTGTGGTACGGAGTTATCTTTTGCCATAATATGTCACACTAAATTTAAATGGTTGCCAATCAGAAAAAGCAAAAAAATCCACATGTATTTAGTGTAAGATATACAAAAATATGCGGATAACTTAACCATTTACATTTTAAGATGCCCAGTAAAAACACGCATTTGCCTGATATTCCCAGCCCTAGTATAATATTTAAGCATTTTTAAAAATGATTAAATTTAATCTTTATCATATGCAGTCTTACAATCCCTCCTACCCATTTTTTGATAGCTTTCAGATTTTTCTACATACTATATGAGCTGAACACCGACTGTCATTATCCCTGCGTCAACATTTTCTGAAATATAGCGTTTCATTAATTTTTAAATACCTTATCTTTCCCACTGTACACTTTCTAATAGCAACCACTTAATTTTATTACTCCATGATTAAATCTTACCCAGGTATTGTATTTTTCACAATCAAAACGATACCCCATATACAAACAAACATATTGACAGAAGCACAACGTATCTGCATAAGACAACAAATTCAATAAAAGCACAAAAAACAAACAAAAATCCCTAACGTAATAACGACAGAAAAAAATCACACAAACTCCGCATCATAAATGAAACGAACAACAAAACAAACGATCGTCAGTCGCTTCCGACGGCAGCGCAGTCGCATAGAGTCGAAACCAGAGTTGAAGAATTGACTTTTTCCAGCAACTCTTATGGGGTAGAAACAAAATAGAATCAAGTCATACATATGATTCGTTTTTCAGAAGCCAGTCGCGAATTGTAAGGAAAAAACAAATCAAGTTCCTGCAACTCAACTCAAAGCTTGATATTTTTTCAAATAGCTTAATTTTCAATTGACTTGTTGCAGATCTCTGGTACATTTGTCATCCCATATCTATATATTATTACGCAAACAAAAAAATTGTGGTACCATTTTAGGGGTCGTCCATAAACTACGTTACTGATTTTCCGGTTTTTTTACCCCCCCCTCCCCTGCGTTACTTTTCGTAGTGCTTTTCAAAACCCCTCCCCCCCTAAAGTAACGTGGCATATGAAATTAATTTATTCGAATGATTATATATTTTGACTAGCTCTGACAATTTTCACTAGTATTAGTGTCTAGTATGACTAGATACATTAAAGGAACAATTGGAAAAAAAATCAATAATTAATATTATCTGTAATAGCTATTCCATCTGCGATCCAAGATTCGATACTCTCAATCACTGGGAGAGAAGAAGCTGGTAGCTTTGTTGAGGATTCTTCAAAATATAATTTTTCATAGGATTCTATGTCGAACCATTCAGGTGAATCCTCATTTCTAACGCAAAGAAATTCACCTGGTCTTTTACAGAGTACCCTTAAAGGCTGCACCAAGTTCTGTGTTTTTGTGTAAATGCTTTCTGAAAATTGATTTATTTAAATAGTATGTTTTATTCCGATTTATTGTAAACCATATAATACAAACTTATGACAATTTATAGAAGTTTTAAAAACGAAATACAAACCGCAGGTAGGACACGACCTTGAACCGATTTCTTCTTTCTGAGAAGGACAGTACATGTCATACGGTATCTCCTTTGATCAAGAACATTCAGGCCTTAAAGTCAAAGCCTGTCGCAAAAGCAAAGACCCAAATTTTTCAGAAGTGTGCTGAGATGGTGAAGGAATACCAAAAGGTTCCTGTGTCGAGGGAAAAGGTGGTGGAAGAAATCGTTGAAACAAAAGTTAACCATCAATTTAGACGATCAAACATAAACATGTAAGGTTAAAAATTTTTGAAATGTTTGTGTTATTAATTAGAGGTTTTTCGTCGATTTTTTTAATTTTTGGTAACGTTACGATATCTTAACACCTCCCCCCCTACCGTTACTTATCGTAGTGCATTTTAAAACCCCTCCCCCCCTAAATTGGTAACGTTGTTTATGGACGACCCCTTAGCAGTGTTAACGTCGATATTCACATAAATCTTACATCGTTGGAAAGGTATTTTCGAGTACATTTGCAGAATATACTTTTTATTCGAATAAAATATTCCAGTGGCGAAAATAGTCTCCGAAGACGTTGTCTTTGAAGACGTCGTTGACGACAACGGAGTAATAATGGTGATGCTTTACTGGACATGTCGCGATTAATTCAGTAATAAAACAAAACGTTGTGCCTCTCAGAGAGAGAGAGAATAAAGAAAAGATAACTAACTATTGCCAGTCGCAATATTATGGTGATTGTATATGCAAGCGTGGTTAAGTTGAAGTTAAAGAAGTGAATTTTAAATAAAGTAAAACATAAATAATCAATTGAACTATAAAAGGAAAAAACTTAAAATGAGCAAGGAAAACAAAAAAGTGCGGTATTTAATTAATAAAAAGAAAAAACAATACCTAAAGTATTTGAAAAAAAGCAAAAAAACAGTGTGTGGTACAAAAAGCAGTGATGGCAGTGGCGTTATAAATGACAGTGGCGGTAGTAATTTTAGTGACAGTGGTTGCAATGCAAAGGAACATAGTAACTTAAATTTGTGAGAACAAGAAAAAGTGACTAAAGCGGAGACGTCAAGAAATGAAAAGCTTGCCAATTTATTAAAAAAGCATAGAGTAAGTAGAAGATTTGGTGACGACTTACTATGTTTTTTAAGAGACGATGAATGTGCCGAAATCATTAGATACTCTTTTAAAAAGCAAAAATAACCAAAGTATTGTCATTCGAACTGTGACTCCAGGCGAATACATACATTTTGGTTTGATAAGTCAGCTACAGAAGCTAGGAGATGTGCTATTGCAGTTAGAAACATTAGAAGTTGGTGTGGGAATTGATGGTCTTCCACTATATAAAAGTAGCAAGACAAGTTTGTGGCCAATAACGGCAAAAGTTGTGAACATAGAAACAAAACCAGTGCTCATTATTGGTGTTTTTTGTGGCACGAAGAAACCTGCTTGCATAAATTCTTTCCTTCACGATTTCATAGCGGATGGTAGCAGACTAAATTTGGAAGGTTTGAATTATAAAAATGTATCGATTTTTACAAAAATTAGAGCATTTATTTGTGATGCGCCCGCTAAAGCATTTGTGACTGGCACTGTTGGCCACAATGCGTTGCATGGGTGTAGTAAGTGCTGTCAAATCGGAAAAAGAGAGGAAAATGTAACGGTTTTCACATCAATGGTTTCAGAGAGAAGAACTGACGACAGTTTTGCTATGAGAAAGTGCTCGGAACATCATTCGAAGAGATTTCGAAATGAAAAATCTGACCTTGAAAATGTAGGTTTTAGTATGGTGACACAATTTCCTTTGGATCCGATGCACTTGATTGATCTGGGCGTTACAAAGAAAATATTAGCTTACATTTATAAAAGTTAAGGGAGCGCAGCAAAAGAAATGTTGAGTGAAAGTATGTTGAAGCTTGTAGGACATATACCGAAAGAATTTGCTCGCAAACCAAGGACATTCGACGAGCTGCCTAGGTGGAAAGCAATAGAGTTTCGGCAGTTCATATTGTACACAGGCCTTGTGGTATTAAAGGATGCCATCGATACAAATTGGTACTAATATTTTTTGCTGTTGCATACATCGTACATAATTACACAGTCCAACAAATTAAGACTTTTTGAATGGAACAGAATAGCGACCCCATAATTCTGAAAGGGTATGTTGAGTAGATCATTTTTGTAGAACAAACTTATGGTCCAGCACAGCACGTCTGAGTTTTTTTTTACAGTGGGTTAAAGTTTTCATTTTTTGGTCGAAGGGAGCATTATACTATATAAAAAAAAATGCTGTAAGTAAATGTCTGAGAGAATTCTTATGATCAGAGTTGTGTTGTGGAATTGTGTGAGGATTATTTTTGTAGAAGATCTTAACCCTCTAACTGGTCTCTTTATGGGTCAATTTGACCCTTTTATCGAGAAAATCAAAAAATATCCTTTAAAAAAGGACATTTAAGGATTAAAATATTCCACGAAAATGTTTGCCGAAAAATTTCAGTGGGGGTCACCAAAGACACCAATATTGTAAATAAAACTTTTTACGCTTAATTAGTAAAATTCGAGTTCGGCCGGGCCAAACACTGAGTTCTCGCGTCTAGTAAGCTGTTACTTACAAATCGGGTGTGATATTTATTAAAATTAATAATAAAAAATAAAAGAAAAAAAATCAAGCATAATTGAGCTACTAAACAGTACATATCGGGTGTAATTTTTACTAAAATTATTATAAAAAAAGAACAATTGAAGCTTAAATAAGCATGGCGGATTCAGTTTGCAAATTAAGAGATTGGTTTTGTTTTATTTGTGGACATTTTACGCACCATCAAAGCAGAAGAAAGATATTCCCTACAATTGAAGAACCATATTTTCTTTTCTTTGGAATACGATATTTATCTGAAGCTTGGATACCAAAAACTGTATGTACTACCTGCGAAAGTGGTCTTTTGTCCTGGTACAAAGGCGGTACT
This sequence comes from Dichetophora obliterata, assembly GCA_963920525.1. NCBI lineage: Eukaryota > Metazoa > Arthropoda > Insecta > Diptera > Sciomyzidae > Dichetophora > Dichetophora obliterata. The sequence continues at coordinate 64,794,811 of OY986438.1, read as the reverse complement.
AAAGCGCTGCCATTTTCTGCGCTTATTACATGGATTGAACCTGAAGATCACAAGTCAGATACATGCTATTTCTGCGTAAATTACAAATTTGGTAGAAGACAAAGGCACTACGCGAAAATGACATACGAAGCAACAAATAATGTCATTTTACCAGAAGTGCGCTGTGAAGGTGTTCCGGTGCCTCAACCGCCTACACAGACATTTTCGGCCAATATGACATACGCCAATACAGAAATAACATCGGCGGTTGAAAACATATCAGATATAAGTTACTTGCCTCTTGATTGCTTAAACATATGTCCTAATTTGATAGACCAAGCTTATTTTGAAGATCTTGTAAGAGATTTAGGACTAACAAATGAGAAAGCTGAAATATTATGTTCCAGATTGAAAAACAGGAATTTGATAAAAGCCGATGTAAAAGTTACATCGCCAAGAAAAAGACACGCTGATCTGGAAAGTTATTTTAAGAAATCAGAAGAACTTGTATACTGTTGCAGTATTGAATAGGTTCTAAAATATCTAAAGCTTCCACTGGACTCTTCCGCTTGGCGACTATTTATAGATAGTTCAAAACACAGTTTAAAAGCAGTTTTACTGCACAATGGAAATCAGCATCCATCAATACCGGTTGCGTATTCCACAAAAAATGAGGAAACATACGAACACATTTCAAATCTCTTAAATAAGATTGAATACTATAAATATAAATGGGAAGTATGCGCAGACTTCAAAATGATTGCAATATTCACTGGAATGCAAACAGGATACACAAAACATATGTGCTTTCTTTGTAAATGGAATTCACGTGCTACCAGCAGGCATTATCATATTAAATATTTCGAAGAACGTAAAGAAAATATTATTGGTGACTTAAATGTAATCCATGAACCCCTTGTCCCAAAAGATAAGGTCATACTTCCACCGCTGCATATTAAGTTGGGCTTGGTGAAAAATTTTATTAAAAGCTTAAATACACAAGGAAATGCTTTCAAACGCATTCAAACAATTTTCCCCAGATTATCTGCAGCAAAATTAAAAGAAGGTAAAATACGGTTTTAAGAAATAATTTATTACATTTAATGTAAATTACCTTTTCTAGGAATGCTCGTTGGACCCGATATAAGAAAATTATTACAAGATGAAGAATTTTATGGTCATCTGTCGGATATGCAAAAGACAGCATTTGACTTTATGCAGCTGGTTATATCAGAATTCCTTGGAAACTCAAAAGCACAAAACTATGCAGAAAATATTGAAAACATGCTAATCGGTTTTAACAATATTGGCGTTAAGATGTCACTAAAGCTGCATTTTCTGAACTCTCATCTAAATTTTTTTAAAGAAAACCTTGGAGCGGTTTCAGATGAACACGGTGAAAGGTTTCATCAGGATATAAAGGTATTGGAAGAAAGATTCAAAGGGAAATCCCAAAGTGTAATGCTTGCTGAATACGTATGGGGCTTGTACAGAAACCTTGACCCATCGGAACACTCACGTCAAGCTAAATACAGGAAAGCATATTAAGATTAATCCTTAATCCATTGTCATACTACTGCTATTTCCCAATTCCCTTTTAAAATTTGAAGCAAAAAAATAAATATGTACATACTATAATAAACCACTATTAAAACAAAATTACATATAATTTTTTTATAGAAGTTGGTGAGTAATTTTACTAATTAAGCGTAAAGAGCTTTATTTACAATATTGGTGTCTTTGGTGACCCCCACTGAAATTTTTCGGCAAACATTTTCGTGGTATATTTTAATCCTTAAATATCCTTTTTTAAAGGATATTTTTTGATTTTCTCGATAAAAGGGTCAAATTGACCCATAAAGAGACCAGTTAGAGGGTTAAGATTTTCTACAAAAATAATCCTCATACAATTCCACAATACAACTCTGATCATAAGAATTCTCTCAGACATTAACTTACAGCATTTTTTTTATATAGTATTATGCTCCCTTCGACCAAAAAATGAAAACTTTAACCCACTGTAAAAAAAAACTCAGACGTGCTGTGCTGGACCATAAGTTTGTTCTACAAAAATGATCTACTCAACATACCCTTTCAGAATTATTGGGTCGCTATTCTGTTCCAAAAATGCTGTTGGATTGTGTTATTTGCTGCCCACGGCTATTGAGAAGTAACTTAGAGTAAGCAAATCAGATGTTGGAAGATTTTGTGAAGTACTTTACGAATATATGTGGAAAAACCGCCTTAACATATAATGTCCACAATCTCCTACATATTTGTGAGTGCGCGGAAAAATTTGGAACTGCCACAAAGTTTTCAGCTTATGCTTTCGAAAATTTTATGCAAGACTTAAAGAAAACTGTGCGGAAACCAAACAAAATATTGCAACAAGTATGGAAGCACTACAAGGATAAGCATATTTTAAATGAAAACAGAAAGCTTTATTGTAAAAAAAATGTGTGCTAATTACTATAGGTGAAAGTACCTGCTACTTGAGTCCACACTCACCAAATAATTACTGCATGATGACAGATGGCGACTACATTAAAATTGTTAGATTCAGCAATGAAGAACTCTACGGTAACCTTGTCTTAAATCCAGAAAATTTCTTTGACCAGCCGGTAAATTCATTAATGGTGGGAATAGCAAAATTTGTGAAAATACACACTTATGAACAAATAATAAATAAAAATGACATTCAGTGCAAATTATTATGCCTGCCATATGAAAATGCTTTTGTCTTAGTACCCATGCTGCATCACTGCTTATAAAAAATAGAAATATTATACTATAAGAATATATAAATATAATAAGTTAAATATAATAATACTCAATAAAGTTTTTTATCTCGATAATTTTCGAATCCAATTTTAATAACTAGGTGTTCCACATAAAATATTTCGTGCTTCAAGTCAAGGTATGTATAATCTCTTAGAAACTTCACGTATTCCAAAGGGTTTTAGGCAAAAAATTGTTTGAAAATAAAATTTTTTTAATTGATAATTGTTGTACAACTATTGAAAAATATGTAAAAAAATCCCGCTTATAATACAGATTTTATACCGCTTAAAACTCGCTACGTCTAAGTTACTTTAACTATGTAACATAGAGTAACTTTAAACTCTTTTTTTTAGAAACATACTTTTTCAAAACGTTCAAATAAATAAATAACGCAAAAACTATATGTTACTAAGAAATTTTTTTAAAGTAATGGAATAAATTTAACATGGAAATAACATTTTTGGTCAATATTATATATTTATTTAAACATTTTTTCAAAATATGCCTTAATTTCAATCGCTTTTTCCTAAAACCCCCTTAACACTAACATTGGTTATGCAGGGCTAAAGGAATAATAATTTTCTGTATCGCATTTTCAATAATAGTGCCCAGAATTTGAATTTTTAAACAATTTCAGATGATCTGCTTAATAAAATAGAGGAGATGAATAAAACATTTATGGCCAGATTTGATGAAATCGAACAGAAACAAAACAAGCTGGCTGAATTGTTGGCAGAAACAAATGTTTTATTACGAAGAAACCTGGGACTCTGTGGTATCGAGTGGCAGCAGAAGTTTCCCATTAAAAGCGATAGTGAAATGGCAGAAATGAACGAAAGTTTACTTGGGGAGAAGCGAACCGAAATAGTAGGACTTTATTGTATTACGTTTTGATATAAGTGATCGCTGTATACAATATCCTCTCTTATTTTTCTCTCCAAATATTGAAGCAGTTTTTTCAAAAAACATCATTTTTGAATACAATTATGATGGTATAAAAGGAAAGATGCCTTTGAAGACTTACCAAGCTTTGATAGATGGATTATTTGGTATGTAAAAATAAATTTTTGTAGTTTATATATTACATTTTTGCTTAGAATCCTATACATATTCAAGATATAAAAAAAAACGCTCTTTTTTAATTTCTTTCATTTGCAGAGGCTGTTTCTAGTGAAAATCGAAACTATATGGATTTTATTAAAAATTTGCGTACAACTTTAAATATGACAAAAAATAAACTACATAAGCAGCAGTACAGAGCAAAGAACTAAGGATAACTTTCATTTTTTTTAAACCCAAGGAAAGTAATTTATATAAATATTTTCACCATTGATTTTTCATTAATTCCATTCATTCATTCATTTTTGCTTTTTATAATAACAAAATGTGCTTATACCCCCAATAAATATTTTATAATAAATTTTTGGTTATAAGCGTAAGTAGTCTGTTAATTTTTTATTTCGATTTAAGCCGCGAATAAAAAAACTAAAAGGTCAAGGAGAGTGGAAAGAGGCATATAGCACAGAGAGTAGAAGAGCGGCATGAGCATAAAGCAGGAAGAGCGTGATGAGGCATACATTTAAAGCGAACACAAGCAGGCAGAACTGATTTTGAGCGAATGCGTACGTTCCGCAGTACGTGGATCCCATCTTTCGTTGAAGACGTGTCGAAGTAAAGTCTTGCAAGTCGTTTTGCTAATTTGTTCGAAAATGTCTTCGACGACAGCCATAGAAGTGGATCGATCCATTCTCCACTGGGATGTAAAACTAAGCAAATGTGAAAACCCTTTTTCCCAATAGAACAGTGCAAACCAATAGCAACACAGCTCTGTTGAACATCGTTGCTGTAGCATACACGAGAGAGAAGAGAGTGAATCAGAACACTTCAACAGAGCTGTGTGGCATTGTTGTTGTTGCTGTTTCTTAATTACTCTCTTGAACTGATAACCTGAACAGAATGAAGTAATTTAATTCAATTAACCAGTGGTAAATAGACTTAGGACGTAACCAATTATTTCTTTTATACCTACAATGTAGATGCGATTACATAATTGACATAATTGATTACATAATTGACCACAGGTGATACTAGTTTTTATTAATCGTCACTTAAATTTATATACCGTCATGTTTTTGCTCAGATTCTTTCATTTGCTGACGGAGGTCATTTGTCAACAGAAATAAAACATGGCAAATTTGCTCTGTACCAGCTTTAAACGATTTTTGCCTTGTGTGCTGGAGTAGAATCTTGCTGAATACAAAAGTGAGCCTCTCCGTAAATTTGCTTGGCATGTGGCATAATATGGTTCCTTAAAACATGTTTTTAGTAATATTCCGAATTATTTTAACGCCTTTTTCGATGAAAAGAAGGGGCAATTTGCCTTTTTCGGAGAAAGGGCATTATTATTATTAGTATTGACAAAACTTTTGAAACGGTTCATGAAATAGGTTTACAATTAATGCCAGAGTCGTTAAAAACTACACATGTTTTCCAGTGTTGCTTTTTTTGTGTAATTGGTATTACTGTAACTTCGACAGTTAGTCTGATTCACGCTTTATATTGTAGAGTGGTAGAAGTGGTATTAAAAAGTTGGTAAGTATGTAACGAACTTTCTTGGCTGGGGTATATCTCGCCGGATACCCAGGTTCTGTACGAAAATATTTATATTTTTGACTAAAGTAAAACACACTCGAGTTATATAAAAAAGATTATTAACAGCATTTATTTATTTAGCTAAATATTATGATTACTATTTTTCAAAAGGTATTATTTCAAAATTCTTAACAATGTTCCTTTTAGTTATCATGTGATATTATTCTTAACAATATTTGGTTTTAGTAATTTTAACTTCTTTCACCCGGTTGTCCTGCTATGTCCTGCGATATCCTGATTCGCCACGTTTGTTGGTCTCGGGAACTAGGTTATCTCTCAATTACCGCTTGAAAAGGTATGTATCCAGAGCCTTAACACTAATTTGGTTTTATTATTTTCCCAAATTATGCTCCAGTTGGTGCCGTGTGCAATTATTTGCAGTAATGTGTTTATGGCCCCACACAGTTGTTGTTGCTGCTGCACTTGTTTAGTGTTTGTTAGTGTTTTTAGCTTAATATTGATTTTTTTAATGCCGCAGTTTATTGTTTTATTGCACCCGTTGTTGTTGTTGTTAATTTGCATGTTGTTTTTATCGTTTTCTTGGGCTTGCGATGCACTATTAATGTGCCATTATTGCTGTTGGTGATTATGTTGTTTTCTTGATGAAGCTGCTATTGTTAAAATTACTATTGTTGTTGTTGATGATGTTTTTAATAAAGTTGCTATTGCTGATGTTGTTGCTGTTGTTGCTTAAAACTTTGTATGCACAAAGTTTGTGAGGCTAATATTTTATTTGTGAATTTTAGTTCCTCACAAGTATGCATTTTAAGAAATCTTCGCAATCGGCAATTAAAGTCTCTTCTTATATGTATATGATATGTTTTCATCAATTTTAAAGTTGTAAAATCTCTGTACTATGCTAATTCAGGCGATCTTTTAAAACTTTACTTCTATCTATACATACTATTATATAAAATTAAAGTCACAAATTTTTGTTACAGGTTAACTCTAAAAGTTTTAAAATATGTTTACAACTTTTGATAGTAAGATTGATGAATTCACAGCCCCGTATCAAGATTTTTTAAACATGGCCACACAGTGTTATCTGAAATAAAAAATCGAAGTGATTTATTTAATATTAGCTAGCCACAGTTTTCTCTTTATCAAGAACAACTAAATATGCAAACTAAATATAGGCTTTTTGTAATGCCGGAATTAGATCCAAAGTAAACATCAACATTTTTTTAAATATTTTAATTGTTTAAAATCTAATGTATGATGCTATATTAAACACGTACTAACGAAAATCTCTGTAAAAAACGCTGACGACTTTTTTCAAGAGTAATCGCAAACATTTTTTGTTTTGAAGTAACACTTGAAAGGGCAATATAAAGATGTCCATGTGAAAAACATTCAATGCTCAAATCGATTCCTACAACACTGAATGTTTGATCTTGCGCTTTTTTTATTGTCATAGAAAATTAAATTCTTGGAATTCGCGGAATCAAATCCACTTCTTCAGTTCCACATCTGGTCAAAATGCTGCATTCAATCAAAAAGGTTCTCAATGATTTTACTTACAGGAATGTATTATTGCATAATTTAGGCGGATTAAGAATCCGTAATAAAATAATAGGACACCTTACTTTTAACACATTTTGGGGGGGGGGGGGGGGGGGAGAAGCCAGAAGCATTTAAGGCATTGAGAAATCATCGAGGTTGACCGTCGTGTCCACAAATGCTTGCATTAATTTTCGAGAGCAGCAGCTCATTTACTTTGCGTACTTGCTCGTTTATAGGTGATAAAATTGCTCTTTTCTTGAACCAACGTAAAGACTAAGTAGTTATATGATTAATTTCAAGACAAACATTATCAATAAATTCTTTAATATTGTTTACCAATATGAGAAGGTTGTAGTTTTCCAGATTAATACGTCCATTTTCTTGTGGTAGCTGTCTATTTCCTATTTTAAGCCACAAAACTGCAAAAACGGAATTTTAATTTGTAGAGAGCGATACTCTCATATTGATTTTAAGTTGTAATTAAATCAAACATCGCCAAAGGTAAGATCACTACTTCAAAGAAGTATTCATCACATGTCATCATCAAATGTCCCTTTCGTCACGATAGGTAAGATTTGACGAAAGTCTGCAAAAAATATACAAAAGTGTATATTCACCGAAATGTAAGTTTGAAGTGTGCAAATCTCGCACTGTTCTATCTTATGTTTTGACGGAAGTCTTCTTTGACATAGTAGCCTCGTCTCAAACTATTAATGAGCAATCGCTCATTGTCAAGGTAACAACAACATGGAGAATAACAACATGGAGTTTTTATTCAAGCTCATGTACAGCGATGCCAGACATGGCGATATCTCGCCAACTGGCTGTTTGAACGACCACTTTGGCGAGAAGAAATTTGATTTGGCGAGATGACGAAAAAGTGGTGGTGAGACTAAATCCTTTTTTTCGTTACACAACACTTTTTACAAAGCCAACATTTTTCCTGCCTCTAAATCTTAATTCGCTTAGCAAGAATGCTACCACAGGAAGAAACAAGAAAGTATAGAAGAAACTGGGAAAAGTAATGTTGGGTTCATGGTAAGCAGTTTTATAAAGTATTTATATTACAAATATAAATAAAGAACTTGCGGAGTGGTTATTAAAATCCTTTTCATACCAACTAACAACGCATGTGTAGAAATAAATTTTTCAATTATGAAATACATAAAAATAAAAAAACGAAATAATATGCAATTTGAGCTAATTCAGGCTCTTTTAAGAATATCAATTTATACTTATAATATTGACATATACTGCGAAAGTTTTGAGCCTACAAAAGAAATGTTAAAATGGTTTAAGTCTGAAATTATTTACCCAAAACCTGAAAATTCTGAACTTAAGGACAGTGAGGTGCATTTTTTTGGATGTTATGGACGTATTATATACGTAGTCTTTACATATTGGACTAAATGCTTATAAATCCTGTATTGTATATATGACGACACCGAAACTATATTAAAATTTAATCGACGCCAAATATTAAAATTGAGTTTTATTCCCTCATGGGACTTAATCTTAACGAATGCTCGTATTAAAATATTTCCAGAACAAAAATAACAACATGTGGAGTACGAACCAACTACGCTAAGGTTATGTTATGTTTATGGCTTTACCAACTGCTCTTTGAAGTCATATGCATAGAGAAATGATAAACATGCATAAGAACCGAACCAAGCCGAACGCTGCTTTTTTAGAGTATTCCAACCTGTATTAAATAATATTTTTGCATTTATTAAGAAAATTTCTAATAAGTTTAACCTTTTAAATTTTAATGAAACAAATACTAAAAAATGCATAAATCCAACAATTGGATTAAAAATAAGTAAAAGATTTTTGAGCGTGTCCTTATTAATTTTTTTATTGTTCTTATGTTATCATTTTTTTTTATAATTTAAAAGAATAAATTCTGATCGTAGATCTTTTTTGAATGGTTTGTACATGTTAATATATTAATAAGAATATATTCAACTATAGCTAACTGCATTTTCTGGTCAAATGTAGAAATTTAATAAAATATTTATGGTGTTATGTAAATATTATGGTTTTATTTATTTTCTTAAAATTTTTGGCGGTTTAGTTTTTGGCGGTTTAGTTTTTTAGAAAAAACTGGCAACTCTGCTCTGGCAATAGCTAACGATCAAGCAATGCGTGGCATTGTGGATGGTTTTTAAAAAACTTAATTAAAGGTACTTATTATTTAAAGAAATCGTAAAAAAACTGTCGTTCATCTGCAAGTATTTATCATATAAATGATGTCTGCAAAAGTTACGCACCAACTTAAAATAAGTAGTTTTGAGAAAAATGGGTTTAAAGTTTGAAAAGCAATTGAAAATATAATAATAAATTTTCTATATACTCTCCAAAGATAGATATTTAATGTGAAAAAAATGAGTAATTATATTCACTCAGAACTAAATCGAGAAAATCGCAAAAATCTGTTTTTGTTCGGCCTCGGAAGCCGTATTGCCCCTTAAGTCTTTTAAACATTTCGTAATTCATCCGACTCAAAGCCAAAAACGTAAGATTGCGTGAGCGCTCATTGGTCACTGACATTCGATTCATTGTTCTAACTTGCGACAACACAGAAAATTAAGCTTCATTCACAGCTGTGCTGCAGCCAATTCTTAAAAAAAAAGCAATATGAAAATTATAAGCCAGTGCAAGCTATTGCGAGATCTTTGCGAAAATTCTTATTTAGTTCTTAGTTATTATAAATGTACATAAGCGAGCTGGACCGTAAGAACTACATGGGTAGTTGTAAGAATTACAATTATTTTAATCCCAATTTCAAAATTTTTTATATTAGGATTGCGGCAAACTACATGTGTAGTTGTAAGAATTACGATTATTTTAATCAAAATTTCAAAATTTTTTACATTAGGATTGCGGCAAATTTTTCATCGAACGATCTTAGAATACGATTGCAGCAATCGTAATTTTCGAAAAAGTCTATTACTGCAATCGTAATCTAAGTTTATGAAGGATTACGTTAATTGTATTCTCGTGTTTTCTTTGATAAGGATTACAGTAATCGATTACATGGATAACTTTTACAAACTATTAGTGAAAATAACTTATTTACAATAAAGTGTATTGCAATGAACTGAAGTTTACCATCAATATCAACATATCTGCCGTCATTAAGTATCTTCATTATTAACGAAATGTAGCAAAGACCAGAAAAAAATGAGAGTGTCTGGTGGTAATCGATAACTGTAATTCTTATCAAAGAAAACACAAGATTACAATTAACGTAATTCTTCATAGAAGTAATCGCAATTTCAACTTTTCGAAATTACGATTTCTGTAATCTGCTGTAATCTAAGATCGTTCAATGAACGATTACTTTAATTGTAATTGCATTTGTTTTAAGATTACTGCAATCGTAGTCTTGTGGTAATCATAATCCTTATCGGCCAGCTTTGGTATATAGTGATTGTTTATACAAACAAACATATCTTCATATAAATATAAACAAAATAATTTTGGTTTTGTTTAAAGAATGAAGTTCGTCAACATAAGCATAATTTCAAGCAAACAACATATAATTCAGTATTGCTATCGCTATTATCAAAACAGCTTAAATATACACAAAACAAAAGTAGGGCAAACTTAAGTCAACAACCTATGGTCATGAACCTCATTCTTATGTGCAGTTTAGCACTTTAGCATTTTTTGTTATTTTGTAAAATGTTCTTATGTGCACTTTTGTGCAGTTCTGGTTAGTTATAATTTTATTGTTAATGTAAGCCAATTTGTGTATAAATATTTTGTAATTTTGATCAATAAATTTAGTATTGTTTTGTAGATAAAGGAATTAAGTGTTTTAGTTACTGATTAAATTAAAGTGCTTCCTCAAATCAATCCTCAACTCAAAAACAGATTACTGGTTAAAGTACTTGTAATCTATGCACGATTGAATAGGTTTGTACCTAGTCAATCATCAAAGCATTCATTGGTGACCCCGACGTGATCTTCTGTGCAGGATCAGAAATTCACGGCAAACAGCATTCAGGATTAGAAGTTTACGACAGTTTAATACAACACAATTAAAGGGATACTGGAACAGTTATTCATCGCACAATCTCAGCTTGGAGACGAGATTGAAATTCTCATTCGCAACTTCAAAAAGGACCCAGTAACGTAATTTAATCGACGCCAAATATTAAAATTGAGTTTTATTCCCTCATGGGACTTAATCTTAACGAATGCTCGTATTAAAATATTTCCAGAACAAAAATAACAACATGTGGAGTACGAACCAACTACGCTAAGGTTATGTTATGTTTATGGCTTTACCAACTGCTCTTTGAAGTCATATGCATAGAGAAATGATAAACATGCATAAGAACCGAACCAAGCCGAACGCTGCTTTTTTAGAGTATTCCAACCTGTATTAAATAATATTTTTGCATTTATTAAGAAAATTTCTAATAAGTTTAACCTTTTAAATTTTAATGAAACAAATACTAAAAAATGCATAAATCCAACAATTGGATTAAAAATAAGTAAAAGATTTTTGAGCGTGTCCTTATTAATTTTTTTATTGTTCTTATGTTATCATTTTTTTTTATAATTTAAAAGAATAAATTCTGATCGTAGATCTTTTTTGAATGGTTTGTACATGTTAATATATTAATAAGAATATATTCAACTATAGCTAACTGCATTTTCTGGTCAAATGTAGAAATTTAATAAAATATTTATGGTGTTATGTAAATATTATGGTTTTATTTATTTTCTTAAAATTTTTGGCGGTTTAGTTTTTGGCGGTTTAGTTTTTTAGAAAAAACTGGCAACTCTGCTCTGGCAATAGCTAACGATCAAGCAATGCGTGGCATTGTGGATGGTTTTTAAAAAACTTAATTAAAGGTACTTATTATTTAAAGAAATCGTAAAAAAACTGTCGTTCATCTGCAAGTATTTATCATATAAATGATGTCTGCAAAAGTTACGCACCAACTTAAAATAAGTAGTTTTGAGAAAAATGGGTTTAAAGTTTGAAAAGCAATTGAAAATATAATAATAAATTTTCTATATACTCTCCAAAGATAGATATTTAATGTGAAAAAAATGAGTAATTATATTCACTCAGAACTAAATCGAGAAAATCGCAAAAATCTGTTTTTGTTCGGCCTCGGAAGCCGTATTGCCCCTTAAGTCTTTTAAACATTTCGTAATTCATCCGACTCAAAGCCAAAAACGTAAGATTGCGTGAGCGCTCATTGGTCACTGACATTCGATTCATTGTTCTAACTTGCGACAACACAGAAAATTAAGCTTCATTCACAGCTGTGCTGCAGCCAATTCTTAAAAAAAAAGCAATATGAAAATTATAAGCCAGTGCAAGCTATTGCGAGATCTTTGCGAAAATTCTTATTTAGTTCTTAGTTATTATAAATGTACATAAGCGAGCTGGACCGTAAGAACTACATGGGTAGTTGTAAGAATTACAAATATTTTAATCCCAATTTCAAAATTTTTTATATTAGGATTGCGGCAAACTACATGTGTAGTTGTAAGAATTACGATTATTTTAATCAAAATTTCAAAATTTTTTACATTAGGATTGCGGCAAATTTTTCATCGAACGATCTTAGAATACGATTGCAGCAATCGTAATTTTCGAAAAAGTCTATTACTGCAATCGTAATCTAAGTTTATGAAGGATTACGTTAATTGTATTCTCGTGTTTTCTTTGATAAGGATTACAGTAATCGATTACATGGATAACTTTTACAAACTATTAGTGAAAATAACTTATTTACAATAAAGTGTATTGCAATGAACTGAAGTTTACCATCAATATCAACATATCTGCCGTCATTAAGTATCTTCATTATTAACGAAATGTAGCAAAGACCAGAAAAAAATGAGAGTGTCTGGTGGTAATCGATAACTGTAATTCTTATCAAAGAAAACACAAGATTACAATTAACGTAATTCTTCATAGAAGTAATCGCAATTTCAACTTTTCGAAATTACGATTTCTGTAATCTGCTGTAATCTAAGATCGTTCAATGAACGATTACTTTAATTGTAATTGCATTTGTTTTAAGATTACTGCAATCGTAGTCTTGTGGTAATCATAATCCTTATCGGCCAGCTTTGGTATATAGTGATTGTTTATACAAACAAACATATCTTCATATAAATATAAACAAAATAATTTTGGTTTTGTTTAAAGAATGAAGTTCGTCAACATAAGCATAATTTCAAGCAAACAACATATAATTCAGTATTGCTATCGCTATTATCAAAACAGCTTAAATATACACAAAACAAAAGTAGGGCAAACTTAAGTCAACAACCTATGGTCATGAACCTCATTCTTATGTGCAGTTTAGCACTTTAGCATTTTTTGTTATTTTGTAAAATGTTCTTATGTGCACTTTTGTGCAGTTCTGGTTAGTTATAATTTTATTGTTAATGTAAGCCAATTTGTGTATAAATATTTTGTAATTTTGATCAATAAATTTAGTATTGTTTTGTAGATAAAGGAATTAAGTGTTTTAGTTACTGATTAAATTAAAGTGCTTCCTCAAATCAATCCTCAACTCAAAAACAGATTACTGGTTAAAGTACTTGTAATCTATGCACGATTGAATAGGTTTGTACCTAGTCAATCATCAAAGCATTCATTGGTGACCCCGACGTGATCTTCTGTGCAGGATCAGAAATTCACGGCAAACAGCATTCAGGATTAGAAGTTTACGACAGTTTAATACAACACAATTAAAGGGATACTGGAACAGTTATTCATCGCACAATCTCAGCTTGGAGACGAGATTGAAATTCTCATTCGCAACTTCAAAAAGGACCCAGAAGTTCGGAAAGATTTGACATATTACAATTTACGGTTAAGCCAATTGCAAACCATACTTGCTAAATTCGAAGCAAACAATGTAGAGCTTAGTAAATGCAAAGATCGCAGTCACGATTACTTTATTAAGGACTACTACACGCAGCTGACAGTGCTTTGCGAAAAATACATGAAGCAGTTTCAGCAAGAAATCCAAACAACATTCGGATTCCAGAAGAAGGTGCATTAGGCGGAGACATCTCCAACTACGAGAATCCAACTAATGGCCTGATTAGAAAGGCCCATCGGAAAATGTCCCTCCTAGAGTCAAGGCTCTCGAACATTAGAGTCTTGGAAGGATAATCTTCACGATATTACGACCTAAAAGTGGAATTTGTGAATCAATTATTGCACGACAGACATAATTGACGACAAAATATGGCAGCAACACTCTGATCCAGTTGCATTAGGATATAATGCAGATAAATTTCAAGAACTTGAGCAAGAAGTGTATCTGAAAATAACAGAAATCACTTTAATGCTCAACCGACCAGCTCACCAACATGAGTCACATCCAACAAGAAGCACTTTACCAATTCCAAAGGTAAAAATTCCGACATTTGACGGAGACTACTTAAAGTGGAGCCAATTCCACGACTTGTTCACTGAACTAGTTCACAAGCAACCATTGTCAAACGTAGAAAAAATGTGGCATTTAAAAACACAGCTTGCAGGAGAAGTATCAAATTTTGTAAGTCACCCGGCTACCACTAATGAAAACTATGTCACCGCATGGAGGCTACTCGAAGAGCACTACAACAACAAAAGAGTATTGACATCAACACTTATAAATAAATTGGTAGACCAATTATCCGGAACTTCAAGTATAGCAGCAGTTAAACACCTGCATGACACAACACGCGAATGCCTGCTTGCTCTAAACAATTTAGGCATCGGAACTGACTCATGGGATCCATTGTGGATTCACATTCTCATAAAAAAATGGATCGAAGCACATACATTCAATATGAGCAATCGATTGTAAGGCCAAAAGAAGTGCCTAAAATATTAGAATTGTTGTCTTTTTGGAATTACAATTTCAAACAATGGAAACTATTGGGCAACGAGAAAAACCAAAGGCATCACTAAAGGTTTTCACATCAACAGCTGTATCAAACTCAAACATCAAACTCTGTGTGTCATGTGAAAAGAAATCTCATCCGCTATTCGCATGCAACAATTTTTTAAACCTCAAGGTGCAGGATCGCATAAAATTTGTGCAAAAACACAGACTATGCCTGAATTGTCTAAAGTCAGGTCATGCAGCCAGACAATGTGCATGGTGACACTGTCCCATGTGTCCGAAAAAAACACAATTCATTACTTCATCTCAAGCAACAAGAAATGAGGTAAAAGAAGTTTCGCCTGCGACTGTGGCAGCAACTAATCATGCAATTAAAACAACAAATATGTACATTTGGCAACTGCAAAAATTCGAGTTGTGGCAAACAATGGTCAGGTCTGCGAAGTACGTGCAATACTTGATTCTGGCTCACAGATCAACATGGTGACACAGCGACTCATCAACAAATTATCACTAGCCACTACAAAATCGCAAATATCCATTGAAGGAATCGGTCAACAAACTGGATTCTCAACTTCAAGAGTCAACGTTGCAATTCATTCACGAACTGAAACCTTTTCAACTAGAAAAGAAGCCTACGTTATGCCAAAACTTATTTTGTCACAACCGACAAGGGACCTAGAAGTAACAAATTGGAACATCCCAGGTCATTTGCGCTTAGCAGATCCCGAGTTTTTCCAGTCTGGAAGAATTGACATGCTTATTGGTGCTGAACTTTATCATAGCCTACTTCATCCAGAGCATCAAACATTAAAAGGAAACCTACCACTCCTACAAAACACGGTCTTTGGATGGATTGTCTTTGGGAAGACTGAAGTGTCAACAGTAGCAACTGCATAATGTGCCGTAGCCACTATGAGAGATGAGAACTTAAACGCCATTTTTGGAAAATTTTGGCGATGACCCCAGTTGGAAAATGGTGTGAAAGTCATTTTGTCAATAACTTTAGAAGAGATAATGATGGCCGGTTCATAACACGCCTACTCTTAGCTGAAAGTCGGACGGCTCTTGGAAATGGCTATTCACAGATTTCTCTCCCTCGAAAAAAGGTTGCAAAGAGATTCTACATTGCAAGCTCAATACATAAATTTCATGGACAAATATGAATCTTTGAATCATATGGAAAAAATATGGCCAAAGGATGTTCCCGATGTTCATTACTTTATACCTCATCACTACGTTTTAAAGCCAATACCACAAAGCTCAGAGTCGTATTTGACGCATCAGTAAAAAGGTCGAGTGGCCAGGCTTTAAACGATATATTGCATAAGGGTCCTACAGTCCAAAGTGATATATTTTCAATGCTGCTGCGTTTTAGAACATATAGATATGTGTTGACGGCCGAAATTGAAAAGATGTATCGACAGATTGGCATGCATGAGGAAGACACAGCTCAACAGCTAATTGTATGGCGGAAGGACCCGAGTCAAGTCATTTAATACTATCGTCTTAAAACAGTGACTTACGGAAAAACATCAGCACCATATCTTGCTACAAAATGTCTTCAATATCTAGCAAAACAAAACATGAGTAAATTCCCACAAGGTGCACAAACTTTGCTTGAAGATTTCTACGTGGACGACTGTCTCAGTGGTGCAACAGCTCTGGAATCTCAGAAACAACTTACACAAATGCTTCAAGAAGCTGGCTTTAACTCCGCAAGTGGTGTTCTAACAACGCAAGGTTGCTTGCAAATATACCAGTAGAGGATCAAGAAGTTAATTTGGATCTGGATGATAAGGCTACAAAAACATTAGGTCTCATTTGGCTACCAAAATCTGATCAATTGTGCGGACGAGCACACTTATCACCAGTTCAACCGATTACTAAGCGAGTAATAGCTTCAGACTTAGCACGAATATTTGACCCATTAGGAATATTCGTATCTGTAATCGTTTCCGCAAAAATATTCATGCAAGAACTATGAAAGCAAGATTATGAATCGGATGAAAAATTACCACATCAAACGCAACAAGAACGGCAGAAATTCAGAGAAAATATACTGGAACTCAATAAGTTAAAGGTACCTCGACACATCTTTCATTCAAAGCCCCAAGTAAGGGTTCAACTACACACTTTTGCCAATGCTTCAGAACGAGCGTACGGAGCAGCCATTTATGTGAGAACAACGTACAAGGATAGAACCATAACATCGAACTTGCTCTACGCAAAATCAAGTGTAGCACCCTTAAAACTACAAACGCTTCCTCGATTGGAATTGTGTGCGGCAGTTTTAGGAGTCGAGCTTACAGAAAAAGTGAAACAGGATCTTAAGTATCAGGATGGACCTACATTTTTTTGGTCAGACTCAGAAATAGTCATATCATGGATTAAATCATCAGCAACCTCTCTACACACATTTGTCGCCAACCGAGTCAGCAAGATTCAAGAGGTGTCGCACACCGATCAATGGCATCATGTCTCATCAAAGAATAATCCAGCAGACATAATTTCCAGAGGAATCAGTCCTGAAAAATTCGGCTGGTGTTCCATGTGGTTTTCTGGACCATTATTTTTATATGAAAGTCAAAAATCATGGCTCAAACCAACACCAAAACCTGTTGACACACCCAATGATATCGAAAGAAGAAAATTTACCACTGTAGCAACAATAGCTCCAACATCAGCTCCATCATCAGCATCATCTGAGATCTTAATTTATGGAATCAACCACTAAAACTCTTTCCGCTTTTTGCAGTGCACACTTGCCTATACAGGGTTGTCAATATTCGAAGCGCCCATCTGGCAACACTGTAACTTTCCGCAGTGATGCCAAATCGACTAATGACATACCGCGTTTGAAGCGTCATTCCAAGCAAATGTTAACATTGAAAAAGTACACGCCACGCGAACGCTCTAAAATTGTTGAAATTTACATTCAACAAAACAAGTCAATAGTGAAAACTCAACTCAATGAGCGATGAAGCTCATTTTCAGTTGAACGGAACGGTAAACAAACAAAATTGCCGTATTTATGCCACTGAAAATCCACAAGAGATTCAAGAGGTACCTCTTCACGATGCAAAAGTCACTGTTTGGTGCGGCGTTTGTGCTAAAATGCTCATTGGGCCGTTCTTTTTCGAAGATGATAATGGCCACAGAGTTACTGTCAATCAGGAGCGTTATCGCGATATGATAAACAATTTTTTCATGCCAATCGTTCGTCGAAAGCATATCAGGCACTACTGGTTTCAACAAGACGGCGCGCCACCACACACAAGCCGCACTACAATCGATTTTTTGAAGCAATTGTTCCCTGGCCGTTTGATGTCAAAAAATGGTGATTTTCCAGACTTCTTTTTGTGGGGTTATTTGAAATCAAAGGTTTACGTCAACAAGCCAAAGACCCTAGAAGAGCTGAAAACCAACATCCGTCAAGAAATAACCGCCATTCCCATCGAAATGTTGAAGAAAACCATGGAAAATGCTGCAAAACGGGCACAATATGTCGTAGAGGCCAATGGCGACCATTTACGAGATATCATATTCAAGAAATAATGTAAGCAAATCTACTTGAACCCAATTAAATGATATTCATGACGAACAGAAAAAAAAATTGTGGTTTCTTTGATTTATTTAAAAATAAAATGGGCGCTTCGAATATTGGCAAACCTGTATATTGCGCTTTATTGAACATTTAAAAGGACCAACATCAGCTCGCCCAAATCATCTATCCAGGACTATTCAAATGGCTGATTTCAAAACCGAAATTAAAGATTTAGAAAAATACAAGTAAGTATGCAAACTTACTAGCCTATATCCATTCCTAGACAATCAAAATATAATGCGTGTGGGAGGTCGTTTAGAAGCATCGTCATTACCCTTTGATGCCAAACATACAATTCTGTTACCATACAATGACTCAATAGTAAAACTGCTACGTAAGACGGTGTATGAAGACAATAAACATTGCGGTCCTAAGGCCCTATTGGCAACCTCAATGCAAAAATTTTGGATTTTGGAAGGGAAAACTATGGCACGCAATATTGTACAAAACTGTGTGCGCTGTGTCAGAGCGAAACCAAAGCTATACAGTCAAATTATGGGCAACTTACCAGCAGATAAAGTGACAGAATCACGCCCATTTTTAATATCGGGTGTGGATTATTTTGGGCCAATATGGATTCATTACAAGATTCGCGAGAAAAGACCGCCAAAGACATACATTGCAGTATTTTGCTGTTTTACTACAAAGGCGGTACACATGGAAGTTGTTTCAGATCTAACTACTGAAGCATTCATTGGAGCACTAAAGCGGTTTATCAGCCGCCGTGGCAGGTCTCAAAAATTATACTCCGACAATGCAACAAATTTCGTCGGTGCAAAAAATCAATTAACTGAATTGCATCAAGCTATTTTTTCTAACTCTGCTCAAGAAAAGATCATCAAATCATGCAGTGACAAAGGCATCGAGTTTAACTTCATTTCGTCTAAGGCTCCACATTTTGGTGGCCTCTAGGAAGCAGCAGTCAAATCGGCTAAGTATCATTTATATCGAAGTGTCTCAACCCCTTATCTTACATATGAAGAATTAGAGACCGTCGTAGTGGAAATAGAGGCAATTCTAAACTCTAGGCCTATCACACCATTGTATTCAGATCCAAATGATGTCGGAGGACTAACACCAGGCCATTTCACCACTCACTACACCAGTTAGCTCAAGGGCCTCAGAGAACAGAAGGTCATTAACAACAAATTGGAAATATGTATCAGAAATAAAAACCCCATCCTGGACTCGATGACATCACGAATACCTGCATGAGCTTCAGCAATGGTCTAAATGGAAGCACCCAACACTAAATGTAAAGGAAGGCACATTAGTCATCATCAAAAAGGACAACGTCCCAGTCCTCAAATGGCCATTTGGACGAATTGTTCGAACCCATAAAGGAGATGACGGTTTTATTCGGGTCGTTGATGTCAAAACAGCTTCAAGCATATCGAAACGACCTATACATGAACTAGCTCCATTATACACCGAAGAAGAGACAGAAAAAATGGAGCCTTTAAAAAATACACTGACAAAGAATCAAAAGCGGAAAAATTCACACCAACATGAAGATATACCAAAACCCAAGTCATCGTCAAAGGGTTTTGCTCTTTCTGTAATGTTAGTTGCAATTCTGATGTTGCCATTAGCAATGAGCTCTCCAATTCATGTATCAAAATTTCGTAACAAGCCTGGTATTTACTTTGAAGGAATGGGCACTGCATAACTATCAACAGGCATCTGGAAAACCATCGTTTACCATGACTTAGCACCATTTCATTACCAAATAAATTCACTGTCAGACGGAATTGTAACCCTCAGAAAACTCTGCTTACACCCAACATCTGACATCTCATGCAGTTCACTCATAGATTATTTCGAAGTTGCTCGTAACAATCTGCACCAGGAGGAAACTTTATTGTCAAGTCGACCCAAAAGAGGTGCGTTTAATATCATCGGAAACGTGGCTCACACTTTGTTTGGTGTTCTCGACCCAGATTATGCCGAACAAAAACAAAACACCATAAAGGAAGTCAAATCAAACGAGCAGCATCTTCTAAAGCTGCTTAAAACCCAAATTCCGATCATTGATTCTACAATCAATATAATAAAACAAGATGAATCTGATACATCCTCACGTTTAATAAAATTCCGCGTTTGATTAACGTGGACATAAACAAAATTGAAGACACTGCTGCCCAATTACGAGTCACTCAGCAACAAATGGTTTCAACTTTCTATGATTATCACAGATTTGCAGCATATAAAAACAGAATTAATAAGCATTTTAACACACACCAGGCATGGAAAAATAAGTCCACAATCCTTACACCGAAACAGCTTGTAAAGGAAATCTTGACTATCAAGGGATACCTACCCACTAACTGGGCCCTACCAATTGAAGACAACAACCTATTGGAGCTTTATACCATCATGGACGTAAAGGCTGGCCTTACAAAAAATCACGTCATCTTTGAATTAGACCTACCACTAGCTGATCACAAAAAATTAGACCTATTTATCATACACCCGATTCCGATAACAGCAAATTACACTCTTGTGGCAACTAAGCCCACCACCGAAATACTAGCAATTAGCGGTCATCGGGATCAATACACTGCAGTAAGCCAAGCCGAAATCAAAGCAGCAATTATGACTAGTGATGACATTTATTTATTAAGAAGACAGCAAGTTACCATTGGTAAACAATCAAAGAAACTGGCTTGCGAAATTCAACTCTTTAACAACAAGACGTCTCAAAGCTGTGACCTAACGAAGTGCCCTGATCAGTTAACTTTCACATCACTGCATCATGCTAACAAGTGGATTTACGCGTCTACAATTCCCACCCAAATAACAACAGTCTGTAATTAAGAAACCATTTGTGAGGACTCAAATTGTTACACATTTTGGGTCTCACAAAGTATATAAATGAATTGTTAACTAAATTTAAAATATGGAAAATGTAAACAACCAAAACATGAAATGTAAATTAAACTATCTTTATTAAATTTAAAGCTTTATTATATATTATTGTATGAATAAGATGTATGGAAATTATTGTATTATATTATATCTTATTAGGTGAAATATATAATATTAATGTTAAAAATATTCTATTGAGGAAATAATAATGTATTGAAGAACAAATAAGTAAACAAATAATAAATACACACATACAAACATGAAAAGCCATGTACACAGTCACATATACATAGGCTGGGAAAACAAAACAAGTGAACACGGAACAGAAAGGCAACGGGAGAATATAAAGCAGTCGCGTTTGCTTAGGACAGTCAGTCTTGTCGCAGGCGCAGTAGCATGCACATGCTTTGAGACTGAGTAGTTAGTTCAATCGTAGTTATCTTAAGCGAAGGTGTCCTCACCCTTCGAACGTTGTTAACTCTAAGTCAGGCGTAGTTATCGTAAGCGAAGGTGTACTCACCCTTCGAACTTTGTTTACTATAAGTTCAAAACGTAGTGATCTTAAGCGAAGGTGTACTCACCCTTCGAACGTAGTTTTACTCTAAGCTCAGGCGTAGTTATCTTAAGCGAAGGTGTACTCACCCTTCAAACGTTGTTTACTCTAAGTCAGGCGTAGTTATCGTAAGCGAAGGTGTACTCACCCTTCGAACTTTGTTTACTCTAAGTCAGGCGTAGTTATCGTAAGCGAAGGTGTACTCACCCTTCAAACGTTGCTTACTCTAAGTGCAAAACGTAGTTATCTTAAGCGAAGGTGTACTCACCCTTCGAACGTTGCTTACTCTAAGTTCAAAACGTAGTTATCTTAAGCGAAGGTGTACTCACCCTTCGAACATAGTTTTACTCTAAGCGCAGGCGTAGTTATCGTAAGCGAAGGTGTCCTCACCCTTCGAACGTTGTTTAGTCTAAGTCAGGCGTAGTTATCGTAAGCGAAGGTGTACTCACCCTTCGAACTTTGTTTACTATAAGTTCAAAACGTAGTTATCTTAAGCGAAGGTGTACTCACCCTTCGAATATAGTTTACTCTAAGCTCAGGCGTAGTTATCTTAGGCGATGGTGTCCTCACCCTTCGAACGTTGTTTACTTTAAGTGTAGCGTGACAATGCAAATCAACGCATACTTCGTTCATACTACATATAAACTCATATTGCACTTATCACCCTAAGTGTAAGTGCAGTATCAAATAGCGCGGAATGTATTCAACTCTAAATTCCACAATAACTTATTAAAGTTATTGACCGCGTCATATTTCGGAATTTATTGAACTCCAAATTCCACAATAAATTATTAAAGTTAATGACCGGGTCATATTTCGTTTATTCTCATAGTTTCGCGTTTAGTCATTGAACTCAAGTATCAATGTCGAATTGCATCGATACTTGACTTTCTACTTTTGTCACGTACACCCTTCTTCGTAAGTTTCTTTTTAGATTAAGACTAGCATAAGAAGTCAGTCAAGGAGTGTAACTGTATTGAAAATGTTTGGTCACTCGCGATCAAACCGAAATAAATAAAATTAAAACTAAAATTAAATATTGTGTTTTTTTGGACTTCAATAGCAACCAAGCTATCCTAACATAAGATCAAAACGTAGTTATCTTAAGCGAAGGTACCTCCACCCTTCGAATATAGTTTACTCTAAGCTCAGGCGTAGTTATCTTAGGCGAAGGTGTCCTCACCCTTCGAACGTCGTTTACTCCAAGATAAAAACGTAGTTATCTTAAGCGAAGGTACCTCCACCCTTCGAACATAGTTTTAATCTGAGTTCTATCATAGTCACTCACAGCGAGAGGGATCATAGCAAGTAACGGAATAAATATGAATAAGCAAGGATTAATTATATCAATTTAATTTATATGATGCTTAGTGATTAATAATAATTAAGTAACGTACTCGTTAAGTAATAAATAAAACAAATGAAAATAATAAAGACTTACTCTACAGTTTAAAACTAAAACGCTGGCTTTCTTATTTAAAACAACGGAATCATTGGTAAATAAATTATTTTGTAAGAACCCCTGGTTTACTCACTGAGCCTACCTCAGCAAAAATCAGTAACGAGCAAAAGGGTTCGTTACAAATGGCGCCCGAACAGGGACTCTAAAGACAAAGAAAACACGCAAGCTAGATAAGAAAAGAAATACAGAGAGCAAAGCTAAAAGACAGAGAACAAAGCCAAAGCCAGTAAAGAAAGCTAAAGTCAGAGAAAAACAGCAGCGTAACACAACACATGATAAAAATGGTCAATTCCTCCTGGGTATAATTTCTACGGAAAGACGAGCTGCAAGGGTACGCAGAAGAATTTGGATTCGATAGCACAGGAACAGTGCAAGAAGCAAGGAAGAATTGTGCGACCTTCATTGCAGATCAAGTCCAGAAACCAGAGCTGCAGTCACGCTTTGCAGAACTAGAGGCAAAGCACGGGAGGACACCATCACCGGCAAGAAATCCCGAGATACCGAAAATAAATGTGCCGGTAACACACACAGGCGGTCAATAAGATTTTAACCCCCCGACAATGTCATACGAGCAACCAGCAGCTGCGCACGCAGGATATATAGGATACTTAGAACACGCAGGAGCGCATCAAATACCATATTCCACGGTAATAGACCAGGTCAGGAAGTGGTCTTTTAAATATGATTGCGGAAAAGAACCACTGGCCTTCATTGAAAGAGTAGAGGAGCTAGCCGAAGTATACGGGTTAAACAAGGATCTCTTACCCCGAACAATGCCCGAACTATTGAAAGATAACGCGCTGAAATGGTTCCGCAACAATAATCGGCAGTGGCAAGAATGGAATGCATATAAGAGGGATTTCCTACGGTTCTTCCTGCCATCCAAATACTTCAAGCATCTGGAAGATGAGATCCGACAAAGGCACCAGCGGCAAAGAGAAAAATTCAAAGACTACCTCATCGAGCTGCAGAATTTAATGCGACATGCAGATTTCTCTGAGCAAGGCAAACTAGAGCGCATATACCGCAACAGTCTCCACGACTATCAGCTTTATATAAAACGAAAAGACTTCAGGGATCTCGAGGAGCTGACTAGTCTAGCCGAAGATTTTGAAAGTCTGCAAAAAGAAGCTCCGCCGACCAGACCAGCCATACCACGACAGCGAGAAGAGCATCACCGCAGAATTACGCAAGAAACCAAGTACCCAATTAATCCACAGACAGCATGTCGACGTTGTGGGCAAGAAGGGCACTACAAATACGAATGCAGAAACCCCGCTATAATTTTCTGCTGGGAATGCGGAAAAAGAGGTACTTTGACAATAAACTGCTGCAGACAATCATCGGGAAACTACCAAGGGTACCGTCCAAGGCGAGTACAAACGGATACCCAGAACCAGCGTCCTCGCAACTAAACACCATCACGCAAAACGGGAACCACGTGGTCGCTATAGTCACAATAGGCAACCACACGACCAAGGCGACAATCGACACTGGGGCAACACGGAGTTTTATCAGCAGATCTCTGGCAAGTAAAATAAAGGAATCAAGCAAACTCGAAAACATATCGACACGCATACGATTGGCTGACGGGACCACGAAGGAGGCGACTCAGCAACTCGTAGTAAACATAAAACTCGGAGGAAAACAATGCAACACAGAATTTATCATATTACACGACGTGATCGATGACCTTATTCTAGGCATGAACTTTCTGGTCAAAATGGAAACAAGATTGCAGTGTGGAGACTGCGCAATTATTCTAAAGGAAAACACGAACGGTGGAAGAGAACAAGAAACGGCATGCTGTACGGTTGTACGAACAGAGGTAATTGGATCAAAAACGGGTGGTCCACAGGAGGCAGTTAAGGTTATAGGAACAGAAAAAACTAGATCAAGTCACATGAAGCAACGAAGGTCGTACGAGCAGAAGAAGTGGAATCAAGTACGGGTGATCCACAAAAAGCAGTAAAGAGGTTACGCTCCAGGGAAATCGAGTCAGGTACAGAGGGTCCAACCGCAAGAAATATTGCTAAGAAAAGCAAAGAATACACATGACTGCAAATGGTTATCGAAGAGAGAAGCAGAAGTTAAGCAGAATCCTGAAAAGTATCCGAACTACTTCAAAGAAAATGGTGTACTATACCGCTATATACCGACAAACAAAAAAACTGACAACTACGCACCCTGGAAACTGTGTGTCCCTAGTTTTCACCGAGAACAAGTAATAAAAGAAAATTACGATGATCCAACCGCAGGCCACATGGGCATCCGCAAGACCATCGCCAGAATAACAAGCCGATACTACTGGCCAGGCATGTTCAGAGACATAAGCCGGTATGTACGAAGGTGCTCTATATGTCAGCAATTTAAACCAAACTCATCGCAGCAGCATCTGCGTCATCAACTGCCACAGCAGCCGCCACTGCATAATCAACGGCCATCGCAGCAGCACCTTCGTCACAAACTGCCATCGCAGCAGCATCTGCGTAACCAACTGCCATCGCAGCAGCATCTTCGTAACCAACTGCCACAACAGCCGCCACTGCATAATCAACGGCCATCGCAGCAGCATCTGCGTCACCAACTGCCATCGCAGCAGCATCTACGTCATCAACTGCCACAGCAGCCGCCACTGCATAATCAACGGCCATCGCAGCAGCAGCTGCGTCACCAACTGCCACTGCAGCCACCACTGCATAATCAACGGCCATCGCAGCAGCACCTGCGTCACCAAGTGCCATCGCAGCCTTATCTGCGTCACATAATGCCATCGCAGTATACAGATCATAGACCTTTCGTAAGTTTATTCACGCAAAAGGATCCATCATCAAGGTTAACTAGAATAAGAATAGATTTAATGGATTATGATTTTGATATCATATTCAAACAAGGTAGCATGAAAACGAACGCTGATGCGTTATCTAGAATAAAATTAAGTTCTGAGAAATTAAAAGAAATTTTACCAATCAACAATTTAAATGTGCTAACAAGAGCAATGAAGAATTTAGAAACAAGTGATACAGCAATAGAAATACCCCGGGACACGTCGCCATTGCAGACTGATCATCTTCATATATGGCAGTGTATATCGATATCTGACTCTAGAGGAGTAAAAAAGTTAAAATTTGAACATATGAAAGAAATTAAGAAAGGCCAAAATTGTGAAATATATGAATTCAGAAATATGTTGTATGTTAGATACAATCATAAGACATTATCAGAGTTAAAATTGATTTTGAAAAAATTGTTATCTTATACAGAGCGTGAACATTTGTATAAACTAGCGCTAGCGGATGATGATAGAATATTTGAAAAGATATCTGTGCACAGATTTAAAAAAATATTTGTTGAGATTCAAGACGATAAAAAGAGGAATTGTCTAGACATATTATTATATACTGCTCCAAAAAGAATAGAAAATGTGGAAGAAATGAAAGATTTAATAAAAATGAATCATGACTTAAAAACAGCAGGTCATTGTGGTATAGGAAGATGCATAGCAAAGTTAAAACAAATATATGTTTGGAAAGGGATGAATAAAATGGTTAGAGAATATATTAATAAGTGCAAAGTGAGTAACCAAGTAAAAATAACTAAATACACAAAAGAAAAATTAATGGTGACAGATACGCCGACAACATCATTTGATGTTGTAACAATAGATACAGTAGGTCCTCTTAGACCTCAATTCATACAGATACATACTTACAATCCAATGTGAACTCACAAAATTTGTAGAAGCACTCCCACTAGTTACAAAAGATGCAGTTAGTGTAGCAAAAACAATAGTAGAAAAATTCATATTAAAATATGGTTGTTTTGGAAAGCTAAAAACAGACAAAGGCACGGAAGTCACAAATGAATTATTAGTAAACATTTGCAAATTGTTGAACATAGATAAGGTAACTTCTACACCGTATCATCATGAAACTTTAGGTACGATAGAAAGAAATCATGGAGTTTTAAACGATTTCCTAATGACATTGGACGGAAAGGATAATTGGGATGAATTTTTGCCTTATACAATACAACTCCACATAGTACAACACACTACACACCATTTGAATTAGTATATGGAAAGTTATGCGCTCTACCATGTGAAATTATAAACAATCAAGAAAAATTTTACAATGTTGAAAATTATATTAGCGAATTAAAACTTAAGTTAAAATATGCGCAAACTAATGCAAAAGCAAATTTATTAGAAAGTAAGCAAAATATATCTGAAAAACAAAACTATGTAAATCAAGCAAATTTTAGGATAGGAGATTATATATATTTAAAAAGAGGAAATAAGAAAAAATTGGATAAACATTTTAAAGGTCTTTTTGAAACTATATCTCAAAACGGGCCGAACAGTATAATAATAATAATAGATAATAAAGAAAAAGAAGTACATAATAACAACTTAATTAAAGCAAGGAACATGTAAAAATAATGCTAAACTTAAATGTATGTATGTAATATTCTAAAAATAATTTTGTCATTTATGGTAACAAAATCATTTTTTTTTTCAAGGGTAAGGGTGTTGTGTGTACAACCCAAAAGCAAATAAAAACAAACAAATAATAATAACAAACAGACTACCTAGTCACAAGCAAGGTCATCAACGTAAACAAACCTTGAAACACTGAGCACATGTGAGTGCAATATGATCAAGCTGAGTAGTGCAACATAAGTTAAAACAATAAAACGGCATGAACGTAAACAATAAAAGAAGTAGTGATTATTAATGAAGCACGAATGTTGGCTAAGCGCAAGCAGCCACTTCTAGTATTAACAAAGAGCCGATCATATTGCAACTTGCACATGTGGGTCATTGCATGTGACCAAATATTTAGTATTGCATTTTCGCGGAAAACACAAAATGCAAGTCTGCATATTTGGTTACATCAATTAATCAATTGGTCTAATTAAATATGTTGGAAATGTGACTGGAAAATGGGTGTGTCTTAGAATAAGAAAAATTGTAACAAATTGTTATAAAAGAAAATGAAATTTAAAATTAATGATGATAATACACATGAAAGTCATACCGGCAGCATTGCCTTCTTTTTATATTCACAAATCGGCCTTGTGGCCTTTATACACAGCGCGGCTCGCTTAAAAGCCACAACCTTTGGACCGAATATTTAGTTAGGATTCTTAAATATTTTTAAACACAGTTTCAAACGTAACAGTAGCAACAGCAGCAGCAGAAATTTCGGCAATACCATCAGAGAAAAGTATCGGAGCCAGAGTCAAAGCACAGCGCGGCAGATCAAATGTTACTATTGCCAAAAGCTTGGACATATTGAGAGAAACTGTTGGCAAAGCAGAAGGCTGAAAAATCGCATGGTAGAAATAAGCCGCATGGATTAGCACGTAAGAGTAGGTCTAGTATTAAAAGTATTTATGATTTTGAAGATTATACGAATAACGATTTTAATTATTTATACAATTTTTTGCATGCATTTCAACAAGATCGTTAGAAATAATTGCTGAATTGTAAGGGTCAAAGTTAAGTATGGAAATTGATACGGGAGTTGCGTTTCTATATGTCATATTGCTGATTATGACAACTATTTTAAACATTTAAAATTAGAAACATTTTATAGAAATTTGAAAGTTATTACGGGCGTCAGTGTCATTGTTGTTGGATGTATTTTTGTAAATGTTATGTTTAAAGACCAAACGTATAAATTGGAATTGTTAATTTTGGACGCGGAGCACAAGTTTAAGCCATTAATAGGAAGAAATTGGTTGGATGTTGTGTTACCTGAATATGTTTGGTGATATGTTTGGTAATGTGAATAGTTTGAATAAAAGTGCCTGCACAGATTTAAATTTAGAAAAGTATAAAAGGTTGTTTTCAAAATCAAGTAAGTCAACCATTAATGGATATTTAGCTGAAATTGAGCTCAAGGAAGAGTACTATCCAATCTTTGCAAAAGCATATACTGTACCTTTTGGTTGATCGAGTCAAGTGTTTATTCTGAACAAAGGTGATGGGTCAACAAGATTATGTGTTAATTGTAGACGGACTGTGAATCGATTTGTTGAAATGGACCATTATGTGATCCCTCGTATAGATGATATACTTGCTAGTTTGTCTGGTTGGAAATATTTTTGTAAGATTGATGATGGTGCGTACTTACAAGTCGGTGTGTCAGATAGATCAAGAGAACTTTTAACTATAAATACGCATCGAGGCTTGTATCAGATTACCAGATTGGTCTATGGCTTAAAAACAGCACCGCAAATATTTTCGAAAATTTTATGTGAAATTGTGAAAGGCTTGGAAAAAGTCCAGATTTATTTTGACGATATTTTAATTGGAGGTTCGACGATTGATGAATGCCAAAAAAATTTATGTAAGGTTTTCGATAAATTGTTGGAATTCAATGTAAAAGTAAACTTTGATAAATGCCAGTTTGTTCAAACTGAGATCCAGTGTTTAGGATATATAATTAATGAAAATGGTATTAGTCCGTCAAAAATTAAAATTGAAGCAGTTGTTAAAGCACCTGCGCCTATGAATAAAATGTAGCTAAAATTGTATCTCGGTATGGTAAATTATTATAATCATTGTATACCAAATCTGTCATCTGAATTGTATTTGTTGCATGAATTAACGAAAAATAACGTAATTTGGTCGAGGACAGGAGAACATCAGAAAGTTCTTGAATGAAGCAAGAAGTTAGTTTTAGATATTGGCATTTTAACGCACTACGATCCGACAAAACCGATTGTAGTTTCCTGCGACGCTAGCCCATATGGTGTTGGGGGTGTATTATTGCACGTGATCGATGGCGTGGAGCGCCCTGTTATGTTCGTTTCTGGCATTTTAAAACCGGCTGAAAGAAATTATTAACAGCTTCATCGGGAAGCTCTCGTGATAGTTTTTTTCAATTCGGAAGTTCCATAAGTTTATTTTTGGGCTACAATTCGCTTTTGAAAGTGACCATCAGCCCCTAAGAGAAATATTCAATGACAGGAAGGATTTACCTATGGTGGCTTCGAATCGGTTGCAACGGTGGGCGGTGTTTTTGTCGATGTATAATTATACAATAAAATACAAAAAGAGTTTGCAGATGTGCCATGCTGACGCCTTTTCTAGACTTCCGCTGCCTGAGACGACAAATGATGAAGATGATAGTATCAATATTTTTCAGTTAGTCAGGAAGCTTCCGATAAAGTTAAATGATTAAACGCGGTATATAAAAATGTTGTTTTTGGTTGGCCTGAAACAGTGCCTAAAGAACAAGAAATATTTTATAGATATCGAGTATCGTTGGCTACGGAAGATGGTTGTTTGTTTTATGGCGAGCGTGTTGTTGTTCCGTCTGCACTAGTACAAGAAGTTCTTGAGTTGCTGCACAGTGGTCATATCGGTATAGTGCGAATGAAGTCTTTAGCGGGAACATACGTTTGGTGGCCGGGTATTGATCGCGATATTGAAATAGTTAATAGACTTTGTAAAATTTGTTCAATAAATCAAATGTGCCTATACCAACTCTCACTTCATGACCAAAATCCAATTTTCCATTTGAGCGCATTCATATAGATTTCTGTAAGTTAGAAAATGTCACAATTTTAGTTTTGTTTGATACGTATTCTAAATGGATTGAGGCAAAAATTTTGAAGACTACATTCGCAAATGTTGTCATTGAAACCTTCCGTTCAGTTTTCGCAGTATTTGGTTTACCAAAGCAAATAGTAAGAGACAATGGTCCTCCGTTTGGTTCGAAAGAATTTATTGAGTTTTGTGAGCAAAGAATTATTGAATGCTTAAAATCACCGCCATATCATCCGCAGTCCAATGGTAGTGCAGAGAGAGGAGTACAGATTGTAAAGCAGTGTTTGAAGAAGGAACTATTAGACCCAAGAAATATGAATAAATCATGGGATCTTACAATTAACAATTTTCTTTTAAAATATCGTAGTATGCCTACAACTACAACAAAGTTAGCTCCAGCAAATTTAATTTTCAAATACAAGCCTCGTACACTATTAGATCTTGTGAATCCGAAACAATATTGTAAGGAAACCTATAAAACTAAGCCAATTCTTGAAAAAGAAAAAAATTTGAAAGAAATAATTTGCAATGGAAACCAGTATTGAATAAAAGAAAACAAACGTTAAATTTTGAAAAAACGAAGTTGTATTGTATAGAAATATTTTAAATAACTTTTGTAAATGGATAACTGCAAAAACTGTAGAAAAATTAAGTAGTTTAAGATAGTTTAAGATAATGGAAAACGCAGAGTTTCGCAAATTAATCAATTAAGAAAATATTATGGAAAATTTGTTCGTTTTAGTTCTTCTCCATTCACTCATGCAACTGCTGATTTAATTCTGAAAAAAAACGTAGTTTTGATGAATATGAATTTGTTAAATTGAGAAGATCTGAACGAATTAAAAGGAAAAAAGAAGTCAAAGTATCAAGTACTACATTTCATTAGTTTGTTGTTCAGACAGCCATTAGTAATTATCTAAAAGCATTGTGCACTGAAAACATAAGCAATGTGTTAAAACTATTTTAAGAAAAACTTTGTATTACATAAAATGAATAAATTTGTAGTAGGTAAGTTTAATTTAAATTTGGGAGGAAATGTTATGTATCGATTATTCGTTACATTTATCACTAATTACCTTCTATGTTTTACTCATATACAAAAAGCTTACCAGTAAGACATGTACATAATTTTAACTGAATAAAACTTTTAGTCTACAAGTTGAACTGCGTTTCAATACATCACAAAAGTGTGATGCATATCTCGATGTTTGTGTTTTAAGGAGACTAATTTTTTGCTCCAAAGGTCATTGACATCAAGTACTCCGTTGTAGTACGAGTACCCACCAGACCTAAACTTCTGAAGCATGAAAAAAAAGTGAATCAAATAAAAAGATTTGAACCCTTTAAAATTATCTTTACTTAACTTAAATTCATGAAGTGTTTTTAAAATGATATATACAATGCCCATCGCAGTAGAATCTTCTAATTCTACCAATTTCAAAAAACCTTGATATATGCTGTCGTCTATTACTATAGTATCGTTTTTTTACAGAAATGTCAGTAGACTCGTCAGTAGACTGTAAAGACTTTTTTCAATATCGAAAATTAATTGCATAGTACAATACGGCGATAGCATTTTTTATTAGTACCCTGTAGTTTGGCTGATGGCAGCATATCCCTTTGGACATGCCATTTACTGGTATGGCCGAATGGGATAGAAGAATTGTAAAGCCCATTGTAGTGGACGTTGGGTCCGTTCGCGCCTGTGAATGACATCGATGTGTTAAAAGGACGTACAAAGTACTAGGCGAAGGGCCTGACCCTACCACTTAGGGTATGTGAATTCTCATACCAAGTAGTTAGTCCACCGAACTACAGGGTAAAACTACGTTTTTGACACTTCGCCAAAAAAGACAAAAAAAAAGCTATTTTCAAAAGGCAAAATGGCTAAAAAAAAGCCATGAAGCTAAATCGTAAATTTATAGGCTAACCCGCTAAAAAACAGGCTAAATCTAGCCTGAAAAAGATCTTTAAGCCATGCGCCATGGACAAGTTAAACAAATCCTTTTATCCAAAAAAGTTAAACAAAAAGTTAGACAAATCCGTTTAATCCGTTGTTGTCTGTATTAGTTGTCTTTACCTAACAACTCAACTTAGCGAATTTTGTTGTGTGTATAACTCCGAATAAGTGAAATGTGCTGCTGATTCGCATTATAATGACTTCCTTTTTATTTTTTTTTTAAATTCTGTTTATTCATTGTAAAACCCCGAATTTTGAGAGTTTCATAAAACTATAGATATTTAAAATTCTGTATGTCTGTCGTTATTCTTGAGTTCATTTATGGTTTTGGACATGGTTTCATAGTTTGAGTCGAGAACTCCAAACAGTAAGAGAGCTATGTTACCAACTATGTCGATGGCACCTCTTTTAGATCTACGAACGGAAAGAATGTTCAGTTTTGTTTCTAATTCGTCCTTAATTTGATCGAAGTAATTCAGCATCGGTTGACATTTTGTATTGTTT
Organism: Dichetophora obliterata; assembly: GCA_963920525.1. Classification (NCBI taxonomy): domain Eukaryota; kingdom Metazoa; phylum Arthropoda; class Insecta; order Diptera; family Sciomyzidae; genus Dichetophora; species Dichetophora obliterata. The sequence continues at coordinate 64,761,495 of OY986438.1, read as the reverse complement.
GGAGCGTTGTCGCACAATTTTGGCAATGTTACTGTACCATCAATTAGAATATTTGTTTCGTCTTGATATGGCTTGATATCATAATAGACCATCATATTCCAATTTGCAGCCAGGCCTGTAGCCTGTAGTGTTTACTACTACAACCATTTTCCCCTTAGCCAAATCTGACTATGAAAAACTTTAAATGAATAATTAATATGCATATTGTTGATATATTTGTTTATTGCTTTAAAATTAGTTTAGTTTAATTCACCTTATTCATGACTTGAATATGTATATGAAATTTGTTTAACAAAACATTTCAGACAAATTAAAGTTTTTTCTAAATGACCTTGTTTTTTATTATGTTGATTTTATATGATTTAAATACAATTTCTAAATGTTTGATAGTTTAAATCATACTTCATTTTAAATACAAATTCTAGTTGTTTGATAGTTTAAAATCGTTTATTGAGCTTTAGGTCAAAGTTAGAACAATTAATTGTTCTAACGAATCTTTCCAAAGAAACAACAACAACAACGTTTTTTCAATATGAAAAGGAAAAAATCATTTTTAAATTTAAATTTTTTGTTTAATGTTTAAGTATTTTTTTTTCTCAGTGTAGGATACTAAACTTGAAAAATTAAATTTCAAAAATTTTCCAAACAAAATTTTTAAGGATTTGCCATCCATAGATAATAAGGATATTGCTAACTTCTTTAAAATTCGAAATAATTGTATTCTTAGCTATGATTATGTATACTTAGTTTTCTAAAATTGCAGTCTAAAATATTTTTTTTCTTTTGTCCGCACCTGCGACACTGTGCGGCGTCTTAAGAAAGAAAAAAATATTGTGGCTTGCGTCAACAAATGTTGCTACTTTTCAATTTTTCTTCAAGAACTCTAATTTAAAGTCGGAGAAGCAGCAATGACAATCGGTGAAGCGGGGTTTATTTGTTACTGTTTCGGTTTTTGTTTACGATGCGAGGAGAAATCCGAACAAAGCAAATAATTTATGAGCTCTTTTAACAACAACGCTGCCATTATGTTTCGGTCTCTCTCTTCGGCCTGCTAGGGGTTGTGCTTATGTTTATGTTTAAAAGCTATATGCAAATAAAACCTAATAAAGATTGAGCTTTAAAAAAAAAAAACAGAACAGATCAAAAAACGAACCGTTCGATAAAGTTTTTTTTCCATTCTCTGTTCTCATGTCTGCGGTATTATTAATTAATTATTGATAGGTATAGTTAATTATTGATAGAGTAATCAAAAACAATTTGGTTGCTACACTTCGTATACGAAACTATACAACATTTATTTTTGTTTAAATTAAAATTGTTTATAGAACACCAATGACTAAAAGTGTTTAAATCATTTTGCAACAACAAGCAATCCGAAGTAGCGGAAATTTTTAGAAATAACTTCACGTCGTCAGCGAACAACAAACAATTTGAGAAATGAAATAAACGAGGCAAATCATTTATAAAAATCAAAAACAATAAAAGTCCACAATGCGTACCTTGTGGAATACCAGAAGAAGCAACTATTACGTCTTCTGAAGTAGTTGAATCAATTTTGACCAAGAGTTAACGATTAGATAGAAAACTATTAAAAAATTTGATTAGTATATCTGAAAAACCATATTTCTTTAACTTGACCAATAGTATAGAATGATCAACTTTATCGAACGCCTTCGAAAAGTCCGTGTACACCACATCAAGTTGACAGCGATCAACTAAGGCATCTACTATGTTTTTGGAAATCAATATGAAATTTTTTAAGGTGGATCTGCCGGGTAAAAAACCGTGTTGAGAGTGACTAATAGCTGCATTTATCTGGTCATAAAGCTTGTTTTTTATAACATGATGGGGGTAATTAAGCAAGTTTTCCAGCAATCTGAAAAAGTACCTGACTTAAAGCATAAATTAAACAAGTAAGTATATTATTGGTTTAAGAATACTTAATAAGCAATTTTTAAAGAACATTGGTGGAAAACCACCTTCTTCATGCTTGAAGCTTGGCTTTAAGGAACTAAGAAATTTTCGATATAATTAAAATTATCTGCTTCGAAATTAAAAAACTTAGTATCAGCTGGATAATGATACTGTTCGTAGTAAGCTCCCTGAAAAAATTTTGAGAACAAATTACATGATTGCAATGTATTATTAGCCGTTAAATTTTCGAATCTCATGCTAGTTGGAAAGCCATTTTTCTTACGCTTCGCATTTATGTAAAGCCAAAAAACTTTTGGCTTAGTTCTTACTTGGGATTCAGTCTTTAAAATATATTGGTTATACAAAAACTTCTGCAAAAAGTCAAACTCATTTCTAAGTTTAATAAAATGTAAGTAATCAGAATTGTTTTTTGTTTGTTTGAACTTTTTAAATGCTTTATTTTTGACGTTTTTTAAATTTGAATGCCTTGTATTAAACCAAGGTGGTTTGTTCTTTTAAACCGATTTCTTTAATGGTATTTATAAGGAAATAGCAAAAATAAAATTTATCGCAAATGTAATTATAAACCAGGGTTTAAATTGCTTACAGCAAAACAGCAAAAGCAACGAAAATTTTGCTGCGTAGTCCTACGTAAAGTTTTTCAAAACAAACTTGTGCTGTTCATTTCGCTTTGCTATGTGTTTTCTCAAAAGCAAAGTAAAAGCAATAGCATAAAATAGAAATTGTTAAGCTGTGTAGGCCCCCACTGGAATAGCAACCTTGACGCTGGTGTGGGGCTTAGGTCGCTAGGATGCAATGGGCTGGAATGACGGAAGCGCAAGCTTTTGACAGTGGTCCTAGGACATACAGGTCATTGCATCCTGGCGATACACTAGGAGCTATTCACTCCTACCTATATCCCCTTTTCACTCCCCATACCTTTCCTATTCATCCTATATTCCACCTCTCCTATCCCACACCTAGTCCCTCCGATGGGCCGAATCAAGGTGTTATGCGACCCGTGCCGAGGATTTACTAGGCTGGAGCAGGGTTGCCAGTTTGGTAATTAATTACCAAATTTGGTAGAACATTTTTGTCTTGGTAATTTGGTAATTTTTTTATAGTTTTGGTAACTTTTTCCCTTTAGTTTTTCCAAAAAATTCAAAATAATCAGTTTGTTTGCAAGATTTATATAAAAAATTGTATTTCAAATTAACGCATCATCTGAAAATATTGCGAATCATGTCAAAAGAAAATGTCAAAATATTTCAATCTTGAAATTTAATGTTAACAAAGAAGTCTCTTATAAAAACGAAGCTACGAAACAAGTTGGGTTTTAATACGATAAATAGCAAAATGATTTCAAAGGAACTCTGCGATGTAAGAGACAAGCTTCATTAGGCGTGTATTATTCGTTCTGGTTAAACCAAATAGGTTCTAAATAACATGCAGAACACTAACAAAAAGATGAACTTGCTCAGTAGCTAGTTCATCTCGTTGAACTATTTTTTTTTCCGCTACGGCTCTAGATGTCGCCATTGGTTTTAGTTTGTGGCAGCACTCGCAAGTAAGAGTTTGGTTTACAACCCTTCTTAGTCACCCAATGCTGGCAAAAGAAACATCTGTGCTGTTTAGTCATATCATCGTCGACAATGCCCCAAGCGGTCAGAAGTAGTAATGGTATTGTTTTGCAATCAGCCGCTTGGTCATATCATTTGGCGACAATGCCCCAAACGGTCTAAGGCAAAACTTACAAATCTTTAACTAATGCGATCTATTCGTTCACTGGTTAACCAGAACGAATAAAACGCAGCTATTATGTGTGGTCACCAGAAGAAGATTTTTAGATGTCAAGTTAAGATTTTTTTTGCCATCAGCCTTAGTTTATGAGTTATAGGCAAAAATGCAAAAACGCAAAATCTGTTATGTTCTAACAGTATAATATCTTTAAATTGCATCAGTCGATTTCGATCGTATTTGACAGCTTTGATTAGGAAATATTCAGCCTTATCATGTATAGTTTTTCACGCGGAATCGGAAAAGGAAGTTTTAATTTTTAAGATTAAGCTCTATAAGATTTTGGACATTTTTAAGTTATTTTTTCCTGAATGTTCTTGTTAAGTTTCTTGAATGTTCTTGAGGTTTATCTTAAAAATTATAACTCTCCTTTTCGATTCCACTTGAAAAGTTATTCATAATAGGGCTGATTAGGTCTAACCATTTTTGTAAACAAATTCTTTTTCATCTTTTGTTTTGAAGATAATGGCCTTTAAAAATCATAATGCTTAAAACTTTTTCTTAATATAAAAATTTGCTACCGTGAATTGTCTGAATCATAAAAATATCTCTTGTCTTTGAAATTTAAGCATACATTTTACCTTTGCAAATATTGCGAATAATTCTAGATATATTTTAAAATAACGAAAATTGATTACATAAAAAATTTATAGGAAAAATTTCTAAACTAACTTACTGAAAAATTGGGGTTTTCCAGCCGCTTAAAGTTGCTTTGAATAAGTTTAATAAAATTATCGTTTCTCTCACAATATGTTTTTCTAAAACATAAAAAGACATCAGCAAAAGCTTTAAATACTATGCAATAGTTTGTGCTTAGGAGCAGTTATTGGAAAAAGAACTGTATATCATATTTTTTCATAACTCTTTAACTTGCGGTGATGGTGAAAAAGTTTCTTTATATTTAAAATCAGTGCGCGTAGTTAGAATTGATATCCTATACAACAAACGACCTGTGTAGTTTCTGATTTTTATTTATTACAGAATGATTAAAATTTAAACTTGAAGAAACCGATAATTTTTTAAAAGTATTAAATGCCATATCTTTGTATTTATTCATTTACTTCCTTAAAATATTTTTTTAGTACCTACTTGTTTCAAATAAAAAAGATTAGGATCTCATTTTTATAATACCATTAATTTATAATTTTTTGTTTTGTGACAAAAAAAATTACGTTTACCTGAATTTACTACTTATTTGTGATTTTTATATTAATATAATAAATAAATTTTATGTAAGAAAAAAGTTATACTTTTTCTATATATGTATGTATGTATGTATAAAAAAGATATACAGTGTGCGACAAAACATATGCACGAACTTGTTCACACTACAATAAAGCTTAGTATCAATAAAAAAATTAGGGGGGTGTTATATATTCTAATTTTTTTGTAACGTTTAGAGACCCTACCAAAAATAGAAGACACCAGACAAAAAGAAAAATATTGGTTATCATGATACCATGATATTCCATTTACGCCGTTGTTTTTCAGCAGCGACAAAACATATGCACGAATTCAAAAATACTGACATTTTGTAGTTGTTGTAAAAGATTACCAACAACAAGCGCAGTTAAACAACAACAAGTGTCTCTTGAACATTTTAACAATAGGTAGAGAAAATTTGCACGTGTTTTTAGTTGATTCTGATCTATCGAAGGTGTCGGTTATTTTTGAGTGTTTTGTTTTTGAAAATATGGGAAATAATAAGTATTCGGCGCAATTAAAAGAAAAAATTATAAAAGATTATAATACTGGGGAATCGGTAACATCGATTGCAAGAAAATTTGAAATACATCATAGTGTAATATCCCGAATTATCAGCCGTTTTCGGTCTTTAGGGTCATTGACTCCCATAAATAAAGGTGGTCGGCCGCGGCAAACCAGCAAGTGAGACGACCAGGCAATACTCCGATTGATAAGAAAAAATCCCTTTGTATCAGCAAGGTCAATATCAAATGAATTGCAGCTAAACATTTAAATCCGGTCGATCCAAAGAAGAGCTGTTGAAGGTGGGCTCAAATCGTATCGAAGCGCAAAAAGGCCATTTATTTCTGTGAAAAATAGACGTGCTAGAATTGAATTTGCGAAGCAGCACTTGGACTGGAGTACAACCAAATGGAAGACCGTGCTTTTCTCTGATGAGTCCAAGTACAATCTCAAATGTTCCGATGGATTTAGACTTGTACGCCGACCTAAGGGCCAACGTCTAAATCCTCGTTATACTCAAGGGACGGTTAAACATGGCGGAGGCAATATATTGGTCTGGGGTTGTTTTTCTGGCAATGGGTTCGGGCCGATTCATAAAAAAAATGGTATAATGGATCGATTCGTATATAAAGATATCCTTGAAAATGTTATGCTGCCACACGCAGAGGAGGAAATGCCACTAAAGTGGATCTTTCAACATGACAACGACCCCAAACACACAGCAAAATGTGTGAAAGAGTGGTTCGTTGTAAACAAGATTGAAACTTTGAAGTGGCCAGCACAATCGCCAGATCTCAATCCCATAGAAAATCTATGGGATATTGTAGATCGCAAAATAAATCGCGATTATTGCAAAAATTCAGATGACCTCTTTCGCCAAGTGGAAATGGCATGGAGTGCAATTTCTGGAGACTTATTATTAAATTTAATAGAGTCCATGCCACGCAGATGCGAAGAAGTTCTGAAAAATAATGGTTACGCCACTAAATATTAGTGAAATTAATTAATTTTGTAAGAAAACTGAAATGTGCTTATGTTTTGTCGCAAGCAAAAAGCTGTGTTATACCGTTATTTTTTATATTTTTATTGTTAGCAACAAATTTTGTTACATTTTTTTTTTTATTTAGCTTATTAAGGTCATAAATGAATAAATAAATGATTTAAGTTGAATTCTATATATTCTTGTCGTTATTATTAAAGAAACTGTGATGGGCTCAAGTTCGTGCATGTGTTTTGTCGCACACTGTACATCTCATTTTTATAAGTATATGAGTTTATGAATTTTACGTACTTTTTATTTACTTTTGTGATTTTTAGTTATTAAAAATAAAAAATTTTAAACAAAAAAAAATGTAATACTTATAATTATTAACTAAATTTATTTTACCACTATATCTGTTTATAATTTTAATTATTTTAATGTTGAATAAATGTTTTTTGTCAACAAAAATTATAATTTTTTGATTTTCTTATTTTAAAAAAAATGTTTGTTTAATTAATTCTTATATAATTTTGGTAACTTTTAGATTAAATTTTGGTAACTACATTTTTTTACAAGTGGCAACCCTGGACTGGAGGCCCATTAAAAATAGTCCAGTCTCAAACGGAGCGTACCGGATACCAGGCGCCCTCCGGTACTATCCAGCCTTTCCCGTTCCCTAGACAGTCCCCAGTAGTAACCTTAGAAAAAGCCCTCTACTAAAAGGAATACGCACTCGGGGCGTTTCTAGACATCTCAGGTTCATTCAACAAAGTATCAACCACCGCAATCCTTAGTGGATTACGTGCAATAGAGGCACCACCAGCAGTAAACCTATGTTAGACAAGTTGCTAAGCTGCAGAAAGGTGCGGAGTGAAAGGAGTGGGGCACTAAATCCATGGTAAGGGAAGCTCGCAGTGGGACACCCTAGGGAGGGGTCCTCTCGCCACTACTATGGACTCTTGAAGTTAATGAACTACTCGAAAAGTTTGCAGGTAGAGCCCCGAGGATAACTGCCTATGCAGACGACATAAGCATAATTATAATGGGGAAATGTCTATCAACAGTAAGCTCCATAATGGAGAGCACACTCAAAGATGTACTTAGATAATCAAATTCAGTCGGTTTTAGTATTAACGCAGAGAGAACGGTTCTGGTTCTGTTCATGAAAAGGTACAAAATACCACAGTGGATACCAACGAAATTGAACGATATACGTCTCATAACGAAAACTCACACAAAATATCTAGGAGTCGTTCTGAACAGCAAGCTGTCATGGAACCAACGAAGAAGAAAGGGTGAAGAAATCCACCATTGCGCTATACACATCCAAGAAGATGCTAGGCAGTACCTGTTGTCTCTCACACCTTTCTGATGCACTGGATCTTTGTAACGGTAGTGCGTCCTATTCTACTCTATGGGATTATTGTGTGGTGGCCGGCTGTGAACAAATCAACATTCCTCAGGCACTCGGAGAAAACTCAGCGGCAGGCAGCGCTATGCATCACGGGGGCACTGAAGTCAACGCCAACAAATATCTTAGCAGGTGCGTTAACATCAACAGCTGTTAACTTTAACAATTTAGTGTAATAAATTTGGTCTACATTTATTTGGTAATGGCAGGATCGCCATGTAATATGTTTGTTATTGTTTTTGATAGTACACTATTGCCATAGATAGGTTAGGTTAGGTTAGGTTGAGGCGGCAGCCGCTGTACGTGCTTAAAACCAAAACGCACGTACCACAGCTCACTTAGACCAGTGAGGTCCGTTGTGATACCGCTGCACACTTGGCCTTCAGTCCGAGTGGAACCACATTGAGCTCTTAATAAAGCTTGTTAGACGTTTGACGCTTGTCTCCGACAGGTCGTCAAGCTCCGAAAAGAAGAATGACCCCAAATGTTTATGCCTTCTTCTCGCAAGCGCGGGACAGGAACATAGAAGGTGGGAGATAGTTTCCTCCTCCTCCTCGTCCCTGCAGCTTCTGCAGAAGTCATTAGTGATGACTCCCAATCTGGAGGCATGTCTGCCTATTAGGCAGTGCCCTGTGGTAACAGCCACTAACGTAGCCACCTCTGATCTTCCCAACGAGAGAAGGACTCTCGATCGCTTTGGGTTTAGAGTCGGCCAGATAAGCCTTGTTGTTCTGCATGTTGAGAGTTCAGCCCATCTTGAGTTGGCTTTAGATGTGGTGTACTCATTAAGTAGCATTTTGACAGTTGCCATCGGGATACTCGGCGAGTTTCGACCCATTAGAGTCACCGATGTACCTTTCCTAGCAAGCTCGTCTGCTTTTTCATTTCCACGTATGCCCTTATGCCCAGGTACCCAGATTAAGCTGATGTCAAAGAACTTTGACATTTCGCCTAATGCAGCACGGCATTCTCTGGCTACTTTAGAGTTGATGGATACCTGCTCAATCGATTTGATCGCTGCTTGGCTGTCCGAGAAAATATGTATTTCTCGTTTAGAGATGACGTTCTCTGAGAGCCAGGTTGCAACTTCTTTAATCGCCATCATTTCGGCTTGGTAAACACTACAGTGATCCGGCAGCCTACGAACTAAGGATACCCCTAATTCTTTTGAGTAGACCCCATACCCGACCTTGCCATTTAATTTTGACCCATCTGTATAGAAATAAAGACACCCCGGTTTCCACGGCGCACCTTTATTCCAGTATGTTCTAGGCGGAATAAGCGTACCGTAGTTTCCATCAAAGGAAAGCAGTGGTTTACAATAATCAGTCCTTGGTGGAATGAAGTTGAATTTGTAGAGTATAGATGCGTGTCCTGAACCCAGGCTTTTCCATACTCCAGTTTCCCTAAGTCTGACCGCCGAACAAGCTGCCTGTTGCCTAGCAACCAAGTCAAGCGGTAGAAGGTGTAATAAGGTCTCTAAAGCCGCAGTCGGTGTTGTTCTCAGAGCACCACTGATGCAAATAGATGCCATTCTTTGGACTTTTTGGAGCTGGTTGAAATATGTGACCTTGTCCAAAGCAGGCCACCATATCGATGCTCCATATAGAAGTATAGGTCTAATGACCCCTTTATACAGCCAGTGAACGATATTTGGGGAAAACCCCCATCTTTTCCCTATAGCTTTTTTGCAAGTGTACAGCGCAACTGTCGCTTTCTTCGTACGCTCAAGAATATTAAGTTTCCAGCTAAGTTTCCTATCAAGAATGAGTCCTAGATATTTTGCATTTTCCGATACGGACAATGCAGACCCATTAAGCATGATTGGTGTGAGAGACGGAATTCTATGTTTCCTTGTGAAAAGGACCAAGTCTGTTTTGGCCGGATTTACTCCAAGACCACAGGATTTGGCCCATTGCTCGAGTTTGCAAAGAGCTCTTTGCATGACGTCGCGTATGGTAGTGGGAAATTTGCCTCTGACTGCGATTGCTAGGTCATCGGCGTATGCTGCCACAACACAGCCCTCCCTCTCTAGAGACAGCAGTACATTGTTCACTACCAGATTCCAGAGGAGTGGAGATAGCACACCACCCTGTGGCGTACCTCTTGTCACCGATCTTACAGCGCTGTACGCACCTAGGTCTGATAAGATTACTCGACAGTTGAGCAGCTCATCTATAAGATCAGTAATGCTTTTGTTCACACCTAGCCTACGCAACTCCATTGCCATAGATAAGGCTGCTAGAAAAATTGATGGCCAATGTGCCGTACTTAGAGAATAAAAAAAAATCATATTTATTCTTTGAAGAGTAAATTTATTCTTGTCTTTATTTTCAAAATATACTTATATTTAAATCAAAAATACCACTATTAATTATTACAATAAATTCTTAACTCCTCTCCACTATTCTATTTTTACATCGTTCCAAATGTAATATTTGGTAACTTAGTTTTTAATTGGTGTTTTCTTTTCATTCACTTCCTCATTGATTCGGTATTCAAATTTATGCTGCGCTTGCACTTGTGCTTGCACTTGAGCTGCTAATTAGGTTAGCTGGCTAGTGCGCATTGTTTACATTTGGTTATGACGAAATGTAGTCATGACCTAATAGCATTCATTAAACGCTGTTTGTGACAAAAGAATGAATGAAAGAAAAGAAAACATATTTTGTTATTAATGTGTAGCGTACCGATAGCTGGCTGTGTTATGACACTACACCCATACCCTTAAGCGAAAAATTATTTCTTGAAATGATTTTTAAAGAGTGGAGGAATTTAAGAATATTCTACATGTATTTAGCTTAAAATATTTATTTTCTTATATATTTATATATATATATTACATTATGTTATAGTATTCTAAGTTAAAGTGAGTTTGTTAAAAAAAAATATTTTTGTTTGTCTTTTATATGTGTAATTATTAGGTTTTGTAAAAATATGAATTATGAGAGACTTAAATTTTTGTATTTGTAGTTGTATTATTTACATTACATGTTTGGCTTATTAAATAATATTTGTATATTTCTTTAATAAATTGTTATGGAGTTCTTTTGTCTTGCCGTTAATTTCAATGACCGAGTTGACTCCTTTTCTATCAACAATCTTAAAAGGTCCCTCATAAGGGCTTTGTAATTTTTTCTTATTTTCTACCCTTACGAAAACTAAATTTCCTATTTCTAATGTTGCAACATTCTTATCTTTATCGTAAGCTATCTTTCTCTTATCTTTTACAGTGCTTATTAAATTTCTAACTTTGTTTATAGAAGTCCTTATTCTAATCCTTAGCTCATTTACATAATTGTCTAAATTATAAATTGTTCTTGTTTGTTTGAGTGCATCGCTTGGTAGCGAAGGCAATTTCCCAAAAACTAACTCATACGGAGTATTCTCTGTCGACATGAGGTGTCGTATTATACGCAAAAGTATAATAATTTATCCACTTATCCCATTCGTAATCTTCTGCGAAGGAAAGCATGTATTGGTTAAGTACTCTGTGGTTTCTTTCGAGCGCTCCGATTGTTTGATGATGATAGGGAGAACTAAACACTTGGCGAGTGTCAAGTAGTTTACAATTCAGTCCCACGATCAGACAAAAGTGTTTTAAAACAACCGTACTTGAGTATGAGCTGCTCAACAAGGGTTAATGCGACTGTCTTAGCGTCTTTGGTTTCGATCGGGTGTGCGATTACAAATTTTGTTAACTCGCATTGCATCGTTAAAATGTATCTATATCCGTTTGAAATGTGTAACGGACCCACTGTGTCAATTGAGATCTTCTCGAAACTTGTGGTTGGTGTGTCTGTCAATACTAAACCTTCTTTTATGTGTTGTGTAGTTTTATTTTTGTTGCATTTTTCACAGCTATTTATAAATTCTTTTATCATTTTCCTCATCCCTTTCCAAATAAATCTTTGTTTAAGTTTACAAATTGTTTTTTTTATTCCCATGTGTCCAGATGTGCTTGAATTGTGGAATTGTTCAATTAATTTGTATTGTTTGAGCGTGTTATTTATTTGTAGCGGAGATTTGTATACTAGTATTTTGATTGGCGAGGTTTCATTTTCTTTCGATGCATTGTAGTTTTTTTTAACATATTAATATCGATATTTTTAAATATAAAATCTTTATCACAAAGGGCTAGCTCCTTTATTTGTGAATTTCGTAATAAACGATGTAGCTTCTCCAACATCTCACCTATGCGCGAAGGGTCATCGCTACGCACTTCATTGTATGTGCACTTCATTGTTAACTGTTTTTAAGGCAAGCTTGCATTTTTCTTTTATAGTAAATTTCATTCTTATTACTTTCCTTACGTCATTAAAGGATGTACATTCCCAAATATAGAGTTGATCAGACTCCTTGTGAGATATGTTAATCTCTTTATCACTTCCTTGGAGGTGTTGACTCGGGTGGTTGATACCTTTATTTTTCATTTCACTCGCATTTTTCTTCATATTTTTGCTCATAATCTCTGTTCTATCTTCAAGCTGCCTCTTGCTCCTTATTATCACTTTTAGTTCTTTACTATCATTCTCTAATGTGGGAATCATTGTTCTAAGAATTTCGCTATCTATTTTTATACGCGATAACGCGTCGGCGTTAGTGTTGATTTTTTCTTGTTTATACACAATTTCGAAGTCATAGTCAGATAAATCCAATCTTATTCTGGTCATCTTGGATGATGGGTTTTTATGCGAAAACAATGAGACTAGTGGTCTATGGTCAGTGACCACAATAAATTTTCTTCCATATAAATAAGGTTTAAAAAAATTTATACCCCAGTGTATCGCTAGCAGTTTTTTCTCAATTTTCGGTTTGTTTATGTCATGTTTCTGTAATGACTTGCTGGCGTAAGATATTGGAAGGTCGTGTCCAATTTCGCCTTGCGAAAGTACCGCTCCTAACGCAAAATCAGATGCATCAGTCGTTAGAATAAAATGCTCTTCAAAATTCGGATATTGCAGAACTGGGGGTCAACCAGTTTTTGTTTTAAAATGCTAAACGCCTTCTCACATTCTTCTGACCAGATAAAAGGCGTCCCTTTCTTCAAGAGAGAATTTAAACATTTTGCTATCGCTGCAAAATCTGGGATGAAACGTCTGTAATAATTACAGAAAGCTACAAATCTTCTGACTTCGTCCGCATTTTTTGGTACTGGGTAATTTAACACTGCTTCATTTTTCGTTGGATCTGTTTTAATTCCTTTTTCTGTAATCAAATGACCAAGATATGTTAGACCTTAGAAATTGACATTTGCTTGCGTTTAGTTTTAAATTATATTTTTGCAAGCGGTCAAAGACTTTTTCTAAATTTTGACTGTGGTGTTTTAATGAGCATCTAAAGACTATTATGTCATCAACATAAAGGAAAGTTTCTGAATTCAAACCGCTCAGAGCTATTGTGAGCATCCTCTGAAAACTGTTGGAAGATATTGTAAGTTCGAAAGGTAAACGTTTAAAGTGATAGTGTCCATTCTGTGTTGAAAATGCTGTTAGTTGTCGTGAATCTTTGTCTAAAGGTATTTGATGAAAAGAGCTAGTCATGTCTAACGTTGTAAAGTATTTGGCCTTTCCTAACATGTCCAAAACGTCTTCTAACCTTGTCAGTGGAAATTTGTCATTAATTAATTTTTCGTTGAGTCTTCTGAAATCTACTACCAAATGCCATTTCTTTTTGTCATCATTGCTTTTCTTTGGTACTAATAACAGTGGCGCGTTATATGGGCTTACTGAGGGTTCAATTATGTCATTGTCTATTAAATTTGTAACTTGTTTGTCTATCTCTTCGTATTGTGAATGAGGTAGCCTGTAGTTTTTTATATAAACTGGTGTTGTATTTGATAAGTTTAATTTTTGCGAATAAAAATTGTTGGTTGTTAGTTTTTCTCCTTCAAGGTGAAAAATAGATTGATATTTTCTGAATATATTTTTTTATTTTATTTCTGCGTTATTGTCCAGTTTTAATTCTGTCATTAAATTTTTGAAGCGCTGTTCGTCTGTTAACTTATTCACTTTACTGTATGCGTTCATAATTGTATACCCGCTTAACTTTTCAGTTTGTGGTTTTATTTTATTCCAAATTACTTCTTTGTGGTTTATGTTCATCACTTTGATGTGCAAATACCTTTGGGGGAGGCTAACGAATTAGCTAGAAATACACCTTCTGCAAGTTCTTGGTTTAGAAGAGGTGTTCTTGGTCCTCCGGGCCGTCCATGTTTCCCTGGTTGTTTACTGTACGAATATAGTGTCTGTTACCTCCTTGGTTGGAATATCTTTGGTGGTTATTCCTACCGTTGTTGTTGTATCTTCCTCTGGCAGTGTTGTTGTGTGTACAATTTCTGTTGTTATTGTATCTATTTTGACTGTTTTGTTGATTACTTCTATTGTAGCTGTTTTGTTGATTCGAACGGTACCTGAAATTGTTATTATTTCTATTATAATTGAAATTGCTATTTCTGTTTACGTTCTGAGGGTTGTTCCTATCATTGTAGTTCTGTCGAGGATGTTGTCTGTTAGGGTTTGCATGGTAGTTAAATATTCTGGAGCTGTTGTTTTAAGTGTCGCGTTCGACTTCCTGTGCAATGTCTATTGCTGTATTGAAACTATGTGGCTGAGCTGCAAACAGTGTAGTTTTTAATTTATCATCTACACCTTTTTTGGAAATTGTTAAAGCATATTTCTCGTTCATTGTTTCTATTACCGTTTTTTGCTCGCTTGTTGCACTGTTTCCTAACTCTTTTATTTGTAAACTATTAAGTTCTGATACTAAATTCAAAATCTTGTCTTTGAAATTTATAACTGAATTATTTTTCTGAGTTGTTTGTGCTAATTGTGTGTGGATTTGAGCGATTGTTACATTGCTCTTATATCTTGCCTGTAGACGTGTTTTAAGATCTTCGAATGATGCTATATTTGAACCTAAAGCCGTTCGAACCACTGTACCAAGTTTTACACTAGAGAAAAAAAAATTCTATTAGTGTTTTCTTTGCGTCAGGTGTGTAGGATTCATGTAGTAATTCTATAATTTTTAGGAATGGCTCTAATTCCCTATATTGTCCATTAAATATTGGTATGGCCTTAAGGGCCGTTTCTAGATTAAAAGCTGACATATTGATTATCTTTTTAGGCTGATTTTCTACTGGTTCACTTCTTTCTATCAGAAATGTTTCTTTCGCTTTACCTATCATCTCAAAACTTTCGAGATCTAAAGTTCTTTTCTGATCTTCTTTCTTATTTATGAAATTTCTTAACTCACTTATTTTACTTCTTATCTCACTAATATATCTCTTTGTATATTGCCTAGCTGGTGCCTTTTTTAATTTTTTCAATATCTCATTTGCTGAATCTATCTCTATTTACATTTATTGAAGGTTTTCGTAATTTATTTTGATTTTCCATAGTTTTTATTGTTCATAATAGCAATTATATTCTTGATTGCATTTGTTACATATTAACTGTGGTTCGTGTTCTACGAAACCTATTTTTATAAGGTTTTTATTACAATATTTGCATTTGAAGCATTCCCGATGCCATGCTTTGCTTTTATGTGCCATATATCTAATTTTACCTATGTCTATAATTTTTTGTTGACAATTCTCGCAATATTTATTAAAAAGTATACCAAAACATCCTTAGTAACTTTTTGTGCCAAATTTTATCATTTTATCAGGATTAATATGAATACTTATTTTATATCTAGTATAGTAAACCTTTATTTGATTTAAGTGAAAAAATTTTTTTATTTGTAAAAATGTTATTATACAGAGTTGCTTATGTTTCGCAACATTTGTTTTCTCACATAATTTTTGTAATATCTATTGATTATATACAAGATAGTTGCAATCATAAATTTTGCTCTAAAAATAGTGATAAAATGGAAAAAATTGCTGCTTTCGTGGTTATTGCTGTTATTAATATTGCTGTTGTTGTTGGTGACGACTTCTTGCTTGCTGCTGAACCATCCCATGGCTGCCGTAGTTTAATTTTTCTTTTTGTATTTTGGTTATTAGTAAAATTTTTTGAGTGGCATCCGCTACCAAGGGTATAATACTGTGTAATTGCGCAATTCTTTGTCTTGCAATTACTCTTCGGCCTCCTCGTGGTCTCTTTTGCTTCATCTGAGTTGTGGCTTGTGCTTCTTTGAAATTATGTAGGTTTATTTTCCTTATCGCCGTTCTTTCCTGATATTCTTTTAATGTTATCGCCTTTGGGCGGCACGGATCGGTGTTGGTGTGTAGGTATCTATCGGTTCAGTTGCAGCGGTAACTGGTTGCGGTACGTATTCTTCTAGGGCAGCTTCCTGTGGTTGTACCGGTACTGGCACGTACTCGAAGTATTGCGTCGCGTTGCTCAGAGCTTTTGCGAAAAGTGCATCAAAATCCGCCATATAAGAATTGATGGTAAAATTTGGCCAGGATTGGTCGCTGGATCAGTTAAACAGGATCGGTTGATCAAGATTTTTATAGGATCAGGATCGATGTTGTAGGATCAGTTAAAATCTCAGGATCGATGATTTGCAGGACCAGTTTAGTTGCAAGTTTAGGATCAACAGCAATTCTTTATTCGAAGGATCTAAACGTCAGGGTTCACAGGATCGAATCTGCAGGATCGCCATGTAATAAATTTGGTCTTCATTTATTTGGTAATGGCAGGATCGCCATGTAATATGTTTGTTATTGTTTTTGATAGTACACTATTGCCATAGATAAGGCTGCTAGAAAAAGTGATGGCCAATGTGCCGTACTTAGAGAATAAAAAAAAAAAATCATATTTATTCTTTGAAGAGTAAATTTATTCTTGTCTTTATTTTCAAAATATATTTATATTTAAATCAAAAATACCACTATTAATTATTACAATAAATTCTTAACTCCTCCCCACTATTCTATTTTCACATCGTTCCAAATGTAATATTTGGTAACTTTGTTTTTAATTAGTGTTTTCTTTTCATTCACTTCCTCATTGATTCGGTACTCAAATTTATGCTGCGCTTGCACTTGTGCTTGCACTTGAGCTGCTAATTAGGTTAGCTGGCTAGTGAGCGCATTGTTTACATTTGGTTATGACGAAATGTAGTCATGACCTAATAGCATTCATTAAACGCTGTTTGTGAAAAAAAGAATGAATGAAAGAAAAGAAAACATATTTTGTTATTAATGTGTAGCGTACCGATAGCTGGCTGTGTTATGACACTACACCCATACCCTTAAGTGAAAAATTATTTCTTGAAATGATTTTTAAAGAGTGGAGGAATTTAAGAATATTCTACATGTATTTAGCTTAAAATATTTATTTTCTTATAGATTTATATATATATATATATTACATTATGTTATAGTATTCTAAGTTAAAGTGAGTTTGTTAAAAAAATATTTTTGTTTGTCTTTTATATGTGTAATTATTAGGTTTTGTAAAAATATGAATTATGAAAGACTTAAATTTTTGTATTTGTAGTTGTATTATTTACATTACATGTTTGGCTTATTAAATAATATTTGTATATTTCTTTAATAAATTGTTATGGAGTTCTTTTGTCTTGCCGTTAATTTCAATGACCGAGTTGACTCCTTTTCTATCAACAATCTTAAAAGGTCCCTCATAAGGGCTTTGTAATTTTTTCTTATTTTCTACCCTTACGAAAACTAAATCTCCTATTTCTAATGTTGCAACATTCTTATCTTTATCGTAAGCTATCTTTCTCTTATCTTTTACAGTGCTTATTAAATTTCTAACTTTGTTTATAGAAGTCCTTAGTCTAATCCTTAGCTCATTTACATAATTGTCTAAATTATAAATTGTTCTTGTTTGTTTGAGTGCATCGCTTGGTAGCGAAGGCAATTTCCCAAAAACTAACTCATACGGAGTATTCTCTGTCGACATGAGGTGTCGTATTATACGCAAAAGTATAATAATTTATCCACTTATCCCATTCGTAATCTTCTGCGAAGGAAAGCATGTATTGGTTAAGTACTCTGTGGTTTCTTTCGAGCGCTCCGATTGTTTGATGATGATAGGGAGAACTAAACACTTGGCGAGTGTCAAGTAGTTTACAATTCAGTCCCACGATCAGACAAAAGTGTTTTAAAACAACCGTACTTGAGTATGAGCTGCTCAACAAGGGTTAATGCGACTGTCTTAGCGTCTTTGGTTTCGATCGGGTGTGCGATTACAAATTTTGTTAACTCGCATTGCATCGTTAAAATGTATCTATATCCGTTTGAAATGTGTAACGGACCCACTGTGTCAATTGAGATCTTCTCGAAACTTGTGGTTGGTGTGTCTGTCAATACTAAACCTTCTTTTATGTGTTGTGTAGTTTTATTTTTGTTGCATTTTTCACAGCTATTTATAAATTCTTTTATCATTTTCCTCATCCCTTTCCAAACAAATCTTTGTTTAAGTTTACAAATTGTTTTTTTTATTCCCATGTGTCCAGATGTGCTTGAATTGTGGAATTGTTCAATTAATTTGTATTGTTTGAGCGTGTTGTTTATTTGTAGCGGAGATTTGTATACTAGTATTTTGATTGGCGAGGTTTCATTTTCTTTCGATGCATTGTAGTTTTTTTTTAACATATTAATATCGATATTTTTAAATATAAAATCTTTATCACAAAGGGCTAGCTCCTTTATTTGTGAATTTCGTAATAAACGATGTAGCTTCTCCAACATCTGTGACGGACCGTCCATCCACCTCGCCGCGTCGTGACATCCGCGTACCGGATGACGAGGCACTTCCTGACTTAGCGAGCGTCTGCACACCTAGCTATGCTTCAGCTTAGCTCAGGGAAAATGGTCGTGGGGTTGCTTCGTCAAGAAGTCGAGGGATGCGATCTGCACAAGTTAATTTGTATGCAGACGTTAGCGGGAAAACGGAAAAGGATCATTTGAATTAAAATTCAGATTATTTGAATTTTAATTCAAATGGGCGGAAATAGGAAACGGATGGGAGAGAGAAAAAAAAATACCCGAAAGAGGCGACGCAAACCAAACTGTTGACTCTATGCACCGAGATATATGAGGGAGGATGGTGTTATTTTCCCTCATAGTCTCTACCCGCCCAACCTGTTAATGAATGAACGAAAAAAAAAATTTCATTAACCCAAATAGTGCACCTAAGTGCAGCAGTCCCTTACCACGACCTTACCTTTCATCGGTCCAAAGAATTTACACAAATTTAGTATATTAACATAATACCCATCTCAAGGGATTTACCATATATTACCAAAATCCAAATATAATTATACAAACAAAAATTTTTTTTCAGAGTACTGAAAATTTCATGTGATAGGTTACGATAACTGTAACTTAATCAGAAAAGTAGGTATCGAAATATTTAAAATCTAATTAATTTAATTTGGCTTTAGTTACAGAATAAATTTCGTTTAGCTTATTTTAAGACAAATTTAATTTTTAGATTGGTTCAAAACCTAATTTGTTTAATTTATTTTAAGATGAATCATATTTCCGTTTTGTTTAAAAATATTTGTTGTGTTTATCTCTGCTAAATATTAATTTTGTTTTAATACAATAAAAATTTAGTTTTGTTTCTAAATAATTGTTATTAAGTTTATCTCCGCTAAATATTAATTTTGTTTTGTTTCAAAACTATCTTTGGTGCTTATCTCCGCCAGAAATTAATTTGGTTTTAATTCAAAACAAACCTTGTTTAGTTTCGAAAATATTTGTTATCGAGTCTAACTCTGCCAAACTTTATTTTGTTTTGATTCAAAACAAACTTTGTTTTGTTTTAAAAATAATTGTCATCGCGCCTAACTCTGATAAGTATTATTTTGTTTTGTTTTAAAAATAATTGTCATCGCGTCTAACTCTATTAAATACTATTTTGTTTTGATTCAAAACAAATTTTGATTAGTTTCAAAAATATTTGTTATCAAGTCTAACTCTGCCAAACTTTATTTTGTTTTGATTCAAAACAAACTTTGTTTTGTTTTAACAATAATTGTCATCGCGTCTAACTCTGATAAGTATTATTTTGTTTTGTTTTAACAATAATTGTCATCGCGTCTAACTCTATTAAGTATTAATTTGTTTTGTTTTAAACATAATTGTCATCGCGTCTAACTCTATTAAATACTATTTTGTTTTGATTCAAAACAAATTTTGATTAGTTTCAAAAATATTTCTTCTCGAGTCCAACTCTGCTAAATATTATTTTGTTTTGATTCAAAACAAATTTTGCTTAGTTTCAAAAGTAGTTGTTATCAAGTCTAACTCTGCCAAACTTTATTTTGTTTTGATTCAAAACAAACTTTGTTTTGTTTTAAAAATAATTGTCATCGCGCCTAACTCTGATAGGTATTATTGTGTTTTGTTTTAACAATAATTGTCATCGCGTCTAACTCTGATAAGTATTATTTTGTTTTGTTTTAACAATAATTGTCATCGCGTCTAACTCTGATAAGTATTATTTTGTTTTGTTTTAACAATAATTGTCATCGCGTCTAACTCTATTAAATACTATTTTGTTTTGATTCAAAACAAACCTTGTTTTTTTTTTAAATGTATAAAAAAATTTTAAATTAAATTACTAGGATTAAATTCTATTGGCGAAAACCATTCTACCGATTTATAACAGTGCGATTCATGTCACTTCATAAGTCTTCGTAAGCCGTGTGCAACATTAAATTTGTTTTTTTTTTTTTTTGTTAGATTGGCAGCTGGCCTTACGCAGACTTATTTACGAAACCCCAGGAAAAATTCAAGGCGTAAAATGTTACGACTTGGTAACTCTAAGATAACAAAAAAAATGACACTTTGTAAGTTTTTATGTTATACGAGCTTACGAAGCCATTACGAAGCGACATGAATCACTCTAATCATATAGGACGACAAAAAAACCTGGTGTTCCCGTGTTGGTGGTTGCACTTGGACACTGCTGGCGTGATTGGCGTTGCAGCTGGCGTAGCTGTTGTGCTGGCGCTTTGGTGGTGGTACTGACGTTCTTGGACACTGCTGGCTGAGACGTAGCTACTGGGGCAGAAGTAGGAGGCGAGGGGGTAGTGCTGGTGCAGTGTCACGGCTGACGATGTTGCTGTACTGGTGCAGTTTGTTGGTGGTTGCACTTAGTCACTGCTGTTGTTGTCGTTGCAGTAGATACCAACGATTCGTTGCAGTAGATACCAACGAAGTAGATAGCTCAAGACCACTGATTTTCGCTTTTTCGGTAGCTGACGCTGCTTTACTGTCGTTGCAGTAGATACCAACGACGTAAATAGCTCAAGACCACTGATTTTCGCTTTTTCGGTAGCTGACGCTGCTGTTATTGTCGTTGCAGTAGATACCAACGATTCGTTGCAGTAGATACCAACGAAGTAAATAGCTCAAGACCACTGCTTTTCGCTTTTTCGGCAGCTGACGCTGCTGTTATTGTCGTTGCAGTAGATACCAACGACGTAAATAGCTCAGGACCACTGATTTTCGCTTTTTCGGCAGCTGACGCTGCTTTACTGTCGTTGCAGTAGATACCAAGGTTTGCTGAACAATAGACAGGATTTGTAAATTTTTTTTTTTTTCAATTGATGAACAATGATACTAACCGATTATATTACCCGTTGTGGCTGCAGTCGGGCCGCCAAGGTTTGCTGAACAATAGTCCAGTCTAGTTAATTTTGCCAGTGCTTAACACTGATATTATTCGAAAATATTACCAGCTGTTTCTGCGTTGGTGGGAGTTAGAAAATAATAAAATATAAGATGTTTCTTATAAATTAAGATTTTTACTTACCCAGATCACCATCCGCGACTGCCCAGGTTAACATCAGCGAAAAGAAAGACAAAGGCCGGAAGTTCGCCAGCCATCGTTCTTTTCATTGACAGCCGTCACCTATGGTATTGTCGTTTACATACGCAAGTCGGACAGTACAACATGCGATGTTATAAGACATGGTTTAATGACCACTTACACCGAAAGTTGGTGCAAACGAAGTTTGTGCAAACTGTCGAAAGCGGAGTTTGACCCTTGTTTTTCGATGCTTGCAAACAAACCGACATGACAGATGGCAAATTGAACGATGTCCAACTGTAGGCCCTAATTAACCACGGCAGACACGTTGTGGCTAATTATTTTGCAAACAAAAACAAAAGGAAAAAAAAAAAACATCATTTATAATTACTGGCTTCCGGGTTGAAATCCCAGCTCAGGTTTGGAATTCGAATTCAAATTCTAGACCAGCCGAGGGCACAACACAACGGATTCTACTGGGCAAGCCGATGAGAAAAACTCTTCCGGTTGATATGACGTAGTGTTTCCTCTGCTGAACTGAATTTTGAATTTAAATTCAAGCCTGAGCAGGGAAACAACTGTCGACTTGGCTGTCAGAATTGAGGTTGCGTTATGTCAGTGACATTTTTATCAAGGTTGGTTCACCAACCTCCGCTATCACTAGCTGTCAACCGGCCATTTGCCGCTTGAGAAATTTTCACCCCCACAAAACAGATGCTTGACAAAGCCAGCTGCAGACAAGTGTCTGAAAAGGGTGTATATCTTTTAGTTTTTCAACTTAGGTCAGCTTACCCATGGTCGTCGCTATCAAAACAACACCAAAAATCAGGAATGAGAGCAGTCCATTCATAGTGAACTATGCACAACAAATTTTCTTTGCCAACACGGATATCTCACCCGTACCCAAACGCTTATCCTTCGAAACCAATATGAAACAAAAAACATAGAATCCCAGCTAACCGCTACCAAATATCTTTCGCATGATACGTGCCTTGCGTTTTTCCCTCTAAATGAGTCAGCACATAATATGCATTGCCAAGCTTCTCTTTTACAATTGCCTTTACACCTGTTGGAGCCAATTTGGCATTAAAATGTTTAAGTAAGTTGCTTTGGCAAAAATTTCGCCTTATCACTTCTTGACCAATTTCAAACTGACGTCCTCGTGAATGCAAGTTATAGGAGTGGGCATTGTGGTCATAGGCCGCTTTCATTCGTTTATGAATTAAACTGCGTATCATAGAAAACTCGTCTTCTCGATTCAACCTCTCTGAACCCTCCGAAAGCAAGTTAAGATTTTTCAAGATTTTGTAATCTTTACCGTGCGTCATCATGTGCTGACCAAAGACAGCATAATATGGTGCTTGTCCAATTGACTGATGGACACTTTTGCGCAACGAGCAGTTAATGCTGCTTATATACACATCCCACAAGCGTTGATCTTTACGTATAAATGAGCGTAACGCTTCATTAATTGAACGATTGACTCGCTCCGACGCGTTGGATTGGGGGGCGTATACAGCAGTACAAACATGCTTTATGCCATATTTTGACAGGAAAAGTTCAAAGTCGTTACTTTTGAACTGACTGCCATTGTCAGATACCACTGTCTCAGGAACACCGCATAAGTCAAACACATTTTCTTTCAGAAACTCCATAATGAGTTTCGAGGTAAACTTCTTCAGAGGTCTCAGAAAGGTGAATTTCGAAAAGTGGTCTAAGACTATCAACATTCCAATGTTACCTCTTTTGGATCTAGGGAACGGTCCAATTAGGTCGACATAGAGTCTTTGAAATGGACGTTCGGATTCTGTCATCTGACCCATAGGAGGACGAAGGATATGCGTCGGAGACTTAGACGTTTTGCATAATTCACAATTTAACACATAATTTCGAACTTGCGTAACCAGACCTGGCCAGTAAAAGTAACGACGAATGCGTTCAAGCGTCTTGGCTATACCACCATGAGCAGAAGATGGAATATCGTGAGAGGCATAGATTACGCTTTCTCGCAATTCGGCAGGAACAAGCAACTTCCAAGCAAGAGAAGGATCGGTGGTATCAGAGTCAAATTCCAAACGACGGTAAATATAATCATCAATGATTTTATAATCTGGCAAAGGTGATAAAGCCAATTTTTCTCTGAAGTTTCGGTATTCGTCTGAATTGAAATGTAAAGACTCAAGGTCTATTTCAGGCAAAGTTTCTAACTCAAGTGCAGCCACGACTGATTCAGGGTCATCTGGTTCAAAAGACCGCGACAAAGCATCAGCCACAACATTCTCGCTACCTTTTCGGTGCTCAATTGTAAAATTAAACCCTTGGATTTTTAGTGCCCATCGAGCTAGTTTTCCGCTTAAGTCTTTTTGACGCATTAGCCATTTCAGACTTGCGTGATCGGTTACTACCTTAAACTCGTGACCTTCAATGTAGGCGCGAAATTTTTTTATCGCTAGCACGACAGCTAAACATTCCAACTCAGTGACGGTATAGTTTCTTTGCGCTTTGTTGAGTTTATGAGACATAAAAGCAATGGGCCTTTCGTCCCCATTCTCATCAACTTGCGCTAAAAGACCACCAACACCGCACTGGCTAGCGTCGCACTGCACGATAAACGGCCTAGTGTGGTCAGGATGCACGAGGAAAGGAGCTGTCGTCAACTTAGCTTTGATGGCGTCAAAAGATTCTTGAGCCGAAGGGTTCCACGTGAAAGTTTTCTTTTTCGTTAGAAGTTCAGTAAGGTGAAAAGTAACCGCTGCATAGTCAGACACAAATCGCCGGTACCACCCAGTCATTCCTAGGAATTGGCGAATTTGACGAACTGTTCTAGGAACGGGATATTCTGTTATGGCTTTCACTTTGTCGGGGTCCACAGTAAGCGAACCATTTCCCACTACAAAACCAAGATACTTGACCTTATTGAGACCAAACTGACTTTTATTGACATTAATTGTCAAACCGGCTTTCCTAAGGCAAGAAGCAACTTCTGACAGATGCACTATGTGTTCTTCTAGTGACTGCGATACGACCAACAGGTCGTCTAAATAAACAAAGACTCGAGTTTTGAGATTGTACGGTATCACCTTGTCCATCAATCGACACATTGTTTGCGGTGCATTGCACAAGCCGAAAGGCATGCGCGTGAATTGATACAATGGTCGATTGGGTATCGTGAACGCGGTTTTTGGACACGAATCTCTGGACAATTTTATTTGCCAAAAAGCATCTTTAAGGTCGATCTTTGAAATGACATGCACAGGTGGCAAACGAGAAAGTAACCCATCAATGATAGGAATAGGATAAGCATCCTTAATGGTCACATCATTGAGTTTTCTCGAGTCAATACAAAATCGAACCTTTCCAGGCTTTACAATCAAGACACCCGGTGAAGACCAGGGTGAACTTTCTGCTTCTTCGATGACACCTAGTTCGAGCATTCTGTCGATTTCCTGACATAGAAGCTTTTCCATCGCTGGTGATATAGGATAGTATCTCTGTTTTATAGGAGATGCTACACCTGTATCGATGACGTGTTCTACTAGAGAGGTAGTACCAAGGCCTTCTTTTTCCGAAGACGGAAAGGCGGCTATGGTGGAATCAAGCATTCTACGCTGGAGTGCATTCAACTGAACGCTATCAGGGTCTATCTCTAAAGCAGAGAGTTCACTCACTGTCGGGTCTATTTGGATTTTAAGCTCAAACAAATTCCAGAAATCCATTCCGCATATCACGTCTTGGACAATAGAAGGTACAATCAAGAAATCAAAATTTTTCGTTTGGTTTTGAAAGGTAATTGGGATAGTAATCGAACCCACGACCTGTTGATGTTTACCATCAGCCGTTCGAACGTTACCTCTTAATTTAACCAGTTTCTTTGTAGAGTCAGAGAGAATTACTTGAGCAAAACGTCCACCAATGCAACTCTTTGTAGCGCCACTATCTAAAAGCGAAAGATACACCATATTTTCAATCAAAAGATTGGTGTAAGGACGAATGTCGGAACCTTTGTAGACTATGGCCGAGACCACACTCTTGCGCAAGTTTTTTATTCGTTTCCAGAACAGGCGAATACGGTCTGAAGAACGAACGGAATGACGCCTAACAGTCGAGGTACCAAATATTTTCTCACGTATCTTATTATATTCCGCAAGCCTAACATGGTCAGGGTTGAAGGTAGGAGGTAGAGGTTGAGAATCCACCGGATCGTCAATAAACTTTGCAGTCGAGGCAGACACAATTGGTAGAACGTCAGATTTTGGTAGAATCTTATTCGGAGTTACATCCGAGGACGATTTAATTAAGGTCTGCTCGACTCCCGACAAAAATCCGGCTTGAATCCTTCTGCCTTCGCAGCACACTTCTGGCAGCTTGGTTTGTAGGTGTCAACAGCACCACAACCGTAACAGAATACGCGCCTAGCCTTCAGACAATCTTGGTACCGATGACCATCCTCATCGCAATTCCAGCATTTTAATTTACTCATGTCTAGCGCATTGAGTTCTTGTTGAACATGGTCACTCTCTAATTCGTTTAACCTTGGGTCACTATCCTGAGTAATTTCATACAATTGCCGACGAGCACCAGCATTTCTAGGAGGAACACTATAATTAGGACGCACGTCCTCGAAAAACTTTTCGTGCTTACGAACCTCACGACGTAGAATAGCAATGCTGCGAATATCCAGGTGGAGTAACTCGTGACGTAAATCCGGTCGTAAATTCCTAATCACTGTTTCAACTAGCTCAGATTCGCACATTGGGTGTCGAAGCCTGTCACTCAAGCACAAAATAGCATCAAGAAACTCGTCGAACGACTCTGAATGTTTTTGTTTTCGACGAAGAATATCATCTTGAATGTCAAAATCCGAGGTGTAGTCTTTGAATTGACGTCGCAGGGCATCGCAGAGGTCAAACCATTCTACCTCGTCAGCGTTGCGGTGATATCGCCAAAACCACTGGTGAGCTTTGCCTTCGAACAGAGAGTCAACATGTTCACAAAGAACAGAGAAATTACCATTGAGATGCAATGAAGTCAGAGTATTTATTCGGTAGATAAATTCATCTACTGGAATGTCATCGGCAGTGCCCTTGAATTTCACGTGCCAGTTTCGCACAACGTTGGAAACTCGCTCTTTAGAGCCAGGGTCTCTATCGCTACCAGGAAGCGGAGGATTCGCTCGACGCCGAGACGATGAAGGAGGAACAGGCCTCTGAGCTTCTTCGTGCAGCACTTGTGGCCATTCTGGTTGACGAAGATTTGGCGCCATTGCAGGAGGGTTAGCTCCAATGTTCAAGTTACGCAGCATCGCTTGAAGCTCGGTTGAAATGATAGAGCTTATCTCCATTCGGAGTTGGCCTAAGGAGTCGGCAACGATTTGGTGTACTTTGGTTTCAGAAACCTGGTTCGGTTGGTTCGGTAAGATGGCATTGTCCAGCGGTTCAGGCCTACTATCACGATGGTCTGATCTAAAGTTTGCTTGTTGACGCGTGTTGGGGCGATACCGTGGTGCACCACCACCTCTTCCCCTCTTTGGTTGATTAACACTGCCAGCAACTTCAAGAATATTCGCCGACGGAGAAGGACCTACAACTGCCGGAACCAATGCCAACCGACAAACCGGACATGCCTTGTTGGTTTCTAACCAAGTCTGTAAGCACGGAGCATGGAAGCAATGATTGCACGAAGTCTCAACCACTTCATCCGTAGGATGAATGGTCTCATTGCACACGGCACAAATGGCATCGTTGGGAGGATTACCCACTCCTAACAGGTCTTCTGTACTTCGCGTCACAGGCATCGTCGACAAGATAAAAATAACAAAACAAAATATCAAAAGTTTATATTTACAGCCTCACCAGTTTTATACTGTTGGCAAAAAGGAAAAACCAGACAATTCCACGGAAACGTCTGTATATTCAAAAATAAAATTTTTCAATTACTACTGAGTAATTATAGTAGAAAAGTTGAATGCTGTTGTAGCGGAGTGAATGCGACTAGTAAGCGGAACGAGCGGAACGAGCGGAACGAGAGAAAAAAAAAAGTTGGAGAAAAAAAATTTTTAAATCAAACAATAAGTTATGAAATCCTAAGAAAAAAAAGTGAAGTAAAAATCTCAATCAATATTAGGTGAAAAATGATTAGTTGAACTCAATGATGTCACGAAAACAAACAAAAATTTCGTCAGATAAAAAGACAATCAATTAGTTATAAGTGAAGCCTAAACCGATTAGGCCGAAGCAAGGAGTTAAACCCCAAAAGATTTCAACAAAAAAAATTCAACTTCAAAACGAGAAATACAACTCTCAATCACTGGCCAACCAGTCCAGCATAAATAAGTTTATGGCGTTGTAATAGGGTTGAAGCGACTACTAAGCGTAACGAGCGGAACGAGATAAAACCAAATTATAAGAATAATGTATGCGTAGAGCATAAGCAATTTAAGCTGTTCAAGAAGAATGACAACCAAAGGTTTTCACAAAAAAAAAATCTCAATACGAATTTAATCGATAAATTATAAGTAGTGCATCAACAATTAGTGCAGTTACCGAGAAGTGAAAACGAAATAATTTGCGAGAAAAATTTCCACAAAGGAATCACAAAAAAAATTCAATCAATATTTGGTACGTAAAGTTCCACATTTGTGCGGTGGTGAATAAATGAAATCCAATGATTTCGCGCAAAAAAAAAATATTGTATAACAAATATAAATGTATAATGATATAATTACTATTCTTTGGAAATTACTCGGCAAGGCCATGGCGGGACCGCTACAGACTTAGGGCACAGGTGCATAGAGAAAACGTTCGGTTAACGGGATAAGAAAAAAATTAATTTTATTTGCAAAAACCACGAGAAAAGAAATTATATTCAGTATACTTGAGTAAATCTTCGAAATTATCCAAAGATAAAAATCTCAAAAGCATACATTTGTTAATAAATTCCCATTTAAAATCTAAATAATCTTTGGTTAACACAACAATAATATCATGACACGATCCAAAAGATTATCAATATCAAAAATCGAAATTTTCAAGAAAAAAAATTTAACTCGATTCAAGAATTGGTTGGCAGAGGTTCGGTAAGATCCCAAAAAAAACTCCAGGAACTAAATCCAGAACATGCTTTTTGCAAATAATCAAAATCGAAAAAGAAAAAAAAATATAAGTTTGGTTGAGGCGAAACGAAAATACTGAATACTTCAGGTGGTCAGAAGTTAAGTAATAATATACCTTACGAATAAGGCTAAACATATTTTCGTGGGCCCCACGTTGGGCGCCATTTATGTGACGGACCGTCCATCCACCTCGCCGCGTCGTGACATCCGCGTACCGGATGACGAGGCACTTCCTGACTTAGCGAGCGTCTGCACACCTAGCTATGCTTCAGCTTAGCTCAGGGAAAATGGTCGTGGGGTTGCTTCGTCAAGAAGTCGAGGGATGCGATCTGCACAAGTTAATTTGTATGCAGACGTTAGCGGGAAAACGGAAAAGGATCATTTGAATTAAAATTCAGATTATTTGAATTTTAATTCAAATGGGCGGAAATAGGAAACGGATGGGAGAGAGAAAAAAAAAATACCCGAAAGAGGCGACGCAAACCAAACTGTTGACTCTATGCACCGAGATATATGAGGGAGGATGGTGTTATTTTCCCTCATAGTCTCTACCCGCCCAACCTGTTAATGAATGAACGAAAAAAAAAAATTTCATTAACCCAAATAGTGCACCTAAGTGCAGCAGTCCCTTACCACGACCTTACCTTTCATCGGTCCAAAGAATTTACACAAATTTAGTATATTAACATAATACCCATCTCAAGGGAATTACCATATATTACCAAAATCCAAATATAATTATACAAACAAAAATTTTTTTTCAGAGTACTGAAAATTTCATGTGATAGGTTACGATAACTGTAACTTAATCAGAAAAGTAGGTATCGAAATATTTAAAATCTAATTAATTTAATTTGGCTTTAGTTACAGAATAAATTTCGTTTAGCTTATTTTAAGACAAATTTAATTTTTAGATTGGTTCAAAACCTAATTTGTTTAATTTATTTTAAGATGAATCATATTTCCGTTTTGTTTAAAAATATTTGTTGTGTTTATCTCTGCTAAATATTAATTTTGTTTTAATACAATAAAAATTTAGTTTTGTTTCTAAATAATTGTTATTAAGTTTATCTCCGCTAAATATTAATTTTGTTTTGTTTCAAAACTATCTTTGGTGCTTATCTCCGCCAGAAATTAATTTGGTTTTAATTCAAAACAAACCTTGTTTAGTTTCGAAAATATTTGTTATCGAGTCTAACTCTGCCAAACTTTATTTTGTTTTGATTCAAAACAAACTTTGTTTTGTTTTAAAAATAATTGTCATCGCGCCTAACTCTGATAAGTATTATTTTGTTTTGTTTTAAAAATAATTGTCATCGCGTCAAACTCTATTAAATACTATTTTGTTTTGATTCAAAACAAATTTTGATTAGTTTCAAAAATATTTGTTATCAAGTCTAACTCTGCCAAACTTTATTTTGTTTTGATTCAAAACAAACTTTGTTTTGTTTTAACAATAATTGTCATCGCGTCTAACTCTGATAAGTATTATTTTGTTTTGTTTTAACAATAATTGTCATCGCGTCTAACTCTATTAAGTATTAATTTGTTTTGTTTTAAACATAATTGTCATCGCGTCTAACTCTATTAAATACTATTTTGTTTTGATTCAAAACAAATTTTGATTAGTTTCAAAAATATTTCTTCTCGAGTCTAACTCTGCTAAATATTATTTTGTTTTGATTCAAAACAAATTTTGCTTAGTTTCAAAAGTAGTTGTTATCAAGTCTAACTCTGCCAAACTTTATTTTGTTTTGATTCAAAACAAACTTTGTTTTGTTTTAAAAATAATTGTCATCGCGCCTAACTCTGATAGGTATTATTGTGTTTTGTTTTAACAATAATTGTCATCGCGTCTAACTCTGATAAGTATTATTTTGTTTTGTTTTAACAATAATTGTCATCGCGTCTAACTCTGATAAGTATTATTTTGTTTTGTTTTAACAATAATTGTCATCGCGTCTAACTCTATTAAATACTATTTTGTTTTGATTCAAAACAAACCTTGTTTTTTTTTTTAAATGTATAAAAAAATTTTAAATTAAATTACTAGGATTAAATTCTATTGGCGAAAACCATTCTACCGATTTATAACAGTGCGATTCATGTCACTTCATAAGTCTTCGTAAGCCGTGTGCAACATTAAATTTTTTTTTTTTTTTTTTTTTTGTTAGATTGGCAGCTGGCCTTACGCAGACTTATTTACGAAACCCCAGGAAAAATTCAAGGTGTAAAATGTTACGACTTGGTAACTCTAAGATAACAAAAAAAATGACACTTTGTAAGTTTTTATGTTATACGAGCTTACGAAGCCATTACGAAGCGACATGAATCACTCTAATCATATAGGACGACAAAAAAACCTGGTGTTCCCGTGTTGGTGGTTGCACTTGGACACTGCTGGCGTGATTGGCGTTGCAGCTGGCGTAGCTGTTGTGCTGGCGCTTTGGTGGTGGTACTGACGTTCTTGGACACTGCTGGCTGAGACGTAGCTACTGGGGCAGAAGTAGGAGGCGAGGGGGTAGTGCTGGTGAAGTGTCACGGCTGACGATGTTGCTGTACTGGTGCAGTTTGTTGGTGGTTGCACTTAGTCACTGCTGTTGTTGTCGTTGCAGTAGATACCAACGATTCGTTGCAGTAGATACCAACGAAGTAGATAGCTCAAGACCACTGATTTTCGCTTTTTCGGTAGCTGACGCTGCTTTACTGTCGTTGCAGTAGATACCAACGACGTAAATAGCTCAAGACCACTGATTTTCGCTTTTTCGGTAGCTGACGCTGCTGTTATTGTCGTTGCAGTAGATACCAACGATTCGTTGCAGTAGATACCAACGAAGTAAATAGCTCAAGACCACTGCTTTTCGCTTTTTCGGCAGCTGACGCTGCTGTTATTGTCGTTGCAGTAGATACCAACGACGTAAATAGCTCAGGACCACTGATTTTCGCTTTTTCGGCAGCTGACGCTGCTTTACTGTCGTTGCAGTAGATACCAAGGTTTGCTGAACAATAGACAGGATTTGTAAATTTTTTTTTTTTCAATTGATGAACAATGATACTAACCGATTATATTACCCGTTGTGGCTGCAGTCGGGCCGCCAAGGTTTGCTGAACAATAGTCCAGTCTAGTTAATTTTGCCAGTGCTTAACACTGATATTATTCGAAAATATTACCAGCTGTTTCTGCGTTGGTGGGAGTTAGAAAATAATAAAATATAAGATGTTTCTTATAAATTAAGATTTTTACTTACCCAGATCACCATCCGCGACTGCCCAGGTTAACATCAGCGAAAAGAAAGACAAAGGCCGGAAGTTCGCCAGCCATCGTTCTTTTCATTGACAGCCGTCACCTATGGTATTGTCGTTTACATACGCAAGTCGGACAGTACAACATGCGATGTTATAAGACATGGTTTAATGACCGCTTACACCGAAAGTTGGTGCAAACGAAGTTTGTGCAAACTGTCGAAAGCGGAGTTTGACCCTTGTTTTTCGATGCTTGCAAACAAACCGACATGACAGATGGCAAATTGAACGATGTCCAACTGTAGGCCCTAATTAACCACGGCAGACACGTTGTGGCTAATTATTTTGCAAACAAAAACAAAAGGAAAAAAAAAAACATCATTTATAATTACTGGCTTCCGGGTTGAAATCCCAGCTCAGGTTTGGAATTCGAATTCAAATTCTAGACCAGCCGAGGGCACAACACAACGGATTCTACCGGGCAAGCCGATGAGAAAAATTCTTCCGGTTGATATGACGTAGTGTTTCCTCTGCTGAACTGAATTTTGAATTTAAATTCAAGCCTGAGCAGGGAAACAACTGTCGACTTGGCTGTCAGAATTGAGGTTGCGTTATGTCAGTGACATTTTTATCAAGGTTGGTTCACCAACCTCCGCTATCACTAGCTGTCAACCGGCCATTTGCCGCTTGAGAAATTTTCACCCCCACACATCTCACCTATGCGCGAAGGGTCATCGCTACGCACTTCATTGTTAACTGTTTTTAAGGCAAGCTTGCATTTTTCTTTTATAGTAAATTTCATTCTTATTACCTTCCTTACGTCATTAAAGGATGTACATTCCCAAATATAGAGTTGATCAGACTCCTTGTGAGATATGTTACTCTCTTTATCACTTCCTTGGAGGTGTTGACTCGGGTGGTTGATACCTTTATTTTTCATTTCACTCGCATTTTTCTTCATATTTTTGCTCATAATCTCTGTTCTATCTTCAAGCTGCCTCTTACTCCTTGTTATCACTTTTAGTTCTTTACTATCATTCTTTAATGTGGGAATCATTGTTCTAAGAATTTCGCTATCTATTTTTATACGCGATAACGCGTCGGCGTTAGTGTTGATTTTTTCTTGTTTATACACAATTTCGAAGTCATAGTCAGATAAATCCAATCTTATTCTGGTCATCTTGGATGATGGGTTTTTATGCGAAAACACTGAGACTAGTGGTCTATGGTCAGTGACCACAATAAATTTTCTTCCATATAAATAATATGAGCAAAATGATAAAAAATTTCATTCTCAATTGTAACAATTGCAAAATTAATAAACAAACTAAACATACAAAAGAAAATTTAACAATGACAGACACACCAAGTACCAGCTTTGAAGTAGTTTCTATCGATACAGTAGGTCCCCTACGCTTATCCAACAATTACAGATACATACTAACGATGCAGTGCGACTTAACAAAATATGTAATAGCAAGTCCAATGGAGACAAAAGACGCGAAAACTGTTGCTAAAACACTTGTTGAAAACGTAATTTTAATATACGGTCACTTTAAAATTTTAAAATCGGATAGAGGTACAGAATTTCTCAATGAATTAATGTCAGAATTATGCAATTTATTAGATATTAAACAAATTTTTAGCACTCCATATCACCATGAGACTCTAGGCTCGATTGAAAGAAACCATCGAGTATTAAATGAATATTTGTTAAACTTTTGTAAAAATGAAGAATGGGACCAATGGATCCCATACTTGTAATACCTATACATATACTTGTGTAGTATACCTATACATATTATTTAAATTACATCAATGTATTTCATTATAAAACAAGCTATAAATACTTTTCTTAAAATAAGTAATAATATAAAAACCTCTACTGTAAGAATTGTCGAGAACATGCACAATAATATTCAAACAATAAGAACATATGTTCATTCTAAGCACTACTATCTATCTCATTCGCACACATGTACCCATATGGCTGAATACAAAACATATGATACTATATTATACTTTTTACTCCTACACAAATATGTTAACATATGATTATGTTTACGTTTTCTACTCACTCACACATATTAAACTATTAATACTAAATTACAAATATGCATTACAATATTCTACTATTACTTTTACACTAATTAAAGAACATATGATTCTATTTACATTCTAAACTACACAAACAATTGTTAACTAGTTTTAAGACAAAATACCGTTATGCTTATTATAAAAGGATGAACATATTTGAAAATAAATCAATTAGTTTTTGAGCTCCAAAGCTGCCAACTAGTTATCATTTTAAAAAGTCCTTGAGCTTTTATAAGCTGCCAACTTTTAAAATAAAGCCTCTGCACTGTATAGTGAACGGCTAAAAGAAAAATATATAAAAACAAATTTAGAGCCAGTGGCGAATATACGCCGGCACAACACTTAGGCAGGACCTAAAGATTTTAATTAATTACGTGAGTTATATTACTATAAAAATCGTTTTACGCGTAACATTACAGATTATAATTTCAACATTGTTTACAAAAGAGGAAGAATTAATACTAATGAATACAATTAAACAGCGATTCCCTAAAGGCTATGATGCCAACAAATACAGAAGATGGCAAAAATATACTAGCTATTACAGCTCAGACAGAAAAGTTATTTCAATTGAATTAATTTTTCTGTTCGGTCGTCACCTCTCTGCAGACAATGGCAAACCTCAGAGAGTAAAAATTGCCATGTTAAGCTTCTGGAGAACATAAGCCGTTCGGAGTCGGCATAAAACACGTAGGTCCAGTTCTCGGTCATTTGTGATCAAACATTTAACAACACACACAACACAATTGATCAATAGAAGCTAGGTCAAAGTCCTTCCAAGGGCTGAAATGGCCAGTTTATTTATATTTATATATTACAAGAAGTATGATAAAAAATAAACATACGCAAAATACTGATTTTAACAAAACGCATTGTAATTCCCACAAAAAGCATCATGAACTTTTTGTGTGGGATTGTACATCCATAACAGAAATTAAAAAAATCAAGAAATTAAGGTTCAGTACAGAAAAAGGTTTTAAGGGTACCCAATTTGAAATTAATAATGAGGAAGTAATTATACGATGTAGTGATCCACTGTTCACACCGCTGACTTTGGAGAAGCTATCATCAAAAATGTATAACTTAGGAATCGAAGAGTTAGCGCTAAAGATAAATGATGATATTTTTAAAACCATTGCAATGAATTAATTCAAAGAAATTTATAATAATTAAAAAAAAAATGAAAATTTGAAAATTTTAATTTATAATGAACCAGAACGAATAGTCGACAAAGTAAAACAAAATCAAATAATCGAAGAATACCACAATTCGACACACGGAGGTCAACTCGGTATAAGAAAAACAATAATGAAACTAAAACAAAAATACATATGGAAAAATATGAATAAAAGGATAAAAAACTACATACTCAATTGCGATAAATGCAAATTAACCCTGGATAACCAATGTTAGTCGTTTCGACTGCGTACTGCTTAAGGGGTATATTAACTTTGTCACTCCGTTCGTAACGCTTATAAGAAGACGTAGTAGGTATAGAAAAGTATATATATTTTTGATCAGCATTACCTCCTGAGTCGATTTAGCTATGTCCGTCTGCCCGTATGTCTGTCTGCCGACACCATTAGAGCCACAATTTGTAAGCTATCTTAATGAAATCAAAAATATATGCTTATATTAAAAAACTATGATAAAATTCGGGAATGAGCAAAATCGGATGAACACCACGCCTACCTTCCATACGAATTGACTTTATCAAAACAGTTTCTCTTAAAATGTCACAAAAATTAATACTTGAACTTGGAATTTTGCACATTAGCTTTGGAGTAAAATATTCACCACATATTTGAAATTTGTCAAAATTGGATGAAAACCACGCCCACCTCACACACAAAGTGGCGTCATTATAATATAAAACCTTAATAAATTCAACAAAATTATGGTTTAAACTTGATATTTTACACATAAGCTTTGATAATTAGGATAAACTCCGAGTTTCAAATTTTAGATATTTGGATAAAAATATAACGCCCTATAAAAAATGCGTCATCAAAATTATACAACATTGACAAATTCTTATATACTAAAATACGGATGTGGGGGTATTTTAACTTCGGTACAGTCGAAGTTAATTCCTTTGTTGTAGAAATATAGTGTTTTGGTATAAGTTTGTTGTAATGGTGCAGCGAATTGTGTCTCTTGTGTTAAACAATTGATTTAAACTTTTTTATTTTAATAATAATAAATTATTCGCTTTATTCGTATAGTGATAGAAAAGCCTTTTAAGTTTTTTAAATGTTTTTACATTTTTTTTTTCAATAATCTTATCTGATATATCTCGAACTGATGAAA
The DNA here is from genome assembly GCA_963920525.1 of Dichetophora obliterata. NCBI lineage: Eukaryota > Metazoa > Arthropoda > Insecta > Diptera > Sciomyzidae > Dichetophora > Dichetophora obliterata. The sequence goes on along the minus strand of OY986438.1, from coordinate 64,725,181 downwards.
TAAGAAGCTTATGAAAATATGTAAAAAATAAAATAAAAACAAAGACCAATATTAATGTTTTTTTATTTCTAGTAAAATTTGCATAGTTCTTCCATTTTCTACAGCTTTCAATGTATTTTATGTACAAACAGCTACTCTATAATGAGTTTTGGAGCGTGTTAGTCGAATCGACTAACACTGGTTATAACGTATCAGAAATATGATTGGTTATCCAGGGTTAAACAAATAGACTAAACATACAAAAGAAAATTTAACAATGACAAACACACCAAGTACCAGTTTTTAAATCGTTTCAATCTTATATTGGTCCATTTATAATTGTAAACAAAAAAGGAGTAAATTCAATAATTAATATCAATGGAAAACTAAAAGAATATCATAATAACATGTTAAAGAAATATTTGTTACAAATTGTATCTTTTTATTTAAAATTTTCAATTGTGTAAATAAATGAATTATATTAAAATATTGTATAAGTTGAACCACAAAAAAAAATTTTTTTCTTAAATTTCAAATTAATTTTTATCTTAAGGGTGAGGGTGTAATGTACACACCTTTACATTATAAACTACTTATAAATCACATTAAAACAAACAACTATAAAACATATTTAACAGATACCCACTTTTACGGTACGTATCACCGCATTTTATTTTTCTGTATTCTACTAAGATAATTTCATACTAAGTACTACTATCTATTTCATTCGCACAAATGTACTCATATTGCTGAATACAAAAACGTATGAGATTACATTTTACTTTTACTCCTACACAAAATTATTAACATACGATTATGTTTACGTTTTATAATAATCTAAGTCTACTCACTCACACACATTATACTACTATTACTAAATTACAAATATGTATACTATATTCTAATATTACTTTTACACTAATTGAAGAACATATGATTCTGTTTACTTTTTAAATACAAAATTAATTGTTAACTAGTTTTAAGTCAAAAAACTTTGATACATACTATTAAAGAACGAACCAATTTCAAATAAAGTTAATTAGTTTTGAGCTTCTAACAAGCTGCCTTCTAATTAATTTGAAATAAGTCTTGAGCTTTAATAGCTGCCGACTTAAACCCTTTTTAGCTTCTGCACTTTTTTTAGTGAACGGCATAAAAAAGGATATTTAAAATAGCGCCAGTGGCGAAATTCGCCGGCAACCAATTAGGCAGGTCCTAGAACTTCATATAAAAAACGCGAGTCCTTTTTTTATTCTTTTAAAAATAAAAAAGGCGCGTACTTTACAATATTACTAACAACTCCGTCCATTCTACGAATTTTATTCGTAGTTTTCAGCCACGAATAGGATTCTTAGAATCGACGTATATTAGTACATATTACGAATATTTTTTTCGTATTCTTAAAAAAACAAATGTATATTGAACGAATACATTTGTTACATTAACGAATAATCATAATATCTTATAACGAAAACAAAAATATTCTGTCTGAGGTGGGGTTTGAACCTCGGCTCTTAAGCTTACGGATCACGCACTCCACCAGTAGGCTACAGCCACTTTACAATGATAGAGTCCCTTATATTCTTTAGTTGCTCGACAAACCAGTCAAAAAAAATCTGTCTGAGCTGGGGTTTGAACCTCGGCTCTTTAGCCTACGCGCCAAGCACTTTACCAGTAGGCTATAGTCACTTTATAATCATATAGTTCCTTATGTTCTGTAGATGTTCGACAAACAAGGCTGAACGATTTCGGTTTTAAATTTTTTTAAATATTTTTTAAAAATATTTTTCATTCGTAAATAGTACGAAAGCTTTAGTAAATACCACAAATGTAATGAAAGAAATTACGAAGTTATTCGTCCGAGAAACTTACGAATATTATAATTTATATGTACACAATCATTCGTACAATTAATGTATGTGGGAATGTTAACCCACAAGCGGATGGATTGCCCCTTAGCACCCCTCAAAATGAATGGTGTGGATCTTGTGGAATCAGCCGCTCTTGACGTTCTTGGCATATCGATCAAGTGTGATCTTCGTTGGAAGTGCCTAGGTTTTTTAAAACGGTGCAAAAAATATTTCACCTCAGCTGATCTTCGCATGATTTACACCTCATATATTAGACCGAAAATGGAGTACAATTCACACATTTGGGCAGGGGCTTCAAGATCTTATTTGGAGCTTCTGGATCGAATTCAACGTCGTGCGATATATTTGATAGGGGATGAAAGTATTTCATCCTCTCTCAACTCTCTTGGGCATCGCCGCAATGTTGGTTGCCTAAGCCTAAGTATAGGTATTACCATGGGAAGTGTTCAAGGGAGATACATGACCTGACGCCACCAGCTCGTGTGTTTCCCAGGTCCACTCGGGCAGCTGTCCAAGCCCACCCCTTTACCATTGCATCGATGCCCAATATAACTCACATTACCGTGATAATTCGTTCTTTGGTCGCACAGTTAAGTTGTGGAATAGTCTCCCTGCGTGCGTGTTTCCCGGCAGTTCTGAGCTGTGCAAGTTTAAAACAAATATTCACCGACACTACTCCATCTATCCACCCGCCAACTAACTATCACCCATCTTCCGAATCAACACAATGTTTACGCATTTATAGGGGGCATCCCCTGAGCGTTGGTTTAGTCTAAAAAAAACAGTTTACTAATACGAATTGATTAATTTTTGTTTACGAATGCTATTAGTGTATAAAACAAATATGTTCGTACTACATCAGGTATTAGAAAAATTTTAAGAATCTCAAATTCCATTGCGAAGAAATTTAACATTAACAGATCTTGTGTTTGCCGACTAATAAAAAAGTATGAAGCAACGGATGAAGTCACTACATTGGTAGTGGTGGTAGACCACGAACAACTTCAGTGCGGACGGACCGACAAATTTGTAATTTAATAATAAAAAAGCACTTCATAATCTCCAAAGAAATTGTGACAACACTTAAGTTAGATATTCATCACAGCACAGTGCGTAAGCGATCTACAGAAAATGACTTAAAAAGTTACAGGGCAGCAAAGAAGACAATCCTTACAAAGAAGCATTTAAAAAAAGGTTAATACGCCAAACAAAATGTAAGTACATTATAACTTTATCCCTTCTTCGTATAGGCTTAATTTTGCAAGAGCTCATATTAACTGGTCGGTTCAGAAGTGGAAAACTGTCTTTTTTAACGATGAGTCCAAGTTTAATTTGATTAATTAGGATGGCATGTGCACAGTAAGACGCCCCAAAGGTGAAGTACTCAATCCGCGCAACTGCAAAGTAACTGCAAAGCATGGTGGAGGCAGTTTAATGATTTGGACCAGTTTCTCTGCTGATGATGTTGGCCCTTTTACTCCAATAGAGGGGGTAATGAAAAGCTTTAAATATAGAAATATTCTTGAAAATTATATGCTTCCCCATGCTGAGTGGAATATGCCTCTTCGATGGGTGTTTCAACAGGATAATGATCGAGGCTGGTTAAGCATTGGTTAAGTGACAAAGGGATTCAAGTTCTTGATTGCCCAGCACAATCACCAGACTTGAATCCCATTAAAAATTTAAGGGATCCTTAAAAGGGAAGAAGAGGCTCAACGCTATAAAAATAAAAATGAATTATTTCAAAAGTTAAAAACTAAATGGAATGAGATCCCAATTGATGAATTAGATAATTTAATCAATTCAATGCCAAAGGATGCGCGGAAGTTATTAAGATAAAGAGTGGGTACAATAAGTATTAAATGTGTTACTATTGTTTTGCGCAGCCAAATTCGAAGAACTGTTAAATTACACAACACAACACAAAAATTCCAAACAAAAAATCACTTATCCCAGCCGAAAGTACTCGATGAGAGGAGAAAAGTAATTTCTGGATTTTGCTAGATTGGTTGCCGTTCGTTTTTTATGAGCCTCTAGAATTATGGGGTATTATAAGTGGTACAGTTAGGGCTGCCAGGTTTTTTTCCAAAATCGGGATTTTACAAAAAAAAAAATCGGGACATAAGCAAAAAAATCGGGACAGAGACTCAATCGTCCAGTACGCTTAGAATAACAAAAAAAAAACATTAAATACGTTTACTGAAAATCGATTTTTTCGAGTTGTATGTAACTTTAAAAAAGAAATTTTATATTTTAAATAAAATTCAGTGACAGAGAACTCTAATAAATGAATATGGAAATAATGTAACCTTACATATTTACTAAGCCATATTAATATCTGAAAATTCAAAATTGGTATTTTATAATGTATTTTACATAATGCACTTATGGTTTATTTCGTTTTGGATTCTTTCGTTCATATGCTATGTTTGATTGCTAGAAAAGGATGCGATATGTTAAACTTAACGAAAATCGTGGGTGAAAATGAGCAAAGCAAAATTAACAATATCCACAAAGAATGATGTTATTGTTTTATTCGCTCCCTTTTTCTTTATTTCACGCACTGTTCGGTTGCTTGAAAAATCTGCGTACAAAAAAATCTGTACAAATTTAGTCATGAAGAAATAAAAACGTAGGAAGTATTTTAAAAAATAGTGAAAATATTACAAAATAAAATTGTTTTTCAAGAAATCGGGACATTTGACTTCCCGCGTGAGGTCTTTGCAAGACGCACATTTTTAGGCTGAAAATCGGGACAACCCGCGTGGAGATCGGAACCTGGCAGCCCTAGGTACAGTTGTGCGAGATCCAGCTAAAGAGCCAGATAGATGGGATAGCTTAAACTAAAAAGCGCTTTCAACTATAATGTTGTGCATAAAACCTTCACAATTAAACCACATAAAAGTGTGTTAAACGTCTGCAGAAGTTTAGAGAAGACTAAAAGAAGTGTTTCATCCAAGTGGCCCAGTGAAGAAGGTTTCTTTGTATCAGAAGTTATTTAATTTGCGTATGGCAAATGATTGCGAAATGTCGCATCATTTAAATTCCTTTTTAAAAATCGCGGAAAAGCTTGCTGAGGTTTCCTTGTCATTATTTTACTGTCTAGTTTATAAAAAACGTACGAGCAATTTGTCGTTGCTATGGAAACCAGAGATGACTTTCCGCCGTTAAATAATTTGAAAATCAAGCTATTGGAAGAAGATGAAAGAAAGAATCAAAATCTGGAAAGGGTAGAGCAACAGGCTAATATGGCACGGGGAAAAGAAAAGGAAAAAAGTAAGCAGAACACACAGAAAAATGAGTAGCAAAGAAGAAATAATGTTTCAAATGCGGTTAACAGGGACATTATACGATTGTTATTCCAATAAGAAAACGATAAAAGGAGAACAATAATTTACTAGGCTAGCTGACAAATAATTGAAAAAACACAATGGTGTGTTGACAGCGGAGCGACTGCACACATGTGCCACGATCGTAGTTTGTTTTGTTCTTTTATTCCCAGTTTAGACATGTCGATATCTATGCCGATTTCTCTCACCGATTTTTTATTTTTCTTTTGTTTCACTGTTTCATCGTCCATACCTTTTAAACACGACGATTTCGTGTGGACGATTTTGCTATCAGGCTGTGTACTTGTTTTAACATTCTTTCTTGTGGTCAAAACACAAAATAACAAATAAGACGAAATATTTTGATTGTTTAATTTGATTGCGGTTTTTAGAGCTTCCAAGTTTTTGGCATTATAGAGGCACGGTAGAGTGCGTGGCCCCTAAGCTAAAGAACCGAGGTAGCCCGGGTTCAATTCCAGCTCAGACAGAAAGTTTTTTAATTGAAATAATTTTTCTGTTCGATTGTCACCTCTCTGCAGACAATGGCAAACCTCAGAGAGAAAAAATTGCCATGTAAAGCTTCTTGAGAACATAAGCCATTCGGAGTCGGCATAAAACACTTAGGTCCAGTTCTCGGTCATTTGTGATCAAACATTTAATAACACGCACAACACAATTGATCAATAGAAGCTAGGTCAAAGTCCTTCCAAGGGCTGAAATGGCCAATTTATTTTTTTTTGTAGCGATGTGGACGAAATATATTTGTTTTTTATTTTTTATATTGTTGTTATTTTGTTATTTATTAAATTTATACTCTATACTAAAGGTTTAGTGTAAGTTGCTGAAATGGTGGCAAAGCTGCCAAACAAAAGATAGAAGCGCGTTTGGATGAAACCATGGAGATTTTCCAGACTTGAAAAAGGATCTTTTAAATTCCTCAACAAAGACTTGAAGGACGATCCGTTGTCTTATCAGAACTTCGTCAGAATGAACAAAAGTAAGTTCGATTTCTTATTAGAGCAGATAAGACAGGATTTAGAGAAGACTGACACTCGCATGCGGACCGCAGTCTCAGCTGCAGAAAAGTTGGCATTAACGTTAAGGTTCCTTGCTACGGGTAAATATGACAAGATTTGATGTTGTATATTTTATAATTGTATTTTATAAGAGAATCATACAAGAGTTTGAACTATCAAACACGGCTGTCAGTGGCTTTTATATCCTAAACTGTTCCAATGGTTTGTGAGGTTCTTTGGAGGCATTTACAAGGAACGTGCTTAAAAGTGTTTGTTATAATAGATTTGTTTTTTATTTATTATATATCCTTTTTTTATATATAACAAAAAGTTTCCAAGTAGCAGTCAGGAATGCTAGACTATATCTAGGGAGTTTGCTGTAAAGTGGCAATTTCCTAATTGCCTAGGTGCTTTGGATGGCAATCATATCCTACTTTTTGTCAGTAAAGGCACCAAGAGCATCATATTGATGGCTTTGGTAGACGCAAATCTGCGATTCGTTTTTGTGAACGTTGGATGCAACGGACGAACAAACAATGCGGGTGTGTTGCAGCAAAGCAAGCTAAGGCGTATTTTAGACAATGAAGAGCAGTTGCCTAGAGATGCAGTTGTAGGAAATTCCGGATGTCTTCCTTACGTCATTGTTGCCGACGATGCTTTTCCATTGCAACGCCACATAATGAAGCCAAATCCATACCACATGAACAGCGAACAAAAAAAAAAAATTTTCAACATAAGATTGTCGCGTGCTAGACATGTCGTTGAGCATGGTTTTGGAATACTATCCAATAGATTCATGGTCTTCCAAAAACCGATCAATTTAAAGGTTGAAACAGTGGAAGCCATTACAAAAGCATGTTGCTGTTTGCACAACTTTTTATCAAACGAGAAAGAAAACAATATTGGATTCCGTCCAGAAATAAATGCACCACCAGAAACCTCTTCTGCTTCATCTTCAGAACAATATAATCCCAGGAAAGGAGATGCAGAAAACTTAAGGCAAAATTTTATGCAATATTTTAATGAAGAAGACAAACTTGATTGGCTATTGCAAAATAAAATTAATTTATTAAAAATTGTGGCATTTTGCATTTACTACACTGAGGGTAATATGTGTTAAAATTAAATGAAATTGTGTTCATATTAAACGAATTTGTTTTTGAAATAGAGCTTGACACAATTTCATTTAAGCTAAACACAAATGTTTTTAAAGTTTAATTTAAAACAAAAGTTTTTGTTTTCAAAACAATGTTTTTAAATATACTTTCATTGTAAAAATTTTAAGTTTAAACACATTTATTTAAATGAAAAATTTAATGCCATTACTTTAATATTTAAAACAAATATTTTAAAACATAATTTAAAAATATTGTTATTAAATTTAAAACAAATTAATCAAACCGCCATTTTTTCGATGCCATTTCTTTAGCTTTTTCGATTTTTCGTAGTCAGATTCGTGATCAGCTGCCACTGGGACCCCCCGAATAAGAAATTTTTTGACTTCATTTGATGAAGTTTGCATTTCATAGCGGTTTGAAATATTTTCAATATAAAACTAATTAATTAGTTCGTATCTCATATTATGTTCAATATTTGTAAGACTAATTCAAAAATATTTTCAAACATTCAAATGTAAAATAGGGATCTCAGTTGTCTGGCAATAATTTTCAATGATTCTACTGCACATAATTTTTTAATTCAATCCCTGATAGCGACGCATTTTTTGTTATTGGAAGGAAATAATAAGAAAAAATTATACAAAAAACACAAAAATGAGCTTACAGTTGAAAATTGAACACGCTTGTTTTAAATTTTGTAGAAAAGCAAATGAGTTCAATTTCTATTATAAAATTTTTTGTTTAATTTTAAAATATGTTTTTTTTCTCAGTGTATGAACTTCATATTAAAGATTTTATGTTTAAGGGAATTACATAATTGAGGTTAATTCCAAATAATTATAAAATTTATTTATTGTATATATTTTATTTATAAAATTCCTGAAACAAATTGAATCAAAATTAATTTAAAAAATTAATTGAAATATTTCTTGATACTCTTATTTTTCTTCTATTTCTTGATATTATTAATATTAAAAAATAAAAAAAATAAACTGGCCATTTCAGCCCTTGGAAGGACTTTGACCTAGCTTCTATTGATCAATTGTGTTGTGCGTGTTATTAAATGTTTGATCACAAATGACCGAGAACTGGACCTACGTGTTTTATGCCGACTCCGAACGGCTTATGTTCTCAAGAAGCTTTATATGGCAATTTTTACTCTCTGAGGTTTGCCATTGTCTGCCATTATTACTATTATTATTAATATAATAAGATTCTTCTATTTTCCTATTGAGAAGTAAAACTACTGCAGTTTACATGCATATTTTGTTTATTCATGTGTATAAATAAAATATCATTAATAATAAAAAAGTTATTTGAAAAAAAAATTTTTAAAAAGAGATCAATTCGTATTTCATATAAGGTCAATGTTGATATTATTGAGGTAAGATTCGCTAACTTTTTTTCATTTAACATTTTTTTAAACATCTTAGTTTGGGCTTTTTATAATTTCTGTTTAAACGAAACATATAAGCATAAAATTTTAAAACTCGATTTTCAAAAAATATAAAAAAGTTTTAAGGAAAAACTATTAAAAAATAGTTGTTTTTTATGATTCCAAATTTAAGCATGAAAATTTCTAAAAAATTTACGTATGTTCGATGTGCCATATTTTATTGAGCTGTATTGAACTATGACCATAATCGAAAAATCGTGTTTTTATTTTTTGCCATGCTTAAATTACACTGGAACAACTTCAATTTCTTAAATAATCAAAAACAGAATAATTTTTAATAACAAGGATTTTGACCTGTGCTACCGAAATGTTTCGGAATTTCTAATTTTTCTGAATTTGGTTTTTTTTAGAAATTAAAAAATCAACTTTTAATAAGTTGTAATGCTTAAATTGGGACCTTATTTTTTGTATTTTGTCAAAAACTGCAGTTAGTGAATTTTACTTCCATAAGATAATATATAACCTTTGTTTAGGTACTCGTGTAGGCACTTGGGTAGGAACTTATGTTAACATTTTTGTTGGAACTTCTAAATTGAAGTTGATTTTTAATCGTCCAAATCACTGACTTCAAAAATTCCATGCATTGATATCTGCAATAAATCACTATTTCCAGCAGATGCAGGCATGTTTTTTTTTGTTTATTGTTAAGTCAACATACTTTTTAACGAGGCACTGTATTTCCCATGCAGCATCATTCTGGTATTCTTCGTCTATATCTTCCATATTTACTACGACAAGCTTTTCAAGCCAGTTGAATTTATTTTTATTTTGTAGCTTATCAAACTTTTTATACCCGATAAATGGTTGGTTATTATTGTTTGGGAAGCAGGCTATTTCTGTTAGAAATAAAATTAATCAGCAATAGTAAAGTTTAAAATTAAAAAATGCATAACTCTTTTCTTCTGAGCCTTTGCCTCATTTTTATCGATTTCTTCCGGAGTCTGAGATTCAATTTAATTTTTTCGGAATCCTATATTAAAGCCGAGATATGGTTTTCTAAAAGTATTTATTTAATCAATTCAGTAGAACAGCATACATATATTAAAAAGTTAAAACAAACGTGTGCTCGCGAGTGAGGTTAAAACGAAAGTGAAAGTTGAAATTTACAAAATACAAAATGGAGACAAAAAGAAATGAAAAAGTAGGAAAACAATGTTGCCTTTATAGAAGTTCCATTTGAAGTTGCATTTGAATGACTTCGTAGTTCTAACACCTCCCCTCGAAGTGATGAAACTGCACATCGTTCCTATGCTAGTCAACAATTCCCAATGATTTAATACATCTGCGGTGCTTGACGCCGTTCAAACCTTTGTTAAAACGTCTGCAGGCATTTCTTCAGTAGGCATGTATGTCAATGTGATCTTTCCGCTTTGGTGACAGTCTTTTACAAAATGATGACGCACGGCAATGTTCTTTGTGTGTGAACGATAGCATTGAATTAATTTTTGAGCGCTTTGGCTGTCGTTAAACAATGTGACGCCATTACATGGCATTTACAGGTCACTCAGGATATTTTGAAGATACAATGCTTCTTTTATCGCCTCGGATATGGCCATGTATTCGGCTTCCATGCTTGAAAGCGCAACCGTTCGTTGCTTGCATGCTTCCCAGCTTATTGCTGCACCCGCCAATATAAATGCATAGCCGCTGTATGACCTTCTGTCACTTATGTTGGAGCCCCAGTCTGCATCAACTACGCCGTTTTTAGAATATAGTAATCTATAATCTGTAGTGCTCTTTATACCGCAGTATCCGCAGATACCGCAGATACCGCAGTATCCGTTCCGCGGCCTTCCAATGGTCTTCGTTATAATTTGTGTTGAATTGACTCATGTAGTTGACGGAATATGAAATGTCTGGTCGCGTTGTGACCGCGAGATACATTAATGCCCCTATAAGACTCTAATATGGATACTTTGCCATGACTTTTTCGTCCGCTGCTTCCGGTTTAATCAATTTACAGTTGTTTTCGATTGGAGTATGCGCAGGCTTGCATTGCGTCATATTAAATCGCTCCAATATTGTTTCCGTATAGCTGCGTTGCGATAAAAACACTTGATGAGATTTTAAGTTTTGTTGAAAATTTATTCCCACGCAACACTTTACTGGCCCCAATATCTTTCATCTCAAATGATTCAGTAAGCATTTGATTTACTCCTTTTAACCAATTTTCATCGTTCGACGCTACTAATAAATCATCTACGTATATAGTGACCAATAAAATCTGCTTACCTTTCTGCTTGACGAACAGGCATGGATCTCGTTTAGATGCTTTTAAGCCAAGTTGATTAAGCTGCATTGTAAGTCGATTAAACCACATCAGTCCTGATTGACGCAAACCATATAATGCCTTCTTTAATGAGAATACTGTATTAGGGTTCGATTTCAGTGCCTTGAGCCACCTATTCGCTGTGCTTTCGATGTCCTTTTTATGCTCGGTTTTGTCTTGAGACCCCATTTTTTCACCTGCTTTTAACTTAGTTAAAACGTCAACTAAATGTTCTGGAACTTCCATAAACACGCTCTCTTCAAGTCTGCCATTAAGGTATGCAGTGATAACATCCATCTGATGTATTTCCAAGTCCATTTCAGCAGCCAATGCTGTCAACAAACGGATCGACGTTGAACGTACCACTGGTGAATATGTGTCGTTAAAGTCCTCCCCTGGACGTTGTGCGTAACCTTTTGCTACCAAACGCGTCTTTTTGCAAAACTCATCCTCGAGTGGTTTTTTCCACTCTGATGCAGAACTCCCGGACATAGCTTCACTCCAAGTCGATGGATCTGCTTCTACGGAACAGCATGCCATTTCACAATCTTCAAACTCCTCTTCCGCTGACTCGTTTTCTGAGACATTTTCATCTGCTTGATGTGAGTATCTGAATGATGTGAGAACTGGGTATCTGAAAAATCTTTTTCGGTCTGCCGCGCTCACCTAATCTTTGAATCTTTGGATGTCCCCTGCCACGTTTCTGATTTTTTACATGGTTAAGATCATCAGCCGAGACCACATTTGTATCAGTTTGAATTGATACTGACTGTTTATTTTCCGACATTTCAATTTCAATACATTTATCGTCAATACTTTTGTTTTCAAAATCACATATTTCTTGGTATTCATTGTCAAACCCGGGTTTATTTATGAATCTTACGTCGCGACTTATTATAATGTTTCTCTTGTCTTTTAACCACAATCGATACGCTTTCGATTCGGATGAGTACCCCACTAACACACATGGCTCAGAGCGAGATTCAAATTTACTTTTATTTTTCTTATTTAGCACATATGCTTTTGAGCCAAACACTTTAAAATGAATCACCGTTGGCATTTTGTTTTTCCAAATTCTATGAGGAATTTCGCCTAAAGATTTTGTTATACACCGATTTCTAATATAACACGCACAATTTATTGCTTCAGCCCAAAACATAGGAGGCACACTAGCTTGTTTCATCATACACCTCGCCATCTTCACAAGTGTTCTATTTTTGCGTTCGGCTATAACGGTTTGCTGAGGTGTATAAGGTGTTGTTAATCGGCGCTTTATTCCATGTTTTTCCAAATACGCATCAAATTCACGATTACAATATTCGCGGCCGTTGTCTGACTGCAACGATTTTATTTTTCGGCCCGTAAATGTCTCTGCAGCCGCTTTGAATTTTATAAATGCTTCAAAAACTTCGGATTTTTGTTTAATAAAATAAACTTCACACCACCGCGATTTATCGTCAATAAATGTCACTACGAAATACTTTGCGCCTGAGTTGGATGCGCATCGCATCACCCCGCACACATCACTATGCACAATTTCTAGTAAATGGTTTGTTCGATTTAATTCAGTTTTTGGAAAAATTCTACGTGTTTGTTTTTCACTTAAACACACTTCACAATCCGATATGTTGTTCTTTGTGCCAATATGTAAGCCGTGAACAATGCCTTTTTTAGATATTTCTTTTAGATCGCGTTCATTAAGATGACCCATTCGGTAGTGCCACAAGTCAATGTCATTTTTCGGCTGAGTTATAAAAGCACTGTTTACATTGTTCTCCATATAATATAAATTGCCATTGCGTTTCGCGGTGAATAACACCTTTTTATATTTATCAATAACTACTGCCTCGTTTTTACGAAAATGCACTTCAAAATCTTTATCAGTCATTTTCGATACCGATAACAAATTTGTTCGTAAATCGGAAACGTAAAGCACATCTCTAAGTGTTATGTTTTGTTCTGTTCCTGTTTTGTTCACAACCACTTCAATGTCACCGACGCCAGTTATTGTTGTCGAATTATTATTTGCTAAGTTAAGCATTTGTTTTATTTCTGACATTTGCGTAAATTGTTTTTTGTCAGCACTCATATGTGAGGTGCAGCCACTATCAAGGCACCACTTTTTATTATCAACTGGACACAAAAAAACCGATTCCATTGCATTCATCGTACGCTTTGTTTTTCACAAGCTTTGTCTTTGTTTTTCTGCTCACTTTGTTTGCATTGTTCTAATTTCACTTTGCACTCTCTCGCATAATGTCCGAGCTTACCGCATCTGTAGCAACCAAAGTTTCGTTTCGATTGCTCGCGTTACATATTTTTGGAGCGATTGTTGTTCTTGTTGTTATTATATATTTGACTATGTCCTTTTGCATACAAAACTTCACTGTCACTTCTTTCTTCTTTTGCTTTTCTAGATTCGCTCTCTATTATTTTAACACGAAGTATTTCAGGCTTCGGTAAATCATCGCGAGTTTCTAACGCACACCGAAATGTTTCATACGAATTAGGCAAACTGTATAAAAGCAAAATGGCTAGCAACTCATCATCGATTGACAAATCAATCTCTTTTAATTTTGACACCGCGTCGAAAAAATCGTTAACATGTTCTCTTACTTTGTCGGTCTCTTTCATTCGCACAAGAGCGACACGCTTTAGAAGAGTCGCTTTACGAGCAGGCCCTTTTGATTGATATGTTGCTTCGAGTTTTAACCACGTTTTTCTAGAACTATCACATTCCTTCACTAAGCTTAATTCCGATGGACTTATGGCGAGTAAAATGTCCGCACAAGCCTTTAAGTCTTTTTGCTTCCACGAAATCTTGGCCGGAGCGTCATTTGGACGTTCCTCAGTCCATCCACGTGTGACCACAAGTCACCTTTTATTAAAATTGCGCGCATCTGCACTTTCCACGTATCGTAATTTTCCGCGTTTAGCGGCTCAATTCGAACGACACCCGACATTTTTGCCTTTGTTTTCTTATTTGCACAAATCCGAAACCGACGCAATCAAACAAAACTTAGACAAATTTTCGCTGCTGAGTTCTTCACTCAGATTACAACTTTTTAATATAAAAAAAAAACAATTCGCGCACTTTTGCAGACTGGGCCCATAAAAGTATTTATTTAATCAATTCAGTAGAAAAGTATACATATATTAAAAAGTTAAAACAAACGTGTGCTCGCGAGTGAGGTTAAAACGAAAGTGAAAGTTGAAGTTTACAAAATACAAAATGGAGACAAAAAGAAATGACAAAGTAGGAAAACAATGTTGCATTTATAGAAGTTTCACGAACGGTGTTGCATTTGAATGACTTCGTAGTTCTAACATCCTAAATAAAATTAATTTTTCAAAAATTGCTTTAATTAAAAAATATTAAACAAACTACCTGGTCAACATTAGATGTCGACTCTCGAACTTTCAAGTGGTTTTTCAAAAAGCTAAGATTTGAAAAATACCACAGCTTTGGCGTATATACTTCACTTAAACCAGCACCACTTTTTTTGGACTGCTCAATTAGCCTATATTCGCGGCAGTGTTGAGTCCTCAAAGTCTTTATTCTTTTTTTAATGTCGTCCAGAGTTATTTCAGGGTTATATTCCTGCATGCCACTTAAAACTGAATTCAAAGAACTAGTATTTTGGTCCCTGTTTAAATATTCTCTGCTTGAGATGTTTTACAAGCATGAGTGCTCCTGCAGTCGAGAAATAAAGTCTTCCAGCATTATTTTTGACCACTTCAAATCCATATCTATTACCATGAAAAATACAGGAATTAATCAATTTAAGCCACACATGGATTTTATACTTACTTCATTTCTTCAAAAAAAATAAGCACAAAATATGTTCACTTATATATTTAAAATCAGTGATGTTCCTCGACGCGTCGTCTTTAATTGTCGACCTTTTGGTGTCGACAACGCAGAATGTGTCGACAATGTAGACAATGTCGAGAATTGTGTAAACAATGTCAACAAAATGCAACACTGCGAAAATGCAAGTTCCATTTAGATTCTGCTGATTCTTAAAACCTTTTGAAAAGTCGTTTATTTAACACAAAGTAACAAATTTTACAATTAAACAAACAAAAGCCATGCCCAGAAGGCGTTAAAATAAGGAATACTTCGAACTTGGACTCAATTTAATTCAATATTACAATAAACATGCAGCCTTTTTCATTAATTATCTACACGTCGTTAAAAGCAATTGTCTACACGACATTCTCGACACCGTCGACAATAGTATTGTCGACATCATGTTCTCTACGCCGCACATCACTGTTTAAAATTTATTTGTCACAAAATGCTAAAAACTCGTGGAAAAGCTGAACAAAACGGTGAACTACGATTGAAGTTCAAAAGCAAGTGTCGAACACAAAAGCAAACGTCAAAAAATCGTCGAAAAATCGCTTGTACCACCGATTTTTTGACTTCCACTTTCGTCTCCACTCCCGCTGCCACGAACAAAAAAAATCGATGAGAGAAATCGGCTGCATATCGTCATGTCTAACATGGGACTTAGCGAACACGAAGAGAAATTGCGCTTGTGGGTGATAATTATATTGCAGCTAGGGGGTTGTTCATAAACTACGTTACCAATTTGGGGGAGGGGAGGGGTTTAAAATATTGTAACGTGACCAAATATTGAAAAAAATCTCCAAAAAATTTAATTTAATATTATTTAAGACTAGCTGATATTAACCCGTTGTTACTCTGGAATGTTTTATTTTTGCGGATTTTATTTGAATATTCTTAGTGTGTTATAAAATGAGGAAAATATGTCTTTTAAGAAAAATATATTTTTATGATTTGAGTAATTAAAATTTATAATAGTTGTAATTTGTTTCCCGCAGATGGAGTCCTGCAAAAAAAAAATCAGAAATTATTCTTGAAGGCATTTTGAAGCATTTTTTAATACTTATAAAAACAATGTCAAAAAATTCAAATCGTTACAAAAATCAAAGGGAGTACCACTACATTTTTCTTAATAGAGCATCAAAATTTGTATCAAACATAAAAAGTTTTTTTTTTTAAATGATACGTCATATAAAAGAATATACAAAATTCAATTTTCAGTTATTATTGTTTTTACGATAAAAACAACTTTTGCACCGTTTTTGGAAGAAACAGAAATTTATTGGGCCTTTTTTTAAATAAGATATAAAAATTTATTCAAAACTTTATTGTGCACGGAGAAAACTGTTTGCTAAATTTGTATTGTGGTTAAGCAAAACTTGCGCTTGATTCTCAGGTACTTCAAATTTATGCTAGATTTCAGGAAAAACAAGTCAAAATTTGCTATTCCAGTTTATAATAACTAATCAGAAATTTGATTAAATTCAAACAAAATTTTGCTAAGTTATTATAAACTGCAAAAGAAAATTTCTACTTAATTCCAGCAAATATTTGCTATGTTATTATATTTTGAATTAGCAAATTTTGATTAGTTTTTGCTGAAATCTTGTATATTTTTGAAGTGAAATTATTATTAACATTAAATTAAATTCAAAAATTACCACCATCTGTTGATTTGAACCTCGGCCGCGTAAGTATAAGTGCTTATCCATTCGACCATCGCAGTTGTTTACTAATCGTCGCCTAATTTTCTTCATTAAGAATAAGCGTGTGCTCGTGTGTTTAGAAGAAATTTTCTTGACTTTAGTTAAAATTTGCTATTTGAGTTTATAATAACTAACAAATATTTGCATGAGTTTAGTAAAAATTTGCTATTTGAGATTATAATAACTTAGCAAATATTTGCTTGAATTAAGTAGAATTTTGCTTTTGCAGTATATAATAACTTCGAAAATTTTGCTTGAATTTAATCAAAATTTTGCTTTTTCCTAAATACATGAGGAGTGATTACAATTTAGTAATGTTTTTCTAAAATCACACCGTGATTGAGCGCTTGATTCAAACAAAATAATTATCTTCGTGTGTCAAACAAACTGGAAATTTTTTTAAATTTATTATCATTTTTAATTAGTTCTGGTAAATTATTAAAGGCCCAAGTAAATTATACTTATGAACTCATAAGTTGCGTTGTTTTGTGGCCTCTCGACTGCATCTCACCACAACTAAGTTATTTCTGTTTCTAGTACCGAATGCGTGAGATTTAGGTGTCTAGTATTATAGTTTATACTTCTTATGTTCTTAAAAACTTGCAGTATCAGATAGAGTATAAATAGTGTAAAAGATAGTTTCCCGTTGAGTCATAACGAATTAGTATTTTAACAGCAGCAGAGTTTGCCTTCGCTGTTTTGCCCTAATAATGCCTGCTAGGTTGTTGAGACTTAGGCATAGAGATTATCAATTATAACACAAGGTAGAGACTGCCGGCTTGGATTATAGTTCAAGTCTGATTTTTATTTATCGCGCAGACCCTTGTATAAGGTTTGCGTGATTATTTTTGAGTTTTATAAAAATTGAGTGACTTAAAAATATTGAGTTTGTCTTTAAAATTTTGAGTCTTAAATTCTAATTGGTTCATTACATAATTTGAGCTATTTTGTTTATTGGTCACAGCAAACGTAAAAATGCTTACGTTGCACATCACTAGGGGAGCGTGCCATGCTGTGACTCATTAAACAAAATATAGCTTATAGCTTAAAATACTCTATGCTAAGCAGTGTATGAACGATGGGTACACTACAATAGATTCTATCTAGGGATTAGACATTTTTAAACTCCTTCACATAAAATTGATGGCTAAGATAAAGTGGTGGTAGCCCGAAAACTGCTTTATTTGTTTGTTAGCCCTCATCCGACCCTCGGGTGAAATTTCTCCCATTTTGAAGTTTAAAACGCTATACCTATTTCATTTTTAATGCAAAATTAATGAAATTTATCCACCCATTTTGGAGTTTAAAACGCTATATCTGGCTCATTTTTATTGTAAAACTAATGAAATGTCTGGTATTTGTTTAAAATGTCCCTTTCTATCAGAATATTACATCAATATTGTGGTTGATAAAATGTAACGGTAAACATTTAAAAAGTAACTTAAGCGACCTTCGGGTGAAATTTCAACCTTATGCGAAAAAAGAACCGAAAAGCATATTCCTTCCTGCAACAAATATATATGAGGGGAGCATAAAACTGCTTTTTACTTTTGCACAAACTGTAAATAATAAACTGCAATTTAACAAAATAAACGTATATAAAAGAAAATTAATAATTCTTAAGTAAATTAGGCGTACAAAATACTCATGGGCGAAATTTCACCCATTAGGGTTTTATTTGTGACTTTTTTTGAGGGTCGAATGAGGGTTAATTGTACGACGAGTGTTCTAACAAGACTGAATTCTTATGGTAAGCTAACATAAGGCTCTGATTTATAATCACAATTAAATTTTACAAGATTTTAAAAAATACAAAGACGATCTAAGTGACTTAACCTACATCAATGCATTAAATTTAAAGCAAAATATAAGAAAAATAGGGGCATAATAATTATAACACAATATTATTAATTTTCCATATTATTATTATTATTGTTTACACGCAGAGAAAAAACAAAATTGCAACTCGATTTTTGGTTATGTTCTGCTTTGTTTGCCAACAATCAAAGAATAGTTCAGACAAATATTCAAAATTCTAACATGTTTGTCTCTATAATATTATTCACATTTATCATGATTGATAGAACTACAACATTTTTGTTGCAACTAATAGTTGAGGCAATCATAGTATGTTGACGATTTCAATGATGTTATGATTTCAACAATAGTGTTATTTTTGGTACCACCATTAGTAAATTATGACTTTATTAAGGCAAAAATGTGTGTTTGCAGAAATAATACAATAATTTTAGTAAAAAAAAATATTATTGTAGTAATCATGTTTCAACCATGTCTTTTCTCTGGGTGTATTTAAACATAAATTAGTACAGTAAGATACAAAAAGATCTTTAATTAGTACAACGCATAAGAATATATAATCAACTAATGAAATTAAAGGTAGCACTTAACGACAGTAATTTTATAGATAAAAATAACAAATAAACATAAAAATAGAAATAAACATAAAAATAACAAATCATAATCAACAGATGGCAAATAAAAATCATAAAGTTAGATAACTAATTAATTATTTATTGACCCTATATACATATAAAATATGATTATCAATAATTAAAATCAAATTGATTAAAACAAAAAAATTTAAAGGCTTTTATTAAACTGTTTTAGATGTTCGAAAATATAGCATTATAGATTGTGTAATTTGTTCGTACTGACGATAGATTTAATATTAAGTGGTAGTGAATTCCATAGTTTAATGGCGTTTAATTGTAGCGTTTCCGTGGAAAATGATGAACACGAGCAATTGATGGTGGTTTGAATTTTCAATTTTAATCGTTGATTTTAATATTTACATAAATATTTCAATGAGTTCATGGATTTTAAGAGTTTTAATGGTTAAATTTATGACTTTTCGATTTTAAGTTAAAAACATTATATGAATTGAAAAAAAATTACTTTGCAGCTTGCAGATTACGACCTTTTCCCACGGGAGGTTATAAAAAAGAGGCGGAAGTTAGATTCCAATTGGAGCTCGGAAGGAGACATCGCGGCAAGCTGCGTTTAATATGCACTGACATGGTGTAAAGCTCGGAAGTGGGGAAAAGGTCGTAATCTGCAAACTGCAAGTCAGTGCGACTTTTGAGAAAATTTAATTATTTGACAATCAATGATGAAGCGTGAATAATGAGGATCGGGACCCGAACATCGCGCCCGCCTTGCACCTGTGCAATGATTTATATTAAATCCTGTAGCCTCTCCAGCGCCTTAATGGCCTTGGCCAAGCAATCCCTTGGATCTGCGCGTGGATACCCTTTCACATCACGACTCGCTGCTCGCACGGATTTGGATGGCGGTGCGCTCTTTGCTGTTGCCTTTGGGCCGACGACACGTCTTGCTGGGGTCGGTGCCAAGTCGAAGACTATCCGCGGATGTCTGTCCGGATGCAAAAGAGTATGATGTTGGAGGCCACACACATGGCACGCGGTACGGGATGTGCATTCCCATATGTCATGCGACCGTGCCAGACAGTTGAAACAATATGCATGTTTTCGCACGGAGTGTCTTCTCTGAGGCACAGTCATCGCCAGGAACCGTCTACACCGTCGGAGCGAGTGGTGCTCGTCGCGACACAGCTGACACTTCGTGAAACTGTAAGAAGGAAAATATCATTACTAAATTGAAACAAAGATGATTGGAGAGGTAAACCAAGTCAGAATATGTAGTGAGGGATATGAGAGTATAAGAGCATAAGCGTGATTGTCTATTGAATGTGAGAATGTTTCGTTGGATGCTTAATAAGCAAGTGAAAAAAGGAATGTGATCATAATTAATCCGAGGGAAGGATGCATAATTTTACTATGGGCCGAGTTATGATTCCGTTCTGAGTTTTTATATCGGCTACTCGAACTCGAGCATCGGTGCCGCGATACGTTTTAATAATACGACCTAGGCGCCATTCCGTTGGCGGAAGTAGTTCGTCTTTAATAACGACAAAATCGCCGATGCAAAGGTCGCGTTTGGGGTGTTTCCATTTGTGCCTTTTATGCAATTCACAGAGGTATTCTTCTTTCCATCGACGGCTAAACTGATGATGGAGGATTTTAACTTTTTCCCATCGATTAGTTAACGAGAGATTTTCCTTAGGGGGCTCGGGTAAAGATACCAATGGCGCACCTCGGAGAAAATGGCCTGGCGTTAATGGTAAGAGTTCAGCAGGGTCTTCACTTAGTGGAGATAGGGGTCGTGAATTTAGAACTGCCTCAATTCTAATGAGAAGAGTTGAGAACTCTTCAAAGGTAAACCTTTGTAACTGTGCTACTTTTTTGAAGTGAATTTTAAAACTCTTGACCGCGGCCTCCCATAGTCCACCCATATGAGGAGCAGTTGGGGGGATAAAAGACCATTCAAAACCGTGGACGCTGAATTGTTTAGATACTTCTTCAGCAGATTTTTTCACGAATTGTTCATATTCTTTGCGCAGGGTTCGATCGACCACGCCGACCAATGAAGCGTGCGAAAGCAGCACAAAAGGCTTCCGACGAGAGATCAGAGACAGCTTCTAAGTGAATAGCTTTGGTGGAGAAGCAAACAAAAACACTTACGTATCCTTTGAGGTAAGGAGCTTTACGAAGCATTGAGCTCTTTAGCTCAAAGGGGCCAGCAAAATCAACTCCAGTATTCGTGAAGGGAAGTGAAAAATTGACTCTCTCAGGAGGAAGAGCAGCCATTATTTGAGATTGCACCTTTTTTTTGAAGATCGTGCACACTTTGCATTGAAAGATACAGTGCTTGATTTTGTTTTTTAGTTTTGGAATATAGTATTCCTGTCGAACCGCTCTCAGCATGAGTTGCTGCTCTGCATGGAGAAGCGTTTTGTGAGTGAAATCGAGGATAAGACTACAGAGGCGAGATTTTTCTGGTAAAATAATGGGGTGCCTTTCGTTAAAACTGAGTGCGGCATTGGCTAAACGACCATTCACTCTGAGTATTGAATTTGAATCCAGATATGGATTAAGGGTTAAAAGAGAACTTTTATTGGAGATGGGTAAAGAGGAATTGAGACTTTTACACTCTTCAGGGTAATGTATTAATTGCGATTGTACAATCATTCTGATTTTAACGACATTTATTTCATTCTGAGATATTTCTCCCGAGTTTTTTATGCGGTTCGCTCGGTATTTTGGCGAGCAACGATGAACGAACCTGAAGATATATGCGATTACACGCACAGCTCTGGGGTATGAGGAAAATCTATTTAGTAGATCATCATCATGAGTGAAGGTATGGAGAACTTCTACTTTTTTAGTCTCAGGCACCACAAGAGCCGTTGGTTTGCAGTTTGGCCATTGGTTGGCTTCTTCTAGTAACCAGGCAGGCCCTTGCCACCAAAGAGAGTTGTTAATGAGTTGAGGCGGAGAACAGCCTCGTGTTCCTAGATCAGCTGGGTTCTCGCCTGAGGAGACATGCCTCCATGTTGCATTTTTCACGTTATTTAAAATTTCTGACACTCTGTTGGCTACATACGTCTTCCAAGTGTAGGGGGGTTTTTCAAGCCAGGCTAACACAATGGACGAGTCAGACCATAAGAAAAGTTCATGTGATGGAAATGGGAGTTCTGAAAGTATGTGTTTGACTAACTTTGACAATAGTACTGCCGCACATAATTCGAGACGAGGTAAACTTATAGTCTGAAGTGGAGCGACTTTGCTTTTTGCAACCAGCAAATGAGAGCTGATTACGTTATTGGAATCGCAAGTGCGCAAATACAGCGTCGCACAGTACGCCTTTTCTGAGGAGTCACAGAAGCCATGGATTTGAATTTTGGTTTGAGGTACAAATCCTATCCATCTTGGAATTTTTATTTGCTCAATGGAGGGCGAATTTTCGAGAAATTCATTCCATTTGAGCAATGACATGGGCTTAACGCATTCGTCCCAGTCTACTCCTTCAATCCAGAGTTGTTGAATAAGCATTTTCGCTTGACCGATGATTGGGGCTAACCATCCAGCGGGGTCAAAAAGGGATGCTACAGCCGACAGAATTTGTCGTTTCGTAGCAGATCCCGTTAGAGTAACGGGTTTAATGGAGTAGCAAAAGGAGTCACTTATCGCATTCCATGTTATGCCGAGAGTTTTTGTTGAGCTTGTGTCGTAGAATTTTAAAAAATTGTCATCAAGCAGATCTTGAGTAGGAAGATGCTGTAAGAGATCAGCATGATTTGCGATGATTTTTCTAAGTGGTAAGCCAGCCGACTTTAACGCACTTATTATTTGGGTTTGGGCATTCAGAGCCGAATGCAAGTCGTGACCGCCGGACAAGATGTCGTCTACGTAGGTTTCACGTTTGAGTATGGTGTAAGCTAATGGAAATTCGTCTTTGCAATCTTCAGCTAGTTGATGCAAAGTTCGAATGGCCAAGTACGGGGCGCAATTAACACCAAAGGTTATCGTTTTGAGACAATAATCTTTTATAGATTGAGAAGGGTCGGGACGGAAGAGTATCCGTTGAAAGTCTTGATCGTCTTCATGCACCATTATTTGACGATACATTTTTTCAATGTCGCCATTAAAGACAAAGCGATATAATCGCCAATTGAGGATAATGGTCATGATGTCAGCTTGAAGAGTAGGACCAGTACAAAGTACGTCATTGAGAGAGTGCCCGCTTTGTGAAGCCTTTGAGGCATTAAAAACTACTCTCACTTTCGTGGTGGTACTGGCTGGTTTAATTACCGCATGATGCGGGAGATAGAATGAAAAATATTTTCCATCACATACAATTTCATTAGAGCAAACTTCTTGCATGTGGTTAAGGGTTAAATATTCCAGCAACACTTGGTTGTATTGAGGTTTTAATTGTGTGTTTTTATTGAGATTGAGCTCGATGCGTTTGTATTGCTGCAGGGCAACATAACGAGAAGCACCTAATGCCAGCTGAGAATCAACGGTTTTCTTGAAAGGTAGCTTGACCACATACCGACCATCAGCTTGACGGAATGTAGTGCGTTTATACAAGCTTTCACAAAACGCATCTTCAGCTGAGACAGCTCGGCTTGTTGGTACTTCTTCTAGCTCCCAAAATTGGCGAACAAGGTCGCTTATAGAGGGTTCAGTGACGCAGGAAACTTGAGTCGAAAATGAGCAACTTTGGACAGTGAGAGGGCCACTTAATATCCATCCAAAGACCGTGTTTTGGGCTAGAAGTCCACCGAAAACGTTTGACCGCAAGCCCTCGAGTAAAAGACTTGGAATAACATCACTTCCAATTAGCATGTCGATTTGACCTGGCAAATAGAAATTAGGATCGGCGAGTTTTAAGCCTTCCAACTCTTTAAAATTAGGTTTCGTGAAGGTGCTAGATGGCAATAAGCTGGTAAGTTTGGGTAAGACAATTGCTTGCACGTTTAGTTGAAAGCTGAGATCTTTCGTTACAATTTTAAGCATGCAAATTTGGCTGGAGCTGCCCACCATCTGACCACCTATGCCAGAGATATTGGTGAGAACTTTTTGGGTTGGAAGTGCGAGAAGGCTTTTAATTCGTTCAGAAATAAACGTTTTTTGAGAGCCCTGATCAATCAGAGCTCTTAGAGTAAAACTCTCTCCCAAATGCAATACGTGGATAAGGGCTGTGGGTAATATAATTTTCTCCTCATTGGCAGAAAAGTGAGTGCTGACTTGAGCAATTTCTTCGTGATGAGAGTCAGAAGAGATTTCATTAGCGGATAAAGAGTTTTGCGCCGTCGTTTCGATATGCATCGAAGAAGTTGGGCGAGATGGAAAAGTGGACGGTGTTTGGGGATTGTCAGAGTTTGCTTGATGGTTTACATGCAGCATAGTGTGATGCTGTTTTTTACAATGTAAACACAAGTATGAAATTTGACATTCTCTTTTTGTGTGTGAATACGCTAAACAATTAGAACAAATTTTGTTTTGGGTAACAAATTTGTTCCTCTCTTGAGCAGAAAGAGTTTTGAACTGTGGACACAGTCGAAGAGCGTGTTGCTGCCGACATTTTGGGCAGAGAGAATATTTCACTTGTGCATTATTTTCCGAGTGAAAATTTTGCACATTGAACCTATGGTTCGAGTTTTGTTGAGAGTGGTTTTGCGGGTAGTGAGCGTTGGTGTTCCGGTTATTGGAAGTATTTGGTTGGTTTCGATTTTGAGCAGCGGGTGGAGACCATTTGGGTTTAGCTCCTTTTATGCTGTTTAATTTCTCGACTACTTCGTATCGAGCTGTTAGGAATTCGTCCATCTGTAGCCATGTAGGGAATTCTCGCCTTGATGTGAGTGATTGCTCCCAGAGGGCTAACGTCTCCTCCGGCAACTTAAATGAGCATAGATAGATCAGAATTGGGTCCCAATGATCGATACAGACGTCTTGCGCTGATAGCATGGCGAGGCAGTCGTTTATTGTCGACTGAATCCTCTGGATCGCTCCACTGTTTTCTGTTGTTGCAGCTGGGATGCCAAATAGAATTTTGAGCTGGTTGTCCACCAGTATCCTTTTATTTTCGTAGCGTGAGCGTAGAGCCTCCCACGCCAACGAAAAGTTTTCATCACAAAGCTGATACCTTTTGACAATATTTCCCGCCGGGCCACGGGTTTTATTGCGTAGGTGATACAGCTTTTGAGCGGGTGTGAGTTTAGGGTGATTAGTGTAGACTGCCGTGAACATATCTCGGAAAGATGGCCAGTCTTCGTAGCTTCCGTAGAATATTTCTGTATCACACGGTGGTACTTTGATACAGGCGATTGCGTTGTCTTGAGCTTGGGAATGGTTGAGAGTAGTGCTATGAGTTGGTTTGACCATCTCATTTTCGAACATCTTCCCTAGGTCCATCATGTGTGCCTTACATCTGTGGTATGTATCCACACACGTGCTGTATTTTGTCCTTGTTGAACACTTGAACGCGTCATCTGCTACTGAGTCCTCTGCGATCATCACTTCTGCATAGGCGTCATTGAGTCTGGCCCACCTTTGATCCAGGTCGAGAAGCTGTACGTGTACACTTGAGTCTGTGTGATCGTCGACGTTGATGTCTTCAAACTTCGAGCAAAACTCGACCAAGTTGTCCGAAGTAAAAATGAATTTTTGTTTGATGCTCATTTTGACCGATGACCTGAGCACACGAGTTGACTTGAAATCCAACGTGGCAACGTATAGTGAGATGACTTATCACTTTACTATTGAGAAGTAGTGTGATAAGTTTTACTTCAGAAGTTGCACGGGGTTGACAACTCTGGACCGGGATGTTTAAATTAATTTCGTTTAATTAATAGTAGTTGCACAGATGGCAACTCTGAATTCACGAGAAAAATTTTTTAAGTAAAATTAAATCAGATACTCAAGAGTATGAGCACTGATTTTGTAGAGAAAAAATTTTTTGAAAAATTGTAGATTTTAGAAAAAATTTCTAAAATATTCAGCAGTTGCTTGAGATGGCAACTCTGAATTCACGAGAAAAATTTTTAAGAACAATTAAATCAGATACTCAAGAGTATGAGCACTGATTTTGTAGAGAAAAAATTTTTTGAAAAATTGGAGATTTTAGAAAAAATTTCTAAAATATTCAGCAGTTGCTCGAGATGGCAACTCTGAATTCACGAGAAAAATTTTTAAGAACAATTAAATCAGATACTCAAGAGTATGAGCACTGATTTTGTAGAGAAAAAAATTTTTTTTGAAAAATTGGAGATTTTAGAAAAAATTTCTAAAATATCCAGCAGTTGCTCGAGATGGCAACTCTGAATTCACGAGAAAAAATTTTTAAGAAAAAATTAAATCAGGTACTCAAGAGTATGAGCACTGAATTTTATGAAAATATTTTTTTTTGAAAAATAAGAGATTTTAGAACAACTATACGAGAATATTCAGCAGTTGCTCGAGATGGCAACTCTGAATTCGCGTGAAAAATTTTTTTTTTTTTTAAGCAATATAAAAATCAGGTACTCAAGAGTATGAGCACTGAATTTTATGAGAATAATTTTTTTGAAAAATAAGAGCTTTTAGAACAATTATACGAGAATATTCAGCAGTTGCTCGAGATGGCAACTCTGAATTCGCGTGAAAAAAAATTAAATCTGGAAATTTCGAGAATTAGTTAACATAATAATTTTTCTCCCAGTGACGTAAATATTTAGTAGTTGCGCGAGATGGCAACTCTAAATACGCGAGAGTAATTTAACTTTGGAAAATTTTGAGAAGTATGGATAATAAGTATTTTTTTTTTTGTTTTTTTTTTTTCAGTGACGAAAATATTCACTAGTTGCGCGAGATGGCAACTCTGAGAACGCGAGAGCAATAGTTTTGAGCAAACAAATATTCAGGTAGCCACGAGTGGTAGCACTGAATTTTCAAAATAAAATTTTCGAGAATAGCACAAGTAATAAATTTTTTCAAGATTCAAAACTATTCAGTAGTTGCGCGAGATGGCAACTCTGAATATGCGAGAAAGCTTTTTTAACAAATAAATATTCAGGTAGCCAAGAGTTGTAGCACTGAATTTCCAAATATTTCGAGCAACGAATAAATTCTTTTAAGAGTCGAAAATATTTAGTAGCTGCGCGAGATGGCAACTCTAAATACGCGAGAACAATATTTTTTAACAAGCAAATTATCAGGTACCATACAGTGGTAGCACTGAATTTGAGACAATTAAGAAAACGTGTAAATATTAGCGAATGTGTATTATTTTGTGTTGCTACAAAGTGACCACTAGCTAGCAATACTTTTTTTTGCAAATCCATGCACGTTTAATGTATTGCATCCATCAATATATATATCTATATATTTATATATATGATGGATTGCTTGAGTGTTCCGTGTCTCCTTTGTAGCAAATATTTTAGAGCTGAAAAAATGTTATGAGATAATAATATTTATATATAGAAATTAAATGAGATTTATTGTTATATATATGTATTGTTTTTTTTTTTTTTAAAAAAATCCATAAAATGTTTGGTGTGTTGTGTTAGTTTTGCCTGTGTATGTATGTGTGTGGGTTACTGCAACTTTTATGTTGAAATATATATGTTAGTATTCGCAATGTTTGTGGTATATTTTGTGCTATTATATTGTATTGAATATTTGTACTTTTCTGTATATGAGACGGAATATCACGAAAAAAATTGGTTTGTTTGGTTATTTTACGTGAAACGAATTTTTTTCTTATGTATGTTAAAAACTTGGACCTTGTGTGTTCGTGTGTGCGGCTTGCAGTCAGAAATTTGTGCATGTATAATACCTTTTTTACCGCTCTATGGACTAACGCAGCGAAATCTTGCGTCGTCTCCGCTGGGCAGTAGTTTGTATTGCCGAACGTGTTTGACACGCACTTGTGTGCAACCTTTTTGTGCAGTCACAAACTCGCGTACTGCTTGTTTTAAGTAGCACACAACTGATTTTATGTAATTTTACCAAATTTACCAAAACTTTGCTTTCCAGATTTTGCCTGTGTGAATCAAATCTATGTACATATATATTGTGAAATATATTTATAATAATGTGTTATAGCCCGTAAATTTTATGTGATTGCTTTTGTGCATGTGAGGTAGTGTGTGTGTGAGTGTGTGTGTGTACAATTAAAAATTAAATCAAACGTGTACCTTTGACCTTGTGCTTCCAACAAGATCTCCTAGCAGTTGCCTGTTCCTTGGAGCTCCCTCTCCGCTGAGTTGTCGTCTATCTTAAGCTCGCCACCTCTGGTGCAGCCAATGATATAAAGGCACTTTGTCGCTGCTGTGTACAAGCGTTGCTGGCGCTCCGTTGGCCAATTTGTTGCAGTCACTTGGACAATTTTTTTCTTTTGTTCTTTCGTTTGTTTAATTTTTCGTTTACACTCTACACTTTTTGCCACTATTTAATAATTTTCACAATTCTTACTGTTTTGGAACCAATTATTACTTTTAATGGAACTAATTCTAACTTTCTCTTTTCTTTTAGCATAGATTAGTAATGGCGGCATTCATATACCACTGAATATGTATATAATAAGATGGCGTTTTTGCCATACGCTTACCCACTTTTCCAGCGAGTTACCTTTTTTGTTTCTTCTCGTTGCTTCGCATGGTACAGTACTGGTGGAAAGCTTGATTGCAGCACCCCAGTTGAAACTTTTCGCACGTGTTGGAAATTCCTCCTTTAGCGTTTGATTTTGATGATGTGAGCGTTTTGGACAGTTCCAAATCCAATTTCGTTAGACTCGAAGGACCAATGTTTAATTGTAGCGTTTCCGTGGAAAATGATGAACACGAGCAATTGATGGTGGTTTGAATTTTCAATTTTAATCGTTGATTTTAATATTTACATAAATATTTCAATGAGTTCATGGATTTTAAGAGTTTTAATGGTTAAATTTATGACTTTTCGATTTTAAGTTAAAAACATTATATGAATTGAAAAAAAATTACTTTGCAGCTTGCAGATTACGACCTTTCCCCACGGGAGGTTATAAAAAAGAGGCGGAAGTTAGATTCCAATTGGAGCTCGGAAGGAGACATCGCGGCAAGCTGCGTTTAATATGCACTGACATGGTGTAAAGCTCGGAAGTGGGGAAAAGGTCGTAATCTGCAAACTGCAAGTCAGTGCGACTTTTGAGAAAATTTAATTATTTGACAATCAATGATGAAGCGTGAATAATGAGGATCGGGACCCGAACAAAGATGGTAAGAGTGTGAATGAGAAATAAATAGTTTAAAATTAAATTATCATGCATTTATTTTCATTTCCGATGTATATTGATAGGCCCAGCACATCATCATATATGTCAAGTGTGAATGAACTAAAGACATATATATGAAAAACTTGGAGTCAACAGTGACCTTATTTTTGAATTTATAAAGTTTTATATTAGAGTTCCATACAAGGTTGCTACTTAGGGTAAGCCCCAGGAGAACTTAACTTTATCCTCTTCCACGACGTTTATTGTTTTCATTTTCCATTTTTTTAAGCTGAAAGATAAAGGAGCTATTTTTTGTAAAAAAAATTTGTGATAAAAAGTAACCTATGTTCCGACCAGAGACGTAAGGAACCTATATGTCATGTTTAAGAAAAATATATACAGAAATTTCCACGTGATACGCGTAGAGACAGACATACATATACAAATGTTTAAAATTATATTTTGGAATCAACATCCTTCAAACGTTCAGCGCAGAAAATATTTCCGAATAACATTAAATCTAAAAGATTTTTTTTATAGATATGTAAAGATTTATGCTTTTAACAGCGCAGGTCTACTGATTATAAGCATAAAAGAAAACAAACAACGTTTAAATCGGATTATTAACTCTCTCAAAGACGACGTGAATTTCTTTGCATTAATCATCTGAGGACTTATTTAATGGAAATTTTCTTAAATTCTATCATGCCAGCTCTACTAAAACTCTAGGAGTTCAGTGGATTGCTTTTAGTGACTCCTTTTCGTACTCGATTCAGTCCATTTCGCCCACTAACTCCGCCACAAGAAGGCAAATTATTTTTGCGGTTGCAGCACTATTTGACCCAGCAGGATGGTTGTCACCTGTCATCATTCAAGCAAAAACCCTTCTACAACAACTATGGTTAGAAGGAGTGGACTGGGATGAGTGCGTGAAATCCCTCTCATTAATAAAATAGAATGTTTTTTCGGTAATTTGCCATATAAAGAAAAAATATAGATTCCTAGATGGATCGGTTACAACTCAAGAAAAAACTATCCAACTTCATGGATTCTGTGATTTTTCCGAGAAAGCGTATTGTGCTACTCTGTACATACGAAGTGAAAAACCCAATTAAAAGATTTCCTCCCATCTTGTTGTAGCTAACAGCAAAATTGCCCCAATTCAAATATTTGAAAATTCTATTCTTCATATAGAGAAAATAATCTTCAATTTGAGTAATTTTTTTCTTCGATATAACGAAATCTTATTCAATATTTCTATATTCAGTCTTCATTTTAAAGAACTATTTTCAATATGACTAATATATTTTTCATTACGACAAAATTTTCTTCAATATGACTAATTTTATTAATCATATCAATAAAATGTTCTTCATTTGTACTAAATTTTTTCTTCAGATTAATAAAATATTATTCAGAATGACTTTTTTTATTCTTCACAATAATGAAATATTCTTCAATATAAACTATTTCATTATTCATATTGACAAAATATTCTTCTTTTTGGTGGTAACTACTTACCAAAATGATGCCCCAGTACGCAAATTTTAAGAAAAGAACATGAAAAAATCCTACTTTGTTTAGATATTTTTATTAAAAACAGTATTTATTGGTTTTTTAAGTTAAGTTGAGTTTGTTTACACAGGCTCTCTCTTTTAACTGAAATTATTGTAAAACTTTTCATAGTTATTTTTATATAGATATGTTACATAAAATGTTTTTATATAATTTTATATATATTTATGTTTCTTAAACTGAAATTATTTTAAATAAATGAATTCATGAAAAATAAAATGGATAAAATTTGATTTTCAATTCAACAAAACAGTTTCATAAAGTTTCACAGTTTCATAATGCATACACATTTTAATTTAAAATCAGAAAACAAAAAATTAAAAAAATTGTTGAATAAAATTCCACACCAGACTGGATGGAACAGGATACGCAAGATTAAAAAGATTAATAATTTTGAAACATAAATCTATTGCCGACAAAACAGAATTTTGTTTGTATTTAATTTCATCAAAATAAACAACAATTTGAATTGGATCCAAAACTGAACCAGATATTAATATTAAAGGCTGAATATTTTCCTTACATTTTTGTCTCCTTTTGAGCTTTTCTTCACACTCTGTGACAGCGTTCCCAAATAAAAAAAAAACTGGCCTGAGAATCTCGAAATGAAAACCGTTTATGGACCTTTTTATCACTTTGATTGGTTACAACTTTTGCTATAGGGGCAAGCAAAAAGAAGAAAATTCCGCAACAACGACCATCTGAAAATGAAGGATTGTTTGGATTAGAAACAGCCATTTAAAAATGTGTTTACTCTTGAAAATTTAATTTGACAATAAAAATAAAAAAATGATAATGTGAGTAATAACAAAGAAAACTTACTTTCACTTATGCTTGACGTTATTCTTAGGCTATCAAGAATATCCTTACTGTGTCGATCTTTTATTTGTTCCTCTAGGATCGGCATGATTTGATTGGAAAATGGCACATAGTTTACTATTAAACTACTAGTATTTGCATAAAGTTTCTTAAAGTCCATATCAATCTATCTAGAATTGAATAAGTTTCTTATCGCTCAGTCAATAGAAAAGTAATTACCAATTTAAGACCCATTGGTTTTTATATTGCATCCACTTAGAAAAAAAAAATAAAAAGAATATTTTTTAATTCTTCTTTGCCATACATCTATGACTTATCCACTTGAAACATTTTTTTAAATGACGCCAATGATGCCAAAAATTGTAGATATACTCAGTTTCAAAGATAACTGTACTTTGTGAAGAAATTTCTTGAGTTTCATCATTGAGTTTAAATCAATTTCTTCAATTTTAAGAAAATTTTTCACTTAGCATAAAACATTCTTCATAGTGAAGAAATTTCTTCAATATTACAAAATTGAAAAAATGCATTATTCAAATTGAAGAAAATTTATTTTATGCGATGAAATTTTAAACGAATTTTATTCGGAATTAAGAAATTTGTTCAATAAAATACAATTGATAACGTACTAACTTGAATTAAAGCTATAGAAAGAAAATTTACGCGAAATAGGATTATCCAAATTGATCAAATTAATAGATTTTGCAATTACATACATATTTTCAGCTAAAGCATTATTGTAATACAAAAAATTTGGTTAAAATAATAAAAAATTTCTTATTTTGATAGAAATTTCATGATATTTTTCACCCAAAATTTATTTGAAAATTTAAAAAAGTTCCCTTTACTTTAAATTAATTTAATTGCAAAATTTATTCCGTGCCGCAAAATAAGAAGCATAATTGAAGAAGTTTTTTCAATATAACAAAATCAGATTTAATAAATTTCTTCAAAATAACAGTCTATTTTTGTCAATAAAACTAAGTTAATTTTTTGAAATGATAAATTTTTGTAACCACGAACTTCTTTGTTTTAGAAGAATTTTTGTTCACTTAACAAAATCCATCATCAAAATGCCTAAAAAATTTTGTAAGGTTTATTCAATCTCAATAAAATTTTCGTAAAGCATTAACAAAAAACTTCGGTTAAATTTACCTACCAGATTTTTATTAATTTGATGAAATTTCATTAGTTACTGAAACTAATTCTTTAAGTTAACGAAATTTTATCAATCTCTCAAAACTGATGAAAGTTTTTATTCAAATTGAATATGATTCTTCAATTTAACTCCATAAAATTTAATGAGATTTCTTCAAAATAACGCACAAATTTTGTAAATCGAATGAGTTAAAATTTTTGCAATGATGAAATTTTGTTAGCTCAAAATTGGGTTTTTTTCACGAAATTTTGTTATTTCAACAAATCATCTTCAATATGAATACAAATTTGATGATTTTAATTCAATTTGAATACAGTTTCTGTCAAAAATTTAGAAAATATTTTCGTTTAATTCACCAACAAAATTTTAATGAATATGAGGATTATTTGTTAATACAGCAAAAAAATATTCAATATGACCCATATCAAAACAAAGTTCTCTCTTAACTTTGAATCCGTTTCTCGATCGAAGCTCAGTACTGCGATAAATTGTAGATTGGCTAATGCGAATCCCAGTAATAATGAAAGACATCCTGTCATTTTGTCGGAAAAGTCCCGCCTCTGTCACCTTATGCTCGACTTCACCTATAAGGCATTGCTTCCAACTTAACATAGCCTTATGCTCAGGATGGTGCGCCAAGAATATTACATCCCGAAACTTAAAAACAAGGTAAAATACTGCATTGTCCAATGCAAAGTTTGTACCATCTACAAACAAAAAATACAAATGCAAATAATGGCAGCACTTCCTCCTGAGCGTGTCAATTTCACTTTGCCTTTTACCATTGCTGGAGTTGATTTTGCGGGACCCTTCGAAATAAAATCCTCCATTCTCCGGAAAGCTCCTTATCTCAAAGGATATGTTAGCGTATTCATTTTCCTTTAACTAAAGCTATACATCTGAAACTGGTCTCTGATCTGTCGTCAGAAGCATTTTGCGCATCCTTCGCTCGACTCGTTGGCCGAAGTGTGCTCCCAAAAAGATGTTGTCCGACAATGGTCGCAACTTTGTTGGCGCTAGCCGATCTCTACTCAAGGATTTTTAAGTATTTCTTAAAAAATCTGCCGCTGATGTATCCCAAAAATATGCCGCCTAGGGTTTCGAATGGTCCTTTATACCGCCATATGGAGGGGATTATGGGAAGCAGCCGTTAAGAGCAACCCTTCTTGCTAGAATCGAAGCGGTTTTAAACTCTCGGCCGCTGTCTGCAATGAGTGACGATCCATCCCAGCTTCTCCCCCTTAGCCCAGGGCACTTCCTTCGAGGCGCTCCACTTCTAGCCCTTCCCGCAACTAACAAAGAGGATCTTTCCTTAATAAATCGATGGGAGAAGTTGAAGGTTTTTCATCAACAATTTAGTCGCCGCTAGAAGGAGGAGTATCTGTCCAAGCTTCATAAGAGCTTCAAATTGAAGAACCCTGAGCGCAATATTTGCCAGGGCGACTTCGTTGTCATCAAGGATAAATTCCTCCCCCCCACTGAATGGCGGCTGGGTAGAATCCTTAAAACATATAACGGTCCTGATAACCGGGGACGGGTCGCCGATATGAAGACCCAATACGGAAATTATGCGTCTTATCTTCTTCATAACAGTACTATCAAATTCCATATCACCCATGTAGTCACCAACGCCGTAGATACATACTTGATAAGGGTGGATTTTACTGAAGAAAAAAAAAATTAGATTTATAATTTTCCAAATTTCTTAACCGATTTCAACAATCGAAGTTAAAAGAGTTAAGGACTTTTTTATTCTAAGTCTTTCCTGCAAATCTTAACATTGAACGAAAATTTCCGTCACTAAATTCTGGCTCCTCAAGTAAAATAGGACCAGAATCATTCGTAGTTGTTGTCTACCGAAAAATATTTTTTGATTAAATAATAGGTACAGGTTTTGCTCTTAAATTCTAGACTAATTTTTTGTTGGGAGTAAATTCTTTTGACAACATCATGATATATAATTTTAAGAACTGATCTGCGAAAATAATTTAATTTTTATGGTTTTTGTTTTATTCGTGAAGATCCTTCTTTTGAATCTTTCAAATTTATGAATGACTTTGTAACTAGCTACCCAATTTTTGGTTACCTCTAACCTGGGGCCGAATTACAGCATCCTTGATCGAGACAAATTACGAACGGCACGTTGCGACGAGACAAGTGCACATACATTTTGATGATTTTGCTTCATCACGGGTGCTGTAATTCGGCCCCTGCTAACCAAAGAAAACACATACAGAACAAAACGCTTTAACTTCGTCACCTGAATAATACGCAAGCCATTGGTTCTTGCTTAACCAGTTCTTCTGAAAAGAAACTTGAAATTTCTGTAATTGATCTGTCTATGTCACACTGATTTGGCTTTAAAATTACCAATGTAATTTTATCGAGCTTAATTCAATAAGGATGATAATGTTCACAGGTCATCCAAACCTTCAGATGATGATTGTTGTAATTCTTTCACAATTTGGGAATCAGCCGTTAAGTCTTTAAAGTTAAACCGAAAAAATCAATAGCATTATAATTATACTTTTATATATAAGCGATAACGTAATTATTAAAAAAACATAGACGGGTTCAGGGCTGACTTTCTCTCGGCCTTTTCATACTAGATCTTTTTTCATTACAGAAGATCTCTCTTTAATTAAAAATTTTAGAATACAAATATTTTCCTCAGACGATAACGCTAAAGGTGAACTTAGGTGTAAAGGATAGAACTAAAGGTGAAGAAATTATTAAAAATTTGGCTTTTGTAACCGATTAACTCAATGATGAAAATGCATATTTTGAAATTTAATTTATTTTCATTTTAAGACAAGTTTAACGACAATATTCTTTACGAATATACTTTACCATTCGCTCTTAGTCATAAAAATAAATTAAAATGCATCATAAGTATTTTTAATTATAAAAAAAGAAAAAAATTTGTCCACGCCCTCAGATATATGGGATTTATTTCTTTATTCGGGCGAGACTATTTTTTTTCTTAAACAGTATGACCAACTTTTTGTCTTATGCTCTTTATTATTTGAAACTTTTAAAATATCTTTTAGAAACATGATTGAAATACCAATTAACTCTACTTAATTTTTACGACAGAAAAATTTACCGCCAGTGAAAAGCACTTTAAGTAAATAAATTAATGAACAAAGTAGCAACGCAGCATAATTTCCGCAAACGTTACCACGTTAGCAACAATGCATAGCCAAAAAATAAAGTAAAACAATGGTATAGTATTTAAGTGGAGGTTTTCATGAAGCGCGACGAAAAACTTAATTTTTTTTTTTAATTTTTCGATAGCATATGATGTGTAGAGTATGTTCCCAAAACGGTTTGGGCGATAACAATTGCATTATCCCTTTTAAAGAAAGTTATTCCTTTTGAATGGAACCTATATTTTCATAAAAGAACTCGAAAAATCGTTAACCAAATCTTAAAACGCGTTTTCTCAAAAATCATGTTTTTTTAACTGGTCTGCACGATAACTAAAGAACTACTCTATGGACTGACTTGGATCTTTTTTAATTTTAAAGCAGATAAATTTATTGGATCATTAACCTAAATTCAGATAAATTGGGCGGGTTTTTTAGAGCTCTTTAAAGAATGAAAAATATA
Source organism: Dichetophora obliterata (assembly GCA_963920525.1). Lineage (NCBI taxonomy): Eukaryota > Metazoa > Arthropoda > Insecta > Diptera > Sciomyzidae > Dichetophora > Dichetophora obliterata. The sequence goes on along the minus strand of OY986438.1, from coordinate 64,688,798 downwards.
AAAAACGGTACTATAAATTCACATATTCGCCATTTTTTAATTTTCAATTACTAATTGATATTACCGGTTTAAACTCTAAAAAATATAATATAGTCTTAATCATTTTTTGATTTTTTTTTAATAAGACGACATGAACGCGCTTTATGATAGATATCATTTGGGTACTTTTTTTCAACGTGACGTTTGACGGCGTATTGACATTTCACTTTTATACACAAAAAAAAACTATTTTCCTATACTTTAAGAATAAATAAATAACTGCAAAAAACTTAAGGTGTTCCTTTACTTCCTTCTACTAAAAAAAATTTAAGTACATCACCGTATATAAGAATGCCTGATAACCTGCCCTTAACTATATATCTGCTAACCAAATACAATTTTTAATTTATGTTCATGATATGGCAAAACTTGGCAAAAATTAGAATATTTGCGTTTTTATTTAATACATAAAAATATGTACATATAAGGGGGGTTTGAACCCCTGAATCTGTCCTTATTTACGTCGTTGGTAGTCACCCATATTTTTAATCGTGGTTTTTTCCACTCTTCCACTCTCTATGCTTTATTGTTACTCATTATAATCACTGGTATTTCTCATAAAGTTCTCATCTATTAAAATTTAAAGTTTCTTGTTATTGTACTTTGGATTGGCTTAAACTAATAATTTTTTTTTTCGTTCTCTAGAAATTTGTACCAGTGTCGGCTGCGCAAGCGCTACCATGCTATTCGGTTCTGCAAAACGTTTCTAAAGGTGGATGTATTAAAACGCCAACAAACCATTAGCAAGTATGGATACTGTTCCAACTACTTTGCTACGTCACATACAGTTGGAAAGTGTACATCCAAGGTGGTGAGCAAAAAGTGTGGCGACCTCCACCATTCGCTATTGCACGAAGTTTGGCATACTCGCATCACGATTGAACCGTCACCAAACCATCGCTCAGAGCCTTCGCGAGCGTCTAAATCCGCAATAGCGCATCGACTGGGAAATCAGCGAACAGCTAAGGAACGCGTGTCTCCACCACCGGTGCGGCGGTCACATCCTCGAGAACGTACCACGGATAATGCCAAAAGAGTGCGGAATACGAGCAACAACCCTCGAGAGGAGCTAGGCAAGGATATCCGAGCCTTACAACTATTGGAACACTTACTATAACTACTTTTGCACTCGTGCAAGGCGGGCGCCATGTCGACACGACGTTGAAATACATATAGTTAATTCATCTACGATTCATAATTCTACCATCTCTACTACCTTGTTAATTTAAAATTCTTAATTCATGATTCTACCATCTTAACCATCAATTAACAAGGTAGTAGGTTAATTTGCTTTGTTCGATTTAAAACCGCCTTTCGCGATGGCCGATTTTTCGGCAGCCAACCTAATTTTTGTAATTTTTTTTATTCTTATTTTTTTTCTATCACCACTTTACTATTGTATAAGCTGCTGTGCTCTCTCAAAGCATAAAACAATTAATAAGTTTAAAATCATATATCAGCCATCGAACTTTGGCGTCTTTTTCAACCGGTTTTATGAAGAATTTATAGAAGCTGGAAAAGGAAAAGCACGGTTTAAGAAGTTTTCTTCAGGGTGGGGGAGGGGTTTTGAAATGCACTACAAAAAGTAACGGAGAGGAGGGAGGGGTAAAAAAGTGCTAAAATCGGTAACGTAGTTTATAAAAGACCCCTAAAAGGATAGGCGATGTAAGGATAGTGACAGCAAAACATAATTTCAAACTTAGAAATATTTAGTATGTACCTGGAACGAATGGAAATTTTTTGTCAGTCAGTCGTTCTGTGGAAAAGAATTTAGACGTGAATTTCAACAATAAGTTTGTCATAATTAAAAACCAAAACGGTGAAGTACTTTTAAGCGCTAAAAAACAAAATAAACTGTATATTTTTCAACGAAATAACAAAAATTAAATGGTGTTTATTAACGAATTACAACAAAATGACATGGTTTGACATGTTTGAGTAAAGTTAATTTATCAGAAACTATTAAATGTGACAGTTGCATGAAAAGCAAAATATGTTCTCCGCCATTTCCAATTTCGCAAATACGTGCAAAAAATTAACTTGACTTGATACACAGTGATGTTTGTGGACATTTAATACACAATCTCTTGGTGGTGCGCGATATTTTTTATCTTTTAGAGACGATAAATCGCGTCGAGTTTTTGCTTATTTTTTAAAGACAAAATATCAAGTTTTAGAAAAGTTTGAAATGTTTAAAAATTTGGTAGAACGTCAAACAGAAAGAAAAATAAAAACACTGCGTAGTGAGAATGGGGGAGAGTATGTCAACAAAGACTTTGATAAATTTTTACAAGCCAGTGGTATTAAAAGGCTTCCGTGTTTTCAGTGTTTTTTTTTGGTCTGGCTCTACCATTGTATTACAATTGAAAGTTTTCTATATGACCTTATTATTTATTATTATGCTAGATTTTCAATTGTAATCAAATAGTAGAGCCAGACCAAAAAAAAAAAAAACACTGAAACAACCTGAAGATTTTTCAGCAAATCTAAGAACAACTTCAGTAACTATGATTTCTTAGTGGTCAATTCCGACAAATAATTGGAATCCATAATAATATAAAGTCTTAAAAGACGCACAATATATTGTGTGCAGATCTTAATTATCAGCTATTACAATTTGTTCTTTGAATATCTATTACCAATAAATTTAACCCGTAATGTAAAGTTTAATTTATTACATAGCTGGTAACACAAACAAAATGTTATATATATTGAAATTTTTTTTTATTAACATAGCTAAGAAATACAAAAATTTTATTTCAATTTTTTTATATTGTTAATATTTTTCCTGCTGGTCGGTTAGCATTAAAATTCCGATCTTTCAACTTTCTGCGAATAGTGCGCTCAGAAGCATTTAAGTTTGCATGTGCCAGTTGAATATGTATTGATTTCGTAGTAGAAAATGTGATTTCTAAGAAAATTTCCTTAATACATTTTTCTGACCTAGCGGTGAAAACTAATCGTAAATATTGAATTAAAAATATCAAAAATAGGTAAACCATAAAATTTAAATTATGATTTATATAAAATTTTGATTTATCTTAAGAAAAATCTGTAGTGCGTCTAATAATTTGGCCAGGGACTGTAAGCATAAACTAAAGTAAGCAAAAAGAATAGCAACAAAAAAGTATGAAAGGGAGAAAAACTGAGAAATTGGCACTAAAATCTCATCGCCTCTGTGGTGCAGTGCGCTAAAATGCGCTGGCACATTAAAGCCAATACCAATTAAAATTTCGTCTAATCTAGCATTCCACTGACGTCCTGACTGTTTCAGCCCATACAAAGCCTTTTTTAGTTTTAGCACTTTGTCGGGATACTTGCCGTTCACGAAACCCCTCAGGCTGCACCATATAAATCTCGTCGTCTAATTTACTATTTAAAAATGCAGATGATACATCGACGTGATGCAAATACAATTCGTACTCTGCTGCTAATGCAAATATTATCCGGATTGTAGCGTATCGAACTACTGGTGAAAAAGAGTCGGTATAGTTCACCCCATACACTTGACTACATCCTTTGGCCACCAGCCTCGCCTTTGACCGATCGACCTCACCGTTCTTATTCTTCTTTACAGCAAACACCCACTTGCATTTAACGCCTTTTTGGTTTGCAGGTAGATCCGCTAGCTCCCATTTCTCGTTTTCTAATAGTGACTGGACATCGCTTGTTCCACAGTATCTGGAGTGTCAACACTACACAGCAAATTTAAAGTATAATAAACCTTCTTCGGCCTTCCTGGTTTTCCAGAGAGCACAAACTCAGGCCTACTAGGGGCAATACGCTCCACTGTAGAATGATCATCACTTTCTTTTTGCGTAGATTCGTAGTCACTCTCTGACTCTTTGTCGCCAACCTCGTCATTGTCTTGCATTTCGATGCGTTCCAAAATCTCAATGTTTACGTTAGTAAGTTCTTCATTAACCCATTAAAAGCCAACAGTCTTTAAAATTAAAAATTATTCATTCTGTTTATTTAGTATAAATGAAAGGAACATAAAGAACTTAAAAAATGTGAAAAAATAAAAAAAAAACGTGTTTATTGAAGGTTTTTGAGGCTGTACCCAAGCAGGTACAATGGTTCAATGCATGTATTCATGTATACTTATTTTTTTGTATGAAAATTTTTGAAGCACTCCTTTTCTGCACACATAGCTAGGTCACATAGTTCACAACTCCATCTTGTTCGGTTGTGGCATTAACGGCAGCGTAACGGTTTTTCAATTCTCTTAGGAAAATGGTTTTCAACAGTAAGTGCTACACTAGGAACAACCGATCGTTTAGATATTGCTGGTTGCGTGTAGTTTCGAAGGTAGTGCCGGACGATGGCACGATGAAACTGCAGTAAGTCCATTTTTGAGCTGTTGGCTTCCTTGTACAATTTCCATGCGTTGACGACAATTGAACTCATCATTGCAGTGAAAAGCGGCCACCACCACTTCTTTCCACGAAATTTTATTCCGTAATTATTTTGTGCTTGATCATGTAGGTCAACGCCACCCATTCCTGAATTGTAATCTGCAATCAATTTTGGCTGTTGGACTCTTAGTTTTCGCGGTCGACCACCAGCGATTCACGGAATTCATCGGTTCAATACCTTCAAAGTTCGATCCGACTGTTACAGCACTGTTATCATTTCACTTCACAAAAACAATTTCATTAGCTTTATCGTATCTGTAATCATAAAAACCTCTTTGTTCCTTTTTGAATTCTGCTTTGGATTTCAGCGGACATTTCTTTGTTCTCGAATCCCGTGTAGTACCAATAGCTCGAAATCCTTTTTGTTTCAGCAGAACCAACAGATCATGAGATGTAAAAAAATTATCAAAGAAAACAACGTGATCAGTTGGAATAGGTAAACTATCTAAAAACTCCAAGACGACTCTAGATCCGAGTGGCAGTTTTGATTTTTCCGTACTGACATTTTTGGCTCCACAATATGTATCAAGCTGGTACACATATCCACAACTGCTCGTCAGCATCCAATTTTTGAAGCCAAATCGTACGGGTTTGCCTCTGATAAATTGTTTTGAAGAGTGACTTCCAAAATATTTAACCATTGATTCGTCAATTGAAAGCTTTTCATGCATATTGTATATCCAAATTGGGAAAATTTTTGGCATAGTAGTGTTTGCAAAGGTCTTAATGTTGCCATTTTGTCAGATAGTATCAAATTGCTGTTGTCAGCAAGATGAAGAAATTTTTTTATTTTCTTGAATCTGTTTCGGGACATATTGTTACAAACGACTGGGTGTCTTCAGATAATTCCCAGTACATATTCTCTCTCGGCATAGAGTGATATCCACTTAACAACAGAATTCCCAAAAAAACCTTCAAATCGTTCTCTGTGAATGAAAAATTATGCGCATTACATTGTGAAGCATAAAGTCGCGTTTGATAGACGATATAATCGACCACTTCAGAGTCAAACAAAGTTTCGAACACTTCAAGCTCTGACTTTCCTCCTAACTTCGATATCATTTCGTTCTTGTTGTGCATAAAAAAACTTGTATTTGGCATTTCAATGGAACATTCTCTTTTTGACCATTTGGGAGAATTTCGAGCTGGTTTTGAGTGCTGGATTCTGTGACGCAGCTCTTGAAGGGGTACATCGTCTTCGCTATCGCTGCTAAAGAAAACCTCAATATCACCCGGAATATCTTGCGGCATGATGTTAGCGATAAGATCCTCAGCATCACCGTCCTCCTCATCTGTATTTATATCTGCATCTGGTGGAATATACGCAACATCAAAAACATTATGATTTGAAGCTCCTTCCACAAAATCCAAAGCCATTTCTAGATTGTTAAATCTTCTGCCATAAAAGATTGATGGGTTGATGCTTTTAAACGCCATGTCAAATCAAAAAATACCTAGGAAAAATATAATAATAAAAATCTTATCAAAATATATACGTTATCAGCCATTGTACCCAAGCGAGTACACTGTTTTTCAAACTTACCTTTCGCTTGGAAAATCACTATTTTATGAACAAGTTTTTCCAAATTAGAAAAAAACAAGCCTGTTTATTCGTAAATCAAGTGCAAACTTTTTTAATTTTTATGCGACACACTTTTTACAGAGTCAAACGATCACTGATCTACCCAAAATGCACAAATCTGAAAAAGGCTAAACAAAACAAAGCAAAATTTGAAGTACCGTTATTTGCTGCCGCTGCTTTGTCAATGTGCTTTTATTAAGCAGAGTACACATAACACAAAATCAAAACAAACACTGAAAAAACTTATTTCTTAGTGAATTTATGGCATTTCAAATATGAGTGTTTTGCTGTACCTGTGCAAGTACAATGGCCAGTAATGGGTTAATCACGGGTTCAATAAAAGTCACATCACGGCTTACAATAATGCTTCGTTACAGCTTACAACCATAGCCAACCATGACATATTCTTTGCCCATGGCTTGAAATTTACTTTTATATCTCTTATTCAAAGCAAACGCAGTCGATCCAAACGTTTTTAAATGGGACACATCTGGTTTTCTCTTATGCCAAACTTCATAAGGGGTCATAGCATCAAGAGCCTTGGTCGGTGCTTTATTTCGCAGGTACGCTGCAGTATTTACTGCTTCTGCCCATAGTGATTCACTTAGATTTGCACCAACAAGCATACAGCGCGCCATCTCAACTAACGTACTGTTAAAGCGCTCCGCCACACCATTTTGTTGAGGTGTATAAGGTATAGTTAGTTGATGCATTATCCCACAGTCCTTCAGATATTGCTGAAACGCATTATTCACATACTCCATACCGTTGTCGCTCCTCAGCACTTTCATCTGACACCCTGTTTGGCGCTCAGCAAAACTTGAACTTCTCGAACACTTCACTCTTGTGTGTGAGAAAGTATACGAATACATATCTTGATGCGTCGTCTACAAAGGTTAATATGTATCGGGATCCACCAACTGATAGCTTAACTGGCTCACAAACATCCGAATATGCAACTGCAAGTAACTCACTTGCTCTACTTTCACTTGCAGTAAATGGTTTTGTTGCACATTTGCTTTTCATGCATATTTTTTTATTTAATTTTTTTATTTATTTTTGCCTTTATTTATTAGTGTACAATAAGAACTATATTCTTTTATAGTACAAAGGTTGAAGACGAGTTACAATTAGAACATTGAAAATATCTAATATTAAGTTAACATTGAAAATTATCATAGGTATAATTATTAACGTATGTGAAAATTATTAATTGAATAAAAGAAAATAAATATAGAAAAAGAAGAGAAAAGGATAGTAAAAGGAGGGAAAGAAAGGAGGTCTGTTTATTTATTTATTTATGAAGTGCTCTGTGATGAAAAATGTTCCAAAATGGCTAGTTTGAATTTTCCCTTTGCCTTTATAGATTTTAAATGACTCGGTAATGAGTTCCATAGTCTTACAGCGTTAATAAAAAAGAGTCTTGTGGAGTTTAGAAAATTATAACCGGGTATAATAAGAATTTGACTTCTTGACGACTGACCAAATTGCAATTTTTCAAACAGATAGTTTGGTTTTTTTAATAGAATAAGTTTGTGCAAAAAAATGCAATTTCTGGCATTGAGGTAGCTTATTATACTACAGCCAAGTATACCAAATGTACTTAAGTGATCATATTTACGGAGCCCATATACATAGCGTGTAGCATGATTAAAAGCAACTTGTAATTTGTGTTGTGACTGCGAATCTAACTTACTGTAGACAAGCTCAGCATACGTGATTATGGGAACGACCAGTTGAACAACAAGCTTGCGTCTTGTATTAATTGGTGTATACTCGGCTGACAGCCTTAGATTGCGTAGTATGAAATATATTTTACGGACCTCATCATTGACATGATCTGTGCACGTGAGAGAGGAATTAATATTGAATCCAAGACTTCGAACACTGCTGACAAGTTTTAGGCTTTTTTCACCAATTGCAAGAATGGGAATATCACTAAAACTTATTTTTTCTTTAGAAATGGGCAATACAAATGATTTAAGGGCATTTAGCTGAAGACAATTTTGAATGGCCCACTGGTTTATACAGAACAGATCTTCATTTAGCTTGCATACCAGATCTTCCAAAAGGTTTGCTTTGCCAGATAGGTATAATTGGACATCATCAGCGTAAGCATGCAACGACGCATATGTGCAACTATTGAAAATGTCGTTGATAAAAACTGAAAAAAGAAGCGGGCCAAGAACCGACCCTTGGGGGACACCACTGCAGACCAACTTTTGCTGCGAAAAGCAGGAGCCAACTTTTACTTTTTGTACTCTCCCCATTAAATAACTCTTCAACAGATCGACGGCATCGTTACAAAATCCATATAAGTTTTTGAGTTTGTGACAAAGAAGTGCATGATTAACGGTGTCGAATGCTTTCGAAAAATCAAGCAGACAAAGTAGAGTTACTCGGCCATCATCATAAAAAGTCCTAATGTCATCCAAAACTTTAAGTGTAGCTGTTGAGCAACTATGACCTGCACGAAACCCTGATTGAAGTGGAGACAAAAGATTATTTTGGGATAAAAATGACGATATTTGCTCAGCCATGATTGCTTCAATAACTTTCGATAAGGACGACAGGATACTTATTGGTCTGAAATCTTTAGGTTCACAAGCTGCAGATTTTTTCGCTACAGGCGTTATTTCAGCGGCTTTCCAAGAATCAGGAAAGGAAGATGTGGTAAAGCAATGGTTGATTATGTGGGTAAGAGGACTCAAAATATAAGGTAAGATAATTCTAACAAATTTTATATTGATGCCATCAGCGCCAACCGCATTCGATTTAATTTTCATTACAGACCTTGCTACGTCATCTTCTGTCACCATGGAAAACTGAAAGCGTTGTAGGGTTGAATGGTTAGTAAATTCAGGTGTTGCGTTTTGTAGAGAATGTGTGTTGGAAAGAAAATAATCATTTAGAACGTCAGGATCAACCTGACAGTCAAAAGTTTTATTTTTACCAATGCCAAAATTTTTTAAGTTTCTCCATAGAACCTTTGATGGTAGAGATGCCTTCAGTTTAGTGGAACAATAACGTATTTTGGACTGTTTTATAATTGACACTGAGTCATTTCTTGCACACTTGTAGTTTTCCCAATTCTCTGGAGAGGGTGTTTTTTTCCATGCACTTCGCAACTTGTTTCGCTTCTTTATAGCATGTTGAACTTTACTTGTGAACCAAGGGCATGCTGCATTTTTCATAGTGACCGACTTGACAGGTGCATGTTTAGCAAAAATATCATTAACTGTATTAGTAAAAAACCGCAGTTTTTCATTAATAGACGGATAAAACCAAACCTCATTCCATTCGGTCAAAAGTACATCACGATATAAAGACGGATAGTCAATAGACTTAAAATCAGGGTAAGAAAACGTGTTTGACACGGCTCCATGCAACAGGTTAATATCGATTGTACAGAAAATGAGGTCATGATCAGATATAAAGTATATCTGGTCAAACAGTATCGAACAGCTGATGTCTTTTGGCACATTCAGTTGCAACCCGAGCACTAGATTTTTGTTGACAAGCTCACGCATACTTCCATAGTTTAAATGGCCATAACGGCTATGCCATTAAATTGCTTCAGCTGATTGCCCTGTGAAAAATAACATATTCTTTTTCATTATATATAAAAATATATCACAGATTTTTTCTCCACGCAATACGATGCCACCGGCGCTGTCGTTTATGATGGCAAATTTATTCGTCAATTTCACAATAAGGTTGCAGCTTACTGCTTTGGCGACAGAAATAAAATTGCACTGCAGCACAGAAACATACAAAACGTCGGTAAGTTGAACTTCTCTGCTTTCTGTTTTAAACCGAACTTTTCCTTTGCCCTTTGCTTCAATTCGTTTGTCGCCAGCAAGCATAATCGTTTCGTCATACTCTTGAAATTCATCAAACATGTTGCGATCATAGCACATATGAGATGATGCGCCGCTGTCTATACACCAAGAATTTGGTTGCAACGCGTTTGATTTTAATGCTGAGAACAGTGAGAATACCGTCGCTTCCTTTTATCAGTTTTCCGCCAGCAGTCGCGGTTATACAAATAGTGTAAGTAAATCTGTTCCTTCTTTTTGGCTTTGCATTCTGAAGCAAAATGTCCGTTTCTTCCACAATTGGAGCATTTGAAATTCGCTCGACTTCTTTGAAATTTGTTGTTGTTTGCGGATTTTGTATTTTTACTGTTTGGCTCGCGTGCCATTAAAACTCGTGCGCTACAGTCGGCAATAGATGAATCACACACTTTACGTCGTTGCTCTTCCTCAAGTAATTTTATTTTTAATGCACACAGCTTTGGTAGCTCATCGCGTGACTCCAAGGCGACAACAAAATTTTCAAATGTTTTAGGAAGACTAGTAAGAAGCATTATAACAAAAAGCTCCTCCTGCAGGTCAACGCCAATCTCTGCTAGCTTCTCAACAACCGTAGAAAAACTACTTACAAATTGCTGCATTTGATCACCTTCTGCCATGCGCATTCCAAGCAACTGCTTAAATAGTGAGACTTTTCTAGACGGGCCTTTAGGTCTGTGTATTTGCGTCAATACATTCCACGCTTCCTTGGATGTTTTGCACTGCTTCACATAAGCGATTTGCATAGGCGTTTTGCTCAAAATTATGGTCGCCATGGCCTTCTCATCGGCAGACTTCCATGCTTTCACTTTACTTGCATCAGTCTCTTCGACTTTCGGCTGCACATGCTCGCCTGTCACCACATCCCAGATTTCCTTATATATTAGGACGCTTTCTACTTGAACGCACCAGGAATCGTAGTTGGACTCATCCAACTTCTCCACATTAAACATTGTCGTAGTCATTAGTTAGTATTTTTTAGGAAATGGCCTGGGTCCATAACCTGTTATAATAAAATCGCAGGCCAGCAAAAATAACACAAACACGACTTAACGTTATAAAAGCTTTATTCAGAGTGAGTTTTACAAAGGTAGAGAAAAAGTAAAAGAATGATTTGTGGAAAAGAAAAACAAGAACAGTGAAAGATTGCAGAAATGAATAACAGAGTTGCCATCTGTATGAGAATTCAACAAATACCATTTCATTTGTTATGCTCCAAACTTTATTTAGACCAGCTTCTAGAACAAAATAAAAAAATGTCTTTTTATTTAGTATTTTTGCTCCGTTTTTATTCTATATGCACTGTTTTTTACACACAGAACACACAAAGTCGATGTCTCATATCTCGAAAACTATAAGAGATTAGAGCAAACTGATTACACAGATCGACAGATCTTGAGAAGTTTGCTAAAAAATCAGTCTTAACTAATATTTTTAATTTTGTGATATAGAACACAATAACTTGCGAACGACGATATTTCTTAAAGCAACAGTGAATATAGACTTCAGTGTCCTATGTGAAGGATATTCGAATCTAAAGGTACACTCGAGATAGCACAGAACTTTTAACTGTTATATGATTGTCTAAACTTTGGTGATATTGATTACAATGTTAACGTGTTCCTTAAGTTTGGAGAATTAATAATTGGCATATTTTTCGGATATGCATTTTCCTGTTTTGGAGAAATGTATGGTTGAATGCAATTTCAAACTTGTTGAAATTTTTTCAAAAAAATTAATACAAAGTTTTATATCTCGGGCATCAGAAGTGGTACCGAAGATAATTTTCAAAAATAAAGTCACTTGAGACCCAGCGAATGGAAAAATCAGAAACTCAAAATTTTTGTATAACATTTTTTTGAATTCTGAGTTGAGGTGTTTTAACCATTTAATAACCATTTCACGCTAGGAAGGAATATTTTTTTAAAAAATCGAAATAGGAAAAAAAATTGTGATCTTAACCTGGTGTTGTAAATTGATGCTCTTGGACTGGGTGTTGTTCACAAATATTTGAAGAATCCAAATTAAGGAAATTATCTTCGGTATTACTTCTTGTACCCTTAACTTCATAAGAAAAGTTCAAAAATTGCATTCAAGTATATATTTCTCCAAAACAAGAAAAATCATACGCGAAAAATATGTAAATTATTAATTCCCCAAATTGAAGAAAATCGTTAACATTGTAATCAATATCACCAAAATTTGGACAGTCAGATAACAATCACAAGCTCGTGCTATCGAAAGTGTACATTTACACACAGAAAAATGATCCGCCTAGATGCCCTATAGAATAGAACAAAGTCTAGAAGATTTCTCTATGGTTTTTCTCCAAGAAGAATCCCGTCTTATTATAAGACGGAAACCTTTTTAATAAAAATAAGACGGAATCTTATAAAACCAAGACGGATTCCTTCTTAATAAAAATAAGACGGAATCTTATAAAACCAAGAAGGATTCCTTCTTAATAAAAATAAGACGGAATCTTATAAAACCAAGACGGACTCCTTCTTAATAAAAATAAGACGGAATCTTATAAAACCAACATGGATTCCTTCTTAATAAAAATAAGACGGAATCTTATAAAACCAAGACGGATTCCCTCTTAATAAAAATAACACGGAATCTTATAAAACCAAGACGGATTCCTTCTTAATAAAAATAAGACGGAATCTTATTAAACCAAGACGGATTCCTTCTTAATAAAAATAAGACGGAATCTTATAAAACCAAGACGGATTCCTTCTTAATAAAAATAAGACGGAATCTTATAAAACCAAGACGGATTCCTTCTTAATAAAAATAAACACATTTATTTAAAGGTGAAAATTAATTTTTTAATTTTATTATTATATTATTATTATATATTTGTATTTTAGTTATTTATTTACATTATTCCCTTAGGTAATAAGAATTAACAATATATAATTTATTTATTATACTCGTTGCATTATTATTATAATAATAATAATTAATAAGTTTAATAAGCTTAAATAATTATTTTTATAATTTGTTTTATTAGATACGTTTCAATTATTCATTATAAAATATAATATAAAAGTAAGTATATTTGTAAATTATGAGATATTAATAGAAGATATTAAATTTATTCAATTAAACATACATTAGAAATTATTTTTGTTTATATTTCCAATATTTTTTGGGCCTCAACACTTTCAACCCATTATTAAGCCAATAAAAATGCAACGGTGGACCATCAATTATATCAAGGTTTATCATATCATATGTTTGAGTTTCATTACCAATCAAGTAAGATTGGAACTTTTGAGAAAAATTTAGACAGCAATGTTTCTTAACAAGAAGAAAAACATCATTTTCTTTTATAAAAAAATCCATAATTTCATAAACATTCACATTTTCTTCTGTTACTGTGACGACTTGTCCTTTTTTAAATGTTTGACCATTGAAAACAACTGCGTTCGTTCTTTTAAATGAAGTCAAATCCAGAGAATTCATTAAACTAATATTTTCATATTTGTCAACTTGAATTGCGCTCAAATCACTGAAAATGAATTTAGGTTGAAAAAAATCATTCTTCTCAATTGAGTGTGCAAATCTCAATGATGATTTTATCGCCAATGTTAGTGGGATATTTACCCTTGAAGTTATACTTTGCGCATATTTTTTATGAACTTGGTGTTCTGATTCGAATCGAAATGACCATAAATTCTTTAATGGACCCAGTTTTTTAATAATTGTCGGATAATGCACGAGATTATGGTATTTTGGTTTCAAGTGTTCTTTGAATAATGTTTGATATAATTCGTTGTGCTGTGTTATTAATAATTTAAGATTGAAAAGAAGTTCATCGTCGAAACTTGGTGATAAAAGTATATCCACAATTTTAACGAATATTATTAAGAATTTATATACAGGGTCATTTGCATCGATAAGATCACCTACGAAAAGAAGGATAAAATGAGTGAAACATTTCATTTGTTTTGCACTCATTTTGAAATTTGCTGTTTTAATATGATTTTTTTGTATTGGAGGACTCATGTTACCCACTTCGCAACAACCGTATTGGAACATTTGCTTCCTATAATTAAATGTCTCCAAAGAAAAAAACTTTTTTTCAAAAATAAAATAGTTTATAATTTTTGAAAAATTATATTTGCAAATTCCTGTGAAGAAATCGTGCATAATGTCACATACTACGTTATCGGTGACATGAAAATCTACAAGGTTATTGAATAATGAATCGTTTTTAATTCCAGTTTCAAATGGATTATTTAATGAAAGGTCAAGATCATAATTTTCTTTAGTTCTCAAAGAATTGGAAATTTCAGTGCAATCTGTTTGTGTTTGATGTTTGTGTCTCTTACATATTCTACAGAATGAATTTGCAGAAAATGAGCTATTGTAACCCAAAACTGCGTTGAGACCCAAATTATCGCCTAAGATTTGAGAAAGTTTTATGAAAATTTTAATAAATTTGCCATCTACTTCTATATCCAAACCGTCAGTCTGTAATTTATTTAATATTTTGAGAAGAGGTGTTAAAGAAATGTTAATACCAGTTTCATATAAGTCAACAGATTTTATAAACCCTGCAACGAATGTATTTGTTAACCGACTAATTTGACATTTTGGTATATTTGCAAAAGTGTAGTAAATACCACAAATTTTTTGTTGTCCAGATTTCGATCCTAATGGATCATTAATCTCAAAATCGTCGAGATATAACAGAAGAGGTATTGTTAAAGATCTTCGATCCATACTAGATTTTTCCCATAAATCTCCGGTGATAAAATGACAATAATTAGCAGAGCTTGAAGTTTGCTCTGTATAAGACAGTATTTCATGCAAAACGTTTTTAGCTTCAAAGAACTTTTGAATTTGAAAAAAAATATCCACAAGAATAATTTCGGTGTTGACGCTCGCCAACGTGGGATTATTGTTTAGAACAATTACTGATAAATCATTACTTATAACATATTTTTAAGGTTCCTTGTACAATTGCAGTTTTTCCAATTCTTTTAGAAATTTGTATTCAGTATTGATAAATGAAAATGGATGAGATATAAATGACATAACTTCATTGAAAAATAAACTATTTTCGTTATTACCAAAATTTCTTTTTATAATTTCGGAGATAGGAGCAGTGATATAATCTGTAACAGAATTTTGAATACTTTGAATACTTTTTCTAGAATTTGTCTGATTATTATGAAGATCTAGAAGAAATGAAATTACTGAATGTTTCAAAACATCTGATGGTTGAGGAACTGAAACTGTTGAGTTCTCCAAAACAGAAGAAAAATGCTCAATAGATTTCATCGGAACTTCTGATGGTTTAGGAAATAAAGTATCAACTTCGATATCTTGAACTACACTAGAACAATGAACAGTATTTTTATGTTTAAGAGAATGAATTTTCATATGTTTTTGTAAATGTTTTCGAAACCTGTACATATTGCTAAAAATTTGATTGCAATTTTCGGATTTACACTCAAATTTGCTTATGATTGGAACATCATGGTGAACTTTTAAATGGGCGATCAAAAAAGATGGAGAATCAAAATTATACTCACACAAAAAGCAAAAAAGTTTTGGCATTTTTAAATGTTTTTTTTTTTTATTTATAGCAGTCTAATTTGCTTAATAAATTTGCTACTGCAGAGAAGTCTTCTGACTTCAAATCAAAAAAATATTGCTCAAGGAATGCCCAGACCTGTTTGCTTTTGTGTGAGTATTTTAATTGGAATACGTAACTTAATTTAATAATGCACTCTACACATTTCATGTACGAGCACATTCTGTATTTTATGCCATCACAAAATACATAAAATTCATAAATTGTGGAAAAATCGGTACCAACAACTATTATTCGAGGTTGAAGTGTTTCCTTATTCTTAGCGTACTTTTGCTGCAGTGCAGAAATTTGTGGTAAAACATCGTTCGGTGTAGTCACCAGTAGCGCAAAATCAGTTTGTGCATCAGCAATCGTTGGTTTGTCTGTTTTATTCACACGTAGGGGTTGAAGAATGCAATGCAACAAAAGAGTTATTATACAATATTGAGCATCTGGAAAAAAGTAATGAATGGAAAAAAGGATTAATGAATATAAAATAAAATGGTTTCTAAAATTTTAAATGTAATACCTGGAGAAATGTTTCCAACGAGAAGTTTAGAAAGCAGCGATTCTCTGCTACTTTGATCTTTTATATCAGTTTTTAAAATAGGGATAATTACTTTGTGAAATTTGTCTAACTTTAAAAATAATTGATTACTTTTGCCTTCGTGCATTCTTTCAAAATCAATGTCAATCTGTTGAAAAAATTATTGTTAAGTAATGTAAAACTAAAAGTCTTTTATCTTACTAATTCAAATCCATTTGCATCATTGTACCGTGGCCATTCCTGTAGTATTTGTGTTAATGTACTTTGAATATTTTGTATTCGGTGAGGTGATGTCTGCTTCCAAAACGATTTCACTTCCTCCCACGGAGTACAATTATGGGCCAACCAACATTTTTTTTCGTTCAGCTCATCTAAAAATTAAATAATGTAAACTTGAAATTAAATTTTCAAGATATGTATGATACATACCAAAAGTGATTTCAACATCATATGATTTCCTTATATCGGTGCTTGAAATGTTGCTTGGTTTTGTTGAATTCGCCCACCTTGAAAATAATTTGCCTGTAGGATTCTTGCTGCCTTTTTTCCTATCTAAGAAATAGGTTTCAACTTTTTCCTTTGGAAACATATGAACAATTGCAAGGGCCCACTGTTTCATGTCCATGTACGTCATTTTTTGCCCCGACCCAATGAAGTGTTCAACGATAATGTGACACAATGCCTGCTGACTTTTATTGCATAAAAATCCATTTTGGTTATGAAACGATAATATTAGTTGACCCCTAACTTTTGCTTTTAGGAGACTCAAAAGATCTACTGAATTTTTTGTAGCACAGGCAGATTGGGAATCTATTGATTTGACGGACTGTAAATCCTCGGAAATTTTTTCCAGCCACTCCAAAATGCGGCTATTTGCGGACAATGCTTCCTCATCAGAAATTAATGGAATATCCTTACAAAAGAAATTTGATTATTATATAAGCTTCTTCAGTGCTGTTAAATTGATATAAAATTGATATAAAATAATAATTTAAATAATCGTTGTTTGTTTTTGTTCTAAAAATTTAAAATTAATTATCGATCTTATCTTATCTTACCATTCCATTCCGCCAAATCCTTAGACCCGCTTTAAATTTTATAAGTTCACCAAAATATTTATGGTCAAGTTTATTGGTTAAAGTATTTATATCAGCGATTTCCATAGCTTTAAGCACACCAAATGTGTCGATGCCATGTTGATGTAAAATAGAAATAATACCTTCGCCTAACTCCCACATTCGAAATAACTCCAACGTTTCGAAATTACTTGCTTGGAATGAACTGAAGTCATCCGGATCGTCGTCAAACATTTTAAACATTGTTTTTGAAAAAAAAAACACTGCAAAAATAGCAAAAGTAAATATAAATTTATGTAATTAAACATAAGCATTGTATTGCTATCCCATGGGATAGGCTTGCGTTGTTTTTGTAATTTGTGTAGAAACAAACGAAAAATCACGATGTTCAGCGTCCGGCCGTCGCGTCGCTTCATGTTGTTGCTATTTTGGCATTGCAAATGAAGAAGACAAAAAGTATGCTTGTGTGAGTCTGCCGACCACTGGTGTACATGCATACATGATGCATTGTGAAATTCACTTAAAAGATTTGTAAATATACTCTTACATTCAGATATATGTATGTAGAACCTTTAAATTTATTAAAAATTTAGCAATGTTGCTTACGGCATGCACAGCACAGTATTTATTATAAAGAAACTTACACAATTTTTTTTAAGGCGAATTTCACAATGCATTATGTATGCATGTATGTACATATGTATTTATATACGATCACAAATAACTGTAAAAAAAACACTCACAAATTTATTGACCATTATTTGAACACTAATTAAATGTAAATATTTTCACAATAAAATAAAAATATGAAATGTATTTCACAATTATACTTACAATGTGGAAAACGCGAAGCTGTACTTATGTATGTATACTATGTAAGTTTTTAATTTAGGAAAATGAAAAAATATAAATTTTAGAATTTAATACATTAATTACGCACAGACACAACATAACTCGCCAATATCACTCTCACTTATGACTTCTAGAACATTTGCAGAACATGAAGTTAAAAAATTGGTGTTGCCAAATTATGCATAAAGTGTCAAATTGGCACGCGACATTTCTTATACTTGCCCAGCATGATCTATCATAAGCTTTATGAAATAAGTGGCAACAACCAACAATAATAGGAAGAGAGTTTCTGCAACTGCATGTGAATATCAATGCTTTGAAACTGTTGTTGTTTGTTTAGGGCAAATGACTGACGGTTCGTTATGTCGTCAACTTTGTAGGCAAAGCGTCAGTTAAGATTTTTGGTAATATTTTTAGTTGTTGTTGTTCTCACATGCAAGAGTCTGCCTTCAATTGTTGTTTTTTCTTATAGCATTAATGGAGGTTTTTTTTTCTGTGTGTCTGTTTTGCTGCCTGTCCTAAGTAATACAACAAATTTAGCAACTGTTGTGGTTGTTGTACTCATTTCTGTATGTCTGTTTTGCTGCCTGTGCAAAACAATACAACAAATTTAGCGACTGTTGTGGTTGTTGTACTCATATCTGTCTATCTGGATGTATGTCTGTTCTGATTTACGTAGAAAATATTATATAAGAAGGAATCTTATAAAACCAAGACGGATAACTTCTTAATAAAAATAAGACGGAATCCTATAAAAACAAGAAGATTCACGTCTTAATAAAATTAAGACGGCTTTCTTCCCAAATTTAGAAGTATTCCTTCTTGTTTGGAATATTTTGCCGATAAATAACGGAAAAAACAAGAAAAAAAAGCAAAACAAGAAGGAAACGTCTAGTAGTTAGGTGATTTCCGTCTTAATAAAATTAAGATGATTTTCTACATAAAATAAAGAAGGTTTTCATCTAAAAATTTCTTCGTTTTAGTCTCCTCTCTCGCCCTTCCGTCATCAAACGTTTTAAGAAGGAAACCTTCTTGATTTTATGTGGTATTTTTAGCTCTGTGTAGATTAAGTATCCTTTACACAGGACACTGCGGTTAAAACAGAGAGTGGCATCGTGTTTGGCAAAATATTTATTGTTAGTTAAAGTCTATGTTTACTTTTGCTTTAAGACATATGTAATTTTTTTTTTACGAAAATCTAAGCATTTTGAGATAGTTATTTTTTTTTCGGTTTTTATAAAAAAAAATTTGTTTGGGGATCTTAACAGCCTCAAGAGGATCTTGAGACCTCTTAGAATGTGAAATTCGAAAAAAAATTCGACACGCCCTTCTGCCCACATCCCATACGTCATTAAAATGGCAAAAGACGGATATTTGATATTTTACACATAAGCTTTGATAATTAAAATATACTCCGATTTTCAAATTTGAAATATTTGGATAAAAACCACGCCCTATAAGAGCGCCGTCATCAGAATAATACAACATTCGAATATACGAAAATACGGCTGTATGGTGTTTGACTTCGCTTCAGTGGAAGAGAATTTCTTACTAGTTGAGCTAGAAAATTTACTGTATTTTTAACGAGGTGGCTACATTTCACAGTAGATAGAGAACGTTTGTTAAACAAAAAATAAAAACAACAGGGTTTATACATGCACGATTTTACACTGGATTTTTATCATTGTTTAATAAATCTTATATAAAATTAAAGATAAAATACGTTTATGCAGCATAAGCTTTAAAACTTGTCTTCTATATTCTTCAAGGCCAATTTCTTTGAAAACGAGTCACTTAGATCACTTTCGGATAAAAGATTCTTTAAACTTAAATTCCGTTGTTCTCGTTCATTTTGTTTTTCAGATAACTCCATCATTTCTGATTCAAGATTTGCAAGCCGCATTTTTGTTGCCTTGGCACGCAAAGAAGCAGTTGTTTCTGCTAAATCACCATCTAATAGAGCAGATTTCGATGGTGTTTTAAAACACGTTTTTACGTTATCATCATCATGGAAATTCTGAAAACAAAAATTAAACGTTAGTAAAAAATTATTAATAAGATTATTTATAAAAAGGTAATTTCTATGAAAATAATAAAAAAAAAAATTTTTCTCTATCATCAACACCATTTTAAACGTACCGGCCTACGGAATGACCATAACAGATTTGGGTCAAATTTTGCATGGAGCATCACTGACGGAAATAAAAAAATCTAAATTGGAGGAAAAAGTTTGGCGTGATTTTTACTGGAGTTTAATTATTAATTATTAATTATTAATTATTAATTATTAATTATTAATTATTAATTATTAATTATTAATTATTAATTATTAATTATTAATTATTAATTATTAATTATTAATTATTAATTATTAATTATTAATTATTAATTATTAATTATTAATTATTAATTATTAATTATTAATTATTAATTATTAATTATTAATTATTAATTATTAATTATTAATTATTAATTATTAATTATTAATTATTAATTATTAATTATTAATTATTAATTATTAATTATTAATTATTAATTATTAATTATTAATTATTAATTATTAATTATTAATTATTAATTATTAATTATTAATTATTAATTATTAATTATTAATTATTAATTATTAATTATTAATTATTAATTATTAATTATTAATTATTAATTATTAATTATTAATTATTAATTATTAATTATTAATTATTAATTATTAATTATTAATTATTAATTATTAATTATTAATTATTAATTATTAATTATTAATTATTAATTATTAATTATTAATTATTAATTATTAATTATTAATTATTAATTATTAATTATTAATTATTAATTATTAATTATTAATTATTAATTATTAATTATTAATTATTAATTATTAATTATTAATTATTAATTATTAATTATTAATTATTAATTATTAATTATTAATTATTAATTATTAATTAATAATTTAAAATAATTAATATTATCTATATATTTATCTATATAATATAATACATAAGTATAATTAAGTGCTCTTACATTAAACACAATTTATAAGAGCTAAAAGTAAGGTAATTTCCAATAAAATATGCACTTATATATAAAGATATTAGTCAAACAAACCAAATGAAGAAGCCTCCCTTCCTGTGTCTAAGCCTCCCTGAATACGGTCCAAGGCTTCCTTAATGGAGGAGATTTCGACATTTTATTGAAATTATGTATGTTTCTCGCAGTTACGAAAATAAGAAAATTTTGAGTTTTATATAATTATTAAACATAGCGCACATATTTTCTTTGAAAACAACCTGTTCCATTGCATTTAGAAGAACAAACATTTTTTTAGGGTTTCGAAGCCTCCCCTTTCTATCCTACTTTTTAGAGACTCGTGCTTTGAGTTGTCACATGTAAAATTATTGTATACTCTTGCCGTGCGCTGCACGATTGGCATCACTGTTAGATCTTGTTCGCGAACAAATTTCAAATCATTTAGGTAAAAACAAAAAAATTAATTGTCGTCAGAATAAAAAAACATAGCCGCATAAAAAAATAGCCAAATGAAAAATAAAAACTCCAAATAGCCAAAAACTTTTGAGGAAAAAAAATTTATGATGAATGACGCGAATTACGTCAAATTAATTTTAGCGATGTTAATTTAAATGCTAACATCAATACTTAAATTTTTGGAATGTGTTTAAAAAAAAAAAGCGATGGCAGTGAAGAGTTTCCTCTTTTTAGAAAAATATTTTTTGCTGCTCTATGCATTCCAATATTTACTGCAAATCGTCCGTACGGTGTATAGTTTTTGAGATATTGTACTGTCTAAACATAGTATGCACATTAGGGTGTCCCAAAAATATATTTTTTTTTTTATTTTGACAGATGTCCGCGGCTTTAATTCTTCCACTTGACTTTAGAAACACCCTCTGTGAAGCGCATATCAATAGGTAAAGGTAAATTCATTTTCTATTTCTGCCATACAATTTGTATTGGGAAAAATCAGTTTTGATGGTAAATTGAATTTAGAGCCATTTTCTTTTAAACAAAATGGTTAAAAAAAAGCGTGTTTCCTCAAATTTTGTCTGTTATGACATATCCAAATTTAATTTTCATCGGTTTTATTTGGTGGTTGCCCAAAACGATTAAAAAATAAGAATATTAATACAAAAAAACTACTTGTTGAAAAAACCTTTAATCCAAAAACATATAATAATTCTATGAATTTTTTCTTCATTGTGCATTCGAACTATCATTATCTAAAATTTAAAACCAATAACAATAATGAAAATGGAATTCTCTAATAGATATTGATTTTTAACGAAATAATTCTAAGAAAAATTATTCATTTATATAGGTAACTCTAAGAAGTGAGCCACAGACTATAAAAGAATAATTAGATGAAAATTAAATTTGGATATGTTATAACGGACAAAATTTGAGGGAACACGTTTTTTTAAACCATTTTGTTTAAAAGAAAATGGCTCTAAATTCAATTTACCAGTAAAATTGATTTTTCCTCAAAATTAGAAAATGAATTCGTGACCTCTAAACCTTTACCAATTGAGATGCACTTCACAGAGGGTGTTTCTAAGGTCAAATGGAAGTGGAAAAGCCAGGACATCAAACACGATTTTTTTTTTGGGCACCCTAATGCACATACTATTTTTTGATATTGTAAATTTGTTTTTTTTTTATATTTTCAAAAAGGTTTACAAAACAAAGTAAATAATTTGATTCTATAACTTTGCAACAATTTTGAGAGTGGTTCCCGAATTTAAAGCTTTTTTGATACTTATTAGCGTTTAAGACAATAATTACAAAGGGCAAGGCAAAACACACAAAAACTCAGTTTTCTCAATATTATGAATATAGAGATACTATGTTTTTACGTTTTACGGAAGAAATGTAGAAAGAATATTTTTGATAATTAATATTAATAAAACAAAACTTAGAAATTAATTAAAAATTCGCGCACTTTGCAGTAGTCTAAGAAAAGTATATCTCGTAAAAAAGAATGCATCTAATTGTATTCAATTTGATAAATCAAACCTATTGTATCAATTTACGATAATTAATAAAATCAAATTTAATAAATAAAAAACAAAATGTGATCTATTCAAAAGCATGGTGTAATTATAATAAGGTGTTCTTATTCGGAATATCAGAAAAAACAGGCTACCTTATTTCATTTCATTTGAAATTTTTTATTTCAACTGTCAAAATAATTCAGCATGTCACAGAAAAATTCTGAAAAATGTCATGGACTTCAAAAGTACAAATACCATTCAAAGTTTTTTTTTTAAATGCTTATGTTTTTGTTTATGTTCTTGTAAATGAATTGATTTTTATTACTTTCATTTCCATACATAAATAAATACCAATAAAATGAAACTTACCTTTTTACAGGATTACAGTTTTTTTGTTGAAAATACAGGTTTTTTTGGAATTTACAGTTTTTCAAAAAAACTTCTGGCAAAGTTGATAAGTTGATAAGCAGTGTTGATAAGTTTAAAAAAATTGTTTTTGAAAAACAAGCTTAAAAACAAAATGCAAATTATTTCTTAAAATAATGTTTAATTTTTTAATGTTAATAAATTAAATTTTATTTCCACTATGTAAGTTATCATGCCAATTGTGTTTAGCAAATGTATATTTATCTCAATTTTTGTCATTATTTTTAAATTGAAAATGTTTTTGACTTAGTCAAAAATTTTTATTTTGTTGTTGTTTTCGTTTTTAATAAAAAAATCCCCTAAGAAAGTTGACAAATAATCAACAAAAAGTCGGGAAAAATTATGGATTAAATTTTTTAGTTTCCATAGAAAATAATGGACAAGTAAGCCTACTCAACATATTGAAAGTAATATATTCTACAAGAGTGTTATGCTGCTTGCGTATGCTGATGACATCGATACCATTGGCTATAATACAAGCGAAGTCAGTGCAGCATTCTCCATGGGTCTAGCAGTGAATGCAGATAAGACGAAATACTTGGTGTCAACAAACGAACAGTCCCAGCGTCTTGGAACCAACGTTACAGTTGATAATACCGCCTTTGAGGTTGTGAAAGACTGCGTATATCTGGGATCCAACTAACGACATCAGCATTGAGATCAAATGAAGAATAACTCTTGCCAAGAAGCGTTACTTTGGGCTCAGTAGGCAATTGAGATGTAGAGCTCTCTCTCTCTTGACGAACGAAAATCGCGCTCCATAAATCGATCATCATGCCCATCCTACTCCCTACGCCCGAGCGGTTCATAAGAAAAGACTTAAGAAGCCGACGAGAGAAAGATTCTTCATTTTTGTTAGCAGTTTTTCTGGTAACACTGCTCACGATATAAATGCCACTTTTTCTTACGCTCTTTCTCATTCTCTTCGTGCATATCCCTCGTTCCTTTTACCACCGAATAAATCTAGCATATGATTTCGCCCGCAGCAAGCAGTGCGACTTTGGACACCCCTACTTTAAACCACTAAGTCACGCAGCGTGTTCCCATATAAAAATTGGACAATAATAGAAGGAGTGCTCCTATGATAATGCAATTTAACTAATTTGTATGCTTAATTAGTTTAAGTCAGTTAAGAAAAATTTCAGAAATGGTCGAATTGGGTTAGACCCTAGGGGTACCTTCCATGGACCCATATTAATTTTTTGCTTGAAATTGTGTGGGAGATACACACAATGTTTGGCCGATCTTAAAAAAAATTCGTAAGAGGAGTAACCAAATAGAGTAAAAGATGTGTACTGATAATAGTAGAAATCAGTTAGACCCTAGGTTAGGGCTGCCATAAGTCTACAGCACTTGACCGGGACAACTTTGCACATTTTTTTTTATATTCTCGCTAAGATCTCGTTGTGCTTTTTGCTCTAAGTCTATCGATAAAGAACTTGCAGAAGTTGTGTGTAAATATTAACGATGATAATCAAAATTGAAATAATCAAAAACAATTCAAACATTGCTTATAATTCGGTAATTGTGCTAATTCTTATACTATATAATATCGGTCATATCTGAGTTAGTATCCGAAGTTAATCTTCTAAAATCGCAAATAAATGAACAGTTGAAAAAAACTAATTTTAAAATTTGAATAAATCTAGCTCCACTCTGCAGTCTACTCTGCCATCTAATAAAAAGAGAGATGCCGTTGCTGGTGCTTCTCTAACTGCTGCTCACTTGCATGTTCTTTGAATATCGCTTCACATGCTGCTTCGTTGCTCTCTGTCGCTCAAAAACATCTTGACGCATCGCCTGCTGTTCAGCCATCTAAATGCCCAGTTATAATAGACGTAACGTAATGTAGTGAAATGTCACTGCAGCAGTGTGTTCTGTCACTTACTGTTTCAATCAATACTTTTCTTATACAAGTGATTATAATAAAAGTAACGTAATGTAACGGGACGTAAAGATCCGTTGGATTTCGATTTCTACGTTACTTTACATTACGTCTGTTCAAAGAACAACTAAACATTGAGGTTAGATTCGATTATTGCGCTATTTTATATTGTTGAACTACGCTTTTTGTTGAGTTTTTGTTATTAATGTGATAGTTTTATGTATCCACAGCTATGGATGACGAAGATTTAATTGTATTTGTACAGGAACGTGAAATTTTTTACGACAAACAACTGCCTGGCTACTGACTATTATAATTGCTACAACGTTTTCTTACATTACGTCCCGTCACGATGACAGTTGACAACATTACGTTACTTTACATTACGTCTATTATAACTGGGCCTTAACACTCAACCTGACTATGCTTGGAATATTGTGCGTACAAAGAAAAAGCATTCACTCTCTTAAAAGAATTAACTTTAAGCTTGTTGCAGAGAGAACATAAAATTTCGCCTCTGTTAACAGAAAATCCAAAGACGCGGATATTAAAACGTTGCGAAACATTTGTTGCCAAATACTCCGATTGAATTTTTATGAATAAATTGGAAAAACAGTAATAAACACAATTTGTGCTGCTACTTATTGGCATGTTTGTGTGCCTTTGTGTGCCTTTGTGTGGCAGAATTGGTTTTGTTCTTTGTTTGACGTTGTTGTTATGCTCTATTTTATGCTTTTGATCGTGTTTCAGATATTTTTCTTGTTTGACTAAGCTGGAATAAAAGAAATTGGCAATTTGTGCTGTTTCTTAACTTAGCCAAATGAAACAAATGAATGTCGTTTTGGGTAAAGAAATTATTGTAATAAGCAAAATAGCGAATATATATTTTATATATTGTTATTATTTATTATTATTTTATATATTATTTAAAGATAGTTTAAATTTTTCGATGATTTCTCTCATTTACATATTCTCTCTGCTTGGTGTCTCTGCTACATATTACGAAAAGCTACTTGAACCTTCGTTGTGACCCGTTGGGGCTAGTGTACACTCTTTTCGATTTTTTTTCAAAACCGGCAGTATCGAAATAATTGCCTAGCTACTGATAACACGGCTGTTAGATAAGTCGAATGCAATAAATCATATCTATTACCAAAATATTTCTGGATGTCATAAAAAAAAAATCTTAAAGCGTAACGTTTGCACTCTGCTCGTCGGATTTATGAAACTTTCAAAACAAAAACTACTAAGAAATTTTCGGTCGCATTTTACAACAAAGAAGATAAATAAAATATTGCATTTTATTAGACGTATGACGCTATTACAAAGGGTGTAATTGTTTAAATAAATCACATTTTTTCAAAAGTCAATTCATTAAGCAAAATAATTATATATAAAATATATTGTTGTAAATGAATAAATATTGTAATAGAATTACTTACAAAGCGAGCTGCAATTTATGACAGCAGCAATGCTTATGCCAAATGTTGTTTTTGTATTTAAGAAAAGACAAATAAAAATTCTCTCTCAACTTTGATCTTGAAGAAGCAAGTCGCGTTTCTTTTCTTAGTAATAATTTTCTAATCCACTCACAACAGGTTATGGGCCATAAGTTTTTTTTGTTAAAATATTATTAAAATAAAAGTTAAGAACGCTTGCTACGCGATCTGTATTCATTTTTTCTTGCCATCGTAAGTTTAACATTAATATATTTCTAGCGGATTTGCAAACGTGATTTTGAGGTTATAATCACCACATTTATTCTACGATGGGCAATGACAAATTTGAAAAGATGAAAGGGTGAGAAAATTACTATGTCTGGAAATTCGCAGCCAAGTCTCATCTTGTGCTAAAGGGATATTGGCCATGCATCGAGGGATCGGAGGGAGACTCCACGAAAAATTTGCATGCGATTTCAGCGTTAGGACTGCTGTTGAGTCTTTTAACTATTCATATGTGCAGAATTGTGCAAATGCAAAAGCTGCATGGGACGCGCTAGAAACTGCATTCGAGGACAACGGTGTTTTACGTCGCATGGCCTTGTTGAAGTACTTGATGCGACTGGAATTGGCGGACTGCAGTTCAATGGAAGACTAGGTCAACAAGATGACTTCTGCACAACAAAAAGTGGACAAGTCCGGCACGAAAATTCCAGATGATATCGTAGCTCAAATTATGCTGAGTGGTCTACCGAACGAGTACCGTCCAATGGTGATGGCACTCGCTAACAGTGGTCAAGCGTTGATTACCGACTTGATACGCACAAACTTGCTTCAAGAGGTAAGACATGAGCCTACAAGCAATGAAACAATGGCTTTAATCTCCCAAAACAAAAAAACACAATAACAGCAGATCAACGAAATCAAAAAAGAAATCAACAGTTGTGTGTTTTGAGTGCAATGAAATCAACTGTTGTGTGTTTTGAGTGCAATGAAAAAGTTTCAAATAGTTTGTTGCTGGCATCAACTTCACTCGTTGCAAGGACAAAGACTGCGACCAAATGGTTTATCGATTCTGGTGCATCTGCACATATGACGATGAATCCAAGAAATTTGTGCAAATTACGCGAGCCAAAATCTAAGCAAATTATTGTCGGAGACAATAGACGGCTCAATGTAGAATGTGCAGGTGACGTCCGAATGGTTATACCTGCCAACGGAAAACCAACTAGTGAACAGGTGACTGTACAAGATGTTTTGTGTATACCGAGTATTTGTGCTAATTTAATGTCGGTAAGTCAAATGGCACGAAATGGGAAAACACTTATGTTTGATGATAAAAGTTGCCGTATTTTCGATAAAAACGAAAATTGTTGGCCACAGCGCCTCTTGTCGACGATCTTTACCGACTTAGTTGTGCGACAGAACGAAATGCAACAGCTTTAGCTGCAACAGCGAATAAAAATTTGTGGCACAGACGCATGGGGCATGTGAAAGCAATTTAAATCGTGTCAAATCATCAGTGGATGGCATCGAATTTCAAAACGGTACTCTCGAACAATGTACGGTTTGCGTGCTGGGCAAACAAACGCGTTCGTCATTTAATGAACCCGGAGAGCGGGCAACAGAAATTTTACAAATAATACACACTGACGTGTGCGGACCAATGTCAATAAAGTCATTCGATGGTGCTCAGTATCTGTTGACGTTTGTACACGATTTTATGGATAAACCAGACTTAAATTTGCTTAGGGTTTTCGGGTGCAAAGCAATGGCGCACATTCCCAAAGAGAATCGACGTAAACTGGACTCAAAATCGATGGAGTATATTTTTCTTGGATATAGCGAACAGTCCAAGCCATACGAATTGTTTAATGAGAAGACGAAGCAGATTATTATAAGCCGCGATGTAACGTTTTTCGAGAATCAAAATAAAAAGGTAATTGAAAAACATGATATCAATATTAATAATTTCTTATCACCAAAGTCACGGAGTTTTACTACTCGTCGAGTTGAGCCGATCGATGGTGACGTCAGTGACAATGACGGCGATTCCAGGAAAGTATAAGTTAACGAATTTTTATTTTATTTTAATAAAAAAATATTTTTTTGGACTAATGTCCGTTTTATTTCATGATCACTTAAAAACTAAACTTAACAATTTTCATAACATAATAATGAAAACAAAAAGAGCTCCAAATTGCTGCAGTCTGAAATTGCGTCAGCACATTTCCTCACGTAGGCAAAAGGTTTTTGTTTTTACACAGGTATCGGGTTCGTTGTCCGTTTATCGTGAGAACTGCAGCGTCGCATTTTATTGTTGTTAACTCTTCCCCTAAGAATTTTGAATATTAGGATTGCAGCTTAAAGAATGAGCAGAACTGTAGAGAGTCCCAAATTAGTCCATCGTTCGATTCTATTTTCCGTTTTCAGTAGTTGGATTTGGTTTGTGTTTTTAATGTTTAAGTCCTTCATCATCTCCAGGGATAAGAGTTCTCTGTATTGTTTTTCGTGTGGTGTAGGTTGCAATACAGGTGGTAGAGGTTCGAAGCTAGGGATGTCGTTGGATATATACGTTCGATCGTCTATTGTTATTGTTGCGTTGTTGAAGTTAATAAGGAATGTTCCATTCAGTGCATGCGGAATGTCGTTAATGTTAGCTATTCCCTTGAAATCGTTTAAAAGTAGAACGCCGGTTGTTATTTCTTCTAAGGTTATAATTTGTTGCCAACTGGATTTGTTACATGTTGATTGGGAGCTTCTTAGAATGTTGGGTATACATGAAGTGTTGCTTATGTCTAGTAAATTCATTTGATTACAGATTGTTAAAAAGTTTGCATTCTTTTACTATTGAATAGATAACATCATTGTTTTTTAAAATTGTACTATGTTCGATATTTATTATTGTATTATTTATTTTTACAGGTTTTATTAAAATTTTCTCGAAAGTGTCTATTGTTGTAGTGGGAATATTTACAATATACAGAAGTGACAAATTGTTCGTAATAATTTTAACATTTACAAACTCAAGAGCTTCCTGGGGAGTTGCGTAGGGCAGTTTTTCTCTATCTAGCAACGTGGTAGCTATTTCTATTTCAGTGTTTGAAAGCATAAGTGTATTTACAGTACCGGATTTTACAAAATTGATAGCATATTTAATATTAGTTAGTTCTTCTTTTATTAGCTTCATTTTATATTGTAAACTAGATATTAATTCGTGTCTATATTTAGTGTCGGTTTTCATGAATTTTTCTATGGCGTTTGTAGCGTGAGTTATGTTATTAAGTCTGTCGCTTATAAGTTTGTTTATTATGATATGGTTATTAGTGAGACCGTTGTTATTGTTAGTGAGAACGTTGTTTATTTTTTCTTGAATTGTAACGAAGTCTTCGTGGTCGGGTGTCCCTGCAACCCACTTCCAAGCAGATCCTAAGAAGTCTAGCGATCTTTTAATAACTCTAAGCTTAAGATGTGCTAGCATTTCCTCGATTTGTGATAATTCATGGCGGAGGTAGGGATATAGGGGCTGGTCTCTTGAAATGTCTTTTTCAAATGCTGCAGTTAGTTCCTGTACAATGTCGTCGTACTGTTTCATTTAACATGAAACGTAATGTCGTGGATAATCTTAAAATTGCCTGTTATAATTTTCGCCCGTCCATATTGGACTACTTGCGAATTGGTATAGTCAAGAATTTGTATTTCGCATCCTACAAGGATTAAAGATGACCTGGAAGTAGAAATTTATTTCGTATATTACTTTTACGTATAACTTTGCCTGATTCGGTTGTAATGGTGGTGTTTTTATTTTCCCTAACTATTTCTTGATTATAGCGCTCAGTAAGTTTGGATTCTAATCTTTTATTGTGTCTGACAAAAACTGTTTCGCCTATTTCATAATTCTTTAGTGGTTTACGTTTTTTATTGTTATTCTTTTCACCTTTTTCCTGTTTTCTTTTGAGTTTTTCAATGTTATCCTGTCTTATTCTTTCGAAGTCATCGGGACTTACTATGGGTGATCGCCCTAGGAGAAGTTCCACAGGTTTTTTCCAGTGACGGAATGGATAGTACAATTATACTCGTGAGTGGCTCTATCCTAAAGTTCGTTGAGTGCTGTGAGAATTATTTTCGGCTTTTAGACATCTCATTATTTCAGCGAGAGTGGAATGAAACCTCTCTATCTGACCATTTACTTCGCTTTTGTATGATGGAGTTTTGTGAATTTGGATGTTTAATTCTTCCATCATGGTAGCCATGGATGCGGAACTTAAAGATTTCTCATTGTCGATTACGACGATTTCTGGCACAGAGAAGAAGAATAGTACATCCCTTAACGGTGTTCTTATGTCTTCGATAGAACGTGTTTTAATAGGAATGGTTTTTGCATATTTAGTAAGTTTATCTATGGCTGTTAGGACTAGATTTTTTTCAGTAGAGAAAATATCAATGTGGACTATGTGGCCTGGGTATTTAGAAAGGGGTGTTGGTTTTAGGATGGGTTTGTTGGGGTGTCGGTCATATTTTTTACAAAGTTTACAAAGTGAACAATTCTTCGTAAGGGATTTGATTTTTGATGAAATTCGCGGGAAATAAAAATTTTCTAATAATTGCAATCTGTTTTCTTCTGGATTTCTGTGAGCTCGTTGGTGGATAGTAAGTATTTTTTCCTCCTGTTCTGTCTCGTTCGCAATGTCTTCTACTAAGACTTGAGTTCGCCTTATTTTGTAATTACGGAAATGTATCGAGTATACGTCTTGAATTATTCCCATTATCCTTTCTTCGGCGTATAGTCCATTGACGGTTTTTGGATTTAAATACCTTTTAAATATATTAATGATAGCGGAATGTGCGTAGTGTGAATTAATAAAACGGTGTCTATTGTCGAATGGGTTCTGAATTTGGTATGAATTGTCATGGCCTAATTTTAATATAATCTGGTTTCGAAATACGTTTATTGGGGTTTCTACACCGCATATTAAATCTTCAGCGGAACTATCGTGACTATGTTGCGTTACGGTCATAGAATTGATTTGAACTGTTTTCGGTGGTCTAGAAAGCGTGTCAGCAACCACATTTGTTCGGCCAGGCTTATATCGAAGTTCGTGGTTATACTCCTCGAGTATGGCCTTCCACCTTTTCATTTTTGCGTTTGTGTTCTTGTTGCTGAGGGCATGTGTCAGTGGTTGGTGGTCTATGTAAATAACTACTTTTTTGGAACCGTAAAGGAAGTTACGCAGTGAGCTGAGTGCCCAAATGATTGAGAGTATCTCCTTCTCATTAGTAGCGTAATTTTCCTCGGTTTAACTTAGTGTTCTTGAGAGGAAGGTTATTGGTTTTTGGTCTTGAGAAAGCACAGCACCGATTGCGTGATCGGATGCGTCAGTTGTAAGCTCGAATGGTTTTTTTTAAAAAACTACATGCAATAACAATAGAGTTCAGCTACTACAGCTTTTTCGCACTTTCTCCGCATTAGATCATCTTAAGAACCAGCCCAAATAACATTAAAACATCTCAATTAGGCCATTCACAGTTCGAATACGCTGGTCTGCCATTTGTTCGATTTGCTATTTGTACGCCCATTTACGAAAGAGTATTTTGCTTTGTTGTTGTTTTGCATACAAATGCAAATACGCAGGCACGAGTAAATAAAAGCAGCCCTTGGACGTGTTTTTTGTACCTCGTATTTTTATGCTCTGTCTACAGCCGCATAATCACATACATCATAGGGTTGCACAATCTTTTTATACGACAGTCACATGGCGAGGTGCTCACAGTTTGAACAATAACAAATGCTATAAATACGATTTGTCAAAAGTACGCTCAAACCGTGAATAGCCTTAATGATATC
Organism: Dichetophora obliterata; assembly: GCA_963920525.1. Lineage (NCBI taxonomy): Eukaryota > Metazoa > Arthropoda > Insecta > Diptera > Sciomyzidae > Dichetophora > Dichetophora obliterata. The sequence goes on along the minus strand of OY986438.1, from coordinate 64,656,236 downwards.
GATAAGAGTGGTCCAAAACAATCCAAAGTGAGAAAAATTTACCCACCATAATATGGGTTGGGCTCAGGGACAACACAAGACATAACTACAGTTGCAAAAAAGCTACAGTTGTTAACAAAGGTACTCATGCGATGTAAAGGAGCAGTAGCCATATAATTTGTTCTACTAAAAGGTAAGTAAATTAAATTGTTAGCATTTCTACTGCTTCTACGGTTAGTGTTAAAATTTATAAGAGTTAGGAGTTCTGGTGAATCGAATACACCAGTTATGAGTTAGTGTAAATAGACGATATCTGCAGACTTCCTTCTCTCATTCAAAGATTGCATTTTTAATAGTTTTAAACGATGCTCATAAGGAGGAAGGTTTAAAGTGTCAGTTGCACTTAAGCCCCTTAGAGCAAACCGAACAAAACGTTTTTGGATTCTCTCTATACGTTCAACATGTACATTGTAACTTGGGGACCAAACTTGACTTGCATACTCTAAGTGAGGTCGCACAATTGCATAATACAGCGTTGTAGTTGTGATCATACTATTAAATTCTTTGGCCCAGCGTTTCATAAACCCGAGCATAGAAGATGCTTTTTTACAAATGTAATCAATATGAACGTTAAACGATAGCTTAGAATCCATGCATATACCCAGATCTTTGACAGCATCTACACGACTTAAAGCAGTATCTTTTATCTTATGATCAAAAATTAAATTATTCCTTTTTCGCGAAAAGGTCATAGTTTGGCATTTATCTGGATTTAGATACGTATTGTTTTTAGAACATCAAATTTCAAAGGATTTCAAATCAGACTGGAGCAGATCTGAATTGTCTTTAGCATCTATTGTTCTGTATATTTTCATGTCATCTGCATAGATAAGTAGATGAGAGTGTTTGATGATGTGGGTTACATCATTAATGGCTAAAATAAACAGAAGTGGACCAAGGTGGCTACCTTGAGGAACACCTGATTCAGCAATAAATTCAGCTGACAATACGCCTCGAAATCGTATTTGATAAGATCGCTCTGTCAGATACGATTGAATCCAGCTTACAAAAAATTGTGGAAAACCCATTAACTTTAGTTTAAATAGAATTAAGTTGTGTGGCAGTTTATCAAATGCTTTACTAAAATCAGTGTAAATACAGTCGACCTGGTTACCTGAATAAAATGAATTTAAGCAAAACGTTGTAAAATCAAGGAGATTAGACACAGTGGATCTGCCAGTAACAAATCCATGCTGACGAGTTGTCATGACCTTCCCACAGTGAATTTTCACACGATAATTTCAACGACGCCCTCAAAACGTTTTGGAATCGACGAGAGTTTCGCGATAGGCCTGTAGTTGTTTATATCGTTCTTACAACCTTTTTTATAGATAGGACCTATAAAAGATTTTTTCCAAAAAAGTGGAAAAATACTTTCGCTAATTGATTTATTGAATAACATGGAGAGTGGTTGACTTAGAACGGAACCACATCGTGTTAACACTGTGGCAGGAATTCAGTCAGGTCCAGCATTAAAATCCTCATCGATCAATCCAATATACTTTAAAATATCCTCTGAAGTAAAGGATATAGAATCCAACGAAACCCTGGGTGTAGAGTTCATGTATTCAAAGTACTCTTCATCAGGATTAAAAGAGTCTGAACAAAATGACTCTTTAAAGAGATTGGCAAATAGACCACAAATTACGACAGGATCGTCAGTAAATCCGTCAGAGGTTTTAAACGATAAAGGGAATCCATCAGATTTATTTTTGGTGTTCATGAAACCCCAGAATTTCTTCGGATCAGACAATATTCTCAGCTTAGTACTGTCTAAATAATTTTGATATAAGGTAGCTGAGTAATTTTCAAAATCCAGAAACAAACGCTTGTAGATTTCTAGGTCATTCAAGTCTAAGCTGCAGACATATTTTTTCCATGCCTTATTCCTGCTGTTGCGAAGAATTTTTAACTCCTTTGTGTACCAGGGGTAAGCACAATTTTTCGTAAATTTGAGGCTATATGGCACGGACAGAGAAAACATAGCAAAGATTTCCATATAAAAAAAATTAATTGAATCATCAAGAGTGTTATTATTAACATATTCTAAAATAACATGAAGTTTACTTTGAGTTAGACTTTACTATATTATCCCTGTCTGATTTGTACCATATGCTCAATGGTGGATGGTATTCATCAACAGCAGGTAAAACATGAGGGGCCTTCTCAACAATCACATTGTTACTATCTGTAGTTAAGACCAGGTCAAGAAGTCTTTCACGACTATTATAAATACAACTCACTTGTTGTAAGTCAGAACATATATTATCAACAAATATATGCTCTTGGCGAGTCTTCGAATTAGATGCACAAAAATATGTATCATCGTCAGAAGATTCCCATTTCAAGTCAGGCAGATTAAAATCACCTAACAATAAAATGTCGTCATTAACGTCAATTATGCTTATGACATATTCTATGCAATCCGCAAGGCTTGCATAAACTTCTACACTGCTCTTAGGAGGAACGTATGCATTAATAAGATATACATTAGAATTGCAATGTACAACCTTGACGCATATAAGTTCGATGTTAGCAGAGCAGGGAATAACAATAATGGAACTAACGAAGGAGTTCCTTACAGCTAATAAGACACCTCCACCGACAGCAGAAGTATTGTCAGCATGTCTATCTCTTCTATAAACTTCAAAACTGTTATCAAACAATTCTAAGTCAGTAATGCTTCCGTTTAACCAAGTTTCAGTCAGTGCGATAATATGTACTATTATAATATGAACTATTAGTCAAAGAAGGAATGTTTGAAGGTGACGAGGAAGTAACTGGAGTGTTCCTGTTCAAAAGCGGTGCTGAGGGCTGCTTGGCCTGAGAAGTAGATCCAGATGATTTTCGCTTCTTATTAGTTTTTTTATTTTTTCTCTTTCTTTTTGAGATAATATGGTCTTCTGATGAAAGGATTGTTTGTGTCCCGTAAGAAACAGTCTGTGACAAAGCAAGCCGGATATTTTCCGAAATGGAATTTTCATCATAGACGCTGGTACTGGGTGCGGCCCTAACTTCACTAAAAAATGTTACAATTTCTCGAAAATTGTTGTTTAACGAGTTAAGACTTTCCCGAAAAAGCTTAATTTTTGAATAAAGTTCATCTGGGGAAAGTGCCCTACACGAAGAACAGTACCAGCGAAACCTGATCGCAGAGATTTTAAGTCGTCAAGGCATGACTTGGAAATACCAGCACAAGATGCATGAAACATTTGCTCACATGAACCAGAACAGCTGAACATGGGGTTCAGAATGTTTTAGCTTTTGCAAAGTTCGTCTAAAGAACAAGCAACGATATTTTCTGCAGAAAAATAATCCATGTTTAATTTTTAAAAAATGAGCAGATACAAAATGTGCTTTTAGGGTTATTATATTCAGGCAGTTTGTGCACAGTTTAGTAGAAACTAAAAAACAACACTCACTGAGCTGAAGATAAACAAATCACCGCACAAAGAAGAAACTAAAACACAGTAAGCATGCAAAAACAACAACACTGCATTAACTAAACAAGTTAAACAAAGTTAATATGCAAGAATTAAACTTACACAACTTAAATGCACAATTATTATTTAATGGAATAGTTGTATATTAATGATATTAGTGAGTACAATATAATATTTAAGTAATTAACGATATTGAAACTGTTTTAATACACTCACGAATATAACAAACAAAGGCTTTTACATAACACGATAAAACACAACCTACACCAACTAATATACGAGATCAACTGAATTGTTGAAGTTGGGGTGCACGAGAAGAACTTCTTCAGAAACGAGGGCGCTTTTCAATTCTAAAGCTTCTTGGTTGAGTGAAATTACTTTATGTTTAGATTTAATTTTGGACACTCGTCCATCTTCCCCTATTAAAAGGGATGTCAGGGATTTCGCAAGCTTAACGTTGTCCTTAACGAATTTACGGTAGTATCCTGACATACCGAGGAAAGATCTTAATTCTTTGAGTGTCGTAGGAGGTGGTAGGTTTACAATGGCTTTCACCTTATTGGGATTGGTTTTAATTCCGTCTGTTGAAACTATAAACCCTAAAAATTCTATTTCACTTTGCAAAAAACGGCATTTATCTATTTGAATTTTCATGTTTGCCTTTTCCAATGTTTTGAAAACAATCTCTAAATTTTGATAATGTTCGTCTTCGTCACGTCCAAAAATTACGATGTCGTCTATGTAGACGTAGCAACGAGTACCGATATGCTCCCTTAAGATGTCATCGAGTGCTCTCTGAAAGATTGAAGGTGCATTTTTTAATCCAAACGGTAGTAGAGTGAACTCATATTTACCGTGATTAACCGAAAATGCAGTTTTTTTGATATATTTTTCATTTAGGGGTAGCTGGTGAAACCCGCTCTTTAGATCCGCTATCGTAAAGTATTTATTTCTGCCTAAGTTTGACAAGACCTCACTAATTTCCGGAATGGGGTACCTGTCGGGAATTGTGACTAGATTTAATTTTCGGTAATCCACGACCATTCGATATTTCCTCTCTCCCGATGAATCAGGTTTTTTTGGAACGATCCATACAGGCGCATTATAGGGGGACTTAGATGGACGGATAATTCCGTCTTCGAGCAAGGCTTTTAATTGAGTTTCGACTTCTCTTTTTAATGCGATGGGATAGGGATATGATTTCGAATAAACTGAACTATCGGATGTAGTGCGAATTTCACCCTTGACCGTTGTCGTATAGGTCAGCTTTTCGTTTGGCTCCGAAAAAAGATTTGGGCATTTTCCAATTATACTATGAAGTCGTTTTGTTTGTTCTTTGGTCAAATGGTCCGTTCGTATGTCAATCAAGTTCACTGTTTCAGATAAATGTTGTTTCAATGGTATTCTTATTCCTGGATCAATTGTCATGAAATTATCTTGGGTGTGAATTATTGCATTCAGATCTTTCAATGTGTCATTTCCTATGATACCGTTAAATGAGCTGAGGGTCGGAAGAAGGAAGAATTTAATTTTGGGTGTTAATAGTCGATAAGGGTTTGGTCATATTGAAGATCGCTATTTTGCATTTCGTCAGTGTAGTTTGCATGGTCTTCGGTATAGTTTTCTTCTGATTTTTCGTCTTGATTAGTAGTATCGTTGTTATTTGATTGTTGTGTATTAAAAATTCTTTGATCGTCTTGGGGCTGGTAGAGGTGGTGCCTGGGAAGAAAAATGTCTTGGAGGAACTGGAGGTGGGTTGTGTTTGCGCATTATGATATTATTCTTCTGCGCATAATTTGTTCGGAAATCGACATTTTGTAATTTTGTACACAGATGAAGGGCTTCGGGCAAGTCAACGGGTACTCTCATACATAGAAGGCGAGACAGGTCGCCATTTAAACCTCTAATGAACGTATCGAGGGCTTTGCCTCGATACGTTTTAGTTAAATTATGAAGACTTTCTGCACCCATTTCCATTGAGGAAAGTTTGTTTGGGATAAATGATAAATGATGGTGGACTACCTGGTAATATTCTGGGATGGTGTTATTTCTTTGAATATGAGAAATCATCTCATATTCAAGAGTACCCAGGTCCCTCTTGTTCGCATAGTGCATCGTTAGACACTTCGCAATTCGATCCCAATTTAAAGGCGTGTCATATGATTCGAGTCGAGCATGGCCGACAATTTTGTTGCGAATCACATTCAATATTCCATAGTATTTAGCGGTGCCTCTGAGGCCAGAATAAATGTTCAGAATTCGTTCGACACTTTTTCGCCATGAACTGAATTCTCCAACTTGACCAGAGAACTCACGAAGGCTTTTCACCACATCATTAATTTTGTCCATTTCGGCTAAATTGTTTGAGCTAGTAGGGTTGATGCTGTCGTCAACATCAGTGGAATGATCGCTCGTTGGATTAAGCAAGGAGTTAATAATATCCCTGCCCTCTTTTCTAAGAGCTTCAGTTACCAATCTGGTTACTAGCTCGGAAAGTGCCGGAGTTTGGGTTGCCTGAAACTCACCAACCGGTCCGAGGACCGAAGGCCTAAGTATATTATTGTCTGTTGGCATGTTTCGTCTAAATTTGTTTCGGTCACGGTTTTAATTGAATTTCGCAAAGCTTAACTTTGTTGGATCAGGAAAATATTGCCCTTCGTTTCTTTCTTTCTAGCTTAATAATTTGTGTTAACGGAAGGATAAATTCTTGTTACAACAATTGTTTATTGTTGTCAAATTTTTAATTTTAAATTGTATTTTGAATATTATTTTCTTTAGATATCGCTTAATTTTTTTCAAATTTGATTCTTTTAAATTTATTAAATTCGAATTCAATTTTTAGTTTGAAATTTATTTTTTAATTTATTTTGTTTGCATATTCCTCACTTTCAATTATTTTTTATACAATGTTTCACTTAATTTTTATATAATTTTCAAAATAAACGTACATTAGTATCAATACAATAATTTCAATTCGTTGAACAAGAAAAAGAAACTTTCTTCTTTTATTTTTTATTATGGGGATGCTTGAGTTTCCTTAGGAAAATTCTTTGGCGGCTGCAGTTGGTTTTTCTGCTCCTTTTTGCTTTCACTACTCGGGGGCCTCGTTTCCAAGTTATTTTTTCCTGCGATATGCTTTTTGGTTATAAGCCGTTGGTGCTGTGATGCACTGGACACATTTTTTTATTGGAACACTTCGTGTTTTCAGTGGTGTGGTTAAGCACACTTTTTCACTTTTTTGAGTCACTTTTTTATGGGTTGGTTACCACTTTATGATCTTTAGTGTCTTTTCGCTTAAAATTCTTTTTCTATTTTTAAAGAATTTTGGAACACTCGCGCATGCCCCACGTTGGGCGAAAGTTAACGAAATTTTATTATATTTTAATAAAAAATATTTTTTGGACTAATGTCTGTTTTATTTCATGACCACTTAAAAACTAAACCTTACAATATTCATAACATAATAATGAAAACAAAAACAGCTCCAAATTGCTGCAGTCTGAAATTGCGTCAGCACATTTCCTAACGTAGGCAAAAGGTGGTTATTTTTACACAGGTATCGGATTCGTTGTCCGTTTATCGTGAGAACTGCAGTCAGGGTAATGCAGCGAAAGCCATGCAGGTTAGTCTTTTAGCGGCAATAGCTGATTCGAGTGAGCCAACCACTGTTCGTGAAGCATTGAGCAGTGCTGAGAGCGAAGAATGGTCCAATGCAATGAAGAGCGAATACAACGCTTTGAAAGAGAACGAAACTTGGGTGCTGACGGATTTGCCTCCTGGGAGGAAGGAAATGGGTGTTCAAAGTCAAACGCAACTCAGTCATTGCCATCGATAGATACAAGGCGCGTCTTGTCGTGAAAGGCAATTCGCAAGTAAGAGGAATCGATTACGATGAGACGTACTCTCCAGTGGCTCAGTATTCGTCAATTCGTTTTCTTTTGGCCACTGCAGTTAAATATAAGTTGGTGATTCATCAAATGGACGCAATCACAGCGTTCTTACAAGGCGAACTGGAGGATGAAATTTATATGAGCCAGCCGCAATGTTTTTCGGACCAAACAAGTAGAGTTTGTCGTCTATATGGATTGAAACAATCCAGTCGTGTGTGGAACTTGAAGTTGAATTCTGTACTGACGCAGCAATTAGCTTTCACAAGATCAGCCGTCGACCAATGTATCTATATTAAACGTTCAGCACAGAATACCATCGTGTTAGCAGTATATGTCGATGACATTCTAATTTTTAACAGTAACAGCACAATGATAACAAAACTCAAAAAAAGACCTGTCCACGCACTTTAAAATGAAGGACATGGGACCTGTGACATCTGTGCTTAGTATGCATATTGAGCTTCATCCCGATGGGTCGATTTCCATAGACCAGAAGCAATGTTTGTCAGATATATTGCATCGATTCAACATGACTGAAAGTAGCCCAGTAAATGGATCCAAATCAACGTTTGTCAAAAGATATCTGACAAACATTGCATCGATTCAACATGACTGAAAGTAGTCCAGTAAATGGATCCAAATCAACGTTTGTCAAAAGAAATGTGTCCTAAATCAGAGGAAGAACAGCGAGAAATTAAATCCGTCCCATACCAGCAAGCGATCGATGCATTATGTATGCAGCTCAAATAGGTCGCCCCGACATTGCATTTACTGTGAGTGTACTTAGCCGATACAATACCAACTACGGCAAAGCGCATTGGTCTGCAGTGAAGTGGGTGCTTCGATATTTGAAAGGGACCATCGATACATATCGAAAGAACATTCAAGGCGAAATGGTCGGCTCTTGCGATGATTGGGCTGGTGACCAAGATGAGCGACGTTCCACGACGGGATATGTATTCCAACTACTTCGTGGGCCACCGCAAACAGCCTACGATTGCACTCTCATCCACCGAGGCCGAGTTTATGTCCACGGTAGCGGCGATCCAAGAGGCGCTTTGGCTTAAGCGTTACGAAAGCGAAATAATTTTGAAACCGCCCAAGTGCATTCAAGTTTATTGCGACAATCAAGGAGCGATTCAATTGGCGATGAACAGCAATTTCCACGTGCGAACTAAGCACATAGATGTCAAGAAGTATCTCATTTGTGAAAAATTAGCTGAAGGTATGATCAAATTAAATTATCTTAATACAAATGAACTGACTGCCGACATCATGACCAAGCCAGTTAATCATTCCAAATTGTCTCAATTTATTAATCAGTATGGTCTAAATTAAAAAAAAATGACTTATTAATTATTTGAACTGAATTATTTTCTGAATTTTGAATTATTCTGAAATAAAATAAAAATATAAACTTATTAAAGTTTTTTCCTAAATGGCCTTGTTATTTATTATGTTGATTTTATATGATTTAAATACAAATTCTAAATGTTTGATAGTTCAAATCATACTTGATTTTAAATACAAATTCTAGTTGTTTGATAGTTTAAAATTGTTTATTGAGCTTAAGGTCAAAGTTAGAACAATTAATTGTTCTAACGAATCTTTCCAAAGAAACAACAACAACAACAAAGTCTTTTTCCAGCAGGCTGTTGGACTCCATAAATAATAACATAAGCATAAAGACTAAAGTAAAGCAAAAATACAACAACAAATGCGAATATATGAAATTTGAGAAAAACTGAGAAATTGACACTTCAAATCTCATCGCCTCTGTGGTGCAGTGCGTTAGTGCGCGCTTGCACGGGTATCACAAAGATTTCTGATGAAGCCTTTTGTCTGTAACCAGCCACAAGCCATGCAACCAGCAACATAAAAACTATGGTGTCATATTTTCCAAACACCAGTGACACTTAAAACAGCTACATTGTTCTTTTTTTGTGTTCATTGACTTGGCCTTGAACCGCTGACTGCGGAAAACTGCAAGCTGTAATTTTGTGGAGTCAACGATCTGGCCCTGAAAGTGTGAAAATAATGATTTTGTAGTTTTGTAATTCTACTTCTTTTTGTTTTGCTTTTGTTTGTTATAATATGTATATTTAGTTAATATTTCTTTTTCGTCATTATATGTATATATTTGTATTTTTTTTTATGTCATTCAGATTTTTTTAATTGAATTGATTTTTTGTTATAAAAACCCCAATGTTAATAAAATTGGGACAGTTGGCTTTTAAAGGTGATTATCAGAAGTTTTGTTTAAATAGTTGTGCACAAGTACCAAGAGCTTGGGCACTAAATACAAAAATCGTAACTTTAACATAAACAAATATAAAAGAAATTTGTGCACAAGTACCAAGAGCTTGAGCACAAAAAAACAAAAACATAACTTTTGTAAAACAAATTTTAATACAAAAGTGTGTATAGGTTTATGCGCCTAGGCACACAGCGGGAAATAAAGTAATTTCTCGCTTTAACAAAAACATTTGATGACCCCGACGTGATCACGCCAAAGTGATTCAAGAAATGCATAGTGACTACTCAAATAGTTGAATACATATCAACAAGGCCCTGGCTAGCTTTACCCAATTCATGCAGGAGCAAAATCGAACTGGAACTGAAATACAGCAGCTCATCAGGAATTTTCAAAAAATGACTCATCGGAAAGAAAAACTATTACCTATTATCGGGATCGGGCACAGCGCCTTGCCCAGGCCTGGTCAAAATTCGAAGAAGTTGACAACCAAATTCGCGATCTCGATAAACCACCATTGGACCATGAATATTTCACCTCTGAATATTACAATCAAATACAGATTTTAGTACAAGAATACCAAGAACAATTTTCGAAGGAAATAGAAAAGGCGGCACGCAAAACCAGTGATGCTAGCAATGAAAATCCCATACCAACAGAAAGTGTAATAACAGATAAACAAGAAAACACAGAAGTGCGCGATGATAACATGATAAGACTGCTACGCCGGCAATCTCTGATATTAATTTCAATTCGCCGATTCATGGCAACTTTATCGACAATAACCGAAATCCAACCAGCTCAATACTACCACGTCAAATTAAATACATTAAGCCATCTCTGGCAACAATGCGATGGTGCAAATTTCGCTATATGGGTAACCTGTGAAAACCCAGAAACATCAGGGTATAATGTTAATTAATATTTAGAGATGGAAGATTTAGTTCAAGAGCACACAATCCATTTATCAATCCAAGTAAAACAGCGAACCAATCAGTACGCAAGGAATTTAACAGACTTAATCTCAGTCGAAAATCCAGTGCAATTACCAAGAATCTCTATACCTAAATTTGATGGTAACTATCTTACGTGGCGCCAATTCTACGAGTTATTCAACAAAATTGTTCATAAAAAAGCGATGCCAAACATACAAAAGTTTTGGTACCTTAAGATGAATGTAAGTGGTGAAGCAGAAAGACTCATACGTCATCTCACTTTATCCAGCGAGAATTACGAAACAGCATGGAAAGTGTTGCAGAACAGATACAACAGTCAACGACTCTTGTCTTCTATCCTTATTCAACAAATTGTAGGACAACCTAATTACTCCACAAGGATTGCATCAGCGATTGATCTAAAAAATATGCATGACACGACCCAAGAAGGATTGTTGGCACTGGAAAATCTAGGCGTGAACATATCATCTTGGGACCCACTATTGTTACACTTATTGATACAAAAGTTGGACAATCAAACCCACACTCTATATGAACAATCACTAGACGATCCAAAAGAAATCCAGACAATACAGTCTTTCTTAAAATTCTTGGAAAATCGTTTTCAATCGCTAGAAGCAATAGGCGATAAACCCAAAAAAACATTTGAACAAAAAGGTTACTCTAATTCAAAACAGTTGACTACGCTCACAACACTTGCTCTATGTGTAGCTTGCAATGAAAATCATCCACTTTATGCATGCAAGGAATTCATACAGCTACCACCAGAGGATCGTTTAAAATTGGTGCAAGGAAATAAATTATGTGTAAATTGTATGAAGGGTGGACATTGTAGTAAGCAATGCACACTAAGAGGTTGCACAAGATGTGGGCGAAAACATAACAGTATAGTCCACCTGAACAATGTACCACTGAAGACATGAAGAGGTCCACCAGGACAAGGCCAACAGAATCAACCACAATCAAGTAAAATTACTAATTTAGTCCCTGATACGGACTCTAAGTTGTCATTAACAACAATTCATAATGTCAGCCACTCGAGTTATGTAGTACTGAGCACCGCCAGGGTTAAATTAGGTCTTGGCAATGGAATTTGTAGAATGCCGTGCATTATTGGACTCTGGATCACAAGTAAACATAATAATAACCAAGCTTATAAAGAAGCTTGGACTCCACCCTAAAGGCAATTCTACAATGATTCAAGGCATCGAGAATGGACGTTCGAAGATTGAAGGTCGAGTTAACGTCGTTTTAGGATCAAGAGAAAATAATTACTCTACTAAAATGGAAGCCCTTGTACTCCCCCAAATTACGTCAATGCAACCATCTTGTCACATAGAAGTTGCATCATGGCGTATACCTAAAAACATTAACCTTGCTGATCCAGATTTCTACACACCAGGCCCTATTGACTTACTGATTGGAACAGAATTTTATCATCAGCTATTTTTTGTTGGACAAATAAAATTAAGTAAAAATTTGACAACCCTCCAAAACACGGTTTTCGGATAGGTAGTCTCAGGAAAAATTGATGGAATACAACATCCTATGTCTACATGCAATGTGATAACAACAGACGAGTCTCTTAATGAAGCCATAAAAAGGGTTTGGGATATAGAAGAAGCAGATGAAATAAAGACGACCTTGACTCCAAAGGAAGAACTATGTGAAATTCACTTTGATAATACTGTGCAGAGACGAGGAGATGGACGATTCATCGTTCGCCTTCCATTTACCGAGAATGCAGATAAATTAGGAGTGTCTAAGGACATTGCCTTACGCCGATTCTTGTCACTCGAAAAAAGATTATGTAAAAACAATGACTTACGAGAGCAGTACACTTATTTTATGGATGAATATTTGGTTTTAGGCAACATGAAAGAAGTAAATGACAATGCCGTTCAAACACCCAATTATTATTTACCACATCATTGCATTTTAAAATCAAATAGTAGCACAACTAAGTTAAAAATGGTTTTTGATGCGTCATCGAAAACATCTTCAAACATATCACTAAACAATATTCTCCATGCAGGACCGACACTACAAGAAGATTTATTTACAATATTACTCCGATTCAGGATGCCACGATTCGTGTTTACGTTAGACATTGAAAAAATGTATCGCCAAATCTTAGTTCACAAAGAAGACCAGCATTTCCAACTCATATTCTGGAGGAATAATCCAAATAAGCCCCTGAAAACATACCGATTGGCAACCGTAACATATGGAACAACGTCAGCTCCATATTTAGCAATCAAATGCTTACAAAGGCTAGCGGATCAGGGAAGCACACAATATCCACTCGGTGCAATTATATTAAAACAAAATTTTTATGTCGATGACTGCATGGCAGGTTCAAACAGTCTTGTAACCGCCAAGGACTATCAACAACAAATTGGTTCATTACTGGATACAGCAGGGTTCAAGTTGAGAAAATGCTGCGCAAATCATCAGAAATTATTGGAAGACATAGCTCCAGAGGACCAAGAAATAGAATTAGACATCAACAAAGATGACGAGAGCCAGATTAAGACGTTAAGCCTACTTTGGCTTCCAAAACTGATGTATTTCGTATCAAGTGCCACCAGGTAGAAAACTGCAAGGTAACTAAAATGATAGTGGTCTCTGACATAGCTCGGCTTTTCGACCCATTGGGAATAATGACACCCATTGTGATAACCGCAAAAATCTTCTTGCAGCAGTTGTGGCAACTTAAATTAGAATGGGATGCCGCTCTTCCACTGGAAATGCATAATCGATGGATTAAATTTCGTGAAGATATGAATGCATTCAATAAAATTCACATTCCACGCCATGTCTATGCATGTGATATTCCTAAAGAGGTGCAACTTCATGCATTTGCGGATGGATCTGAGAAGGCTTACGGAACCGCAGTCTACATCCGATCTGTCAATCAAAGTGGAATAGTAATAACGAGGATACTGTGCGTTAAGACACGCGTAGCTCCACTGAAAAAAATTAAGAATTCTACGGCTTGAATCTTGTGCCGCCGAACTTGCAGCTGGATTTACCAGACGGATTAAGACGGCATTAAATTTAACAAATGTAAAGGTCTATTTGTGGTCAGATTCCGAAATAGTATTAAATTGGATCAATTCTACATCGACAAACTTCCATACATTCGTAGCAAAAAGAATTGCTTCAATTCAAGATAATTCTGTGGCGCACCAATGGCGGCATGTAAGTAGTAAAGAAAATTCAGCCGACATCTTGTCAAGAGGCATATCACCAGATAAACTAATTTCATGCAACATTTGGCTCTACGGCCTACTCTTCTTGCATGGAAAGATTTTTCCGGCTATTAGTTTTGCGTCTATGTCCAGGGGGTCCATACTTAGAATGGTTTCAAGCGCTTTAGTTGGAGTTGACTTCAGTGCCCTCGTGATGCCACCACCATTTAAAAAAATTTCAAGTACCGAATTGGAAAGAAAACAAATCACTATTCAAAATCAACAGGAAGAATTAGAAAATGAATCAATCATCCAACGCAGTCAAGGTAAAGAACCACATGTTGAACCAATCAACTTACTTGTCCTACAGAAGAAATCAGAATCTTATATCATTGACCAAATAAATCATCGAAATTCATTTAGAAGAATGCAAAGAATAATAAGCTATATGCTTCGCTTCAATCAAGTCACAAGGAGGTCAAATAGCCCGAATTCAGAAAATCTAACAGCGGCAGAGCTAGAACGATCCCTTCAAAGCATCATAAAGTTGATTCAAGCTGAAGAATTTAAGGACGAAATACAACATTTAAAAAATAAAACCCAATTACCAATGAAGAGTCCTCTTCTTGGGCTTACACCATTTCTGGACAATTGTGAAATATTAAGAGTTGGAGGTCGTCTAGAAGCCTCAAACTTATCTTATGACGCCAAACATCCAGCACTTCTACCATATTCACACCCATTAACAAAACTCCTAATGGAGGCTCTGCATCGAGATAATTTACATATTGGACCACAAAGTCTTTTGTCAACAACAAGACAACAGTTCTGGCCCATCAAGGGAAAAATACTTGCTCGATCAGTTGTTCAACATTGCATACGGTGCGCCAGAGCGAAGCTAAAGATGCTTAATCAAATAATGGGAAATTTACCTGAAGGCAGGATACAGCCAGCGCGACCGTTTGTGAATGCTGGTGTAGATTTTTGTGGGCCTATTTGGATTCATTATCGACTCAGAGGAAAACGACCCCAGAAAAGTTACGTCGTACTATTCATGTGTTTTGCTACTAAGGCAATACATTTAAAAATAGTAAGCGATTTATCAACAGAAGCATTCATGGCAGCCTTAAGACGATTCATTGGACGGCGCGGTCATTGTAGCCACTTATATTGTGATAATGCCACAAATTTTGTTGGCGCAAGAAATCGATTAGACGAATTAGCTGAAAGCATTTTCTCAAAAAAGGCCAAAGAAATGACACAAAATGAATGTAGCACAAGGAGGATGGAATTTCATTTCATACCGCCAAGAGCTCCCCACTTTGGAGGACTCTGGGAAGCTGCGGTCAACGAGGCTTATTATCACGATGGAAACTTGTTAACTACATTAAAAACCAGTTTTGGAGAAGATGGTCGTTGGAATATCTTCACGAGTTGCAAGGTAGATCTAAATGGAAAGCACCTTATAGCAATATTGAGCCAAATACCATAGCGATAATTCAGGATGACAGCAAACCTGTGATGAAATGGACTTTGGGTAGATTTATAAAGGCTATTAAAGGTCAAGATGGTCTTGTACTTGTTGCAGACATCCAAACTGCAAAAGGGATTATTCGTCGACCCATCAACAGAATATCACCACTTCCTTGCGAGCAAGATAATGCGATTATCAATAGTAATCCAACACAGCCGAACAAAACTAATATCGCTAATGGTGATATGACAGTACAACAATTCAAGCCAAACAAAAAGAACACCACATTAGCAAATGATGATAATACAGCCTCTAAAAAAAGGAAACTCAACTCATTCGCAACATCAATGTTGACATTATTAGTAACCTGCCTCATAATACCATGGTCAAACGAAACACCCATCAACATTACACAATTTCCATCTCAACCTGGAATATACTTTGACAATTTGGGTACTTCGAATTTGATATCGAATGAATGGAATCTAATTGTTTATTATGATTTAAATCAATATTGGAATGAATTTTATATGTTAAACAATGGCACAGGTCTTCTACAGCATTTATGTAGTCAAATAATTCAAAAAAGTAGTTGCTCATCGCTGATTAATCAAATTCAGTATTCCATTTCTGAAATAGGTCAAGATAACGCATTGCTTGCACAATGTCCTGTGGCCATCAGATCAAGACGAGGAGCTGTAAATTTGGTTGGCAATATAGCCAACTCATTGTTTGCTGTACTATGTTGTATCCCACAATATTCGCCTGCACACTTTGTACACCCCGACCTCACACGATGTTCCTAAAAACAATTAACCAAAAAACCAATAAAGAACATAATACTTTCTAGAATGCGGTACAAAAAATCTGTTTAATCTATACGTCACCGTATAGCAGATTTCTTAGTACAAGCGCATAAATAACAAACAACCTTTTGTTTATAATTATGAACGAACGACCGAGACCCAATTTGAATACGGTGACTCAAATTGCCGGCGTTCATGAAAATAAAAAGACTGACCTAATTTAAGCGCACACGCTTAAATTACCAAACAAACAAAACCAATGTTTTGCTTTTAGTTGTCAAGTGTTTCTGGCTACAACGTCGGCGGCAACAAAACCAAGACATTGCACTGTTGGGTGCATCGGCATCAGCTTGCACGGTCAGCATAAAGCCGTTCATTTACCTACCCTAGCATGCAAAGTGTGCGTGATCGCGTACCGCTAAGGGGAAAGTAAAATGACAATATGTAAATTTACTTTTACATATTGAGTAGGCACTTTTTTTAATTATGTATTGGTAAATAATTTCCACTTATTGGAAATTATAGGAATGTCGGGAAACTAAGAACATCATTGGAAAGTTAAAACTTTATTTATAAACCCCTGGGTCGTCCAGAAACAAGCAGAGCTAATTTGAACGAGTTTTACAAAGGTCGCAGCCTCGCCTAGACAGCGGGCCTTTTTGAAACACTAAAATAAAGAAAACTAGCTTAAACGCTAGCAAATAAACAAATAACTTAATCGTTTTAATTGCTCCCGTCTTTGGTCTCTCTTCTCCTTGCGGAAAGCACGGAGACCTCGGACGTTAAACACAACATTTGGTGGCAGCGGTGGGATACGCTCCATCCCAGAAAAAAAAATAACAAACCCAAATGTAAAGTTTTTGTTTTAAAATAATAAAGTTTTTAAAGCGTGCCGAGGCTTAAACAGCGGCAAGTGAAATTTTAAAAATATAATAAAGTTTTAACAAGTGTGCCGAGGCTTAAACAACGGCAAGTGAAATTTGAAAAAACATAATAAAATTTTTAAAGCGCGCCGAGGCTAAAACAGCGGCGAGTGAAGAAAAAAAGTAACAAAAACGCATAAAAGCGAAAAGTATAAAAAAAAGACCAGGTTAATCAGCTTTAAGACGTGAAGTCTCCTGGCCCAACTCTAAACGAAGACCAGGGTAACCAGCTATAAGGCTACTAAGAGCCTCCTGGCATCAACACTAGCAAGACCCAATTCAACAAGAGCAGCAACATCAACATTATCAAGGAACCAATACAACAAATTCAGCAAAAGCAACAACATCAACAACCCCAAGAACAAATTCAACAGGAGAAACACCAGGAACAAATTCAAATAGCGAAACACCAGGAACAAACGGGAAAAAAATGTATAAAAGTAAGCAAAGTTAAAAAAAATTTTTCGTATGATTAAGAAAACAATAGAAAAACACACTTATTATTATTATTATTCGCAATATTTCATTTGAAATTTTTTTATAATTACTTTTTCCATTTGTGTTTGAAAGTCTTGTGAAAAAAAAAATAATAATATCTTTTTCTGCTCTAACTAAATATTTCAAAATTCGTACTCGTCAACGCGCGGCTAAGGTAGTTCAGAACTTTGCTTCTCTACCATTTTTCGACTCTTCTTTTTACTCTGACGCGGAAGATCCTGAGTACTTCAATATGGATCTTAAATTTACGTTAAATGATATATATAATATCGTTCCGGTATTTAACGGCAACCCAGCCGAATTAAACAAATTTGTAGCTTGTGGTAATATTTTATTTTCATCTGCAAGGACAGACGCGGAACACAGCTTCATTCTTGAAGTAGTGAAAACTCGTTTGGAAGGTTCTGCCTTTGAATTAATACAATTCAAATCTTTTGCCAAATGGAATGATTTGGTACGAGATTTGGAGAAAGAGTTCACAGAAGAAAAATCGCGAACTTCTGCCCAAAATGAAATGTTAACTGCCAAACAGCGATCACAGGAGCCAGTTAAAGAATTTGGCGAACGAATAGGGAAGTTGCTACACTCGTTAAATTCTGCAACATTTGCCAGTACTAACGAAGAATCGGTTAGGAAGTATTTAAAAGCTGAAAACGATAGATTAGCTATACAGGTATTTGAGGATGGCCTACGGAAATAAAATTTACGGCTGATTTTAAAAGCTCACAACGAGCGTGACTTAAAAAAGGCTATAGCTTATGCTGAAGAGCATTCAGTGCGGCTCGAAAAATCGCCTCAAATTATACATACTCAAAATAAACCTACCTGCAGTTACTGTAAAAGAATAGGGCACACACAGGAAACCTGCTATAAGAAAAGCAACAATTTAAATTTTAACAACACTTCTTATTATTCCCCCCAAAACAAACCAAATTATCATAGCATAAAAAAAGAAGTACAAACAATATTTTGTACATACTGCAAACGTCCAAACCACACGTACCAAGAGTGTAGGTCTCGACTGCGGAACGCTGAAAATTTTCAAAATCGAAGGGTTAATAGTGACTCAAATACACATTGGAATCCTTTCAGGAACCAATGCAGTCATTCCAAACAAGCACACCACGCAGAAAACTCATCGGGAAACGAAATTGCACGGGAGGAAAACATCGGCAGTTCCTCCCAAATGCAGATAACAGCCGACGTGCACCGAGCACGGCATTAACAAAAAAACTTTCAATTTCTTTTATTAAGGAATATAAGGATCCGGTGATCCGCATAAAATTAGGATCTTCAAGTGAAAAATTAACATCCTTACTAATAGACACCGGCGCAGAAATTAGTTTACTCAAAGACTCAGACAATAATCTAAATTTAAATAAAAATTTCAAATACACTGTCTCCACAATATCAGGAAATAAAATGCAAACTTTAGGGGAACAAACACAAACAATTAATGTTCCGTATGATAAACAAATTTTAGTTTTGAGTCATCAATTTCAAATTTTCCCTAAAATTATTAATCTGTCGTATGATGGCATAATAGGCAATGACTTCCTATCTAAATTGAATTGTAAAATAGATTATTTAAATAAACAATTAGAAATACCATTAGACTGCTCGAATGCAGCAGTGAGTATTCACAATAATAAAAATACATTTATTAAAGATGAAAACTTTTCGAAGAAGTGCAACAAGGTGCTACCTACGGGTAACAAAAGGATTTGCGAAAATAGGAAAGAGGAACAGGAGTATGCGCCGTATGGCATAAGTCATACTGAGAGTCCTCAACAACCTAATGTCTACGGGCCACAATCCATTACCTTGCCACCTCGAATTGAAAAATTCGTCAAAAATAAACAAAATATATCTAAGCAGGAAACCAAGGCTTTACCTACGGGTATTGAAAAGAATCGTACAAAATGGGAGGAGGAACAAAAGGATGCAGCACAAAGCATAAGCCATCACAAGAGTCCTCAACATCCCAATGTCTACGGGCTGCGATCCATTACCTTGCAACCTCGCTGCAAACAACTTGTAGAGATCCCTTTTGAATATACAAAAGACGCAGTGATCCACAAGAAACAAATAAACCCAGGAGTATATTTGGCGGAAACCCTGGTACGCCCTATCAAAAATAAAGTAAAAGTTATCTTCATGAATACTACAGAAGAAACTAAAACAATAAATTTAAACACAATTCACTACGAGTGGGAAAAGATAGAAAATTTTAACGAAGTCAAATTAGACAGAACAAAAGATTTAGTAAAGGGTAGATTCAAAAAAATAGAAACAGCCATTGAGCTTAAACATTGTAATGATGAAGAAAAGAAATCAATTTTAGAAATTTGTAGAAATTATAATGATTTATTCTATTTTAAAGGAGACCATCTTACAGTTACAGATACAGTTGACCATGAAATTATTACAGAAGAAAATAAACCTCCTTTATTTGTTAGGCCGTATAGACTCCCTGAAAGTCAACGACAAGAAATTCACAAACAAGTTAATGAAATGTTAGAATTCAATATCATCCGATCAAGTTCAAGTCCATGGAACTCACCTCTTTTATTAGTTCCGAAAAAAGCAGACTCTGACGGCCAAAAACGCTGGAGAGTCGTAGTAGATTTGCGCAAGCTAAATGATTTAACAGTTGGCGATGCATACCCCTTACCTAATATTACAGATATATTAGACCAATTAGGAAAAGCTAAATACTTCAGCCCACTAGATTTAGCTAAAGGTTTTCATCAAATTCCTGTTAAGGAATCTGATAAATGCAAAACTGCATTCAGTACACCATTCGGACATTACGAATATAACCGAATGCCATTTGGTTTAAAAAACGCCCCTGCAACGTTTCAAAGACTCATGAACAATGTACTCATGGGGTTGCAAGGCTTCGAATGTTTCGTTTATGTCGACGACATCGTAGTTTATGGTTATGATTTAACAAATCATAAATAAAAATTAATAAAAATATTTGACCGATTGCGTCTACACAACCTAAAGCTACAACCTGATAAATGCAATTTTTTAAAACAAGAACTTACCTATTTGGGGCACATCATTTCAGAGGACGGAATAAAACCAGATCCGGAAAAGATTAAAGTAGTCAAAACATATCCAACACCAAAAAATGCGAAAGGCATTAAGTCGTTTTTAGGATTTGCTGGCTATTATAGAAGATTTATAGAAAACTTTTCAAGCATATCGAAACCTCTTACAAAACTGCTAAAAAAAGATGTAAAATTTAATTGGGACGCATTTTGCGACGAAGCTTTTTCAAAATTAAAAAATAGCCTAATTAACCCTCCAATATTATCATACCCTGATTTTGATGAAGAATTCATAGTTACGACAGATGCAAGTGACGTGGGACTTGGGGCTGTTCTCTCCCAAGGTATAATTGGTAAAGACAAACCAATATGTTTCGCAAGTAGAACGCTAAATGATGCTGAAACACGCTACAGCACCACGGAAAAAGAATTATTAGCTATTGTTTTTGCTGTAAAACAATTCCGACCTTACGTCTATGGTAAAAAGTTCACGATCTACACTGATCACAAACCACTCGAATGGCTAATGAAGCTTAAAGATCCAATGTCTAGATTAGCAAGATGGAGAATATTATTATCAGAATATGAATATACAATAAAGTATAAAGCAGGCAAAGTTAACACAAATGCGGATGCACTTAGTCGCATTGAAAATGAAAATAAAGTCTTAGTTATGACTCGTCAAATGAAGAATAATAAAGAAAAATAAGAAAATACGCAGACAATTATAGAAGATCCTGAAAGCACAAGGACCGATGAAAAATGTAAAATATTAGAAAATAAAGCGGCAATTTATTCAAATAAAGAAACAAAATTAAAAATATTAATATTACCGATAATAAAATCACTCGAAGAAAAAATTATAGTAAAAAGAATACCAGAATTTATAAAGCCAATAACGGGAGAAATAGAAACATATCCTCTTACAGAAAAAGAAAATTTAGTTACAACCACACTACCAATACCTTTCAGAAGCATAAAAGACCAACAAATGGCAAGAAAAACATTATTAAAAATAAAAAATAGTCACAATAACAAACCCATGCAATCAATTGCCATATCACTGCCCAGCTTCAACATACAATTCAAAGAAACTTTTAAACTATTACTTACCGAAATCTTTGGAGACAATACAATATTTTTGCATACAAATCAAAGAAGAACTTTGGAAAATCCTGAAGAAATAAGCAAAATATTAGCAGAATATCATGAATCGCCACTCGGAGGACATCAAGGAGTAACCAGAACATTGAAAAGATTGAAAATATATTATTACTGGCCTACGATGAAGACAGATGTCCAAACCCATATAAAAAAATGTGAATCATGTCAAAAAAATAAGCTAAATAAATCTCCAAAAATGCCAATGAAAATTACAACTACAAGCTTAGCACCGTTTGAAAGAGTAGCATTGGACATAGTCGGTCCACTTCCAATTAGCTATAAAAATAATAAATACATTTTAACATTCCAGGGTGATTTAACTAAATTCACCGAAGCTATACCTTTGGAAAATGCAGAGGCGACAACAGTTGCCAGGGCTTTTGTAGAGCAAATACTTTGCAGATTCGGTTTTCCAGAATCACTATTAACCGATCAAGGCACAAATTTCCTCAGCGAATTATTTAAAGAAGTATGCAAATTGTTAAAAATTAAAAAATTACAAACTACTCCATATCATCCACAAACCAACGGAGCACTTGAACGTAGCCACCGTACTTTAGCCGAATATCTTCGGCATTATGTAAATAATGACCCCCTCACTTGGGACGATTGGATCCCATACGCTATATTTGTTTTTAATAATACACCACATAGTAGCACTAATTTCAGCCCCCACGAATTACTTTATGGATATCCTGCCAAAATTCCTTCTAATTTGCAAAAAGATCCAACTTTAAATTATAATTACGAAAATTACGCCAATGAACTGAAAGCACGACTACAGCATGGATTTAAAATTGCAAGACACACGTTAAAAACTAAAAAGGAAAAATCAAAAGAATATTATGATAAAGGTTCAAAACAGAAAATTTTCAACGTCGGAGAAAACGTTTTAATTAAAAATCAATCAAGAAAAAATAAATTTTCATCATTATGGGAAGGACCATACGAAATAATAAAAATAGTTTCACCTGAAAATACAGCAATAAAAATTCGGAACAAAATTAAAGTCTTACACAATAACAACCTCAAACAATTTTCAGATTAAAATAACAAACACACACAAAAACCCATCCACAACATTAAGAATAACAAAAAAAAAAAAACCAAATTTGTTATCATTTTTAAGAAAAGATCAGTTTTGTTTCCTTTGCTAGCAGTTTCAGATTCCTGGCAGATTAGGTTTTAGCCAATTTTCCTAGGACGTTCGTCAAATTGACATTCCGTAATAAAAAAATTTTTTTGCAAATTACATGGGTTGTCGTTGTCCGGGCCGATACGGTATGTATATCGAGCGAAAAAGACAATTAAGAGTTTAAAAAAAAAAAGAAGAAAAAGAACAAAATTTTTTTGCAAAAGCTTTCAAATCAAATCAAACTTAAAAACACAAAAACTGAAAGATACCTATATTTGACAATTGTCTCAAAAATACATAATGCACATAAAAATAATATATTATAGGCACATACACACATAAATATAAAAAAAAATGGAACCAAAAAATTTAATAGTCTAGTGCTATAACAAATAAAAATAAAAAAAAGAGAGAAGCACATTTATATATATATTAAAAAAATAAACATTTAGAAAAAAAATGTACCTAAAAAATTCACTACTTATACTTCGGTAACAAGAAAATATAATAATATATTTTTATGCTTAAAATGATTATAATAAGAAAAAACACAACTTGCATTAATTATATAACCTCACAAAAAAAAAAAAAAATATATATAGACAAAATGAACACAAAAAAAAGATATATATATTAGGGCGGGTCAATTTGTATGGACGAATTTTTGGAGGTCTGGCTCAGCGAAATTCGTAAAATACATGTAATTTTAAGACTTTTTCTCCACTACAGCATATACAAATTCTGAAAAAAAGCTGTGCGGACTTTCGTAAATAGATTTTGTTCTCAATTATAAAATATGAATGTATGAATGTATGTGTATGAATCTATTTACGAAAGTCCGCACAGCTTTTTTTCAGAATTTGTATATGCTGTAGTGGAGAAAAAGTCTTGAAATTACATGTATTTTACGAATTTCGCTGAGCCAGAATTTGACCCGCCCTAATATATATATTAATCATTAATTTTTAAATAACTCAATTGCAATTACTATTTATATATATTTAACTAATCAAAATAAATTAATTGCAAAAAGAAATGTATATAAATTTAAGCTTTACAGTGTAATGTAAAGCTATGTCAGTTTCTGAACATCTACCCGACCTGCAGAAAATGTTTGCCTCTTCAAGGAAAAAATTTTCTTTTATAAGGGGGGAGGGATGTTGTATCCCACAACATTCGCCTGTACACTTTGTACACCCCGACCTCACACGATGTTCCTAAAAACAATTAACCAAAAAACCAATAAAGAACATAATACTTTTTAGAATGCGGTACAAAAAATCTGTTTAATCTATACGTCACCGTATAGCGGATTTCTTAGTACAAGCGCATAAATAACAAACAACCTTTTGTTTATTATTATGAACGAACGACCGAGACCTAATTTGAGTACGGTGACTCAAATTGCCGGCGTTCATGAAAATAAAAAGACTGACCTAATTTAAGCGCACACGCTTAAATTACCAAACAAACAAAACCAATGTTTTGCTTTTAGTTGTCAAGTGTTTCTGGCTACAACGTCGGCGGCAACAAAACCAAGACATTGCACTGTTGGGTGCATCGGCATCAGCTTGCACGGTCAGCATAAAGCCGTTCATTTACCTACCCTAGCATGCAAAGTGTGCGTGATCGCGTACCGCTAAGGGGAAAGTAAAATGACAATATGTAAATTTACTTTTACATATTGAGTAGGCACTTTTTTTAATTATGTATTGGTAAATAATTTCCACTTATTGGAAATTATAGGAATGTCGGGAAACTAAGAACATCATTGGAAAGTTAAAACTTTATTTATAAACCCCTGGGTCGACCAGAAACAGGCAGAGCTCATTTGAACGAGTTTTACAAAGGTCGCAGCCTCGCCTAGACAGCGGGCCTTTTTGAAACACTAAAATAAAGAAAACTAGCTTAAACGCTAGCAAATTAACAAATAACTTAATCGTTTTAATTGCTCCCGTCTTTGGTCTCTCTTCTCCTTGCGGAAAGCACGGAGACCTCGGACGTTAAACACAACAACTAGATAATCAGTATGCAGAAGAAATGTCAAGAAAGATAACAAAATTTTCAAACAACGATGATTTTATGATGAATTTGTTAAAAAATCAGACATTAGTTATAGACTCTACGATTAACATCATAAAAACAGATCAAGAAAACGTAGAAAAGAAATTCGGAAGTTTGGACCATCAGATAACCGAAACAATAAACCGAATAAACAATCAGACTGAAGAGCTATTTCAACACTGGAAACAACAATTGTTTTTATAATGGGCAATGCATTTAACTATGATAACAACGAAACTTCAGCGCATCCAATTATCTATTATTGATGTTATCACCGATACTCATCATGGAAAAATAAGCCACCTTCTACTATCTCCACAGCAATTACGACAAGAAATCGCAAAAATCAAGATTCACCTGCCACAAACAGCTCGCCTTCCAGCCGAAAACATAATTCAAATATACAAACTAATGTCTGCTGAAGGAACAATCATAAATAACCATGCAATATTCAGGCTTAAACTGCCGTTAGTTTTTCAAGACAAGTTCGAGATTTTCAAATTATTGCCCGTGCCAACCACAATCAATAATACCCGCGTCTCGACATCGAGATAAATTTTATCCAATGACCAAAAATGAGGTAGCAGCATGCAGCAAAATTGAAGAAACAGAGTTCTTGTGTAACCAAGTCCAGCCAATTTTCTCAAGAGTAATAAAAGGGGATACATGTGAATTTAATATATTAAACAACAAGTCAAACACTGAATGCAGATTAAAACCAATGCCAAAAATACCTGCATGGATACATTTATCACACGTGAGCCAATGGATGTATGCGCTCACAGAAAGGACCACCTTTAACGCAGTGTGCAACGAAACAACCTATTCAGTTACGATTGACGGATCAGGAATAATAACAGTACCTCCAGGATGCACTATAAGTCATGAGCTGTTAACCATCAGAGGCCACCAAGAATATACTAGTCGGACACGTTCTTCATACACTGTCCTGAGAGACCCAAACACTTTTGAACTACCGGCACACGCTGAACCCATAAAAAACGATTTACTACACTACAAAACCCAACAATCAAAATTAAATGACATAATGCATCAACTTACGTCTCGGAAATTAGAACTTCCAACACCAGACAATAACTATAATGTTCATTATGTTATCGTGAATAACGTCCTGTTGGGTCTCCCACTTATCATCATGGCATTCCTAGCACTTCTAGCACGGAAGATGAAGAGATCACATAACAGCCGTCAACCAACTGAACAGCCTGTTCCACTGCCACGACGATCTCAGAATTTGGACTTCTCCGTTAATGCCTAAATACAGATTGTTGAGCTCAAGGTTCAACGAGGGGGAGAATGTCTGTAACCAGCCACCAGCCATGCAACCAGCAATATAAAAACCATGGTGTCATATTTTCCAAACACCAGTGACACTTAATACAGCAACATTGTTTTTTGTTGGGTTCATTGACTTGGCCTTGAATCACTGACTGCGGAAAACTGCAAGCTGTAATTTTGTGGAGTCAACGATCTGGTCTTGAAAGTGTGAAAATATTGATTTTTTAGTTTTTAATTCTACTTCTTTTTGTTTTGGTTTTGTTTGTTATAATATGTATATTTAGTTAATATTTCTTTTTCGTCATTATGTGTATTTTGTATTTGTATTTTTTTTATATGTCATTCAGATTTTTTAATTGAATTGATTTTTTGTCATAAAAACCCCAATGTTAATAAAATTGGGACAGTTGGCTTTTAAAGGTGATTATCAGAAGTTTTATTTAAACAGTTGTGCACAAGTACTAAGAGCTTGAACACCAAATACAAAAATCGTAACTTTAACATAAACAAATATAAAAGAAATTTGTGCACAATTACCAAGAGCTTGAGCACAAAAAAAAAACAAAATCATAACTTTTGTAAAACAAATTTAATACTAAAGTGTGTAAAGGTTTATGCGCCTAGACACATAGCGGGAAATAAAATAATTTCTCGCTTTAAGAAAAACACCTTTAGCATGGCCGAATTTGCAATAAAATCAGCTAGTGATTTTTTCCTTTTCATATTGAAAAAACTTTGTTGTTGTTGTTGTTTCTTTGGACAGATTCGTTAGAACAATTAATTGTTCTAACTTTGACCTTAAGCTCAATAAACGATTTTAAACTATCAAACAACTAGAATTTGTATTTAAAATCAAGTATGATTTAAACTATCAAACATTTAGAATTTGTATTTAAATCATATAAAATCAATAATATAAACTTATTATATATTTCTATAACTAATGTATGAATACAAATTAAAGCTCTAGTGAGGGTGTTGTAAATGAATAAATATAGTAATAGAATAACTTACAAAGAGAGCTGTAATTTATGACAGCAGCAATGCTTATGCCAAATGTTGTTATTGTATTTAAGAAAAGACAAATAAAAATTCTCTCTCAACTTTGATCTTGAAGAAGCAAGTCGCGTTTCTTTTCTTAGTAATAATTTTCTAATCCACTCACAACATATATTATAATAAATTACATTTTAAAAACATTTTTGAACACACAAACTAAAAGTAAAAATCAAATTAAATACATTTGTCACACATTTTGCTTTAATGTAGATCTCTTAAATCGGTAAAAATGAAATACATTTAATTTCACGAAACTCACTATCAGCTAATTGAAAGTCTGTTTTGTAATTAAATTTGGAAACAATTCAAAAACTGTCGAAGTTTTTTTTCAATTATGAACTTGGGATCTAAATGACAAAGTTTTTTAAAAACTACATTTTTAAAGTCACTTCGTTTCAATACTTGATCGATGAACTCAATGTAAAAATTTAGACAGTTATGTTCAAATTCCTCTATTATGAAATTGCTTAATTTTTTTTTTGACATTTCGAATTCCTAAATACAAATCTTTATTATTTAAACATTTGATAACTACAAACAATATTATTTGGATGTTTAAAGTTATTACTTATATAATCTATTTCAAATGTATTTAAATATTCTGGTTTTAAAAAGTCCAAAATAGTCAATACTAAATTCTTTACTTCAGTATGCATTTTTTGTATTTGTGGCTGTTCGCTTTGAAAAATGCGGTTTAATTTATTAATTTGAGGAAGTATAAAACGTAAAAATAGTAAATACAGCTTGGTAACCGAGTTTGTTAAATTCTTAAAAATAGCTTCAAAACTGTCAATGCATCTATATTTCTCTCAAATTAAAAGTAAATTTTGTAATGGCTCATAAAATTCCAATGGCAGCCAACGTGTTTGAGCAGGATGTAGAATTCTTTTAGGTTTTATTTCTAACTGTGAAACCTAAATAAGAGCGTTAAGCGGTGCGTTGCCAGCCGCTTTCCGCTAACGCTGAATTTTCATCCCTAAATAAGAGCGGCGGCCTTACGTCAGATGTTGTCAAAAAGTGTTTGGCATACAAGCTGCATTCAGCGGAGTCAACACTTGTGAGCTGTTATGGTGGCGATACCTTAGTGAGCGATGTTTTTTTCTTAATATGTTGTTACTCTTAGGGCCGCTTTCTCAATGTCCGGTTAAGCACTAATCAGAACTTTAACCAGCAGTTAGCAAAAAAGCCCTTTCTCAATGTTCGGTCAAGGTTGAACTGTCAGTTAAGTGCTGATTAAGTTAACGGCAAGTTGTGGTTTCGGTTAGCGCCATTTTAGGGTAAATGATTTCGAAGATGCTGTCAAACTTTAGAATTTAAGATGGCGGATAGAGTTTTAAACGTCATTCATCAGTGTTAAAGGGTCGCTGATTTCAAATCTAAAGTCAGAATTTTAAAATTCAAGATGGTGGATAGGGTTGCCACCTTAATTTTTTTTAAGTTTTATAAATTTGGGGCTGTCATAAAAAAAATGATACACCAAAAATGGGTCGCTGAATCCGAATCCGTTGTCAGAAATTCAAAATGATAAAATTTTGAAATAATAGGGTTGCCACTTAATTATATGTCTTTTCAATAGTTTTAAACGTCATTTATCAGTGTTAAGGGGTCGCTGATTTCGAATCTAAGGTCAGAATTTTAAAATTAAAGATGGTGGATAGGGTTGCCACCTTAATTTTTTTAGTTTTATAAATTCGGGGCTGGCAAATTTTAAAATTCTGACTTTAGATTCGAAATCAGCGACCCCTTAACACTAATAAATGACGTTTAAAACTCGTGAAAATATATATTATTAGGTGGCAACCCTATTATTTCAAAATTTTATAATTTTGATATTCTGACAACGGATTCGGATTCAGCGACCCATTTTTGGTATATAATTTTTTTTGCCAGCCCCGAATTCGTAAAACTACAAAAAATTAAGGTGGCAACCATATCCACCATCTTGAATTTTTAAATTCTGACCTTAGATTCGAAATCAGCGACCCTTTAACACTGATGAATGACGTTTAAAACTCTTAAAAAGGCATATTATTAGGTGGCAATACTGTGGTAAAAATTTAGGTGGCAACCCTAACCTCCATCTTAAATTTTAAAACTGTGACAAAACATGCCGTTAACTTAATCAGCACTTAACTGACAGTTCAACCTTAACCGAACATTGAGAAGGGGCTTTTTTGCTAACTGCTGGTTAAAGCTCTGATTAGTGTTTAACCGGACATTGAGAAAGCGGCATTCAGTAAATTTTAACACAACAGTTGTCAGCTGTTGACTCCGCTGAATGCGGGCATAGTGATGAATGACAAATTTTTCGCAGAAATTAAAATTTCATCGTTTTCTGCAGCCAACTTTACTTTCTAACGCTCTGTCAAAATTGGATTTTCTAACCGCTGAGCGTTGCCGCCGCGTTATTATGGTTTGCTTCATATAAATCGTATGGGCATGAGAAATTTTTGACAGATAAAAAACGCTTCCGCTCTGATTTAGGTTTGACTGTAATAGCTTTATAATTTTTTCGACCTACTCAGCTCTTTTAAAACTGTTGTAAATGTAATTATAGATGTTTTCCGAATTGAATTTACTTGTCATATTAGGAACTCCGTCTGCTGCGTAGTCAATTATATTTTGATTATAATCAATGTTTCCTTTTTTAAAAACTTCAACAATAATGCCATATAAAGACCTGGCATCAGCAGCTTGAACTTTGCGCAAGGCCAGTAAAAAAATCACAAATTTTTTGGTTTTCTGCAAATCGTACAACTATGCTTAAGATTTTTACCGTTGATTCGTCCACACAAATCGAAAACTTGCTTTCCTTCAATATATTGCAAATTGTATCAAATTGGGTAACACCAAAAACTTTTTTAACTATTGCTTTGTTTTTGTTTTCGCACATGTTACCAATCCTTCAATTTGTGTATCAGAATATGCATTTTTTTCCATTTTTACCAAATGATCTGCTAATAAAACAGGCAAATATGCTCAGCAATTGATTCTCCGGTTTGACACTCTGCTTTAGTCACGTTTTTGGTATTATGCGAAAAATTATGGAACATTTTTGATATTAAAGGCTGAAATAGTACACTAAGTTAACTTAGTGCTTTCATATTTTCTGTGTGGTTTACAGTTTTTGAATGCTGGAGTGTAGCAAACTAAACAGAACGCCAAAAATTTTCGGCTTGTTGATGGTTTCAGCCAATTTTTGAGTGCTGGTAAAGATTCCCACGCAGAATTGTATTTTTATATTGCTTTTTTTCTCTATAAAAGAAAAAATTTTGTAAATAATTTTAAAAATACAAATTATATACATATATATATATATTATAACAAACCTTAAAGTTTGCTTCCAAATCCAAATCGCGTTGAATATCAAGTTCAATAACTTCAGCATGTGTGATTTTCTTTAAATTTGATGAACTTGTATTTATGAATTTCAACTGGAAAGAAGTTGAGCTAAAAAGACCACAGCTAATGCCTAAAAAGAATAATAAAATTATAATAAAATGTTTATTTACTTTGCTGCAATAATTAATTAGTATCTTACATTTTTTAATCAGAAATTTATCCATATGAAAATATAAGAGGCAATCTTTTAATCCACATTCGACGTAGGTAGCATAAATATAACAGTAAATAGTTCCAACACATAGAAAAGTTGTTAAAGTATAGCAGCCAAAATTATCGTCATTCCTTATGTTGATATTCGTGATAAAAAGTGCTGCCACTGATATTTTTTAAGCAGTATTTTAAAGTTGCCACAAATTTTATTTTTTTAATTTTTTTCTTTTCATATATATATATAGAAATATATGCAAAATCGGACTTCGGGTCTACTTTTCTGAAATCGCAGCATCTTGATGAATTTTGGCTAAATATCGGATTCAAGTATTAAAATGGTAACAAGTCCGATATATCGAACTATATGGCAATACTGCTAGTATTAGAACTAAAGCTAGCTCAATATTACATAATAGTTCTCTTGCTGAATTTGATGTCGTCGTTCTCACTGAGACATGTATCAGCTGTGTGTTAAATTGATCGGGGGTTCTTGGACATGAGTCCTAAAAAAATGTATCTAGTCGACAATTTTTTAAGTCTTGATTTTGTTCAAATTTACAACATTGCTAATATGTTTAACATAATTTTAGATTTGGTTTTTATAAGCAATAATATTAGTTTTAAGCTTTTTGAAAATCCATTTCTTTTTTCTGCTTCTGACATGCATCACGTTCCGTTAGCTATATGGCTACTATAGCTAGAATTTAATGTATTTACTCCAATAAATACAACCGGTAGTGATAAAGCATTTCATTATAAATTATGTAATTTTCATCTTTTAAATACTATTTTTGATAATATTGATTGTGTCTCTATGTTTAACGGTGCTGATGTCTCTGAATGTTTTATTCAATTTAAGGCTGGTGTAAATGATATTTTTAATTACTACATTCCTCAGATTCCAACTACGTCTTCTATGTTTTCTTGGTGTACAAAGGGTCTTAACCTTCGCCTTACTAGTGCCCACCCGGGTGGTTTTTTGGATTTTGATTTCTTAATAAATTCTTGTATTTTGATCGAAACTAACTAGGGTTTCGACTCACTGAACAAATTTAAGAGTGTTTTTGTATAGTCTACGCAAAACAATTATTTTCAAGTATTTAATTCCTTTTCAGTTTTAATCCTTTTCATTTTCAGTAAACGATGTACACAAAAGTGTTCCGTAAGGCGAAGGTTAAAAAACTCAAACATATAAGAAACAAGTTCTTTAAGAAATATAAGCAAAGCAATAGTACTGTCTTTTACGATACAAGCATAACATGAGAGTGTTTAATTTTCTAAACAAATACTTGTGCAACCAATATATTTTGGGTTTTGAAACCAATGTAAAATCTAACCCTAAGGCTTTTTGGCGATTTGTTAAATCGAAAAAAATAGTACTAGTATACCATCTACTGTTTTCTACAATGATAAAAAAGCAAAAAGTCCTAATGAAGCTGCTGACCTTTTTGCTGAATACTTTCAGTCAGACTTTGAAACTGGTCGTGACAGTGATATTTTCGATGACTTTCTTATTAATATTCCGTCTTCGTTTGACCATTGGCTATCTCATATTATCCTCTGGAGATGTCATAAAGGAATTCTTAGTTTAAAACCATTAATGAAGACAAATATCGATGGTTTATCTGCATTTTTGTAAAAATTGTTTAGCATTAGTTGGAAACATTAAAACTATAGAACATTTTTAATTTTAAGAATTTAAAAAAAAAATAAAAATACATTTACATATGTGATTTTACTTCTAGAGGACGAAGTAAGAAAAGTTTCTTGCAGTTCCTGGTATTCTGGTAAAGAACCTATACTGGTAGATTAAAAAATCAAAACGGCACTATATTTTATTGGTTAGGTTTTTATAATAGGATTGGTTTTCTGTATCGAAATTTGCCAATTTCAAAATTTTTCTTTTGATAATATCATATCACTAAAATACACATTAAATGTTATATTTTCTAAGATTTTTTAACTCTATTTATTTACTAAAATAATTTTTATAATAAAAAAATTTACTTGGTAAAAAATTAAAACACAAATTTTTGAAAATTACTTGTTTGTATACAACGATTATACCAATATCGGCTGCTTTTTGACGGTTGTGTGAGATTGGTTGGTTTCAATATTGCACGATCGGACTTCTAGCTTAGAAGAAAATTGAAAAAAAAAGTTGGAATATGAATATTACTGTATATTTTATCCAGGAAATTATTCTGTTAAGTAGTTTTTATTCAATAATATGATTTTATTTTTTTGATTGCTGCAATCGGTAAATTTGTTTTATTTTCTTTTAATATTCTTTTTTAAGAAAGAAACGGATCCAACAATATAAGCATATAATAAATAAGATCCTTGTTGATATGAATTTTTAAGTCTTTTCTTGTATGTGACAAAGAACACTCCTCATATTTTTATAATTCGCTTCCAATGCCTTCTCAGACAAATTACTATAGATTAAAAATATTTTTATAGAATACAAATTAAAGTATGAATATAATTACGAATACCTATTGGAAAATTTCAAAAACTTAATAACATCACTACCATGTACCAGAATCTTGTGCACACTACTTGGCATAAAATACCAGCCACAGTGTATTAAATACAAGTATCTCGTAATGTTAACCAATTCTTCAAATGATGTAATATTAATTGGCATTCCAATAGTTAGGAAATATCAAAATTTCAAATTTGGACCTTTTCAATGTTATTACAAATAAATATTACATAAATTTATTTTCTCAATTTTTTTTTTACAAATTTTCTACTTTTAAGAACCCTCGGATCCCTGAAGTAAAATTCCAGGATTAAAAGGGACTAAAATCCTTCGGGATTTCGTGATCTCAAAATTTGGTTTCCCTAGTATATGCAAAAATATAGAAAAAACTTTATTTCATCTTTTCCCAACGTTTCGGTAGTTATTTTCTACCTTCTTGGGGTTCAGTTATTTTCTACCTACAGAGAGAGCGATCTTATCAAATACGATTTCGAGACGTAATGTCTGCTAAATTTATTGCTGAATCAAGTGTTCCTCTTATCTATGCAGATGATATGAAAAAATATAGAACAATAGATGCTAAAGACAATTCAGATCTTCTCCAGTATGATTTGAAGTCCTTTGAAGTTTGGTGTTCTAAAAATAATATGTTTATAAATCTAGATAAATGCCAAACTATGACTTTTTCGCGAAAAAGCAATTATTTAATTTTTGATTATAAGATAAAAGATACTGCTTAAAGTCGTGTAGATGCTGTCAAAGATTTTGGTATATGCATGGAATCTAAACTATCGTTTAACGTTCACATTGATTACATATGTAAGAAATTATCTTATAGAAGATAAGAGCAAAGGCTCGGGTTTATAAAACTCTGGGCCAAAAAAATTTAATAGTATGATTACAATTACAACGCTGTATTATGCAAATGTGCCACCTCACTTCGAGTATGCAAGCCAAGTTTGGTCCCCAAGTTACAATGTGCATGTTGAACATGTAGAAAGAAATAATTCACAAACGTTTTGTTCGGTTTGCTCTAAGGGCTTAAGTGTAACTGACACTTTAAACCTTCCTTCTTCCGAGGATCGTTTAAGACTATTAAAAATCCAAATTTTAAATAAGCGAAGGAAATCTGCTGATATCGTCAATTTACACCAGTGTTTGGCACGCCATAGGCACGCCTGCTAGGCACAAATAGTTTTTTCACACAGACATGATCGGAAAAGCACATAAACGATGCGGCGTAGCAGAGAAATACTGCATAGCTGAGGTGTAAAGCAGGGATGATAAATTCAGTACTAAAGTACTGAATTCAGTACTTTTCGCTTTTCAAAGTTACCGCAGTACCCCCGCGATGATTTCAGTACTTTTTACAAATATTGTAAAAAATATTTTTCACTTGTTTTATATTACACATAGTTTACACTAGGCATTACTATTAAAACAGTCAATATTCCCAAACTATCGTTACATACGATATAAAAATAGAAATTTAAGAAAAAAAAAATGAAAAAGTCTTATTTTTTAAATTAATATTTTTTTAGAATAGACTTTTTCATTTGTATGGTAATAGATTAGCACTATAAAGATATAAGAAAAAAATTTGTGCTGACGTGCGTTACAAAACACAGAAGTGATTTTTGACATGGATTACAAAATTTTACAAAACTCTCTGAATTTTGGAAGACTTTTTGTAAACAAGTATTTTTAGAAGGATTTGAAATAATATAAAAATTTATTTTCCATGTGATCAAATTTAAAAATCATCTCTGGATTATTAGGCTTTTTGATCTTGCGTGACGTTACTTATGGACAGGTTTTTATCGACCAAAAAACTTAATTTTTTTTTTTTATTTTTCGATAGCTTATGATGTGTAGCATATATTCCCATAGCGGTTTGGCCGATAACAATTCCATAAAAAAGTTAACGCATACGAAACACACCCATATTTTTATTAACGCACTCGAAACAATCGTTAACCAAATCTTAAAACGCGTTTTCTGAAAAATCGTGCCTTACAAACTGGTCTCCACGATATCTCAAGAACTACTCTATGAATTGACTTGGACTTTTTCTTAGAGTAGATAATATTTATTGGATGCAAAACCTAAATTTAGATAATATTGGCCGGTTTTTTAAGAGAACTTTAAAGACCGCAAAATGCGAAAAACGCTACTTAAAATTCAAATGTTTGCCATTTTTGCTACTTTTAATTATTTATTTAAGCTCCAATTTTATAGGTTCAATATTATAGGTTCAACCTCCAATGAATATAATACAATTTATAAAATTGTTTTCTTTTTTTATATCAGATGACATGAACGTGTCGTGGGGTAGAAAACGTTTGGGTACATTTTTTTTCAACGTGACGTTTAACGGCGATTGACACATCACGTTACGCATTTATGCACCAAAAGAATATTTTTCTACACTTTAAGAATCAATAAATCACTGTCAAAAAACTCAAGGTAATCATTTACTTCCTTCTATGAAAAAAAAAATAAAGAACATTACCGTGCTTTCGGAGCTCGAGATGAGAACCTGCCCTTAAATTTCCACTGTAGTTCAATTGGGTACTAAAGTAATTAGGTACTAAGTAAAAAGTTGGCATGACAATTGATAAAACAGTTAATAAAACTTAAAATTTGTTGATTTTTGTATATTTTGAATACATATTCTTAAATAATACGCTCAAGCTAAAATATTGTACATTACCAATTAATTCTTTGATCTCTTGATCTTTTCTGTTCTTCAATATACTTGATGTCATTACTGTCCTAGTTTCTGTTTCGTGAACTGTCTTCAAAAAAGTTCCGAGAGTTGCAAAAGCGAGTTTAAATGGATAAAAAGTTTTAAATGTAATTCAACTGTCTTTCAACGGTACTACTGCTGTACTAGTGTAAACGCCTTGTATGCTACTAAAAAAGTTCCCATCACTAATTTTCATTGCAACCAGGCACTACAAACTTCACGTTTGAAAACACTTCCAAGCTTTTAAAACTTCTTGCACATTTTTATTTTATTTCTTAGTTCAGTACTTTTAGTACTTTTTAAAATCCGCTAAGTACCAAACCAAAAATTCGAATTATCATCCCTGGTGTAAAGCTTAGCAGCGTTCAGGCTATCTCTCAGCAAACGAACACAAGCATACATTACGTTTGTGTGTGTGCGCTCGTGTTTGCCAAACACTGATTTACACCAACTCATAACTGGTGTATTTGATTCTCCAGAATTTTAACTCTTTTAATTTTTAATATTAACTGTAGAAGTAGTAAAGACGCTAACAATTTGATTTACTTATCTTTTAGTATAACAAATTATATGACTACTGCTACTTTAAATCGCATGAGTACCTTTGTTAACAACTGTAACTTTTTTATGTTAACTTATCGAAAGGTCAACTCAAAAGTAGATTAAAAACTAATGTATGATTAGATCTATGTAAACACATGGTTTGTTGTTATATCGTGTTTTGTCCCTGAGCCCAACCCATGTTAGGGTGGGCAAATTAATCTCACTTCGTTGAGATACAGCTCTGTGCAACTAATTAGGAACCTATGTAAACAAAGAAACTTTAAGAAAATTTGTTATTTTGTTTAAGAAAAAGACTGAGTTTTGGTCTCATTACCTTTATGTAAAAGTCTGTCTTTTAATTATTCAACATTTTTTCTTTAAATCTGGAAAAAAAAATCATGAATTCATAATCAAATAAGTCGTGCATATAATTAAGGACACTTGAGTTTATAAAATTTAATATAGTATATTATTATTATTTTGTCAATATTTTGTAGCAAAACTATTGTTGTCAATTACAGCTTGGCTCCACTAAATTTTCACAAACACTGATCGGAAGCTTTTTCGTACCCAAACTTTTTTGTTTTATCGTACAGCTTATCAAAGTTACCTACCTCGAGCAAGCTCTCTTCTTTTTTACAACCTGCCATAAGTTCTCAATTGGATTGAGGTCAGGACTGCAAGATGGCCAGTCCAAAACAGTAACTTGATTATCTGAAAACCACTGCTTGACCAGCCGAGTGGTGGCTCCGGTCATTGTCTTGCTGAAATATGCAAGTTACGGGCATATTTTCATCCGAATTGTATTTTTTTTCATCGGGTGACACTCTATTTGTTTTAGTGTCGTCTGAAAGCAATTTTCTCTTCTACTCTTTAGTTCCCCCAATGACAATACTTTTCAGCGAACTCAAGTCTAATAGAGGCTTCTTCTGTGAAATCCTTCCAAAAAGTTCGGCTTCGCGCAAACGCCTCTTAATAGTGTCTGCGGATGGTGCTGCTTCGTTTTCGCCATAGATAGCCACTCGTACTTAGTTTGCAGATTTATGCGGATTTTTTTTAGATTTCCGTACAATGAGAGTATCTTCTCGAGCAGTGGTAATTCGGCTTTTTTGTTTGCGTTACACCTTTTCTGCAGTCGATTTTTTTAAATACTGAAGAGCATTACCTACCATGGTTTTAGAAACTTTTAAGGCAGCTGCCTAATTTGTCAACATGATCTTCCACCTTTGTGCATCTGAATAATGATTTTTCGGGTGCTGACGTCACAGAATTTATTTTTGTCCATTGTAAACTACCAAAAATAACTCTAGTAATAACTTGTAACTATAAATGTATATGAATTCACTTTTTTTATTTTATAAGATTATTAAAAATTTTATTTTGTCAATCTCCCTAATTTGGTGCAAGAGCTATTTTTAACAAAATTTTAGATGGCTTCACTGCTAAAGAATAACGGTAAAAAAAGTGATGCTTATGTGGTGCTTTCGAAAGTACTAAAGTTGCATTTTCTAAAAAGTATTGCTATTACAAATTTTGTTTCGTTTTAAAAACAGTATGCATCGCTGTACATATCAAAAACCACTGTCCCTAATTAGTTGCAGGTGGCTATATTTTAATGCTATTTGGGCAAAAAAAATTAATTTTTTTTAATTCGAACCGCCTTGAAAGGTTTTAAAGTACACTTCAGCAAGCAACTGATTTTAATTTTCCCTCGAGCTGTTCTCGAAAATTTAAGTTTCTGCATTCATGGTTTTGTCGCTGAAGTTTGTTGCTTACTCCAAATATGCAAATGGTCCTGTTTGAGCCTTTCGTTTCTTCACATTGTCAGTTCGTGTTTCGGTTTCGGCTAGTAAAGTTGATTAACTTGGATTTGAGTTTATAAATTTTTTTCGATATCGTGCAAACGAAATGCATCTTTTATCGAAATGAAAGTATCTGTAGGCGAATCTTATACCGCAGCGCCATCATCTAGTGTTACACCGAATGCTGCTGTCCATCAGAACCTACGCCAGCCCCCAAAACCAGAAAAAAAATGTACCATCATAGATTTTTAGAAAATTTACCATGGCAAAATGGTTATCTAAATATCTTCCAACAAACATTTGAGCTTCCAGAAGGCTACATTTTGAAATTAAAAGAGGTTTAACCTCCATACCGCTTCCAGTGCACTTGTGCATGGAGGTTAAACACTTTGTTCCTCGATAAGGCTTCCATGGCACTTGTGAATCCAGGTTTCAAAAATCGTTGCATGAACTCATTTCGGTTGATTTGATGAAGCCCCTGCGAAGCGCTTTATCGAGGATTAACATTACCGTGCAGTGAACTTATGTTTGTTGCTTCGAGGAAACCTTTGCGAGGCACTTTATCGAGGTTATCTGGTTAACCAATTTAAACTGGTGACAATAAGTCTCATCGAAGCTATTTTTGTGAAACTCATAACTTGCTTGTAACAGCAAGTGTTGTAGAGGCTGTATGACGCATAAATGCAGTACGAATGCGCCTACTTGCAAAAACAAGTATTATCGAGGGACTACGCTGTTAAAATCAGCGCCGCCATTTTTTGTCATATAAGAGTGAATAGTCATCGCGTGCATGCGTAAAATAAATGCGCTAATAAATTATATAAAAAATTAATACAAAAAATATAAAACATTAATATTTCTGTGTGGAAGAAAGTACGACGATTGGGTACGTTTCGCAGAAAAGAAAATAAAACTCGAATTCCATCAAGCTGCGGTGAGTTAGTTTTTAGTCACATTCCACTGCATTTTTTTACTAACTGAATTGAAGTATCCTTTTTTCTACTTACTGTCCACTAGCTCTTCAAATTAAAATCTATTTGTAGTCCAACGAGTCGATTATCTAGAGGCACAATCAGCTACAAACTAGTCAATTGTACTTCTTTCGTCGGTTTTTTACAAATATGTTTTTACGCGAACTGATCAGCCCAAAGGAAAGTTCAGTGCTTTCACCAAAACCGCAAATACGATGCGAATTATATATAAATTGAATTGCAACTTTTTTAGGAAAATAATGGACAACTCGGCACGGCGCTACAAAGACATTTAAAACCAAAATATGGGTAAGCTACTTTCTAGCGTTAGAAATATCACAGCTAGGAAAAAGCGCAAAGCAGGAGATTAAAGGTGAAAAAGGAGATGGTGAAATGGCGAGGAAATTAACAATTGAATGCATCTATTTGTGTCAACAAGTTATATCGACGTTTTATTATCGGATGCTCTGAGAATATATATATCTATATGTAATTATATTTTATGATTTTTAATGAGAAAAAAGTATATGTGTTACAACTTCTACCCTTTGTTACTTTTTTCGACCTCGTTAAGGTGCCTTAGCGAAGAGTAAGCGAGGCTCAGATAGCTTCGATAAGTTGCTTCTAAAGTGGTTCGCTAAGTTTTGGTAGGTTGCTTCTGACGAGCCTCGATAAGTTGCTACTGACATCCTTCGATAAGTTGCTTCTGACGTGTTTCCACAAAGAAGCAATATGGAGGTCTATAACGGTAGCCTGGAACTTGCATTAGTGCGCCAAAACACTTTCCAGCAAGCTTCGCGTTGCTGAAAAAGAGGGAGGGGAAATGCCCTCGCTAAAGCCTTCTGGAAGCTGAAATGTTTGTTGGGCTCCGCGTAAGTAATGTTAGCCAATTAGCTATGAGTTAGAAGAATGGTCCTCGTCGGTACCCAACGAAAAAACAAAGCTTATATTCAAGAGACCTAAGCAGGGCGTAACTAGCGGGAGGTTAAGAGGGCAGACTACCCCTTACTTTTTTAGAGTCGGCCAAATTGTTATTTTTTACTGAAATTTTTTTAAATATTGATTTTTATACACAATAATTATGAACGTATCAAATCCAGTCTTTCCTTTTATTGCCATTTTCATAACAAAAACCAACTTTAGTCGGCTATTTCATTTTAAGTCATACCCAAAACTATCTTCATTCGGCCAATTCACTGTTAGTCGTTCCTTAAACGAACTTCAGTCAGCCAACTCATTTTAAGTCGTATCTTAAACAAACTTCATTAGGACAACTCACTTTCAGTCGAACCTTAAACAAACTTCAGTCGGCCAACTCATTTTATGTCGTATTAGCGTTAAATTGTTGTAAACAAATCCAGTGTTCCTTTGTGACAAAATGCATAAAAATTTCAGAAAAGTAGTATAAATTTTGTTAAAAAAGTACCGAAATAGTAATGCATAGTAATGTAAAAAAGACCAGCGGACCAAATGTCAAAAATGGGCCATTTTTAGTCCAATTGGGCAACCGTGTCCTTGACCAAAAATAAAAACCGAAAATGATATTTTTGTTTGACCAAAAAAATATTAATGAAAAGGCAATTTTTATAACAGATTTAAAAGATAAAATCAGATTAAAATTTTTTTGTCTGAGCAAAAACTTGAAAATCATAAAATAATGATTAATGCTTGAGTTTTTGGATAAAGCTAGTAGTAGTAGTAGTAGCAACTATCTTTTATCTTTTCATTTTCATATCTTTTCATAACTAATATCTTTTTCATTAAAATACACAACATAACTTAAATAGGCAAAAAACTCGTTAATTACATAAGAAGTTGTAGTTTGGAATGAAAAAGATCTGCAATCTATAGTTCACAAAGAACTAGAGACGATTGCAGTTACATAAGTAAATAATTGAATAATTAAACATAATCGTAATATTATTATAACGTGAAGTGAAGTGGTTTCAAAGAATAAATATATAATATAAATAATCACAAAAAAAAAAGAAGTGTAATAAATAATAAAAATATATAATAAAAATAAATATATAATGAGAAAAAAAAAGTGGAGAAGCTCAAAAAACAAAAAAGGATTAACTACTAACCAACACTGAACAAACAATCAACATCATTGTAATTAAGACTGAAAAGCCAAGTTTTAACATTACGAAGAAACATACATTTATTACGAATACATCTTATGCTATAAGGTAAGCTGTTAAAGAGTCTGGGAGCTACTGAAGTATAAAACTGCAGAAATAATTGAAGTGAAAACTGTGGTACAGTGACAAGATTCTGAAGATTAATTCTTAAGTTATAGCTTATTGAGTATCTACTTAGTAGATATCCAGATTTGATAAAAAATATCTTTAACACCTTGAAACAGTATAAATGCTTTAATGGTAAGATGTTCAATGTTCTAAAAAGAATCAGACTTCTATCACGGCGAGATCTATTGCAAATCAGACGTATTGCATGTTTTTGAGATATAAAAAGAGGAGTAATTTTGTTAGCATAAGCCCCGCCCCAGCAAACTAAACCGTATTCCAATTTGGATTGAAAAATACCATAGTAAATTGACTTGAGAAGTTCAGAACAACAATAAGGTCTTAACAAAAATAAATGTCTAGTGGCAGCCATTAGATAATTTTTTAGAGCTCGAGTATGTTCCGACCAACTCATCTTGTTATCCAACATTAATCCGAGGTATTTAAAAGAATTAACAGGTTCAATACTAAAACACTTATAAGAGCAACAAAAAGCCTCAGAATAAGTATGAAAAACATCAGATGAAGAACAGATATCTTTACTAGACATGAACTTTTTACAACTGCCATCATGAAAGTAAAATTGTGGAAAAGCAACTTCTTTACCTAAAGCACTAAAAAACATAATTCTTGTTTTATTGCTAAGTACCAATCGATGGACTTTAAACCAGTGACTTAAAACTGACAGATCATGATTTAAATCTATAGCAAGGTTTAATGGTGAGTTAGACGTAAACGTACAGGCCATGTCATCAGCAAATGCATTTGCACTACTTTTGAACTTCTGAGAAAAAAGTGAATTAATGAAGATTAAAAACAGAATAGGACCTAGCACCGAGCCTTGTGGTACACCTAATTTAACGTGCAATGAAGAACTAAAGTTACCTTTAAACTTAACTTTCTGCTGTCTATTTGATAAATAAGAACCAAGCCAGTTATATAATAAGCCTCTAAAGCCAAAATTATGCAATTTTTTTAATAAAATATCATGGTTGATTGTATCGAAAGCTTTGGTTATATCAACGAAAAGAGCCGCAGTTAACTTTTTATTGTTTAAACCTGAGTAGATATTTGAGCAAAAATTCAAAAGAGCATCTTCTGTTGACAGACCAGATCTAAAGCCATATTGACATTTACTAAGAAGACAATTATTTTCCAAAAATTTTACGATACGAGCTTTAATAGCTTTTTCAAACACTTTAGAAAACACTGGAAGGAGCGATATGGGCCTGTAGTTGTTAATATTGGAACGATCACCTTTCTTAAAGAGAGGAATTACCTCAGCCATCTTCATTTCACTCGGAAATGTACCTGTCTCAACACTTAAATTAAACAAATGGCTTAAAACATCGCAAATATTAAAAGAAATTTTCTTAATGAAATTATTTGTAAAATAATAATTAGAAGCGGAATTCGAATTTTTTAACGACATAATAATTTTATACACTTCAAACGAAGAAATTGCATCATAGAAAAAGCTCTTAGATAAAGAGGGTTCACTGGACAAACAAGAACACAAGGACATATCAGTAGCATTATCAGCAACTACTTCGGAGCCTATTGAAACAAAAAATTTGTTAAAACTATCTGCTAGAATTTTTGAATTAGAAACAGGTAAATTATTTATAAACAATGTTTGAATGGTTTCACTATTTGTCCCTTTATTGAGTATATTATTTACCAATTTCCATTCTTTTCGAATGTCACCTTTTGCTTTTTGGAATTCATTACAGTAGAAGTTATTCTTGCATAACGTTACATCTTTAGACACTTCTTTGCTTTATAAGACGAATTAATTAAAGAATCATTTGGAAATCTTTTTTTACGCTTAAATAGCTTGTTTTTGGCCTTTATTTTATGAAGCAAGTCATTCGTTATCCAGGGTTATCCAGCTTAATGATAACAGCCACTGATACAAATACCTTGTCAAAAAGTTGAAAAAATAAGTGGAATAAAACAAGCCCAAGCCCGCAAAGGTTTACTCAGTCGCCAAATACATTCCCTTTTTTAAAACCTAATTAATACATTTTTGTAGAACTTTCTGAGATAGAAATTTTTATACAGAAATACCCAACATTTGTAATAAAAAATTTAATGACGATCGAAATCGGCCAACATATTTATAGAAATTTTCTTAGCTCAAGAACTCTGATGTAAAATCTGTAATTTCATAGACTTTACATTTTCATTTAAATACAATTATAATAAATAAATAAATAATGAATTTAAAATATTTAGTCCAACTATTGAAAAAAGATCCGTTTTAACTTTTAAACTCGAGATGATTGCAAAAAGAACACCATTTTTAAATCTGCATTCAAAATTAATTTATTTTGATTACTTTTCATCCTGGTGCTCTTGTCATTTCACTGCTCCTCTGTATTACTTACCGATGTTGTTATCTTGTCGTCTTTTTTAAAGTAATGACTTCTACACCGATAAGTGTAAGCGATATACTTTCTATTACTTTTACCTATATTACTACTCTGTCAGGTAGTATGTCAGGTATTCTAAATGGAGCCTAACAAAAACTTTCTGAGCTACTTGGTCGAAAGATACCATACACGCAGAGAAAAGACATGGTTGAGACATGATTGTTGCAATAATAATTTTTTACTAAAATTATTGTATTATTTCTGCAAACACAAATTTTTGCCTAAATAAAGTCATAATTTACAAATGGTGGTACCAAAAATAACATTATACAGGGTCCGCCATCTAACATTTTTTTTTCAACTAGTGCTTATTTCGTGAATGGTTACACTTAGCTCATGTCTGATTTGACAGATTAGTTTTATCCTTCCGCTGATATAAATACAACACTGGGAAATATTGCGACATTACTTTGAAAATCATGGTAATGTTGCAGAATGTGTGTGGATTTTGGAAGAAGAGAAGCACCGTCAGCTTCGTATGTTCGTTATCTTGTGAAAAAGTGGAAGAAACTGGCATCCTCATCGATAAAACAAAGCGTGAAAAGCCAAAAACAGTGCGTACACCCGAGAATATTGCTGCTGTGG
Organism: Dichetophora obliterata; assembly: GCA_963920525.1. Lineage (NCBI taxonomy): Eukaryota > Metazoa > Arthropoda > Insecta > Diptera > Sciomyzidae > Dichetophora > Dichetophora obliterata. The sequence continues at coordinate 64,611,602 of OY986438.1, read as the reverse complement.
CAAAAAGTGTGCGTGAAGCGCCATCAACATCAATTCACTGTCGTTCTCAACAATCGAACATTTCGGAGACATCATTGAGACGAATTTTGCTTAAAGACCTTGGTATGACGCCATACAAAGTCCAATTGGTTCAGGAGTTGAAGCCAACTGACCATCCAATGCGTTTTTAAAAAAAAAAAAGTTATTTGGCGGACCCTTTAGTTGAAATCATAACATCATTGAAATCGTCAACATACTATTATTGGCTCAACTATTAGTTGCAACAAAAATGTTGTAGTTCTGTCAAACATGTTAGAATTTTGAATGTTTGTCTGAACTATTCTTTGATTTTTGGCAAACGAAGCAGAACATAACCAAAAATTGAAAGAATTTATTGTGTCTGAACAGTTTGCAGGAAAAACTTTCACTTCATTCAGACACAATAAGTTTTATCGATTCCTGGCTATGTGACGTTTCGTTTGTCAAATGTTTAATTATTGTGTTTTGTTTTAAATCGCCTTATCCATTTTCGACTTAAATTGTAGCAAACATATTTCTGTTTACCGTAAATATATTTCGCAATTCTGACCATATTTTGTTTATCACAAATATTGCTATTTTTGTGACAATGCACTTAATGTACCATGTTTATGAATGGTATTAGTCAGGCGAGCGGTAGTAGCGGCTGTGGCTTATTTATAATATTTTGGTTCATACAAAAAAGTTCCTTTTCTAAATATGGTTGTTGTAATCATTTTATCATGATCAAAGAAAATATTATATGTTTAAGAACATGTTAGCAACAATCATTATCCGAATCATACTATGATCCTCTTAAAACATGGTTGTTGCAACTATGTTTTTTCTCTGCGTGTATATTCCAAGCCAAGCACATCGTATGAATACTTTTGTAGAACACGGCTGTGAGTCTAGTCATATTATTGTTGATATTTTTTCAATAGTTCAAGAGCTTTATGTCTTTTTTTCATCCAGTACAAAAAGATATTCACCTTCAATAAGCAAACTTTCGGATATTGAAAATGCGTTAATGTTGCGTAACTTGTCAAAAACAAGCGCGTGCTGAAGCATTGTAATCTATATGTGAATCGCTTTATGTCATTGTTGATATTTTAAGCGAAATTTCACAAAGCTCTGAAAAATTAGACAAGTGGACTCAAATGCTGCATATTCGCTATCAAACCAACTCATTTCTGTGGACTTTATTATAAGTCTTGTTTTTATGAAAAATGTGCTAGTAAAAATGAAACTCCTGACTGAATTTCTTGAAGGTGTTGAACTGAATATTTTAGATGCTATGAAATTTATTTCTTGTACCTGTCTAGTTACTGTCTTTTTATTTTATTTCTTTTGTTACGTTCAATAATTAAAAGTCTTTTAATGTTTGTTCATTCTAGTTGTTTATTCATGATCGATTTTAAACTAAGCTTATATTGACTGCTGCACAGTGCAGCCACGCGCACACACACACACACACATCCCATGAGCATGGTGTAAGAAATAGAGGTGTTAGTGAGTTTTTGACAACACTTCTGTCAAAAAATTGTGAGCGAAAGAGCGGAACTGTTGAAAGTTGCCAAATTGTGTTATTTGTTTGAGTTGCTAGATGATGTGCTATAGTTTTTATTGTGCAAATTAAGTGTAAATAAATATTTAATGCAATTAATTGTGCCGTGTTGTGTTGACAAAAAGTTATTTCAGTTGTTTTCGCCGATTTGCTAGGTTTGTCATTGAATGTTTTGGCAATTTTATCAGAAACGTGCACTAGAAGGTGCCGCCGACATGAAGCTTTGGCCAGCATGCAAATTGTCTTGCATTCACATCATTCACATATCACTTCATTCTCACTTTAATCACAGTAAAAATCTTATAAACTTGCAGAAAGACACGAATTTAACAAAATTTGTTTTCATTGCAATTCACCATCAGCTGTTTTTGAAAAAAGCGGGGAAACATAATTTTATCATTTTGAGAGAGAAGTGTCAAACTCACTAACACCTCTATTTCTTACACCATGCCCATGAGCACAAGTCACTGTAGTGAGATATGCTGAGGCAGCATATTCCCGCAGTGACTTAGGCACCTGGTATTGTGCATGCTATGTGAGCGTGATCGATCACAGTGTGCAACGGCTACTGGAAGAGCGGTTGCACACTGCTTTTTGGGAAGATTGAATTTACAATTTTTATAATTGCATTTACAATTTTTTATTATTATTATAAGAAGAGAGAAAAAAATTTTAATTTATTCTTATAGGTAATTTTTTTTATTGTTATAACTAGTGTCCGACCGAATATGCGGTTTCGGTTTCGGTTACGGCCAGTTTCGGTCCTTTTTGGCAGTTTCGGCTAGTTTCGGTTATTCGGCCATATTGAGGCCTTTTTGACTTTTGGTAAAAATTTCGGAACATTTCAAGAATAGCGACAACTATAATTTTGATTTTTTTTTCAAATCATATGGATTTTGGCCTCCTTACTCTAAATCTGAAAAAATTGGAGGCCGTTCGCATTTGGTTTAGAAGTTATAGGCCTCCAAAGTTGGAAAAAATAGCCTACAAATCTTGCTATTTTTCTAAATTTTTCAACAAAACTACACTTTATGGGTATCATAAGAAAGGTAATTTAAGTACTTATTCAACAAGGTACCTATTCAAATATGAAAATTCATGCCTAACTTTTAAAGATATACACATTTTTAATGTAGTGCTTTTGTAAAAGAGAAACCACTTGTTTGCCATACAAATTGTAAGTATAATAATAGGTATATCTTAAAAAGTTATGAATGGACTTTCATGTTTGATGATAACAATCCTTCTTACATGCTAACAAACCAGAGAAGCTATTGTCATCAAACTTTGAAATGAATTCGGCGCTATTTTGAGACCATAAGGAAGACGTTTGTATCTGAATGAACCCTTGTCTGTTGAGAAGGACATTATATCCCTTGACTTTTCATCTAATTTAATTTGATGAAAACCTGTTGTTAAGTCAAGGCAAGAAAAATATTTTGCCTTGCCTAATTGATTGAAATGTCATCTATTCTTTTTGATAATTTTTTTCAATTTTGTGTCATTGTTTTGACAGATCTCAATGGATGCAAATGCATAGTCATTTAGACTTTCGGTATGAATATGGGCATTTCCATGGTGTCGCACGGGACAGTCGTACGCAGTTAAATTGAAAAAAAGTAGTAATAACACGGATTTATATTTTGATAATGGTCTTAACTTATAACTCATAGTAAGCTCTATAAGTGGTGCTAAGGTTGATTATCGGTAATTTTTCCTTTTCAAAATAATTGCCAAAAACAACGGGGTTCGCACGGGACAAAAACGGAAGTTTTTTTCGAGGACAACAACTCAAGCGCCGAATTCAGCGAAGTCTGAAGGAATATTTCAAAGAGTTTATTTTATGGATATTGTGCATTGGTGTTTCTTTTAAATTGTTTTTATTTTACCCAATAATATTTAACACTTATTTTTTTAATTTAATATTAAGCTCGGTCGCACGGGACAGATCGCACGGGACAGTTTTTTCCATTGCAATTTAATTGGGTAATTAAGTAATTAGGTAGTTAAGTAATTATGTAATTAGGTTATTAAAAACAAATTCAATATATTTTCCTTTAATTGCATCAACCATTTTTTCATTATCTTTAGCCAATGCCTTCCATTTTTAATAAAACAAAAATGTTTATGAAACATTTACTAAACACTTACGAAAAAGAAAAACTACATTTGTGAAACAGTGCAGACGATGTGATCATCATGGTTAATAATTTTATGTACAAATTGCTTAAATTAATAAAATTAAAATGTTTCTCTTAGATAATATCATAAAATAATAAGTTTTTAATAAGTTTTAATTTTTTGGTCACGGTAGACTTTCCTGTGGAAATACCCATATGTAAATTTTGTATTAATGCGTGTTTGTATGTAGTATTTACTACTCGAATAAACGCTGCTGTGCCAGTTGCGATTGTGTTTGCAATAAATATCCCATCTTGAAGTTTTTGATTTGGGATTAGCTCTTCTTTTTCTGTACTTTGTATGAATTACCTCAGACCTTGCTGGTATCGATATTGCATTAATGCTTGGTGAGTTTAGCATTGGTACTAAAACTTCAGAAAAGTTATTTGGTCTTAAGATTAATAGGTCTTGCCTTTGTTGGTAATCAAGTGTGCAATTGTATTTTTTAACAAAATCGAGGCCTATTATTCCATCAGATGGAATTGGAGAAACTGGGGGCGATGGAACAATGTAACATGTCTGACTGCCTCAACTTGGCGAGGCCAGCATTATCTTTGTGAAATCACCTCAAGTCGACTCAAACCTCCACGTGGTGTTTCCTGGGCAACGTCAAAACTGACAACCGTTAGTTTGGCGGCTAATCTGAGCGGCAGGCCTCCCTAGGCTTAAAATAGGTTGTGCGTCGGGTTTGAAGCCCACCCGTAAAAACCAATTTCAATGAAAACAAATAAGAATAGAAGAAAAATGATCCCCAAATCTAATGACGACTACCACAAACGAAAAACTGATAATGATTTACGGATATGCACCTGGAATGTCCGAACCCTTAATTGGGAAGTTGCCTCTATCCAACTGACTGATGTCTTGGAAAGATATAAAGCTGATATCACTGCTATCCAAGAAATGCGATGTAAGGGACAGGGTTGCATTCGGCATGCACCCTGTGATATCTACTACAGTGGCCATGCGGAGAAGCACGAGTTTGGATGCGGATTTGTAGTTGGCAAGAAACTACGGCCCCACGTCCTGCGATTCACACCTGTGAATGAACGACTTGCCATAATCCGCATCAAGGTTAGATTTTTCAATATAAGCCTAATATGTGCGCACGCTCCGACAGAAGACAAGGACGATGAGACCAAGGAAATTTTCTACGAACGCCTTGAAAATGCTTACGAGCGCTGCCCCCGCCACGACGTAAAAATCGTGCTTGGTGACTTCAACGCTAAGGTGGGCAAGGAAAATATTTTTGGTCCAACAGTCGGAAAGTTCAGCCTCCACGAAAACACCTCCGATAACGGAATGAGGCTGATTGACTTCGCCGCAGCACGAATCGTGGTCGTAAGTAGCACTAGATTCAAGCATCTCAATATTCATAAAGCCACCTGGATGTCCCCTGATCAAAAAACAAAAAATCAAATTGATCACGTTTTGATCGACGGAAGGCACTCTTCCAGTGTATTGGATGTACGCACGATCCGTGGTGCAAACATTGACTCGGATCACTATCTTGTTGCAGCCAAGATCCGTACACTTCTGTGCGCAGCTAAGAATACACGCAACCCTACACAGAGAAAGCTAAACGTCGACAAGCTGCAATCGAAACAGACAGCCGATGCTTTCGCCACTCGACTCTCACTCCTGCTTCAAAGCACTCCTCCAATCGATGATATATGCGCGCAGTGGACACACATTTCCAACTCCATGCGTGCGGCTGCTGAAGAGGTGATTGGCTACCACCGCCCTCGCCGAAACGAGTGGTACGACCAGGAGTGTCGCGACGCCACTGCAGAGAAAGACGCCACCTACAAAGCCACCCTGCAGTCGGGTATAACGTGCGCTGCTAAGAAGCGATACAAAGAAAAGAGGAGGGAAGAGAGACATATTTTCAGGCGGAAAAAAAGAGAGGCAGAAAAGTGCGAGCAGGAGAAGATTGAGATGTATGGTGACAGGAATGAGGCCCAAAAATTTTTCGAAAAAATAAGACGCCTTGCCGATGGTTTTTAAACCGGGGTTCTTCCTGCAAGGATGAAAACGGGAATCTAGTGACAGATGTCCAGAGTACACTGACGTTATGGAGGGAACACTTCTCTAAGCTTCTAAATGGCGACGCTGACAACAATCCCGCCAATAGAGATGATATTCCGGAAACCCCAATTGCGGATGACAGCGTCGAGGTTCCGCTGCCCGACTATGATGAAGTTCTGACAGCTATGGCTCGGCTTAAAAATAACAAAGCCGCGGGAGCTGATGGCTTACCTGCTGAGCTGTTTAAGAACGGAGGCGAAGCTCTACTTAAATGCATTCACGAGCTTCTATGCAGAATATGGTCGGAAGAATGCATTCCGAACGATTGGAATCTCAGTGTGCTCTGCCCAATCCACAAGAAAGGCGATCCTACTATCTGTGCCAATTACCTTGGGATAAGCCTTCTTAATATCGCATATAAGGTCCTGTCGAGCGTTTTATGTGAAAGATTGAAGCCCATTGTAAGCAAACTGATTGGACCTTATCAGTGTGGCATCAGACCTGGAAAGTCCACCATCGACCAGATTTTCACGCTACGACAAATCTTGGAGAAGACTCAAGAAAAACAAGTCGACACCCACCATCTTTTTGTCGACTACAAAGCCGCCTTCGACAGCCCAATAAGGAAGCACCTGTACTCCACCATGTCTGAATTTGGTATTCCTGCAAAACTAATACGACTTTGCAGGATGACACTGAGCAACACCAGCAGCGCAGTTAAAATCGGGAAGGACCTCTCCCCACCATTTATTACCAAACGAGGTTTCAGACAAGGTGATTCCTTATCGTGCGACTTTTTCAACCTAATGATGGAAAAGATCATCCGAGCTGCTGATCTGAGACGTAGTGGCACAATATTCTCAAGAGTGTTATGCTGCTTGCGTATGCTGATGACATAGATATCATTGGCCATAATACGCGCGAAGTCAGTGCAGCATTTTCCAGATTAGTAAGAGAGTCAAGTCGAATGGGTCTGTCAGTGAATGCAGATAAGACGAAATACTTAGTGTCAACAAACAAACAGTCCCAGCGTGTTGGAACCCACGTTACCGTTGACAATACCTCCTCGAGGATGTGAAGAACTTCGTTTATCTGGGATCCAGCATTAATTCAACCAACGACATCAGCATTGAGATCAAACGAAGAATAACTCTTGCCAACAGGTGTTACTTTGGGCTCAGTAGGCAATTGAGAAGCAGAGCCCTCTCTCGACGAACGAAAATCACGCTCTATAAATCGCTCATCATGCCCGTCCTACTTTATGAATCACAAACCCAGACGCTGAGCAGTTTAGATGAAAAGACTTTAGGAGCATTCGAGAGAAAGATTCTTCCTAAGGTCTACGGACCAATCTGCGTCAATGGCGAGTACCAAATACGGTGGAATGATGAACTGTATGAGCTGTACGCTGACATCGACATAGTCAAGCTCACTAAAATCGAGCGGCTTCGCTGGCTTGGTCATGTTCAGCGCATGAAATACGATGCTCCAGTGAAGAAAATATTCGATTCGGTGCCCAGCGGCGGTCAACGCAGAAGAGGACAACCGCATCTTCGTTTGAAAGACCAAGTAGAGGACAACCTGACGAAGCTTGGAATTTCAAACTGGCGCCAGCAAGCGAAAGACAGAAAAGGCTGGCGCAAATTCTTAGATGAGGCCAAGACCGACATACGGTTGTAGCGCCAACTAAGTAAGTAAAGTAAAGGAATTGGGAAGTTGTCAGTTACGACTTGAAATTCCTGTGGAATTGGTAGGTTTTTAATTTTTAAGTCTGCAATTACCTTACCAATTGTGTATGTTATGTTCTTGCCTATGCCGTATAGTCTAGTTTTTGAACATTTGTCTATTATTTCAGATTTGATTTGTCTTTGTTTAATTATAGAAATATCTGCTTCGGTGTCAACAAGGAATGTTGACACATCTTCGTTAAGGGATGTTCGTATAGAAATGTAAGATGTTAAGTTTAAATTAATGTTGAAGATTTTACTGTTTTTTATTTTGTTTTCTATTTAGTACTGGGGGAATACGCGTTTTCCGCGTCTTCTTGTGTTACACGCACGTATCGTCTACTGCTGTTAACACGGAAATATTGTGGTCGCCTGTTATTATAATTGAAATCTTGACCTCGGTTATTGTAATTACCGCGTCCGCGTCCTCAGCTTTGATAATTCCATTGACCACGGGATCGTCCACGGAAATTATAGCCCGAGAAATTACGACCCCTTAAGTTTAAAATTGTGTTTTGCTGCCCTGTTGCTTCAGTGCAGCTTGTAACAAATTTGTTACTGTATCGTTCATGTTAGTAAAAGTTCCTGCTTTCGTAATTAGTTTTACTTCGCTGATGTTGCAGTTGTTTGTCATGCCTTTAATTGCACTTCAGTCGAGTATTTATTTGCCAATTCCGGCGTTAAACCGTCAGAAATGTAAGCATTTTCCAGTGACTTAGTCAGCTTTTCTATATCTTTAGAATAGGAATTAGCTAACTTTGTGTTTTGTTTTATATTGTTAGTTTTTGCAGATAATGCTGCTACTGATTCACCCTTGACGGCTGATTCTAATTTTTCGATTAGAGCTACTAAAGTGTTTTCATTATTTCTTAGGCTCCTAGCCTCCTAGCTGTTCCCTTACATTTTGTTTTGACTAAGTGAATGGCAGTTGCTTAATAATTCTTTTTTATAGAGTCCACTAAATGTATTGCGTCAATGAAACTTCTTAGATTTTATGGCTTACCATCAAACTTTGGAATGAGTCTGGCAGCTATATTTAAAAATTCAACCACCGATTGCGACATTGTTATAGTCTTTACCTTATCTACTGATCCGTATTTGCTAGCGAAATTTTCGTTTTATTCAAATTTGCGGTTTGCTCCCCCTCGGTATTTAAATATATATGGATGTAATCTGATTTTAACTCTATCTCTAATGATACTTGAATATTAAGTTCTATTTTTCTTTGGGGGCAAATTCTAAACAAATTGTCCCTAAGCTTCCAAAAAATTTTGTTAGCTTCGGTTTTGTGTTTATTTTTAAGTTTTTTATAGTGAACGTTCAATAGAATTCGAATGCCATTAAAATTTGCTATTAATATTTTGAGGTGTTTATCTAGTTTTTCTATTGGTATTGGTCTATTAAATTTTAAACATTTAAGAGATTTGCCGTATTCAATATTATACTCATTTATTTTTTCTATTTTCTTGTTTTCCATTTTTACATGAAGAACAACTTAGTTTATTTGATCTGGAGCGAAAGGGTCAAATGAAATCATTTACAAAATGTATTAAATTTTATCAATATTATTGGCTTGTGAATATACTCTGAGGGAATCTGGGGGCGAACCCTTACAATGTAACATGTCTGACTGTCTCAACCTGGCGAGGCCAGCATAATCTTTGTGAAATCACCTCAAGTCTACTCAAACCTCCACGTGGTGTTTCCTGGGCAACGTCAAAACTGACAACCATTAGTTTGGCGGCTTATCTGAGTGGCAGGCCCCCCTAGGCTTAAAATAGGTTGTGCATCGGGCTTAAAACCTATTTCAATGAAAACAATTAGGAAAAGAAGAAAACTGATCCTCAATTCTGATGACGACTTCCGCAAACGAAAAACTGATAATGATTTACGGATATGCACCTGGAATGTCCGAACCCTTAATTGAGAAGGTTCCTCTATCCAACTGACTGATGTCTTGGAAAGATACAAAGCTGATATCACTGCTGTCCAAGAACTGCGATGGAAGGGACAGGGTTGCATTCGGCATGCAGCCTGTGATATCTACTACATCGGCCATGCGGAGAAGCACGAGTTTGGATGCGGATTTGTAGTTGGCAAGAAACTACGGCCCCACGTCCTGCGATTCACACCTCTGAATGAACGACTTACCATAATCCGCATCAACGTTAAATTTTTTAATATAAGCCTAATATGTGCGCACGCTCCGACAGAAGACAATTACGATGAGACCAAGGAAATTTTCTATGAGTGCCTTGAAAATGCTTACGAGCGCTGCCCCGTCACGACGTAAAAATCGTGCTTGGTGACTTCAACGCTAAGGTGGGCAAGAAAAATATTTTTAGTCCACCAGTCGGAAAGTTCAGCCCCCACGACAACACCTCCGATAACGGAATGAGGCTGATTGACTTCGCCACAGTACGACACATGGTCGTAAGTAGCACTAGATTCAAGCATCTCAATATTCATAAAGCCATCTGGATGTCCCCCGATCAAAAAACCAAAAATCAAATTGATCACGTTTTGATCGACGGAAGGTACTCTTCTAGTGTATTGGATGTACGCAAGATCCGTGGTGCAAACATTGACTCGGATCACTATCTTATTGCAGCCAAGATCCGTACACTTCTGTGCGCAGCTAAGAATACACGCAACCCTACACAGAGAAAGCTTGACGTTGACAAGCTGCAATCGAAACAGACAGCAGATGCCTTCGCCACTCGCCTTTCACTCCTGCTTCAAAGCACTCCTCCAATCGATGATATATGCGCGCAGTGGACACACATTTCTAACTTCATGCGTGCGGCTGCTGAAGAGGTTATTGGCTACCACCGCCCTTGCCGAAACGAGTGGTACGACCAGGAGTGTCGCGAAGCCACTGCAGAGAAAGACGCCACCTACAAAGCCACCCAGCAGTCGCTTGTAACGCGCGCTGCTAAGGAGCGATACAAAGAAAAGAGGAGGGAAGAAAAACGTATTTTCAGGCGGAAAAAAAGAGAGGCAGAAAAGCGCGAGCATGAGAAGATTGAAATGTATGGTGACAGGTCATTCCTGAAACTCCCGAAATTTTTCGAAAAAATAAGACGCCTTGCCGATGGTTTTAAAACCGGGACCTCTTCCTGCTAGTGTGAAAACGGGAATCTAGTGATAGATGTCCAGAGTACACTGACGTTATGGAGGGAACACTTCTATAAGCTTCTAAATGGCGACGCTGACAACAATCCCGCCAATAGAGATGATATTCCGGAAACCCCAATTTCAGATGACAGCGTCGACGTTCCGCTGCCCGACTATGATGAAGTTCTGACAGCTATAGCTCAGCTTAAAAATAACAAAGCCGCGGGAGCTGATGGCTTTAGTAGAGGCAAAGCTCTACTTAAATGCATTCACGAGTTTCTATGCAGAATATGGTCGGAAGAATGCATTCCGAACAATTGGATTCTCAGTGTGCTCTGCCCAATCCACAAGAAAGGCGATCCCACTATCTATGCCAATTACCGTGGGATAAGCCTTCTTAATATCGCATATAAGGTCCTGTCGAGCGATTTATGTGAAAGATTGAAGCCCATTGTAAACGAACTGATCGGACCTTATCAGTGTGGCTTCAGAGCTGGAAAGTCCACCATTGACCAGATTTTCACGCTACGACAAATCTTGGAGAAGACTCAAGAAAAACAAGTCGACACCCACCATCTTTTTGTCGACTACAAAGCCGCATTCGACAGCCCGATAAAAAAGCACCTGTACTCCACCATGTCTGAATTTGGTATTCCTGCAAAACTAATATGACTTTGCAGGATGACACTAAGCAACACCAGCAGCGCAGTTAGAATCGGGAAACGAGGTTTTAGACAAGGTGATTCCTTATCGTGTGACTTTTTCAACCTAATGATGGAAAAGATCATCCGAGCTGCTGATCTGAGACGTAGTGGCACAATATTCTACAAGAGTGTTATGCTGCTTGCGTATGCTGATGACATCGATATAATTGGCCATAATACGCACGAAGTCAGTGCAGCATTTTATAGATTAGAAAGAGAGTCAAGTCGAATGGGTCTGGCAGTGAATGCAGATAAGACGAATTACTTGGTGTCAACAAACAAACAGTCCCAGCGTCTTGGAACCCAAGTTGCCGTTGACAATACCTCCTTCGAGATTGTGAAGGACTTCGTTTATCTAGGATCCAGCATAAACTCAACCAACGACATCAGCATTGAGATCAAACGAAGAATAACTCTTGCCAACAGGTGTTACTTTGGGCTCAGTAGGCAATTGAGAAGCAGAGCCCTCTCTCGACGAACGAAAATCACGCTCTATAAATCGCTCATCATGCCCGTCCTACTTTATGAATCACAAACCTAGACGCTGAGCAGTTTAGATGAAAAGACTTTAGGAGCATTCGAGAGAAAGATTCTTCCCAAGGTCTACGGACCAATCTGCGTCAATGGCGAGTACCAAATGCGGTGGAATGATGAACTGTATGAGCTGTACGCTGTAAAATCGAGCGGCTTCGCTGGCTAGGTCATGTTCAGCGCATGAAAGACGATGCTCCAGTGAAGAAAATATTCGATTCGGTACCCAGCGGCGGTCAACGCGGAAGAGGACGACCGCATCTTTGTTGGAAAGACCAAGTAGAGGACAACCTGACGAAGCTTGGAATTTCCAACTGGCGCCAGCAAGCGAAAGACAGAAATTGCTGGCGCAAATTCTTACATGAGGCCAAGACCGACATACGGTTGTAGCGCCAACTAAGTAAGTAGTAGAATATACTCTGATAGTTTTCTTTTTCTGGCATTTATTATGGAGCATATACAGTTTGATTACTATATAAGCTACCATAATAATTGCCGGGATCTGAACTTAATCCGACCCTTTATTTTCCATAGTTAGTTCGTTAACTACATTTGCCCTGGGATGCTCAATGTCGGATTTGGGCCCGCACATGATTATAAAGACTAAGGAAATACGCTTAAATATAAAACAAAGTACTAAATTAAATTAAATTGCTCGTTGCTTGTTCTACTTGTCAATTGAAGTGTAAATGAGACGTTAGGTTTTTTTACCGCTTAAATAAAAGCATAGAATGTAATTGGTTTGTTTAAACAAATGCGAACTTTTAATAATTTACTTTTACATTATTCTTCACGCATTCATCAAATCAATTTGTTTTCTTTCTCTTTTTTTATAGCGTTGATTATTTATTATTAAATTTGTTAATATAAATGGGCTTTAACAGCTAATCTGTATTCATACCGATCATTAAGTGTTTTTTGTATTTTAATTTTCGATGTAATAACTATTTTAATTTTTTATTAAATGTATTTTGTATATATTGTACATATTGCATTTTAATTTTAGATAGAAATATTTATTTTAAAGTATTTGTTTTTAATTTGCAATCATAATAATTAAAGAAATTATGTTACAATAAACAGTCAAATAATTTTTATAATAATTACATATTTATTACGCCAAATATTGTTTTCTTCTGTTGTTGCGCTTCTTCTTGTTGTTGAAATTAGTATATTTTCCGTTGTTGTGACAGCCTAACCAGCTATTGCTTCGTCTTCATTGTTTATTACGCCAAATATTCTTCTTCTGTTTCTGTGCTTCTTTTTGCTGTTGACATTAGTCTATTTTCTGTTGTTGTGACAGCCTTTTCAGGTATGTAACATGGGATATGTCTTATTTTCACTATTTTCCATTATCTACAAATGTATAACACGTATCCTGTTTGTCTGTTTAGCAATGAAGTCGATAAATATTCACGCACTTTTTTTAACACTTGAAAATCAATTATTAATTTTTTTTTTTTGCAAAAAAAATTATTCTAGTAGGACCCAACTTGTCCGTTTTGCTCTTCAACACGACGATTAAGCTTTTTTTTTACTGGCAGGATCGCCATGTTACGTTCAATAATTAAAAGTCCTTTAATGTTTGTTCATTCTAGTTGTTCATTCATTCATGATCGAGTTTAAACTAAACTTATATTGAATGCTGCACAGCGCAGCCACGCGCACACACACAGACACATCTCATGTGCACAAGTCACTGTATGCACAAGTCTCTGATATGGTGAGCAGTGTTGCCGTTTGGATCCTTTTTTCCTTCAAAAATTGATGGATACTTTTTTTTAAGCCTCAGTGTAAGTTTGGATACTTTCTTAAAAAATCTTTATTAACACGAGTATATATTTTTTTTTTGCAAAATACAAAGAGTAGGCAGTCCCTTAAATTCGATAAAAGCGTTAAGACCATTGGCGTCGGAAGCGGGGGGAAAGGTGGGCAGTTGCCCCCCCACTTTTTAGCTAGATAAACAATTTAAAAGGAAAAGTTATTCAAAATATCAGTTTTTTTACAACGATAATATTTTTGTATTATATATTTTCCTCTTCTTTCTCTCTTCTTCATGTTTCATGTGAAGAAATTTTGGTGAACTTTTTTTGCACCACCATTTGTACTGCCCTCCCAGATGAAATTCGCTTCCGACGCGCTTGGTTAAGACAGATGTTGACATTGAGACATTTTTGGGTAATATTTTCTTATCAAAAAGTGCATAAAGACCTCATGGCTCAGCTGCTGCTGATCGTATTTTTTCTGATATAAAACTAACTAAAAACGATAGTTCTAATGGATTTCTTTTGGAAATAGTAGATATATATTGTTTCTTAAAATGCTTACAAAATAATATATTTAAACTTCTAAATTTAAGGTGACATGGCACGTTGCAAAAAAAAAAATATTAAAAACACTCAATTTGACACATTTGTTGTGAGTTCGGCCCAAAAGTAAAAAGTGAGTGCCAATTTTTAAAAAATATGTAATTTTTAACCCTTAAGATCCCCGTAGCGATTGTAAATTGTAAAAAAGGGACTGTTCGAAAATGCGTCATGATGCGCAAATTGCTTTTGCTGCACAAGCAAAATGTTTGAAAAGTGAAAATTTTGCAGCACTGCAAACGGCAAACATTGAACAAAAACCAAAGATAATTTTTCTATCAAGCGTTACTCATCATTCGCATCAAAAAAACTCACGCTGAAATTTGGACGCTTGATAAATGCCAGTTATGCGCATACTGTAAGTCGTGATGCATTTCCGAACAGATCCAAAACTTAATAATTCTAGTATAGGTTGTAGCAACAAGTACCTTTATTAATATGGGCTTTGATTTTTTTGTTTCCGATAAATTGGGACCAAAATATATTGACCCTGGCTGTGAGAAGGAAATGCATTAAAAAAAATATCTTTTTTGTAATATTAGATTTTTGTATTATATACGAAAAATAAATTTCAAGTCTTTATCACTTATAGTCTTTTCACAATAAATGTTTCTATTTGAATCTTTTTATTTTCTTTTCAACGTGCAATGTAAGCTTAATAAATTTAAAGGGCAATAGCAACCCATATAATTTATTTTGCACTAATCTGAATAAGTTATATAATTTTGTGTTTCTTTTTTATGCAGTTATATACTGTTTTACATATTGCTTTTCTGTAAATATTATACTTATAAAATTAATGTATTAAAAGGCAATAGCCACATATATAAAAGACTGAAGTACTGAAATTAATGTTTCTTTTTAATATTATTATACATGTTTTATTATTTTTTATTATATTTTAATAAAAATATGTTATTTAATAATATTAAAGTTATATTTCTGTGTTAAAAAAAAGAATATGTACTATTTTTGGATTTTGATGCGTGGATACGTTTTTTTTTAAAGTGGATACTTTTGGATACTTTTTTTAGAATCTTCGCGGCAGCACTGATGGTGAGGCAGCATATTCCCACAGTGACTTAGGCACCTGGAATTGTGCATGGTATAATTATTTGACAAGGTAGTAGCGTAAACTGGCTTTTTTCTCACGAGCGGCGATGGGTAATTGTCAAAATTAGCTGTTCACAGGCCTGTACCCAGACCAAGAAGACAAAGGCGGCAGGCATGAATCTTGGGAGGGGAGAAATTTTTTGTTTTTTCATTTAAATAAAAAACAAAAAAATTTTTAACGTGTGAAATGAATACACTACACATAATTATTAAAAAACAGTTAATTTTATAATATATACATTAGGGCGGGTCGATTTATTTTTCGACAATTTCCCTATGATTTCCGTATTCTATGGGTTATTCCATGAAAATTTGCCAAAGGAACCATACCTCTATCGTTAAAATCGAGTCCCCTACTTTTTGTTGGTATATTTTTCCAAAATTGACGTTCGTATGAAATATTACCTACACGTTCACATCCATAACTCAAAAACTATCGATCGGGTTTAATCACCAGTAAGCGCGTTGGAAAGGTGAGCTCATTTTGATCAATTTTACAAAAAAAAAAAAAAAAAAAAAAAAAAATCTCCAACATTGGTACAACGGTTCAAAAGTTACGGGCATTTTTGTCCAAATTTTGGAGCATTTTTCCATTTTTTTCATGATTTTGTCCAAGAATATTACTTTCATGGCCATTTTTTTGGCTCAATTTTTTTGACTTACGATGCTTATGAACCTTACGTTACGACTGGACTGATTTGCGCTTTACATTATTAGCATATTTTTTCACAGGGTGCACAAGACTTTTAGAAAAAATAATGTTTTTTTTTCACATTTTGTCTTTTATACACTCAAATTGAATATTTTTTTTGATAATAGGTTGATAGATACTTTATTATCTCTTAATTTGAATTTTTGTAGAAAAAAAAATAAAAAGGGAAAAAAAATCAAAAAGTTGGTTTTATGTGTTATTTTGTTTTAGCAATATCGCATGAATTAATCAACCGAAGTCGATAAATTTGGGCTTAAACTCTTCGTTTTGAATTGTAAATTGAATTAAATAATGGATTGAGCCAAAAAAATGGCCATGAAAGTAATATTCTTGGACAAAATCATGAAAAAAATAGAAAAATGGTCCAAAATTTGGACAAAAATGCCCGTAACTTTTGAACTTTTTACCAACAAAAAGTAGGGGACTCGATTTTAACGATAGAGGTATGGTTCCTTCGGCAAATTTTCATGGAATAACCCATAGAATACGAAATTCATAGGGAAATTGGTGAATTTTTTCACTCCCTACAAATCGACCCGACCTAATATACATGGATATATAGATCTTTTTATACATTAGATTAATACATAATTCAGGACTTTGTAATGAAATGAAGGTAAAAATATAAGATTTATTTAAAGTGGCTAGAAATATAAGAAAGAGTAGCGAAATGGGCTAACATATGTATAAGACATTTTTTAAGTAAAACAAATAAAAAAATTGAATCAACCCGCATCCGTCGTTTGCACAAACAGAACAAACATGCATGTTTTAATTTAAGTCTTTTGCTTCTTTAAATTTTTGTTAGAACTAAGATTTGCAGTTTTTTTTTTTAATTAATAAACATTCATAATGCATAAAAAAAAATTTAAAAATTAAAAACATTTCAATGAATTATATATTCTTTTTGTATCTGCATCAAACTGGTGCACAACGTGCTTTTCGTTTCTAGAAAGTTCCTATGGATGCGGGTTAAAAAATTACCCCTTTCCCCCTGGCTATAGGCCTGGCTGTTCATGCAATTAATCAAAGAAATGTGAAAAAATAAGCAACGACTTTAACATAGCTAGTCAATCGCAGCAAACTAAAAACATTCCAATATACTTCGCGAACAAATTTAATGAATCAAAGCAAAGTTAAAACTAAGCACAAAGCTAGTCAACAGCAGCAAACTACAACTCCTTAAGCGGTTTTTGACTACTACCAATCGCCAAAAATCTGTCACGGCTACCTTGTCAAATAATTATACCATGGTATTGTGCATGCTATGTGAGCGTGATCGATTACATTGTGCAACCGCTACACTTTAATATACCAAGTTTTTTTATGATCTATATAAATAAAAAATTATGATCTATATACATAAAAAAAAATATGTTATTTAATTGAATTGTTTAAAAAATGTTATTTAGTTAAAGCTCGCTTATCATTGTTTAATGTTATACCTTTATGAATGTACCTAACTTGTTTGTTACCAGTTATTATGTTTTAAGTTTTTTGTATTATAACATGTAGTTTTGGAATTTGTTCCCTTTATTATTACTCATTTATTTATTTAATCTTAGTATATTTTTTTAAATATTTTCAGTATATTATATAAATAGAGCTTTATAACAGGTGCTTATGCTTATACGCTACCGGTACTGTTATTAAGGTTTTAAACCTTTGTGTGCCGGTTTTCGAAATAAAAATAAATAATAATAAAAATAATAATATATCTGTTTTTCAGTTTTTCTGTGCAGCTCAACATTCCCTTGCAATGATGATGTAAAAAGGGTTAACTATACAAATGTTCCTAAATTACCAAAACAAAAGGCAGCAACTCGAGTAAGAATTTCATATAAAAATTTAGAGTTGCTGCCTTCTTTACTTGCATGAATGCTATAAATTAATAATAAATACAGTCTAACTGTAGTTGCTGCTTTTTATAGTAGTAATAATTTTTTGTCGGTGTATATCGACCCTCAACTAAAACAATTTTGAAATAAAAAAAATTCAAAAAGTACATTTGCGTTAAGCGTATGTTGAAAAAATTGAAAATATTCAGAATTTTTCGAGGTTCCAGAAGAATTTTTTATAAAGAATCGCTGCAAGAAAATGAAGTTAAAAATTTTAGTTTTCTTAATCCTAAAAAGATAATCATATTGTGATGTACGTAAAAGATAATCATGAGTCAAATTGACGCATGAGTTTTAACTAACTACAACGTCAAGCCTTATTTATTGATTTGAATAAACCAAACATTTTTATATATGTATACATAGGAATAATAATAAATATCACAATTTATGTGTTTATATATATTTATTCATTAAAAAAAAAACTTCAAACCTCTTATAGAAGTAACAAAAATAATTTGTACACGCATGCGTAAATTTGACGCAGATTATCTTTCTAGGGTTAATAAAAAATGTGATTATACCATTAATAATACTTTAAACTCGGAAAGAGGATTAAATAATGATAAGCTTAGAGACTGGGCTGTTGGACTTCCGAACCAAGCAGACGTGTATACATATCGTTTTCTTCTGGTCCGTTGATAAATTTCGCCATTTTGTGATTATCACGCCATTTTGTATTCAAAGCATCTTTTAATACTGAAAAATTGCTAAGTGCTTGAATTAAGACACTTTTGAGCGATGAAAGAGTTTGGTGGAGGCAGATCCTCTGCTGCAAAAAAAGCCGCCCGACAAAGAGGGCGTGGGAGTCGTGGAACGACACACTCCAAGTCGTTCTAGCGAAGACGCAGTCAAGAAGGTGGAGTGTGACAAAATTGCTTCTGGAACAAAGGTTATGTTTTCTGCGAATGCGGCGCCAGATGGTTATGTGCGCAATACAGCTCATCCATATCAGCTTGGTAAGCTCGAACAACATCGGCATTTCACGTCGTTTCAACAGAACGCGCATTTTCAACATGCGAAGAAGCTTGACACGCAGCATTCTCACTCACATGAGACAGAAGCACAGCCAAATGGAGAACTGCAAAAATTATTCTGGCAGACTCATCAGCGTCCATCGATTTTTTTGCAGCAAACTAATGTTGCAGGTGAACTCGTGCAGCAATCACATCACACTATCCAACATCTTTCGACATCAGATAGCCTGACGCAAGACATTCAAGGAATGGAATTCAACGTTCAGGATGCGTCTAACACCTCTATCGCGGAGGAGCAACGTTTTCAACATCGTCCAGCGGCCTTGTCGCAGAAAGCTATTGATTCGGGAGGATTTGTGCAACGTTCGCACCACTCTATCCAACATCTTTCGGCACTGGATAGCAAGACTCAAGATGATATTCTTGACGATGGTTTCCAAGAAGTCGTCAATAAGAGCTGAAAAGGTCCAGTGATGGTAATTTTAAGCCGAGGGTAGTCTCGCATTCAAATAATAAAATAAATTTAAATTTTAGCAATAGATTTGCTTTACTTGATAACTTAAATGTTGATAAAAATGATTTTATTGATAAAAAAAAAGATAGTGCAGCCAAGAATTCGAATTTGAATTCAACTGGTAGGGGTGTCAGCTCCAACAAAAAAAGCTTGCCCTCCCATAATTTTGTTTAATGTTAATATTAAACACTTTGTAGACCAACTTAATGCTTTAAATCCTAAGGTTGATTTTAAAATAAAAAATGTTAATAAGTATAAAAGCAAATTATATCTAAGTTGTATCAAAGCTCATGCAGAAATGATGTCAATTTTAAAAGAAAAACATGTAGACTCGTACTCATTTACACCTAAAGATTTAAAGCAAGTTGGTCTTATTCTTCGAGGTCTTTGCTTTGAAACCGAGCTTTCAGAATTAAAAGATGCCCTTGATAGTATTGCTCCGAGCACGATCGAAAAAGTGTCCTGGTTCTCCACTCCCTTTTCAACTAAAAATAAAACTGAAACAGGTCTGTTTTTGATTTCATTGGTACCGGGAAAAAACTGGGGGATGTAAAGCATGTAAGATGTGTCTTGAATCAGGTGGTCTCTTGGGAAACTCCCAGTTCAAAGCAGAAGGCGATTCAATGTAGACGTTGTCAGCAATGGGGGCATCTAGCTCGCAATTGTAATCGACAATTCATCTGTATGAAGTGCGAGTTGAAACATGAGCCAGAGAAATGCTCGCTTGGGCATGGAGATAACGATAAACCGTACTGTAATAACTGCAAGCAGGTTGGCCATCCTGCTAACTGGAGGGGCTGTGTAGTGTTCCAAAAATTCTTGTCAGAAAAAAAATGCGTCTTAAAGAGGCGGCGAATAAGAAAAATGCGGTTGCACATAACGTTGGCCAAGCTTTAAGCTCAAACATGTTCACTCAGAACAGGTCCTTTGCAAGCCTTTTTAAAGTGCAGTCCCCAAGGCCTGCAGAATTTTCGGCGGCTTCGAGAGTTCGTCCTTCGGTGGTGGATGAATTCATTAGGCTTTCGGCTTTTTTCTTGGCTCCGAAGCAGATTTATCTTGAGCAACAAATCATAAATTTTTTAGCAAAATACAAAAGAATGCCTAAAGAGCTGGCAAAGACTGAATTTCTTGATCTTTTGGATCAAGTCAAAATTGCTTATGGGTAGTAAAAATTTGAATTTCCTGACTTTTAATGTTCGATCTTTGATTGATGTCAGTCGGCGTATAGATCTTTTGAAAGTGCTTCGTGATAATAATATTGACATCGGGTTTGTGCAAGAGTGCCATCTAAGAGTTCGAAAAATATTTTTAGAAAATTATGATTTTATTTGCGATAATTCACCGCTAGGAGTGGCGATCGTTGTGAAAAAACACTATTCCTATTCGACATTTAAAATGCAAGATATTTCGTTTCCTCACATTTGCATCTCAGTTAAATTAATCATTAACGGTTCTGCCAAAAATTTTCTCTTTGGGTCGGTTTACTTACCGTGCAATTTTTCTGCTGCTCAAATTTATTCAGGACTTAGTAAAATTCTGCATTATTCTAGGGACTTCGACGGGTCCATTATTGGAGGAGATTTTAATGCTAAAAATCCGGAGTGGGGTGATCGATTCGAAAACTGCAACGGGAAAATGTTGCTTAAATGGTTACAAGATTTTGCGTTAGATTTTGTAAGGGTTTCAGATAACAGACCTTTTTTTCCATCTGGGTCCTCTTTTTTGGATCACTTCTTGATCAGCTCGGAGTTTGCTAACCTAATTCACAGGAACTTTACTATTAAAAGTTTACCTTCATTTTCGGATCATTTTCCCTTAAAACTAAGAATTGATTTGGCTGATGTTGACTTTTTGATTAGGAACCCGCGATTCTTTACTTCGTTTAAAAATACAAATTGGTCGAACTTTGGTAATGATCTGGAAGCAGCATTATCTGACAGCCTCCCGCCAGTCAACAAAAACCTGGAAAATCTCGAAATAGATACTTTTATTGAAAATTTTAGTTCAACGGTTGAAGTAGTCTCAAATAGACATTCGGAAAAGATTTTGCACAAATGCAATAAGTTTTTTACATCTGATAATATACAAAGATTGTTTAAAATCAAACATTGTTGGCAAAAAGAGTTAAAAAAATTTTTTCATAGATATTCAAACAGATCCAATGATGAATATAATCTTTTGTCTAAGCAGATTCAACTCCTGAAGATCATTATTAAAGAACAGGTAATTTTGGAGCAAGCTAGGGAATTTGGGAAAAAATTGGAACGGATTAAGCCAGGTCCTTCAGCGTATAAGCAGATCTTTAACATAGTAGGGAAAAAAATTCGGGCTGTTCGAAGTTATCTATGAATGGCATAGAGATCGAGGGGGATAGAAATAAATTAGAAATGTTCCGTCAACACTTTGAGGTAGTGTATAGAGAAAATGTGCCGAGTAGTTCGGAGTCGATTGCAATTAAAAACGCAGTGGTAGCTAGCTTATCTAGCTTGCCGTCTTCGGTGTATGTGTTCAGAGATAACTTCGGCTCTCTAAATAACGAGGATAAATTTCATTTTGTGGATTCAGCATCCGTTAATTCCTTCATCAAAGATTGCAACAACAAAAAATCGGCAGGATTGGACAAAATTTCGAATTTCATTTTAAAAAAACTGCCTCCCTTGGCGATCGACTTCCTAACGATAATCTACAACAACTGTTTGAATAATGGCTATTTTCCAAACAAGTGGAAAATTGCCACAATAATTCCATTAAAAAAGAAACAGCATAGCGTGGATATTAATGATTTCCGTCCAATCTTGTTGCTATCGAACCTGGGAAAAATTTTTGAAAGAATCTTAAAGTCGAAAATGATTATGAATCTGGGCGAAGATTATATTTCTCATTATCAGTTTGGATTTAAATCATTCCACCGTACATGCACTATTAAAATTTCAGGATAGCGTCACTCGCAAATACGTAAGAAAGCTTGTACAGTCGCGATTTCCTTGGATATCGAGAAAGCCTTTGATAGAGCTTTTCATGATGGCATTTTGTACAAACTCATTAATCTCGGATTTGATCCCTTCCTCTTAAAATTATTTTTTAGTTTTTTTAACAATCGTGAATTTTGTGTACAGATTAATGGCGAAAATTCTGGTTTTGGAGCGGTTAGGTGTGGGGTTCCTGAGGGCTCGGTTTTAGCTCCACATTTTTTTAATATTTTACTTCATGACTTTCCACATGGGACCGCGGATTCGAGGGGCATTTTGTATGCTGACGATTGTCTGCTCTTTGCTCATCACGAGTTTCCGACTTTGGCCCTAAATATAGTTGCGAGACATCTTAAAATCATAAATGATTATTACGGGGCTTCCGTATCAATGTGGCCAAATCGGAGGCTATATGTATAAGGAACGCGTCTGGAAAGTGTAAGAAGTCGGTGGTTCCGGAAAGCAAAGGCCTTAGACTCATACTTAATGATTCAGAGATAATCTTTAAGGATGATTTTAAATATCTTGGCGTTAAATTTAATAAATTGTTTAGATTCAACAAGCACGTAAGATCGAATATCCAAAAGGCAAAAAGATTGATTGGTATGTTTTCAAAACTTCTAAACAACAAATTTCTGGGTAAAAAAACAAAGCTATTGATCTATAAAGTTAGTATTCGATCTGTCCTGCTTTATGCGTTCCCCATATGGTTTACGTTTTCGCCTGTGGTTGCCAGGGAAATGGAGATCCTGGAGCGCAACGTTCTAAGGCGATGCGTCGATAAAAATTTCGAATCCTCTACGAAGCGCTTTTCTAACAAATTTATATATAATGAGGCCAAGGTGAATCCAATTTGCAAATACGCGTTTTCACTACAAAAAAACTTTGTCAACAAAATTTCTTGTCATGATAACGACCTTCTGAAAGAAATCTTTGCATACCAGAGTCAATTTAATTGGTCTTCTGTCGAATTCTTATCCCCAGTTGGGATTTTAAATGAGGATATTGCAACAGAGCTGGATTCTGACACCCCATTGCTGCCAGATTTCTTTATAAAGTCTACTCCTGGCACACATAGAGGATGAAATGTACTTTCCATTATACAATAATCTGTCTTGATTAACAACTCAATTATCTCCACCATAAATCTTGGTGATTATTTAGGTTAAGTCTAGTTTTAAGTGTATATTTAACTGTGTATATATGTATATAAACAGAGACAACACGTCTCTAGGTTTTAAGTTGTGTCGGGAGCAAGCACTTTTTCCTCTACATACTCATTTCAATAATATGTATTCATCTCTTGTTTTTGTTAAGCATGTAGCTTTCTCTCTTGTACCTAACATTTAGAGCAACACATAATAGCCCTAAGTTTTTCTTTCTCCCTTGTGAATGTAAATGTAAAGAAAAAACAAAAACATATGTTTTGTAATTGAAAAGAAAGAAGTCTCAATAAAATTTAATGTAATTTAATTTAATAAGCTTAGAGCAGTTAGGGAAAAATCCTGCCACATATGCCGCCAAGGAAAAGACTTTTTTGGGACGAAATATCTTCAAGTGAAAGCTCTACGGATATGTGCAGTAATGCACAACGATTCTTTTATCCTGAAACTTTTTAATATACCTATCTTAAAAAAAAAATAAATTATTTATAATAAAAATAATATTAATTTAGTTATTGTTATTATTATTGCTAAAAGACTAATAAAAATCGTGAAAAATTGTTTTCAAAACTTTTTTAACTTTTTCGTTTCAACCTGTGCTGACTTTAAGCTAGACTTTTTGTAAGAATCACTCGATAAGACCCACAAGATGCAATTCTTTCATATTTATTTGTTGAGCAAAGTTGTTGACCAGAATAATTGAAACAACTTTGGTAAACAAACCATTGTGAAAATTCTAATGGCTACCACGCGATTCCTAATACCAAAATCAAGTGAAGAACGTTGAAACTATCAAATACAGAGAAAAAAAGGTAAAAAAGCGCATATTATTTTGTTTTGTACTTATTTAAAGATGGATACACAGAAATGTAATTATTTGGGTTTGAAAACCTTACATGCAAGTTAAACAGATCGATTTCTCGAAATAAAAACGACGATCCGGAGTTCTTTATTTAATATTAATTTTTTTGAGCTATTTGGAACTAAAGCTAAGAACTTTTGCTAACAATCATAAGTAATAATTTTAGAAGAAGAAGAAGAACTTCTAGGAATAACAAGTTTATTCCATTTTCTCACTGTTGCAAGTTCTATGTTATTTATTTCGCGAGCAGCTGGTCGCTGGATTGTCACGTTCAGCGCTCACATTACAGGTGGCTGGCTATTGTTGTCCATCGCCGTCGCTATCGTTGAATGTTAATTCGTGGGCGTATTAACATGTGTCTTTAACTCCTCCCTCTGTTAAATTCAAAACGTCCCTGTTTTGATCGTTGATTCTGCTTAGACTTTCCTTAAGGTCCTTCTCTGCGTTTGCTGATAATTTCTTGACTTCGTTCAAGAAGATGATTCCTTCGTTGATCTCTTGTACCAATGGTAAGTGAAATGCAGTTTCTGTTGGGCATGCTGCCGTGTTGTTATTTAAAAGTTGCTGCAAACATGATGATGTTGTCGGTTGACAAATTCGGGCGACTGATAAATTGGTGCAATTTTTAACTGGTCGTGTTATGTCATAACAATTTGCTGCTTCACTAATATCTAACTTAACAATTATTCCATTATGGCTTACGGGAAAAATTTTAATAAAGTCACAAAATTGAATTAGTTTAGGAATTTTCATAATATAAATAATGAGTTCATTATTTTGTAATACTTTTATAGTAGCAACTCTTAATATATTACTAATGCTAAGGGGTACGGCTTCAGAGTCGGTTAAATGACTGATTTCAATACTGTCTAATATTAGTGGATTAATTGTGTTTTCTCTGGCTAGGACTATGAATGGAACCACATTGTTTAAGTGGTTAATTATTGATAGCTGTATTTCGGTTTGCTATGAATTCTAATAATAACGCTTCCCTACTTTGAAGAATATTGTTAGCGAAATGTCCTTTTTGGAGGATATTGATTCTTTCAGTCAATTCATTGATTTTTTCCTGTATGATTGAATTAATTATTGTTTGTCTGTTGTTGTTTTCTATTAAAATTTTTTGTTTCGTAACCAATAATTCCCAATCCTCATGGTCAGGAGTGCCGGCTATGAATTTTAGTGCTGAGCCTAAGAAATCTATTGATCAAGGAAATCTTCTATTTACACGGATTGCGCTTATAATTCGTTCGATTTCCTGTATTTTTGCGTCTATAGTTTGCAGATATTGCGAAATATTTCCAACTTGAGTGAGTGTGTCCTCTGTTTCGGTGATAATCCGCTGGTAGTCATGCCATTAGTAACTGCTATGAAATGTGCGGGTGAATAATCAATTATTCTGGTTAAAGACTGTCGAAACAAATATATAATCCTAAGTAAAAAAAAAAAGGAAAAAAAATATATGTAGAAAAGGAAAAGAGAAAACAAAATGTTATCTTAAATTATTTTTGTGTACTTTTTTTCCCATTAGTTGTACCCAAATCTTCTTGTATTACGCCTTCTACAAAAAATTTGTCAAATTTGTTTCCTAATCACCTATTTCTGCGAATAAAAACTTTATCTCCAGGTTGGTAAGCTTTATTAATACTTTTGTCGTGAGATCTGCGCACTGTGTTTTGCTGAGCCGTAATTAACTTACTCTTTATTATTTTTAGTTCGTCCTCCGTGTAACTATGTAGAATATCTATAGGTCTCATGCCTGTAACGGAATGGATAGTGTTGTTATACTTTAACGTTGCTAATAGAATTAAGTAATCTGTTATGTCATACTGCGCTTTAAGACAACGGGCTTTTTCTAGCAGCGTTGTGTGTATTCTTTCTACTTGGCCATTGCTCTTGCTGTGCATTGGTGGCACGAAGTATTGTTCTATGTTGAAGTGATCCCTAAGAAATGTGGATAAGAAATGTTGGATTGAAATGCTTTTCATTATCCGAAACTAGAAGTCTTGTATTTTTAAATTTCAAAAGGATTTGAAAAAGATATCTAAAGTGGATCGAGATTTAATGGGTATTGCTGCAGCAAATTTTGAAAACTTGTCTATGCAAGTTAAGAAATGCTGTTTACCTCTAATAAAAATGTCCATGTGTAAAATTTCTCCAGGGAAATTTGGCATGGGTGTTTCTGCGATTGCTATGTTCTGGGGTTTCCGTTGGCACTTGTTTTCCAAACAGATCTTATAATTTGCAATGATGCCTTTAAGCATTTTTTTTATACCTGGGAAATAATATTCACTAATTATTTGTTGGAAGTTCTCTTGCAGCGATCTATGTGACCGATTATGCTCTGTCACTGCGGTTTCTAATTGGTCATCTTTATTTATATTATCAATAACTAGACGCTCGGTGTGAATAAACTTCTCCGAAGGAAATGCTGTCACTAATTTGTCTTGAATGAGTGCCAAAGTTTGCAAATCGCAACTTTTACAATTTTTAAACGCACAACTCATGTTGCATTTATTTTTGTAGTTTTTTTCTTTGATATTGTCACTTTTTAAGCAGTGAAAAATGCTTAAAATTAAATTATTTTCAACTATTTTGCTGAGGAGTCTTCCAATCAAAAGCCAGGGTTCTCAGAAATGTCAAAAAACAGTCTCTTTCTCGCTCGCACAATTTAAGAATGGTGCGACAGTGTGTGTGTTAGTAATATCATTTCCCTATATTTTACTTCTTTGGCCGAAGTCGATGTATCGCGATAACGTTCTGATTCTTAAGGCAGCATGGCCCAGAGTGCAAACCACCACAAAGCAATTAAAAATATATTTTATCGCTATGTATGTGATCTCGCGCTCAAAAAAACAGCCAAGTTGATAATTTGATAACTAATATTATTTTTCTTGAACTATAACACAGTGTGCCCAAACCATAAATAAACAAGGACATCCAAACTTTATAGAAATTCTTAAAGAAAGACATGTTGAGAGCCCATCGCACTTAATTTGACCTCTCAAAGTCATCACAATTTTTTTGAACTTATTTTTAAAGTTGAAGTGTTCGAATTGTGTTATGCCAACATTAATTGCATTTTTACAGCCATTTGGCCTATTGCAAATGAAAAATAAAGTTCACTTTTTTAAATAAAATTTGACGTAAAATAAGGCTGTGTAAAAAGATATTCGATAAAATACAAAATTAAGCGAGTAGCGAAGAAATTTCTTGTACTTTTTTTAACTTTAAAAAAAGGTGTTTGTATAAATTTTAATTAAATAATATTCCATCAATGTCATTTGCGTTTTCACAAAAAATAATTCCACGTAAAAATGCCTTCCATTTAACTTAAGAACATCTAAATCGGTAAAGAATTTGCTAAATGGCGGCAATTTTAAGGTTTTTTTTTGTAAAAAACTGATTTCTATAAGAGGAAAATGTAGCGATTTCTGAAACAGACTGTCTAATCAGCTAAATGATTGACTCTATACAGAGTTGTTGTTGTTTTTACCTTCTTAAAAACTTACTTGATCTAAAGCTCGCAATTAAATACATGTAATAATTTAATATAGGCGCATTCCACCAGTTTTCATCCAATTAAAAAAAAGTCGCCACATGTTCTAGAAAAAATTATATAAAAATATATGTTGTTACTACATTAATGTAGGTCACAAAAACCATTTTTTTAATTTTTTGTTTTTAGCCGTTAGCCAGTGGTGTCGTTCGAAAAGTATGGGGGGCCTCAAAAACCATGAATTAGCTGCCTGCGGTTTCATTCACATCTTCGCTCCTGTGACTGTTTTTGACTAATTTTAAAAGCAAATAAATAGAAAAAAAATTATGCTTATATTTGGTAT
The DNA here is from genome assembly GCA_963920525.1 of Dichetophora obliterata. Lineage (NCBI taxonomy): Eukaryota > Metazoa > Arthropoda > Insecta > Diptera > Sciomyzidae > Dichetophora > Dichetophora obliterata. Next base: position 64,583,334 of record OY986438.1, on the reverse strand, counting down.
ATATTTTTAGTCTAAAAAGAAATTTTAAATTAATACTAAAATTCAACGAAAATGGGCAAAAAATGCAATTTTTTCGATTTTCATCACCCTGTTTCTACCATTTAGAGTATTAAAAGATTTATAATTCCATTATATTTTCTTCTTCTATTACCTTTAAACATGATAAGCTTTGAAAATTCTTTAAACATGATAAGCTTTTAAAATGCTTTAACTGTATGCACTGAGAAAACAAAAAATCAAAAGCGCACATTTTAAAAACGTGTAGTAAAATTAATATTTTTAAAAATATTTTACGCCACACAAAAATTAAAACGCACATTTTTAAATAGAAAAGTAAAACGAAACATTTTTGAAACAACTACGAATGTTTTACTATAATATAGTAGGTTAAAATTAATATTTTTTAAAAAATTTTACGCCACACAAAAGTGGAAACGCCCGTTTTTAAATAGAAAAGTGAAACGAAACGTTTTTAAAACAACTACAAACGTTTTACCATGACATAGTAAAATTCACGTACTTTATTTCAAAACACTTGTTAATAACGAATTGTTTGTTATATATGTTTCATTGACTTATGTATTTGATATTTGTTCAGAAAATAAAATATTTTTCATTTTCGATTTCATCACTCTGCAGTTTGCCTGCAAGAAAGTAATGAACGAGTTTAAGTCGAAGCATTTGCTGTCACAACTACGAGGTAAGTATTTTAAATAAAATTAATAATATCTGACAAAATTCTATTTATTATAGACGCTGGGATATCTATAGTATAATTATCTAAAAAAATTTTAACGAGATGAACATAGCTGAGGATAAAATAACTAAAATAAAACTGTAATTTTGAAAACTAATAAAGCTTGTTTTAATTAATAGAGGAAATGCGGATCTCTGTAAATTTTTGTTATTAATGGGAAATAATGAACATTTTCATTTTTAAAATATAAATAATTGTTGTACCATTGCATTTTAAAATGTTTATTGTTACAAATCGAACGAAAATTTTAGAATCTAATTTTAAAATTTTCGTTTTTAAAATGAAAATAAACCTTTTTCATTTGAGAATATTTATTATTAAAAATCAAACGAACATTTTAGAATCTCGTTTTAAAATGTTCGTTTTTAAAATGAAAATAAACGTTTAACTACAGCATTTTAAAATATCCATTGTTAAAAATCAAACGAACATTTTAGAATCTCATTTTAAAATGTAAGTTTTGAAAATGAAAATAAACGTTTTACTATTTCATTTTAAAATGTTCGTTTTTAAAATAAAAATAAACGTTAGAAGTGGATATCTGGGATAAACGTTTTTAAAAGTAGCTCGTTTCTGCCACTTTTGAAAATGTTGTTTTCTCTGTGTTCATTTATGAAAAATTGCTGAACTTCAGGACCCTGTATCAATAAGAGCGGACAGTTATAAAAATCAAATTTTAGTTTTTATATGGTAATTCATAAATTATCAATACACTGAAAAAATTTGGGAGGGTGTTTTGCTTTATTATTTAGAAATAATTGTTTGAAAATTCTACTATAACACGTTTGAATAAATCATATAATAGGAAATTTTGGTACCTGTATATCGAAAAGGGCAGCTTCAACTTGCTTGAACACAGATCAACGCAGATGAAGTTTAAGTTATTGGCAAGATGCTCCATTAGTTTCGAGAAGGTTTTTTTAATATTTTTTGGAAAATTTTATATTTAAAAATTGTGGTATATATGAAATTTAATAAATGGGTCATGTTGTTGACCCTGTATATCATAAAAGGTTTATTTTATTTGTTTATTTTTATTTGGCTGGTATAAAATTGATTCTTCTTCCCATTAATTTGAACCTGATATAAAGCTTGTCTGCATTTTAGAAGTGCTGACTAGTACAAAACAATGTTTTTGTCTGGTTCTTGGAACCGTTGCTGCTCTCATTAACCTTTGTGCTAAATCGGCTTCCGCGTTTTGTATAGCTTCGCTATCCACATTTAAAGCTGTGATTCCAGGGATATGGGTTGAACAAAAATGCATCATCTGAGGGACAGTTTAAATATCATTATATTGCAAGCTTGCTTTAGCGACCAGTTAGCGACCTTTACAACCTACTCCATCGCGTGGTCCCTTTCCATGGGAGGTGTCAAAAAAGTGCCATTCTGCATCGAGATCAAAGTGTTTTTTGTGGTTACATAAATTTATAAAGTTTTTACGGTTTTTATACTGCCCCGCAGCGCCATCGGAAAAGTAAATCAGCTTTTTGACAGATGGAACGAGCTCCTTAATATTAGAAATAAGTTTCTTTTGAAATGCGTATACAGCTGAAGTATTATGATTTAGACTATCTGATAAAACGCAAAAACTTTTGGACTTAACGTTGGTATCTTCCCTGTTATATACAACGAATGGATGAAGAGTGGCTTGCTTGCTAACCCAGTGGCAACTTTAAATTTCATCCTGTACGAAGGTAAAATTTTCTGAGAAGTCGCCCGTTACTATGCATTCATTTGCCAATATTTTTTCTTTTCTATGTCTTAAATATCTGCCTTGATTTTTTGCTATAAAGTGATGTTTTTTCAATATTATTAATTGGCCAATAAGATTTTCAATGAACTTATCATATAATTGAACAATGCTTACAAGTTCAAATCTGTCAGTATTCACCCATTGTTTATTAAGGTTGTGTGTCAAAAGGAAACTTTTCAGTCGTGGTAGGATAGAAAATATCAAGTTGAATAAAATTTGTGTGTGTTGAAATAAATTTGTCTTTTTTGCTGTGTCAAATGGACGATGAAATTTTGACAGTTACAAATTTTGACTCTTCACATTTCGGTCATGTTTTGGCGCAAATATTTTATTTAATTTGCATTTTATTCAATTCGCGACATATATAACTCGAGTACTAGTACTTGTAACTTATTTCGTAAACTTGTAATATTGTAAACTTAAAAAACTTAAAAAAATAACAAAATAATAAAAATAAAAATAAACGGAAGTGCTAGAGTTTGTGTGTGCGTGTGTGTGAGCCAACGATCTCCTGGTGCATCAGCAAGTGCATCAAAGTTAAATTGGCTTTCTTTGCCGACGAACGTCCTTCAAGTGCCACCACCAGCAGCACAAGCAAGTGCAGCGCAAATTTCTTGCTAGCCAACATCCTCCAAGTACCATCACCAGCAGCATAAGCAAGTGGAGCGCAAATTTCCTGATTCTTTTGATTGCCAACGTTCTCCGAGTGTTGCCACGAGCAGCACCAGCAAGTGCAGCACAATTCAATTGACTGGTCAACTCTCCAATATTTCAGAAGCACCATTTCAGCATGTCTCAAGCGCAGAGACAAATTTCTGCCATTATACTCCGGCGTGAATTAAATAAATTGAAAGCGGAAAATTTGCGCTTCATTAGCTTGTGCTGCTGCTGATGGCACTTGGAGGACGTTCGCCAGCATAGAAAGCCAATTTAGCTTTGCTGATGAACCGGGAGATCGTTGGCCCACACACACGCAAATACAAGCTCAAGCACTTTAGTTTTTTTATTTTAATTATTTTGTTATTTTTTAAGTTTTTTAAGTTTACAATATTACAAGCTTACGAAATAAGTTGCAAGTACAAGCACTCGATCAAATATGTCGCGGAAATTGATGTGTTGTTTTTTTCTTTCTTTATTTTTGAGTGTGTCAAAAATTCGCTTTCGATTGTCAAAATTTGTAGTAGCCCCTGGGGCTAGCACTTGGAGGACGTTCATTATTATATTCATAATTATATTCACCTCACAAATGCCAAAAATTGCTCTACCACCTGTCAAAATTTGATCATCCGACTGAAAAGTTTCCGATTGACACACAGCCTAAATATAATATATTCTCCTTCTGAGGGAGCATTTTCATTTAAAAGCTTATTCACTTCGTCAACTCCTTTGCATTCATCACATTTTCCGAACATGCATAACTCATTTTCGATATCACATGTCATCAAATTTAGAAGATGTAAGTATGTTTCCGGAATTTTGGCACCATCTAACAGTAGTTTTACATTTTGATGAATATTGCACACGCAAAAGGAATGGGTTCCACGGGATCCCGCTAGTATACACCACTTGGGGCGAAGCTCGGCAAATTTTGAAAACCAAACTTTTACCAATGGATGTTTTTTTTAAAGTTTTCATACAACTCTTTAAGATTGCATAGAACTAGTCTCTTTTACTTTTAAGTTTTAAGGCCTCCTGTGCATCGTACAGAAATGCAATCATTTCTACCTGGATATAACCTGCTATTCTCATCATTTTCATAAAACTGAGCAATCTTATCTAAAATTTCTACTGGCAGTTTTGAAATATTTTTGCGTTGTAATTCAGGTAAAACGCCTTAATCTTTTATCATATTTTTTGTCTTTCTAACTAAATATTCTGTAGTTTCGAACTCCTGGCAATTTTTTGCTCGGAACCAGGTCGATGGCCACAGGCTTAAAATTTTAATTTGGTCGCTCTTATTAACACAAGCATTAAATTTAGCTTTTAATTGATCAATTAGTTTTAAATATTCATCACAAAGCTAAGATGAACAATCTGATTTGATGGATTGTTTTTAGATTGGACCAACATCAAAAACATTTTCCAGTTTCTTATATAAAGTTTGTGAAGCATTTTTAAGTTTATTTCTTAGTGCAGGTTTCTTTTTAAACGAGCTTAGTTTTTTTTATTATAAGAGAAGAAATTCCTAAGGCTGAGTATGCAATTTTAACCGGTTCAAGTTCTGCATTAAGAGGAATGAATGGTTTATCATCCGATAAACGTCTCTTTGGCTTAGTGGCATTGCCATTAGCATTTGAATATTGTCCCTCTATTTTTTTTTTACAAGAAATGCAGAGAGGTACCAGGAGTTAGTTGAAAACTAGAATGTTTTTCTGCAACTTGTATCGCCACCTCTATTACACATTTTCTAATGCATTTTTTGTGCATTTTGAGTGGGTCGCAGCACGTTTTGCCATTAGCTCCCTTGTAGAACTTTAAAAATTTCCATTCATGAAAATTGCATACAGTTGAAACACTTGGAAACGTGCGAGGACGGAGTAGCTTCTGATCATTTTTACTTAAGTTAAGCACACTTTTTGTAGTTTTTATCATAGGGAACAATTCTCCGTTAACACGTTTAAATTCTCATAAATTAATTCCTATTGAGCACTTAATTTTATAATTTTTTTTTAAGAACACAATTTTATTTACGAGAATATTCTGAATTTTACAATTGATGTTTATAAAATAGTTTCGACCACGTTGTATTGTAGCTACCGACCGATACGAGGGACATGTCTTCTTTGTTTTGCAAAATGCATTAATGTGACGCTGGTTAATTTTTATGAGGAAATGCGTGAATAAAGGGAAATCACCGGTTTTTATTGAACACTAGTACGGCTTCTATAACAACAAAGTACAGTTTCCACCAAAATAAGAATAAGTTTAAGCTAATTTGTATTGATTTTCAAAATATTTGAAAGGTCCGTTTTTGATATACAGGGTCAACAATATGACCCATTTATTAAATTTCATATATAGCACAATTTTTAAAAATAAAATTTTCCAAAACATGAAAAAACCTTCTCAAAACTAATGGAGCATCTTGCCAATAACTTAAACTTCATCTGTGGTGATCTGTGTTCAAGCAATTTGAAGCTGCCCTTTTCGATATACAGGTACCAAAATTTCCTATTATATGATTTATTCAAACGTGTTATAGTAGAATTTTCAAACAATTATTTCTAAATAATAAAGCAAAACACCCTCCCAAATTTTTTTCAGTGTATTGATAATTTATGAATTACAAAATAAAAACTAAAATTTTATTTTTAAAATTGTCTCCTCTTATTGATACAGGGTCCCGAAGTTCAGCAATTTTTCATAAATGCATACAGTTAAAGCATTATATAAGAAAATTGGTTAACATAAACATGAATTTTCAAAGCTTATCATGTTTAAAGGTAATAGAAGAAGAAAATATAATGGAATTATAAATCTTGTAACACTCTAAATGGTAGAAACAGGGTGATGAAAAACAAAAAAAAAATGAATTTTTTGCCCATTTTCGTTGAAATTTAGTATTAATTTAAAATTACTTTTTGAACTAAAAATATATACCAAATATAAGAATAACCCTTTTTCTATTTACTTGTTTTCGAATTAAGTCAATACCTATCACAGGAGCGAAGATGTGAATGAAACCGGAAGCAGCTAATTCATGGTTTTTGAGGCCCCCATACTTTTCTAACGACACCACTGGCTAACGGTTAAAAACAAAAAATAAAAAAATGTTTTTTGTGACCTTAATGTAGTAGTTAATGTAGTAACAACATATATTTTTATATAATTTTTTCTAGAACATGTAGCGACTTTTTTTTTAATTGGATGAAAAATGGTGGAATGCGTCTATATCATAAAATTAATTAACTAACTATGGCGAAGCACGGCCAAATAAGTTTAATTAATGTCAAATTAATTAAATAATATAATAATTGATCGATTTCGGTGAAAGTCAAGAGTAATTGAACATTTGGTTGGGAAAATAGCCTTCTTTCAGTTAAAACACTAGCTTTTAGCGAAGCAAAAATACTCGTTTCATTTCTATGGTGCATTTCGACAAACTGTCGAACATTAATGAATCTTCTTCTTCTTCTTCTTCTTCATATATAAAAATGGATGTATGTATGTGGGTATGTGGCGTATATGTGACGTATAGACTCCAAAACCGCTGAATCTATCTTTATGAAATTTACAGGGAAACTGAACCCCCATCTTGAAAGTGTTCCTGTGAGGCGTGGTAACTCCCATACAAGCCAAATTTGCGCTATCGACCACAAACCAAAAAAAGGGTATATATCAGACGGTTTTGATCGTAAAAAACTAAAATTGAGTAATTTTGTTCAGATGATTATCGGTAACTATTCAAAAAATTGGGTGGTAGCAATATATATACGCCCTTTTTTTCGAAATCATGGCAATTCTGGAGTTCTACACACTTATGTAGTGAAACTTGCTGTGTAGGTGCTCCAAGAAGCGATCACTATATATAAATGTTTTCATGCCCATTTTTACAACCCACAAATCAATATCTTTATATATAAAAAGCAAAACGATGTGTGTCTGTGTGTGTGATGCCTATAGACTCCAAAACTACTGGACCGATTGCCAAACCCCATTTTACCACCTCCAAATCAATAAAAATGCTATATTTCAGTCGGTTTGGGACCTATAAGGCTAAAATTTAGTAATTTAGTTTGCATGGTTACTGTCGACAACTATACTAAAAATAGGTTTCCACGCCCCCCCTTTTACCACCTGCAAATCAATGAAAAAGCTTTATTTAATACGGTTTTCATCTCATAAGACTTGAATTTGGTAATTAGGTCTGTATGGTTACTGTCGGCAACTGTACTAAAAGTGGGTTTCCACGCTCCCTTTTATCGTATCGTATTACGCTTAAATTTGGTAATTTATGTTTGTATGGTAACTGTCGGTAATTTTACTAAAAATGGATTTCCACGCCCCTTTTTACCGCCCACAAACCAATTAAAATGCCATATTTAATACGGTTTTGGTCGTATAAGACTTAAATTTGGTAATTTGGTTTATATGGTTACTGTCACCAACTGTACTGGCACCAACTGTGGTTACTGTCAGCAGCTGTACTAAAAATTGGTTTCCACGCCCCCTTTTACCGCCCACTAACCAATGAAAATATTTTATTTGAACGGTTTGGGTCGTATCAGACAAAAATTTTTTAATTTAGTTCATATGGATACTCTCGGCAAGTGCACTAAAAATGGGCCTGTCCCACTTTAGTTAAACTTACTTTTCAGGTGGTCAGCGTGGCGAAGCAAAGTGCGCCAGATATCGAGAGGAGGAAGGTGAAGCATGACATTAAGGGCGCTGGTTGGTGTTAAAGACAATGCCCCAGTAATAGACCTGCACTTCTTTGTACCTTTGTAAATTTCTGAAGTGGAGTTGTCTTATCAAGGGCCCTCCACCATACCAGTAAGCCATATACATATAAGTATGGGGCAGAAAATTTCTGTATAAATCCAGCGTACTATTTTGGGGGAAGAACCCCATTTTTTACCTTTCGCTTTTTTACAGGCAAATAGTGCTATGTTTGCCTTTTTAACACGTTCCTTAATGTTAACATTCCAGACAAGCTTCTTATACAGAATCAGTTCTCAATCAGCTCTCGTTCTAAACAGATTGTTTGATAACTTAGCAGCAAAAATTTTTAAGTTAATCCAGTGTTTTTGAATTTAATTTCTGTGTAAATTTGTACTTTTTGGGACATTTGAGGATGTTTTCCAGTCAGGTTTCTATAATTTTTGTTTATTTTTTCACTTAATTCTATTAAAGAAGAAAACTAAAATTTGTTTCTGACAAATTTTTTCATAAGCTGTGGAAGCTAAGTTTTTGAGTTTTGTTTTTTCATTCATATTCGCTTGTTTCTGTTGTTTTTCTTCTTTCGTTTGATCGTTTGATTATTTGTCTCATTTTTACATTAGCAGTTGTACATCAATTGTATTTTAAATTTTTGCAACATACTTTTGTTAATCGCTGTATACTTTAAGGAACTTTTAGTACAGGGTGGTTACAACGCTAATTTTTCTTTTTTTATTCTTTTTATTCTTATTGATAAAATTTGTTAAAATTTTTGCTTGTCATTTAAGTGCAGTGTTTTTTTTGCCTTATTCTCGCCATTTTATCTACATTATTTTAATATGATTTGTGCTAAGCCTGGCTGCTCTGTAAGGGGTGGAACTGAGCGGTTTTATCATGCTGGTTTTGTGATAATGCTGGTCATACCAAATGTGCAGGCGTGACAGGCCGAGTTGCGGATTGCATTGAGGAAGGTAAAGGGTTGCGTTGATCTTGCGAGAAATGTAGATTGGCTGACATCAACTTCTACAAGCTTTTCAAGCAGATAAAGCAAGGCTTCTCTGAAATAAGTAAGGAACTTTCTTCGCTTTCTGCAAAATTTTATAAATACCAGTCTCTTTTCGACGATTTGAAATATATTGAAGAGTCAATTCCTTCACCCAAAAGGGAAAAAAAACACATGTCTTTGCGTAGTATGTCTTTGCGTAGTAAACGGATTCAACTCCAACTCTACATTCTTCTGTACATGACATTGCTGATGACATGGACATTGGTGGTATAACAGCTCCTCCACCTATTTTAAATTCTACTTCGAATACATCAAACATATCGATTTCTGCTCCTTTGCCTGTGCTGGCACCTCCACCTTCATTGCCAGTCGTGTCTTACGCCCAAACTGTTTCTCTTTCACCAACTTTGGTCGATTCCCAGGTTGTTCCTGTTACTTTTCAGGTTTCTGTTCCACCTAAGCCAATCATTGCAATTCCACCAACTAAATCAATCTTTGTTTCTCGCTTAGCCTGCGGATACAACAGAGGTTGATATAGATTTTTTCATTAAATCAAAGTTGAATTGTTCCTTGCATCTTTCGGTTCATAAATTCAAATATTCAAATGTAAGATCGATTACTTCTTTAAGCTTTACAGTTCCTGAAAATTTATTTAATTCTATAGTTGATGTAAACTTTTGGCCGCCAAACACAACTGTACGCGAATTTGAATTTAAAAACAATACAAGACCGGTAAATGTTGCACATTTGCCGCGTCCCCGAAATAGCCCTGAATCTCATCCAAAAAACGATTAATAAACCGCAAGTCTAAATAAGAGCTTGTGTACCAAAATGTCAGGGGTCTTAACTCCAAAATTTACGATATTTTCATAAACAGTTTTGATTTTGAATATAACATTATAATTTTTACAGAGACTGGGCTTCGCTCTAATATCTTAAATTCTGAAATAATGTGGAATAAATATCAAATTTTTAGTAAAGATCGTCATGATAAGATCGGTGGCGGTGTTTTGATAGCTGTTCAAAACTCGCTTGTATCTGAAGAATTGACAATTCTTGACACCAGTGACATTGAGTTCATTTGTGTTGCAGTTAAATTAAATTATAGTATTATTTATGTTGCCTGCTCTTACATTCCTCCTAAATGTGACTTAACAATGTATTTAAAACATTTACACGCCATCGAAAAAGTTCATAGTTTGTTAAAAAATAAAGACGTTCTTATTGTTCTGGGTGATTTTAACCTATCTTTTGTGACTTGGAGATCGTCTGATGATTCTATATTTCTTACTCCTGTTTCTAATAGTGATTGGATAAATGATTTCTTAGATAAGCTGTCTGATCTGTGTCTTCAACAAGTCAATAATATTTTAAATATAAGCCACAGAACCCTAGACCTTGTATTTGTAGATAGATGCATTACTGTTAATCTCCATTGTTTGAATCCCGTATCTCTTGAAATAACAGTTTTACTCCCCCACGAAAAAGAAGATAAAGTAACTGCTGATGCGCGAAATAAAAAAGTTTATAATTTTTTAGAAAACAGACTATGTAAAACTTAATTCCTTACTTTCGCAGACTGATTGGTCTCCAATTTTAACTAGCAGCACATCATATTCATATTATGACGTCGAATCTTCTGTACAGTTTTTCAATGATACTCTGCAAAGGTGTTTCTTATTGTCCGTCCCAAAAAAAAAGTGTTTCTCCAATCCTTTAAATCCACCCTGGCTAACAAATGATCTAAAGGCACTTAAAAATTTAAAAAATTGTTTATTTAAAAATATAAAATATCTGGTTCTAGTTTAGACTTTGATTCCTATTCTTCTTGTCGTTATAGTTATCAACTATTAAATAAATAATGCTATTCTGCTTATATAATTAACATAAAATCTCAATTTAAAGATGATCCAAAACTTTTCTATAGTTTTGTTAACTCAAATCGTAAAGCCTCCAGCTTTCCACCCCTTATGAAATTCAATCAGGAAGAATCATCTTGTGACAATGTGATTTATAACATTTTTGCAAACTTCTTTAAATCAACTTACTCCGATATACCATTTAATACTAGCACGGTGTATCCTTTTCTCCCGCCAGTTAACTCTTTTGAAACTCCTGTAATGGACCCAAATATTGTTATGTGTTATCTTTGACAAGTAAAATCTTCTTTAACGACCGGCCCTGATAAAATTCCAAGCTGTATTTTAAAGCAATGTGCTACAAACCAGTGTACTCCTCTAGCAAACATTTTTAATATTTCATTGCATAGTGGTAATTTTCCTATTATATGGAAGGATTCTTAAATTATACCCCTTTATAAATCTGGCTCCAAGATAGATGTTTCTAACTATCGAGAAATTTCAAAATTAAAAGCAATCCCTAAGTTATTTCAGAAAATCATAAGTGATCAATTAACCCAATCCGTGTCTTCCACCATTTCTGTCTTTCAACATGGTTTTCTGAAGGGTAAGTCCACAACAACAAACCTCTTAGAGTTTACTACGCGTGTTATAAATGGTTTTACTTTGGGACTGCAGACTGATGTTATTTATATTGACCTTAGCAAAGCTTTCGACAATGTTAATCATAATCTTCTTTTGAAAAAACTCCACCTTATTGGGTTTCCTGTCACATTATTAAATTGGATAAATTCGTATTTATCTAGACGTACTCAAAAGGTTTTATTTAAGAATTCTCTTTCAAAAAGTATTTCGGTCACTTCTGGCGTTTCTCAGGGCAGTCACTTGGACCGGTTTTGTTTTTACTATTCATTAATTTTCTTCCTTCGGTAATAAAACACTGTAACGTCTTAATGTACGCTGACGACGTGAAAATTTTTCTTTGTTACAAATCACCCGAAGAACGACATCTTTTACAATCTGATCTAAATACTATCTGATCTAAATAGACTTGTGGACTGGTGTAGCTTAAATATATTTAATCTCAACTAAAAAAAAATGTAAGCAAATGCCATTCTCGCGAAGATCTACTAATAACATAAATTACACTATAAATAACACTAACTTAGAAATAGTTTCCAGTTTTCTCGATCTTGGTGTTATTATGGATTCAAAACTTCGCTTCAATCTCCACGTTAATATGGTGATAAATAAGGCAAGAGGAGTCCTTGGTTTCATTAAAAGATGGGCTATGTGATCCCTTTACTACTAAATTATTATATACCTCTCTCGTAAGGCCAATTCTTGAATATGCATCAGTTATATGGAACCCACAATATAATGTCTACATCGACGCCATAGAATCCGTTCAAAAACATTTTTTACTTTTTGCTTTACGTCATAGTCGTTGGAACCCCAATTATATGCTTCCATCGTATGAAATACGCCTTATAATTATTTTACTACCTTCTTTAAGAAGCAGAAGAATGATGCTTAATGTCATGTTTCTGTATAAATTACTTCGTGGCGAGATTAATTCGGAATATCCCATCTCAGCTCTAAATTTTATCATCCCAAGGAGAGGAACTAGACATTTTCTGTTTTTCAAGTTGAGTAAGTGCAGTTCTAATTACGCTCTTCATGAACCTTTACGATGCATGTGCAGTGATTTCAATGCCAACTTCAACATTACTAATTTTTCTGATTCGGTAGACGTCTTAAAACGGAAAATTATATTACATTTAAATAATTAAATCAATTTAACTTCACCCTATTATACCTAACGCAGTTTTATAACCATGTAATATCGGTAATTGAGATTGTTCTGTTTCTCCTTTTTGTCTCGATATTATGTTTTATTAAGTAAGCACCATCAAATATGATTCGTTTTTAAAACTTACTTTTTAATTATTCAATATTTTAATTTTAAATCGAATTGTGATTTAAGTGGTTTCCTGATTTGAAATTAGACTGAACTCACACTATCACCTGGATTGGTGTGCCAGAGTATATCTCTTTTCCACATAAGTTTATGCCTGCGTTGTCCCAAATGCACATCCAACTAATTGGGATTTTGATTTGGCGGATATGAGATTTATCTAATTTCCACGTAGGTCCTTGGGTTGGACAATAGCCGCAAACCAGTAAAAATGAGTTTAGTATTTTGGATTGTTTTTGAAGTCAGGATTATTTTTCGGGTACCTTAAATTGATAATCACTATAATTTATTTCGATGTTGCTTATTTTTATGGAATTAAATAAATTTAAATACGCGTTTGTTATATATTAAATTTTTAAATTCCGCTGAAAAGCCAATTAATGTGCTTAGTGGAAAATCCTAATTGCCCATAGGGGGTATGTTTAGTACGTAGGTACATTCTGTCTGTCTCGGCTGATCCGAGCAGGATCTAGAATGTAAATAGTGCATGGGTATAGGTCGGGTATACGTATCTTTGGAAGATTCATACCTCCGGGCGAATCAAAAAAAAAATAAAAAATAACTCCTAGATATTTCGAGCTGTCACTAAAGAGCAACCTCGTGCCGTTCAGACGCCGGAGGTTCTAAGTTGGGGATTTTATATTTCCTAGTGAAAAGGATGAGATCTGTTTTCTCCGGGTTTACACTTAAATCACACGAGGATGCCCATCTCGAGAGGATTAAGAGTGCTCTCTCCATGAGGGGAAATTTACCGCAAAAAACGATTTCGATATCGTCTGCATAAACGACAACCTTGAAACCTTCCCCCTCCATGATACGCAACAGCTGGACAACCATCACGGACCACAGAAGCGGAGACAAGCCTGCGGATTACTTCTGCTTACAAACCTGCGAGTAGAGGATTCCACTAGTTCCGAGTTCACCACCTCTGGTGTATGAAACTCAAGAGAAAATCCTCCACCCCCAGCTCCGATAAGGCCGAGGTGACCACACATGGTTGGACGTTATTGAAAGCTCCTGCTATGTCTAGAAAAGCAGCAAGCGCGTATTCTTTATTCTCAAGTGATTTTTCGATGGTAGACACAAGAGAGTTTAGAGCTGTTTCTGTAGATCTGCCTTTAATATATGCATTCTGAGATTTTAGAAGCCTGTCAAGTTTCGGCTTAAGAAGAAGTCCAATAAGCCTCTCTAGAATTTTAACCAAAAAGGAAGAGAGGCTTATAGGTCTGAAGTAATTCGATTTAGTGTGAGATGACTTACCCGCTTTTGGTATAGATATAACTTTTGTCTCTCTCCAAGCTGTGGGGATATAGTTAAGGAGTTGGCAACTATAGTAGATTGTCTGAAGCCAGGGTATTATTACATTGAAACTATAGTGGAGTTGAGCTGGTATAATGCCATCGGGACCCGGAGATTTATGTGGTTGAAATTAATAGATCGCCCATCTTAACTTCTCCTTGCTTGTGAGTTGCTCAATCTGTTGAGACGTAAGGTCAGAGGGGGATGTTTGAAAGCTGGAGATGTCAGTGTAAGCATTACCAGGAAAATGTGCAGCCATAAGTATATCTAAGGTTTCGATACATGAATCGGTCCAGGTGCTATCTTCCTTTTTAAGAAAGCTTGGCGCTGTCGAGGATTTTTATAGTATTTTCCTAAGCCTTGAACCATCGGAAGTACCTTCTATTTCTGAGCAGAAGGAGGACCAAGTGGCCCTCTTTGCTTTCCTGATTGTAGTTTTGTAAATACCTATTTTGGACTTATATATTATTCCCACTAGTCCTCACTATTGCTACGCCTTGCGTAGTTGAAGTCTCTGCGTCACCATACTGGTTTATTGTTTAATACCTCATTTAAATCGATTGCTTTTATTCCGCTCGTCTTCATTTATCTTCATTTTTGTTCGTTAGTCTTTTGTTCATCTTCGTTTGCCTTCTTATTCTGTATTAGTTTATCAACATGGCATATGAGTTATATTGAATTAAAATAAAGCACCCACGGCCTTTAAATAGAGTATATAAAAGCAACGTATTAGCACTAATATGACTAAGTATTCCACTTTCACTTTGATATGAAATTTAAAAAAAAGAAAATTATTATTTTTTTAATTTCAGCTTTTATTTTTGGTAATAAAAATAAATATTTTAAAAAAAAAGAAAATTTTTTATTTTATAAAGCTTCATATAATTTTCTTTATGATGCTTAAAAGCAATAAATTTTATCGCCCTTTAAAAATTTATGAAAATTTTTTAAGTTAAATTTTTACCCAAAAATTGTTGCAAAAATAAACTTTAACTACTCACAACACCGTAAACTATGGCACTAAGTTAAAAAAAATTATACCTACAATTTTTACCTATTTATTTTTTATTTTAAGTTACAAAATTGACTACTTTAAAAATGTTTTAAAAGAGTTATAGAACAAAGCATGTTTGAACTGTTTTTAAGCTCATTTTGGAGGCTTTAATTCAAAACCGACTGGCTAATTACCACTAGCGATACAAATTTTTTTTTGCAGATCTTATTTTTTACCATTGATCTTTATGAAAATGCGCTGGGAGCAAAGAAAAAACACTTTTGCACATTTCATACATTTCATCGGTGCTCTATTGGCCAGTCTGTTAAATTTCGTGAGTACCACCGCTATAAATGATTTTTGTTAACATAATTCCATCAACAAAAATGACGAGAAAAATGTTATTTTATTCAATTTACCTTTTTTTTAATGCGACTGGAACTGGATTCTTGAATAAATGTGCAATTTTTCCTTCGCAAAGTTGAATCATTAACAGAAACTCGTCCATTCTTTGCACTCTTATCTAAAGAAAATTGTATATCAGGTGTATATCGATAAGCATCTGCATCACTTATTGCCGATGTTAACTCATTTTGTATTCCACCAATATATTCATTTAAATTTTTTGATATTCGTTCCTCAGATCCAGCTTTCAATAAATTATACTTTGAGTTTATTTCTTCCCCTATCTTACTGCCATAAGCAATGGATTCGGAAAATCTATTTTCGGGAGACGATATTCCTGGTCTCTTGAGGAATAAATTTTCATTACTTGAAGTATTTGTGTCTGCAAATCTAAAAAAAATTGTTAATTAATTTCAATTGCTGTGAAAGAATGATCTCATATAAATCTATAGTAGCTACATAATGTAAGGTCTAACTTTGTTTAATACCGTTAAAAAATACATTCACTTTATCAAATAGGTCGAAACTTTCAGAACACGAGCACACATTTTCAGAAATAATATCGTTTATATCAGAGTTGTAAATCCCATAGCTCTTTTAGCTCTTTTAGCTCACTTACAACAACTTCAATATTTCCGTGTGTGTTGTAATTCGAGGAATTATGTACATGCTTGCTCGCGTCGAAGGCTAGCTTTCAATGTTATTGCTGCTGTGTGGTTTTTTTGTTGTTGGTATTTTCTCGTAGCGCACACATGGCGAGTTTTTTGTAGTTTTTTTTTTGAAGAGACATTAGCGCAGTATGCTGATGATGTTGTTTTTGTTTTTAGTTGTTTTTTTTGTCGCCGAAATCAAAGATTTAATTTATTTTTATTCTTTTTTTTATTTGTAATTTAGCTCACTGCCACGACAGCTCTGGTTTATATAGTTGCTTATAGTAAAAAAATTCGTAGAAGTCAATTTTTTAAAGAGCTTAAGATGAACCAGATTTTATGTTTGAACTTTTTTCATGTCGACACAAATTTCTTTAATGTTTTTTGTAGAATTTTTTCTGAAGAATAACACAAAAAATTTTTATATTAAAAAGGTTAACTGATAAATTAATACACAGAGCCCAAATAAAATAAAACAAAATCAATAAGATGTCTTTATGGTTTTCATTTAAAAAGACGGTATTATCCTTCATCTGAATTTGCCATAGTGGGCGTTATTCGACAAAGGGGCGTGGAAATATTAGAAAACCTCTGTATCTCGAATAATATTGACACTAGGGTGCTGCAATTTAGTACAGGGGTAGGCACAAGCATTACAAATTGCGGTCAAAAAGTGGATGTTATTCGACAAAGGGGCGTGGAAGCATTAGAAAACCACTGAATTTCGAATAATATTGTTGCTAGGGTACTGAAATTCAGTACAGGGGTAGGCACAAATATAACAAATTACGGTCAGGTAAGTGGGCTTTATTCGAAGAAGGGTCGTGTCCACTGCATCTCGAATAAAATTAACACAAGGGTTTTTTAGTACAGATATAGGCACAATTATGAAAATTACGGTCAAGAAAGTGGGAGTTATTGGATAAAGGGGCGTGTCAATATTATACAAGCACTATCTCGAATAAAATTAACACTAGGGTACTGAAATTTTGTAATGGGGTAGGCAAAATTATTCCAAAATACGGTCAAGAAAGTGGAATTTATTCGACAAAGGGGCGTAGAAACATTAGAAAACCACTGTACCTCAAATAATATTGACACTAGGGTACTGACATTTAGTAAAGGGGTAGGCACAATTATAGCAAATTACGGTCAAGTAAGTGGGCGTTATAAGGTAAAGAAAACACTAGAAATAATATTAACACTGGGAAATACAATTCGTTACAAGAATAACGATATAATTATTACAAAACACGACGAGGAAATATTTTTGTTAAGTCTCTTTATTGAACTCTTGAATAAAAAAAAAACATTTAAATACAATATATTTAAAAGCGGCGGAGATATTTGCATGGAAAGTCAAAAATTTTATTTTTAAGCCGCTTTATCTCATTCTAAGGTTTCGCTGTTTTATGAAAAAGTCGTACCTAAAATTTCTACAGTTTTCTGAAGGTTTCACGTCTACCGTGCGTGGCAGCCATTTTATACTAGAATTTCAAAAAGTTTTTTTATACTAGGGTGGACCCTGAAAATGTGTTTTTTTTTATTTTATAATCTTTGTATATGTCCTGGTAGTATCAAGGGTGGCTGATTTCGAACCTGATGTAAGAATTACAAAAAGTTTTTTGACACTAGGGTAGACCCTAAAAATGTATTTTTGTTTTATACTCTTTGTAGATGCGCTGGTCGCTGTTGTCGAATCTGATGTAAGCTAACTGCAGCACTTTGTTATACAACTTTGATACAAAATCGTCATTTTGTGATTTAAAATACGTCATTTAAAAAAATTATACGTCGTTTTCAATTTCTTTTTAAAGTTATTTGTTACTGAACTAAATAAAAAAAAAATTAAAAACAAATTAATTTTCATCACATTTGACTATTGTGTTAAATATAAATATAATATCACAAAACAAATACCTACATTAGACTGACCCAAAAAAAAACGAAGCGTAATTTTTTTTGTGACTACAGGGATAAAAATGTTCGATTATTTATCGAAAACAAGCCCTTAGACTTTGGTGCGAAAATATTGATGTTTAGTACTCGACCATAGACGTTATGTGGCGCTGCACCCGTTTTTAAATTTCAGTGAACTTTCGGGTGAAGTATGATGAACCCGGTAATCATACATGACATGCATAATAATGATGTATTTTAAGGTCTTACCCTATGTCTTTGGAGTCGCTGAAGACAGTGAAATAATTTTTGATTTGATCCGCTTTCTAGTTTTGGAAGTATTTAGAAAAAGCTGCAACACTACGAAAAAATTTTTAATTTCATGCTCAAGGCTTAATACGACTAGTACAAAAGTTTTCAAACTTTTTTCAATATCAGTTTTTGCAGCCTTACTTTCACTTAAAAAATGAGTGCTCGCGTACTATTAGATCAAGAGATATATGTATTTTTATTTTGATCCACTTGCTAGATTTTCATATTCAGAAGTTTCAAATTAAAATAAAGGTTGCAAAAAAAGGGCATGATATACATATAAGAATTGAAAACGCAACAAATAAGCCCGTGGTATATTTAATACATTGTAAATAGTGTACCGCGGGTTTTCTTGTTGCGTTTTCTCGCAGAAGTCGGAAAATATAACTGGAAATATTTTGCGTAGCAGCACCTCGCTCTAAAGGACACAGTTTCACTGCCAGACTTTTTTTGGGGCCAGCCAATTGATAAACGGACACCGAGGAATCTCTATTAGGAATATTCGTCTAAAAAGAGGAATGCTTGTATTAACAAAATACTAGATGATTTCGTCCTGCGTGGAGGTCCGGTGAGACCAAACCATCCATAGGAAAATATACCGTGGGCTTACGTGTTGCGTTTTTTATTTTTATATGCCTTATATGGCTTTTTTTTGCAAACTTTTTGAATATGTAATTTGAAATCTAGCTAGTGGATAAAAATATATATATATCTCTTAATTAATAGGTGTAGGATGGTGTGCGACCACTTATCTTTTTAATAAATATGCCGCCTACAAAAATTGATATTGAAAAAAATTAAAATTTAAACATCAGTCGATACAACAAAATTTTTGTACATGAAATTTAAAATTTTTTTCATACTGTTGCAGCGTTTTCTTAAATATCTCTAAATCTAGCAAGCGGATCAAAAAAAAAATTATTTTACTGTTTTTAGCGATTAAAAAACTTAAGGTAAGACCTAAAAAACATCATTACTGTTCATGTCATTTATGATTATTGGTCATACAGTACACAGAATTTTAAATACACCTAACGTCTATGGTCGAATACTATTTCATATTTTCACACCAAATTTTATGGGCTTGTTTTCGATAAATAATCGAACATTTTTATCCCTGTGCTTACAAACCAAACTACACTTCGTTTTTTTGGGTCGGTCTAACCTACATGTTATTTGGGAACATAAAAAAGAATAAGAATTTTAGAACCCTAATCATGTATTTTTTAATATAAAAATTTTATCAATTCCGTTTGAAAATAATCTATTTATATTTCGATATTTTCATTAAAAAATCTTTAAAATTAAAATTTTTTAATTTTTGGAATTCATTATAAATATTTTGTAAACCATCCTTAGAAACTAAATTTGGAAATAGCAATAGTAAATTTTGAAAAGATTAAACTTCATGCTTTAAAAGGTTTTGTGGGTCTAAAGCACAAAAAACTTAAATAAATTTCGTTAATGTTGTTTAAACTTGTATGAATGCATTTGGCATTTTCTATGTTATCAGCATTTACCGCATTAGCAAAGTATATTTTTAATGGAATATAAAGCTCAAGAACGCAACGCACAACCGCTTCCAAAGAAAGCCATCTAGTCTGACATGAACGAGACTTATTTTTGGTTTATGCTCTAACAATTTAAAAATTTATATTAATTGTTCGTTTTTTTAGGGCTTTTAGAAAAATAATTGTAAATATCTCTTACCATGTGCGTCAAAAGGATTTGTTCTAGGGGGGAGGGGAAGGGGGGAAAGGCATAAAGGACTCTAGAACGCGCATAAAGAAAATTTAAACTATAGTCAAATCTGGATATAACAAACCCCAGAAATAGTGAACAACTCGAAATAGTGAACGTTTTAGTAACTGACATTTCAAAGAATCAGAAACAAAAAAGTAAAAAAAGTTTCAAGATTTAAGCCAAAACATCCATTTTTTGAAAAAAATTCAGTCTCGAAAATGCGAAACGTCTGGATACAATGAAAATAAACAGGCCTTGAAAAAAATTAGTTCACTATATCCAGACTTGACTGTAATTCTATTGTCTGATATTTTTGGTACTAGTTTTGGTAACATGATACGCACACTAGTAAAAATCTTTTTCGTATCATGCCCAAAATATTTTCAAATTTATTTTTATTTTTATTTTTGTCATGTAATACATATAAATAATTTTTTACAAAGGCTAAAGAAATAATGTGAGGTCTTCTTTGTCATTAAATGAAATCGCATTCATTTCTGTAGAGCCCCCAAGTTTTCAACTTTTCAAATAAGAATACAAAAATTAAAATTTTTTAAAAAATTTTTTAAAATTTCTTACAATAATTTTTTTGGAAAACTTGAAAAGAAACAAACCAAATTTTTAGGTTATTTTTTAAATTTGGAAGCCTTTAACTCCTAAGCCAATTGCGAGCGGACTAAAATTTTTCAGATTTGGATTTAGTAGGTCAAATCCATATAATCCGCAAAAATTAAAAATTAGAGTTGTCGCTATTCTATAAATGTTCCCCGCATGCTAAAGCTGTTATGACACTGGCTTGTTGTAGTTTTAGGATCTTAAAACTAGCCACGGATAAAAGGGAAAGAAATACTTTGAGAGAAAGGGAAATATATTGTAAGTAGGCTGTCCGATATGATGTTTTAACCAAAAACCAAATTGAAAATCATATTTAAAAATGCAACTTTTACTACTTTTCTTTTAACTTTTTTATTTTTCCTTAAGGTTCACTTTCTTTTTTTATAAATATGCAGTGGAAGCCAGAATGAGTTGTTTTTTCAAAATATCTTGCTGTATCAGCTGCAGTGTTTTATCGTTTGTGGTCTGTATTAGTTGCATGTCAGCTGCTGCAGTAGCGCTTGCGGACAGTTGACAGCACGGAATTCATTGCAACGGGGTCAGATTGTTGTTTTTTTGCTTGAAACCAGCTTGCTGTTTCAACACAATTTATTGCAGCAGCGTAGTAGGGGTGAGCAGAAATTCTGTTTGCTTTTGCGACTGGAGAACACCATAAAACACAAAATAATTAAACTTTTTCGTAATTTGCAACCACAACAAATGAAAATTTAACAAAACAAATGCGTAAAGTCACAATTTAATATTGAACGTCAAGTTTTCAGACGCTAGCAGCTGAAAAAGTGAAGAATTTTCGACTTTTTCTAGTGTTGAAAATTGACAGTTAAGGATGTTTTGTCACTTGATGTTGTTTCTTCACACGCATTGAAAAATGTATCGCTTTTTTTGTGTGCTGCTCACTTTGTATTTTCCAGATTCTGAAGAAGCCAGTGTCATAACAGCATAATGAAGATGTGTCTGAAACCAATCCACTTATTTCTTTTTCGAACACGCATCAGTTCTAGCAGCTTGCAAGTTCTTACAGTCGAGTACGGAAACATACCTATTATATGAATCTTTTAAAAAATATATTTTGTTTTAATTCAGAACGTATGAATAAATATATAAAGAGGTACATGTATATTGGATGGGTTTTGGGTTCCATACATTTTCTTAACATACTTCAGAACCTCCCTGCAAGGCTTTATTCTTAACTCTAGATGTATTATAATTATCGTGACGCGAATAAGTTCACAAAAATCTCAAACTGAGTGGGCGCCGCACAGTGAGGTTTTGAACTCTGAAAGTTGATATCAATTCACCTAGAAGACGGAGGGAACTTTTAAGGCCATTTTTTTAAATTTGGAAGCCATTAACTCCTAAACCAATTGCGAGCGGACTGAAATTTTTCAGATTTGGATTTAGTAGGTCAAAATCCATATAATCCCCAAAAATTAAAAATTAGAATTGGTATTTAAGATTGTTTTTTAAATATAAAGATCAAGATAGAAAATGAACCAAATCGGCTGAAAACCACGCCTACCTCCCATACAAAATGACTTTATGGCAAAATTTCCAATGACAAAATGGTAAAATCTCTTTAAATTCCACAAATTTAATATATGAACTTGAAATTTTGCATAATATACATACTATGAGCTTTAATATTTATTATGCGCTTTAAGTATGAAATTCAATCAAATCGGATGAAAACTACGCCTACCTCCAATACAAAGGCACTTTAACAAAACTGTAAAATCTCTTAAAATTCAACAAAAATTAATAAACGTACCACAAATTCTGCACATAAGTTTTAATTTTTAATATGCATTCTGAGTAAACAACAAAATCTATTTTGTAGGTTTTATTTATTTTTATTTTTCTCAAGGATTAAACAGCAATGACGATACTTTTTTTACAGAATGTAACTAGAATGTCCATAGTTTACGATTATTAACAGTTTTCCTCAACTTTACTCAACTCACAAGTATATCTCTATTAACATAGTAGAAAAACACGTTTTTAAGGTAAATTAAAGTTAAAAAAATAAAATATATAGAAAACTATTTCACAAAAAAATTTTGTGTTGCTTAAATAACTAAACAACCAGCTTCCATCATAGTTTTATGTAATTTTTTAAAATAATGTGCAAAAAACAACTTTCAAAATTGCAAATTAATACGTTTGTCACTGAGCGCAGTGAAAAAATAACGATTTTCAAAGTGCATTGCGGGTAAAAGGTACAATATTTTTCAACAAATTTTTAATCAAGTGATACAGAATTTTATCTTCTTTCATAGGGTATGAAACACTACTGCTTTTAAATTATTTTCTTTAATTAATGCCTTTTTTGGCCATAAAATAACAATGGGGTATAAAAATGGAGTTTCCCTTTTTCATTTAAGTCATAAAAAACTTTTGACTATAACAAACTCTAATGTAAAATCATTTGCTTAATCCGAATATGTTATCAGATTTATTAAAAAATTAGTCCTTGATCCAAAGTTGGCCTACTTTATTCGAATTGCCTATTTTTTCTTTTGCTTTTGAATTAAAGATTTACCCTTGCTTTGATTTTTTAAAAGAAGGGTAAATCTTTTTTTTAAAAGAAAACGATTTTTTAAGAAAACTTTTGGGAAAACATTAATTTTTTATAAAATGTATTTTAATTTTTTTTCTACTTGTTTACAATGACTTAAAAAAAACTTTGCTTATCGTCAAAGTTTATATGAGTTGTTGATATCATTCCTTTACATTCGTCAATTTCTCGTAAGAATAACTTTGTAATTTCTTCCATTGCAGTTACTAATGGTAATTCAATTACTAATAGTTTCGTACTATTTACGAATTAAAAATAATATTAGTAGATAAAAATCATTCGTAGGTTGACCATAGAATTTACGTCATAGAATGTACGAAGTATTAGTTGAGTTTAAAAAATTACAACCAAAATCGTTCAGCCTGGTTTGTTGAACAAATGCCGAATAGAAGGAAATTGTAGCTTACTAGAAGAGTAGTAAATGTAATAAATGTATTCGTACAATATATATTTGCTTTTGTATGAATACGAATAAAATCTTCGTTATATGCACCAAACAACATCCATTCTACGAATACTATTCGTGGCTAAAAACTACGATTAAAATTCGTAGAATGGACGCAATTATTAGTAATATTTATATATACAAATTTTTTGAGTGCATTGAAAAGTCTGTGAAATAAGGGTAAATGATATGGTATCGTAACTTATCAAAGCGACGGGTACAACATACTATATAAAAATGTATGGTTAAGCTCAGCTTTATTTTATACAAAATTACAACATCGTCATCTGAAATCAAAAAAGCCGCAAGTTACAAAAAAATCCAAAAAAGTCTTTTTGATTGGTTATGATGCAGCTTTTCAAAATACATGTTCTTGCTAGAAACGACGTTTTTACTAACAAAGTTCTAAAATCCCTTAGTTTAAGTCCAATTTCCTATTTAGAAAGTTTTTTGCTTCCCTTGTATTATTTTTTAATTTGAACTTAGTTCTTTTTGATTTAATATTAATATATATAAAAAATGATCAAATCCTAGGAAGGTAAGTGCCCCCTTTCCCCCTGTGAACGCCTATGTTTCTTACCAATGACTCAACCGAAGAGGGTAACTTGAGGCAAAAAATGACGAACAAAATACAAATACATTTTAAAATGAACAAATTTGGAACATATTTTTTAAAAAGTTGCGCCACAGAATGAAATTGACCCGTCATATTATTTGCGCCATCAGCCGCAAAGGCTATCGTTTGCTTTCTATCAATCAATTTTAATTTTACATAATTAAAGCTTTTTCTAAATGACTTTGTTATTTATTATGTGGATTTTATATGATTTAAATACAAATTCCAAATGTTTGATAGTTTAAATCATACTTGAATTTAAATACAATTTTTAGTTGTTTGATAGTTTAAAATCGTTTATTGATCTTTAGGTTTTCTATAAAATTAATTGTTCTAACGAATCTTTCCAATGAAACAACAACAACGTTTTCTATATGAAAAGCAAAACATCACTAGCTGATTTTATTGCAATTTCGGCCCTGCTAAAGGATTCATCAGAAATCTTTGTGACATGCTGTGCAAGCGCGCATTAACGCAATATACCACAGAGGCGTTGAGATTTTAAGTATCAATTTTTC
The DNA here is from genome assembly GCA_963920525.1 of Dichetophora obliterata. Classification (NCBI taxonomy): domain Eukaryota; kingdom Metazoa; phylum Arthropoda; class Insecta; order Diptera; family Sciomyzidae; genus Dichetophora; species Dichetophora obliterata. Next base: position 64,558,531 of record OY986438.1, on the reverse strand, counting down.
AGTTTTTCTCCCATTTCATATTTTCATGTTTGTTGTTGTATTTTTGCTTTACTTTAGTCTTTATGCTTATTTTTTTTTAGATTGAACCAACGCTCAGGGGATCCCCCTATAAATGTATAAGCATTGTGTTGATTCGGAAGATGGGTGATAGTTGGAGGGTGGATAGATGAAGTAGTGTCGGTGAAGATTTGTTTTGAATTTGCACAGTTCAAAACTGCCGGGAAACACGCTCGCAGGGAGACTATTCCATAACTTAACCGTGCGACCAAAGAACGAATTATCACGGTAATGCGAGGTTCTATTGGACATCGATGCAAAAGAGGTGGGCTTGGACAGCTGCCCGAGTGGACCTGGGAAAAACACGAGCTGGTGGCGTCAGGCCATGTATTTCCCTTTTTTTTTTTTATTTGCGTATGGTACTCCTTTTTCGGTCTAATATATGAGGTGTAGATCATGCGAAGATCAGCTGAAGTGAAATATTTTTTGCACCGTTTTAAAAAACCTAGGCACTTGCCCGCTTCTTTCGACACATCGAAAATATGATCATTCCAACGAAGATCAGATTGGTTCGATATGCATGCCCAGAACGTCAAGAGCGGCTGATTCCACAAGATTTACACCATTCATATTGAGGAGAATATGAAGGGGCGAAAGGCGGAGATTTTTTGTAGATCATTAAGGAGTGTGTCATTCATCTTTTGCCTTTTTCTCTCAATCTGCATATAGCTTGGGCGTTTTTTGAATGAATATGAATGACAAATGCTGTTGTCGTCCTCAAACGAATGTGTCAACGACAGAAGGTCGTTGATAAAAACCAGGAACAAGGTTGGCGAAAGAACAGAACCCTGCGGTACTCCTGCATTGATGGCGTGCTCCTCAGACGAAATACTGTCAACTACGACACGAATCGATCTGTCCTTGAGGAAACACGTGATCCATCGAGCAAAGATCCCACCAAAACCATACGCAACTAGTTTCAACACGAGCGCTTTATGCCACACTCGGTCAAATGCTTTTGAAATATCTAGAGCAACAACCCTGCTCTCGCCGAAAAAATGAACGCATTGATTCAATTTTTCGGTTAAGAATGCCATCAGATCACCGGTAGAGCGAGCCCTTCGGAAATCATATTGACAGTCACTGAGCAGTTGGTTGTGCTCCAGATAAAAAGCGTAGCGCATATTGCAATGGGTCGGTAGTTTGCAGAATTCGTGGCATCGCCCTTTTTAGGTACCGGCTGAACATTTGCCACCTTCCAACAAGATGGAAATATTCTTCTTCAGTAGGAGATGTTGAAAAGGGTGCGCAAAGGGCGAGCCAGCGAAGAAGCACACACTTTAAGCACAATTGGCGGTATGCCATCAGGACCAGAGGCTTTGTTTACGTTGAGATTTGAAGGGACTCTTTTAACTGCTCTCGTTCGAAAGTAGATCTCCTGCATTGCAGAAGATCCACCCCCAATTAAGGGCAGTGGATGATTGCTATCCAGGAGAGTGGAATTTTGTGCAAAGAATCTGGCCAAAAGGTTCGATTTATCAGCCGAGTCTGTGAAGATTTGGTCGTCTTTTAAAAGAGTTGGAATTGATGATGATGTGTGATTCTTCACTCTTTTAATAAATGACAAAAAATTTTTGCTCCCTTTGGGGCAGAGAAGAACCTGTTTTCAAATGCGAGCTTCGTGGAGAAACTTTTCACGTTTTAAAATTGCATTACAGCGATTCCTTGCCTCAATGCGAAGTCTTTTTGTATTAGTATTGTTGTTAGAACGCCAATTCTGAAAGGCTTCCTTTTTGGACATGACTCCAATCCTGCAAGTCTCATAAAACCAGGAGTGATCTTTTGGTTTAATGCTTCTCATCCTATTGGGAATGAAAGACCGCATACCCATTAAAATAATTTCTTGTACCATGACAGCCGCAGATTTCACATTTTTTTCAGCGAAACTTAGTTTCCAATTGAATTTTCGATAAAAATTATTTATCGCAGTCCAATTTGCCTTTCCATAAAACCATGCAGTCCTCTTCGGGGCTTTAGACGTAGAAAGACAGCGGAGATGGTACAATGGTCCGAGTTACCAAGAGGTGCGTTGACACTCACATCATATTTTTCATGATGCGAAGTCAGAAAAAGGTCAAGGATGTTATGGCTATGCAAAAAGTGGGTTCCTTCACTAGTTGAATCATTTGGTTCGATTCAGCAAATAGCTCAACATATTGCCCAACAGGTGTCAGATGGCCTGAGTGACGTAGCCAAGCCGGTTTGTGGACATTGAAATCGCCTGCTACAACTGATAGGAGACAACCCCAAAATGTGCGTAATAGAATCAGAGAGAGAGAGTCCAGTTTGTTAAAGGTGGGCTCCCTCCCTAAATTCGGACTTCTATATATAAAACAAAAATTTAGCAAGTGCGAGCGAAGCCTGAACCTAACCCACATTGAGCTAAACTCTGGATCGGTTGCGTCCAGACTCCTCTCACACTGGTACGCTACATCCATTCTTATAAAAAGTGCGATGCTCCCATGCAAAGAAAACAATGGCAGTAAGCGATACCCAGGTATGTAAAAATCCAGTGGATCAGCATCCTCGGCCACCTGGGTCCCGCTCAGTGCCATTATTTGGGGCCTATGTAGAGTACAATGTTCATAGACCGAGAAAAAATTCGCTCTCAGTCCACGAATATTGTAGAAATCCATGCGAAAATGACCCGACAGTTCCGCACCATGCAAAAATCAAACAAATAAGGGCATATAAGGTAATTAGTTACGTCTGCAAGAGAACAGCACAATATGAGCAATACAAAAGTACTGAAGCAAGTATTATGCCTTTACTTCAGCACAATTTAGCCCACTGTACACCCTACTTACGAACGTATTTAAAGGCAGCGGATAGTGAAGAAAACGGACCGAAAAAACAACAACAATTACTTGCACAGCGAGGAGCATAACAAAGCCCCTCACGTGGTCAGCAAAAAACTCAAATGCTGTCCAGCGATGTTGATGCTGCAGCTGGCGGCTCTCTGCAAAACAGAATTTGCTGCTGAGTTGCTGCTGATGTGGTTGCTGGAGTCACGGTGTTGTTGTTTGTGTTGCTTTAGCTTGTTTATTTTTATGTGTTTGCTTTTTTTATTCTTTCTTTTGAAAATGCTTTATTTTTGATTGAAATTTATTTTTTTTTTTAATTTTTATTAAATTTAGTTATTTTAGTTAGTTGGTTTATAGTTTAGAGACAAAACAGCATTTTGAACACTTGACGGAGATTGAAACAAATACCACACACGGACCAATTAATCGAAACAATAACAATGAACTGCAACATTCAATTTAAAATTATGGTTGGGGACGGACGGACGCACGTCTACGCCCTTTGAAATCACGAACACAACTCCCATTATGTTATTATAATGGAGACCAACAGTCAGTTGGAAGTCTTCCACTAACAAAGCATGGTTACTGAAGTTGTTTTTAGATGTTGCTGATATATTTTCAGCCTGTTTCTGTTTGGTCGAGAAATTGACACTTAAAATCTCATCGCCTCTGTGGTGCATTGCGCTAATGCGCTCTTGCATGGCGTACCACAAAAATTTCTGATGAAGCCTTTAGCAGGGCCAAAATTGCAATAAAATCAGCTAGTGATGATTTCCTTTTCATATTGAAAACGTTATTCAAAAGACAGCATTTAGTGTTAATAATGGTAAATACGAATTTACCAGGATGGCTTTTGGTATTAAAAAAATGCGCCAAGCATTTTCCAAAGAGCCATGGATGACATTCTGAGGCAATGCATACAGAACGGTTATTGCTATGTTTATATAGCAGTTTATTTTATTTTCTCAAAAACTAGCGAATAACACCTTTTTCGTATAGAAAAAAGCCAATATGAAAATATCTGAAGACAAAAGTAAATATTTTCAGAGAGAGGTCGAATTTTTAGGCTACGTAGTGAGCTATAATGCTCTTAAGGTAGACTCAAAAAAATAAAATGTATTCAAGAATACCGCGAACCAATCACCTTGAGGCAGTTGCGTTCCTTTTTAGGCCTAACTGGGTATTATCGTATATTTATAAAAAATTACGCGGATATAGCAAAACCAATGACAACATATCTCAAAGGTGAAAATGACACCACATCAAAATACAAGAGTCAAAGTATAAAATTAGAATTTAATAAAATTTCAAAAGAGTCTTTTAATCGAATTAAACAACTACTTATTGAAACAATTTCTTTAACACAATCCGACTATTTGAAGCGTTTTGAATTAACCACAGACGCTTATAACAATGCCATAGGCGCTGTGCTAAGTCAAAAAGGAAAACCAATAACATTTATATCTGGAGCACTTCCTAGCACTGAACAAAATTATGCAACTAACGAACACGAAATGTTAGCGATCGTTTGGGCGTTAAAAAATTTAACTAGTTATCTGCAAAGTGTACAAGAAGTGAAAATATACACCGATCACCAACCCTTAACCTTTGCTTTAAATGACAAAAACTACAATCCAAAAATTAGACGGTGGCGATCTTTTGTTGATATATTTACACCCGAAATTATATATAAGCCAGGAAAAGAAAATATAGTTGCCGACCCCCCTCAAGGCAGGAACTAAACGTTTTATCAAACGACGAAATTATTTTTTTATCAGATAATGACTCTATCAAAACCATTCATTCATCAGACAGCTCACCGAAAAAAGACATAATTAAAAGATTACACATACCCATAAATTCTTTCAAAAATCAATTTATATTAAAAAAACACGACACTACAAATAGAACTTTTACAGTAGAAACGTTCCCTACATATTAGAGATCAATAATTAAATTCAATAACAATGAATATTTAGTCAAAGAACTCTCCAATCTTATTCACCAAAATACCATTGCAATAAAATGTACAGCGGAAACATTATATAAAATTATAAACCATTTAGTAAACAATTTTCCAAACATTAAAATCTTATACACAGACACACTTTTAGAAGATCTTACAGCACCTAACGAATAAATTGACATAATAGTAAAAGAACATGAAAGAGCACATCGTCAAGCAATCGAAGTAACTATTGGTGGAAGGAGTATTGGTGGCCGAAACTACTCTGTGAGGTTAAAAGAATAAATGCAAATTGTGAAACTTGAAAATTAGCAAAATATGAACGAAAACCAGTAAAAAAAATTATAGGAGAGACTCCTATTCCTCTAGAGGCGGGGGAGACACTTCATGTCGACGTATTCCATGCAGAAAATAAAGATTCGTTAATATCTTAGATGCTCATTTAAAATTTTTGATATTGATTTTAATAACAGATTTGCCTGAAATAAGACAAAGAATTTTTGAATCCATTAACTTATTCCCAAAAGTCAAATATATAATCACAGATAACGAAAAATCACTAGACACAACTTTATTTTCACTGCCGCTAGAGAACTTGAGTATTACCTATATAAAGACGGCAGTGGCTCACTCAACAACAAACGGAACAGTAGAAAGGGTCAGTTCAACATTGTTAGAAATAATAAGAATTATTAAAATTGACCAACCTAAAATAAATATAGAAGATGCCATGCTTAGCGCAGTTAGGAAATATAACGAAAGAATTCACACAGTAATTAATCAAAAGCCAATAGAAGTATTTCATAATGATAACCAATATAAAGATGAAGTCTAAGAAAAGATAAAAGCAGCCCAAGAAAAAGTATTTAGAAGAAACAAAGGTAGAGAACCAAATCTTTCAAGGAAGGCGAAATAATTTATACTAAAGAAAATAGACGAAATAAGATGACAAATAGATTTAGAAAAAGAATAGTTTTACAGGACAAAAGAAATATAGTGACCACAAGAAATGCACAGTCCTCTAAGCCTACATTAATTCATTAAGATAATAATCGAAACTAATGCACATGTTCTCTTACAGAAAATATTTCTAATCTACCTCATTTTCTTACCTGTCAACTACGGGAAAATAATTTATGTAACTCGAGATCCCGACGCACAAATAGAAGATGGTAATGCTGCCATTTACAACACTTACGGAAACTTATATCACATAACCAACTGAACTTAATTTAAAATGATACAAAAGAAACTCAATTTTACACACATAATAATAAATATTATGACATAGAATTCTACGACAATTCTACGACAACTGAAAGACTACAGAAAATCTAAAAGAGCTATCGACGAATTAATGAACGGCCTGGAAATGGGTAGCTAGATCTCCAGACCATGAAGATTTTTTGGCAGTAGAAAAAAAAAATCAATAAATTTATTGACAATAACCATAAGCAATATAATATAAATTCACAAATATTCAAAAGTATTAAAAACATATCCGATAGACTTAATAAAATAGATGGTTATGGGAAAATATAGAGCGTAATAAAAATAGATGGTAATAAAAAGATATATACTATTAATGCAGCGAAATAAATTAGCTGTCTAAATGTAGTAAAGTTGAGCTTGAGGTACCTGTCCTTTAAGCAACGACTTACAAAAGTCGTAAGTCGTTGCTTACAAAACGTAATAAACGCAATAGCACTAGCAAGGACAGGTACCTCAAGGTAAACTTTACTACACTTAGACGAAATAAAAGACAAAACTCAGCAGATGTTCATGTATTACTACTATTAGACCGAATGGACGCATCTAAATTTAAAATTTTACAAAACAAAGACATTATAGTTCTACATATAGAATAACATACCGTATTATATTAAGGAATTGCAGTTTATTCATTGTTAGAGCAATAAGCCAAATAAATGGAAAATTAGAATTAGAGAACAAAATTGTAAGATGTAATGATAAATATTTAAACATTGAAAATTGTAAAGTCGAATTAAGAAACAATTATCGTAAAATAACTAACACTACTACATGTTTACCTCAACCGGCCAACTGCACGAGAATAAAAGAAAAAAACAAACCGATGGAAATAATACGTGATGGAGCCATTCTAGTTTCAGAAGAACATACTGTTTCCAACAAAAGTTTGAATGGAACATACTCAATCCTTTTCGACAAAACAATCACCATTACTAATGAAACATATGTAAATTCTACCAAAGAAATTCTTGATTATATAAAATACCACCACGAATCTGACTACGAAATTATCAGCGAGAAGCAAGTCACAAAAAAAGAATTACAATTTAACAACATTGACGAAATCAGCGCTTTCCAGTTAGAAATAGAATCTCATCCCATCCTTTGGTCATGTTTCATATTACTAATAATGTTCATCATAAGTTTTTTAATTTTCAAAGGCTTTCAAATGTGGCAGCAATGCCGTTCAGAATACCACAAATCTGTCCAAGAGCAGCTATACAAGGAAGCTTTATCACGTCTGAATCTTTAGCTTCTGGACGTAGCTATTTAAAAGGGGGAGAAAGTTAGCATAGTAACATATAGGGCGGTTAAATTTTAAGGGCCGATGTTGATTTTGAATAAAACACAAATATTTAGGAAATTATTGTCATTTCTTTTTATTATGATAAAACTGGTACGATTCAATTATATATGGAACAAAATATCAGCCAAATGACCGCCGCAACCTCGGTGGCACACCTAGATCCGATGGTCCAAATTTTCGATGACGCTGAGGAATAATTTAAGTTCTATGCCATTAATGTGCCGAATTATCTCATCCTTTACCTCTTGAATTATTGCTGGCTTAACGAATTACACCTTTTTTTCAAATAACCCCAAAGAAAGAAGTCCAACGGTGTCAAATCACATGATCTTGGCGGCCAATTGGCATCGTCATCACGTGAGATAACACGGCCATTGAAGTTGTCGCGCAAAAGAGTCATTGTTTCGTTAGTTGTGTGGCAAGTGGCACCGTCCTGTTGAAACCACATATCGTCCACATCCATATCTTCCAATTCGTATCTTCCATATCTTCCATAAAAAGTTTGTTATCATCTCACGATAGCGAACACCATTCACAGTAACTGCCTGACCGGCCTCATTTTGGAAAAAATACGACCCGATGATGCCGCCAGCCCATAAACCGCACCAAACAGTCACTCTTTGTGGGTGCATTGGTTTTTCGACAATCACTCTTGGATTATCATTCGTCCAAATACGGCAATTCTGCTTATTGACGAATCCACTGAGGTTAAAATGTGCCTCATCACTGAAGATGATTTTCTTAGAAAATTGATCATCCACTGTTGCCATTTCTTGCCACCATCTGATCATTGACGACGCCAGAAATGGTCAAGAGGCTTTAGTTCTTGAGTCAGTTGCACCTTGTAAGCGTGTAAATGCAAGTCTTTATGCACAATATTCATCAACGACGACCGTGAGAGGTGCAATTGTTGGGCACGATGACGAGTTGAGGTGGACGGCTCTTCAGCCACACTATCGCGAACAGCAGCAATATTTTCTACAGTACGAGCTGTACGAGCATGCACTGGTGTTTTTACATCTCCTACAGACCCGGTTTGCTCAAATTTTAGCACGATTTGGACGATTAATTGATCGAAAAAATCACGAAGTGCACGATATGCATTTTGATTTGAACGTCCATTTTCATAATAAGCCTGAATATCTTTCACGCGTTGATTGAATGTGTAACTTTCCATGATTCAAATTGCATTAGTTTGAAATTGAGAAATGTCAAATAAAATGCAGAAAAAACTTGACGTTTAGGTGTGGTCTACATTCAACATCGGCCCTTAAAATTTAACCACCCTTTATATACTGTATATGTCCGATATGCTATTATGCAGTGTCAGCAATTGTGCTGGTAGCTGCTAAATAATGAATAATAAACATAAGTTAGCATACTAACTAGTGTGGCATAAAGCGCTCGTGTTGAAACTAGTTGCGTATGGTTTTGGTGGGAGCTTTGCTCGATGGATCACGTGTTTCCTCAAGGACAGATCGATTCGTGTCGTAGTTGACAGTATTTCGTCTGAGGAGCACGCCATCAATGCAGGAGTACCGCAGGGTTCTGTTCTTTCGCCAACCTTGTTCCTGGTTTTTATCAACGACCTTCTGTCGTTGACACATTCGTTTGAGGACGACAACAGCATTTGTCATTCATATTCATTCAAAAAACGCCCAAGCTATATGCAGATTGAGAGAAAAAGGCAAAAGATGAATGACACACTCCTTAATGATCTACAAAAAATCTCCGCCTTTCGCCCCTTCATATTCTCCTCAATATGAATGGTGTAAATCTTGTGGAATCAGCCGCTCTTGACGTTCTGGGCATGCATATCGAACCAATCTGATCTTCGTTGGAATGATCATATTTTCGATGTGTCGAAAGAAGCGGGCAAGTGCCTAGGTTTTTTAAAACGGTGCAAAAAATATTTCACTTCAGCTGATCTTCGCATGATCTACACCTCATATATTAGACCGAAAAAGGAGTACCATACGCAAATAAAAAAAAAAAAGGGAAATACATGGCCTGACGCCACCAGCTCGTGTTTTTCCCAGGTCCACTCGGGCAGCTGTCCAAGCCCACCTCTTTTGCATCGATGTCCAATAGAACCTCGCATTACCGTGATAATTCGTTCTTTGGTCGCACGGTTAAGTTATGGAATAGTCTCCCTGCGAGCGTGTTTCCCGGCAGTTTTGAACTGTGCAAATTCAAAACAAATCTTCACCGACACTACTTCATCTATCCACCCTCCAACTATCACCCATCTTCCGAATCAACACAATGCTTATACATTTATAGGGGGATCCCCTGAGCGTTGGTTCAATCTAAAAAAAAATAAGCATAAAGACTAAAGTAAAGCAAAAATACAACAACAAACATGAAAATATGAAATGGGAGAAAAACTGAGAAATTGACACTTAAAATCTTATCGCCTCTATGGTGCATTGCGCTAATGCACGCTTGCACGGCGCATCACAAAGATTTCTGATGAAGCCTTTAGCAGGTCCGAAATTGCAATAAAATCAGCTAATGATGTTTTCCTTTTCATTTTGAAAACATTGTTGTTGTTGTTATTTCATTGGAAAGATTCGTTAGAACAATTACTTGTTCTAACCTTGACCTAAATTTCAATAAACGATTTTAAACGATCAAACAACTAGAATTTTTATTTAAAAACAAGTACGATTTAAACTATCAAACATTTAGAATTTGTATTTAAAACATATAAAATCAACATAATTTTACATAATTTTAATTGTAAGCTATTTAGATCACGTAAGTATTGAAGAAGGCAACAACAAGAAACTCCATTGGTTGCCATTTTGGTAAAATATTACCATTTTTGGTAAATTTGGAAATTTTTTTTGTATAAGCAAATTTTTTTTAAAAAAGTTTAAGATTTTGAATAAATAATTATGAATATGAATTGCATTTCATACCATATTTGCCACAAAAATTTTTTTTACCATAATAGTTTTTTTATGGTTCATTAGTTAAAAATATTTCAAACGCCTTTTTTATTTCAATTATTTATTTTACAGTAAGAAATATGTAGTGTTTTTGGTCAAAAATCGGACTTGCAAGTGCTGCAAAAAATCTAAAAAAATTTTTTAAAAAACTCGACAGCGCTACCTCGAGAATCTTATTAGCTTCATAAAAATCTTAATTTTTTATTTCAGTTTATCCGCTGATGGGCTATACTAGGGATGTCGGAAAAACATCGATGCATCGAAAATATCGATGTTTTGCTTCGATACATCGAAAATTATCCACTCGATATATAATAAGTCGATGCATCGATGCATCGATATATAGATGTTTTTTGTAAACTGACATCTCTAGTACACTGAAACGCCATTTAAGTTTTTGCAAGTTTTGTATTCTCATATTGCACGAGTGAATTTGATCAAAAAATTGAAATGGCTCCAAAAAGTGTGGTTTGGCGGTTTTTTAAAAACGAACTGAAAACAACGCGATTCCCGCGATTCGCGACACAACCCACATTATACAAAGTGGCGTATAAATTTTTAACATTGGTTGGTAGCTCGGTTCCTTCCGAACGACTTTTTTCACAAGCCGCTCAAATCGTTACTCAGCAAAGTAATAGATTAGCAGGGCACAGATTAAACAAACAATTGTTCCTGCAAAGCATAGACAAAAAATACTGGGAAATATAAAATTGTATTACCTTGTAAAAATGTTGATAAATTCTACATATATATAATATCATATGAAATATAAGCGTGTTTTTTGAAAAATATGTAAGATTCTCTAAAAAATAATTAAAAAGTGTTTAGAGTTTTGCGCTAATAAATTTGTTAAAGTACTGGTATTCGTAAAAATAATTCTTTCACTTATTACTTATAAGCAAAATTTCAAATTAGTTACTTTAACAAAGTTGACTATGTTTCTAACGGGCTGTTGAATCAGGTCGAACACTTTATTTTAGAACAATGGAAAATTTTAAATTCTTAAGTCATACAAAAGTCTCCCTTAATTTTTAGATTTTTTGGAAAAACTCTCGGTTGCAGAATTTCTATTTAACGAAAAAGTTTTTTACTTGATTCAATAGTCCGTAAGAAACATAATTAGCTCAGTTATAGTAATTAATTTTAAATTGTGTACAATTTGGAATATCTGAAAAATCCTATGCAAATCGATGCATCGATGTATGCCCTCCGATGCACACATTTCGATGCATCGAAACGAAGAAATACATCGATGTATTTTTGCCACTGACATCCCTAGGCTATGCTGTTCACCGCAAAACCACTTTTTTTGGACGTGCTTCCGGAAAACGGCCGCCAATTTGTTATTCCCTATCGGAAATTTTAAAGCACTTTATTAAAAAGCACATAAAAGTGCTTTATTCTACCTTTGCATAGTGCTTTTGTGAAGCGCTTTGCTCTCGCTGCGAGCTGAGTTGTAAAAAAGCTCTTTGCTTTTGCTTTTCTTAGTGCTTCAAAAAGTTTTTGTGATTACTTCGAATATCTTGTTGAATTCGATATCTACTTCGATACTACTGACACTCCCATCACTAGCATTCGTGTCGTCACAAGCATTTTAGCATTCAAAGGGTTTAAAGTATAAGAAAGTATATTAGAATAGTGAAAAATAAATAATTAACTGAAAAAGTAAATAGTTTAATTGATAATATTATAATGTGATTAAAAAAGCTAATAAAATGAGTGGCAAGTGATTAGGGTATTCAAAACGCCACTTTAAAAGATTGAACAAAGCCCTTATTCGAATCATTTACCGAAGCGAGAGCAAAGCACTTTTTTAACGATTTTTGAAGCGAGAACAAAGGCCTTTTTCAAATCACTTTCAGAAGCGAGAGCAAATCACTTTTTAACGCTTTTTGAAGAGAGAACAAAGCACTTTTTTGAAGCTAGAACAAAGCCCTTTTTGGAATCACTTTCCGAAGCGAGAGCAAAGCGATTTTTTAAGTCACCATCCGTTGCAAGAGCAAAGGTCTTTTTCCCAATGACACGGCAATGTTGAAAAAGGCGCTATTTAAAACGGGAACAAAGCGCTATTAAGATTTTTTTTAAGTGCTTTCAAAGTGCTTTGTTTCCTAAAGGGTTACTAGACATTTTTCAATATAATTTTTAATAGATATTCTTTAAATGTTTCTTTAGTACCTACATCAATTCAAGTTACTTCCACTACCAGTAGCGCGTCAAAAAATTCATAAAAATGGGAAATTTTTATTTAAATAAACCATACACCCCCCCCACCCGCCTTATACAACAAATATAAAGTTTTGGTATGTAAAAGTGCCTGGAAATGTTTACTTGTTTCTTTTAAACGGAAAGTAATATTTCAAAATGGTTTACAATACTCAAAAGTAGAAGCCTTAATCTTAAGCCTTAAAGAAGCTTGAACTTTGTTCTTGAACTTTCTAAAGCTTGAACTATCGAAAAGCTTGAACTTTGTTCTTATTTAAAGAAAATAAATGTACATAAAAACTGATTTTATTTTGAAATCAGCAGCCACATATTTATATCATTCAAAATTTCGTAAAAATCGAACGACACCTATTTATTCCTCGCTTTTGTATGAGCTCAAAGTACTGTGCGACGCTTCAACTGACAAAGATAGAAAAATTTGTACCAAACAAGAAGTGTGCGCCTTTTTCTTAGCTTTCGAATGATGTTCACTAAAATTAAATCATATAATTTTGTTATTGCGAAAACAAAATTTATTTAAGTCACAATATTTGTCTGGTATAATTTGAGAGTGGAGAATTGAATCTCAATCACAACTTACACGTGCGAAGCGTTCCGAAGCGTGCTTTTCTTAACTTGTGTACTTGTCTAAACTTTTCAGTTCAGTGTCTATTTCTAAAAACGTTCCGATGACGTTGACAAAGATGTAGTGTTCTAAATTCAAAGAACGCTTTTGCAATCTATTTGACGTGAAAAATTCATTGCTCCGTAAGTTTTAAACTCTCCACTCTTAAATTTTACCAGTATTAAGAAAATGTTTTGGCTTTTTGATTAAAAAAAAAAACAAATTAGGTTCAGATTAAAATAAATCTTATTTGTTGGAAATCTTTTTTTTTCGCAATCAAAAATAATGTTATTAAGTTTTAGTGAAATCATTCGAAAGCTAAGTAAACGCTCACATATAAGGTTTAAGACAAATTGTTTTATTATTGCCAGTATAAGCGATTACAAAAAATTTCTTCTTTACAAACGTAAAATAAAAAAATTTTTCGAAAATTTCTTGTTTTATATTGAAATAACAACATTTTTATAAAAAATCGCGTGAAGTTATATTTTAAGCTGAAACTCCAAAATAAAATTAAAAAACTTAACTTATTTCTAAGTTAATAGTTTATTGAATAGGTACTAGCATAACCTTTCTTTAAACACCTATACTTTGTTTTGTATATAAATAAAAAATTGCTTTTTTGAGCCCATTTTTTAATTTTGGGCCCCTATAACTTCTAAATCAGATGAGAGCGGCAGTTAATTTTTTCAGATTTGAAATAAGATCCCCTTATCACACACATATGTATGTATGTTCAACGAGTGAAAAATTTTTTTAGATAAGAGTAAATTATTACAAAAAAATAAAAGTTGAACTTAAGAATTTTCCAAAGACGACACGAAAAAGGTTCGTGTCGTCGTGGGGTCAACACGCACTAATTTACGCTGCCGATTATTAAGAAAATATATCATCAAATAATATAAAATGCCCTGCATTTGTTTATCAAAGGTCGAAAGACATCTAGACGATAGTAAAAAGATAAAGTGTGTCACTTGTAATGAGTATTTTCATTGTGCTTGCGATAATTTGCAAAAGGCTGATGTCGATTATATGCTAAAAAATAATCAAACTTTTAAATGCAAAAATTTGTTTCGGACCGACGAGCTTCGTTGCATTCGCCGCCAAATGTTGCTATAACGCTTCCGTTAGCAACTTCTGCCGACGAGAATCAAAAAAACACTGAAGAAATAGACCTGCTTTTGTTACAAAACTCAAGTGTTCACTGCGATGACAGACAAACTAACCACAGCTTTCCAAAACCACACGAAATGGAGCAACAGCAAACTCCAATTTTGCAGCAGTCAAGTCTACCTCTGGGCTGGCAAAAATCCTCTACCTAACCCTCCATGTGGGTGCCGGCTGGTAATAACCGCTACAGTGTTCTTGTTCAAGCAGAACTAATGTTTACTAATTTTTTCTATTAAAAACTATTAGATCGTGAATTTAATGAATTTCAGCTTTTGTTTAACACTATTGTTTAGAAATGCGACTTTCAACACTGGTTACTTCTACTCATTTTGCTTCTTTCTTTGCAATGGGTTCTGTTAAATCATTCGACTTTTTTGTAAGCTGATTAAAGCGGTTTCTATATACAAGAAACTAACTTTTATGTAAACCTAAACTTGATTTAAGCGGTTTCTATATGCAAGGAAATAACCAGTGTCTTGCGGCCAGCATATTATTTTTAAGTCTTTGTAAAATTAGATCAGATTTAAAGCTTGAACACGATCGTTCATAATTAAACTTGTGAGAAAAATTTAATCTATTTTTTTTTTAACTTATAATCAAACATTTTTTGGCGCCCGAGCAGGGACATTCCTTTAAGAAGTTTGTCTTCTAAACGCGAGTGATTCTTTCACTTACATAAAAAAAAATATAAATATTTTTGGACTAAACTTTTAAACAAAATAAGCAACAACTAAGCGGAGACGAGGAGTCACCAACGAGCATCGATGGACAGTCTAAATCAACTTATTACTGAACAGAGGAGCACAAATACCGCACTAGAGAAGCTGAAGATAAAAGTGCAGAACTTACCACCAGAGCAGCTGTCTAGAGGTTATGCCAAGGTACTCATAGAAAAGGTAGATTCATTGTATGCATCATTTTATTCAAATCACCTTCAAATAATCAAGTCGATAAGTCAGCAAGCCTTGAAAGAGGCGGATATTTCATACTGTAATGAAGATTTATACACGATTTTTGAAGAAAACTACTTTAGTCTCAATGCGTTTATATATGATGTTTTGCCCAGCAGTAGTAATGTTCCTTCAACCACTTTTCATAGTACTTTTAATCCGCTTCCGTACTCCCATGACACCACTTCTGGTGACGCTAAGTTGCCGAAAATATCGCTTGCATCATTCACTGGTGATTATCTTGAATGGTTTGCCTTTCGAGACCTTTATAGTTCGCTCGTACATGAAAATTCAGCGCTTAGTAAAATTCAAAAGATGTACTACCTAAAAAGTTCTGTAAAAGGCGAGGCAGAACACTTAATTAAACACATTTTTGCCACTGAAGCTAACTACGATCTTGCGTGGAAAACTTTGGAGGATAGATATCATAATAAGCGCATGATAGTCGGCACCCTTCTGAAGAAACTTTGTGCTATTCCAAAGTGTCACACTGCATCTCATTATGCAATTAAGTCCCTGTTAGATACCAGCAAAGAGTGCCTTGCTTCACTGGCTAACTTAGATGTTAGGACAAATAATTGGGATCCAATGATAATCCATTTAACAACACAAAAATTAGATACTGAAACTAGGAAAGATTGGGAGCACACGCTTAAAGCAACTAAGGATCTTCCTAAATTAGAAGAACTTTTTGATTTCTTAGAAAGCACGTTCCGAACGCTAGAAACACTATGCGAAAACGATACCGTACAGAAAAATAAACCACAGACCGTTCATCAACGCCCATATGTAAAAAACTTTAATTTAAACAAAGTCCAAAAAACGCAGGCCTGCCCTTGCTGCAAAAAATCGCATATTTTATTTAAATGTTGGGCCTTTCGTTCATACACTGCATCAGAGCGAAAAACATTTGTGGAACGAAATTCTCTTTGCATAAATTGCCTCTTCGATGGCCACACCTTTAACGATTGCAATTCTTCTCACACGTGCCATTTGTGTAACCAAAAATACCATACTCTTCTTCACGGAGCTTTTTCAAGCAATTATTCAGATGGTGACACAGCACTTCAGAACAATTTTATTTCTCTTCAAAATCACCACGTAAACAATGTCCCACAGCCACATACTACAGCACACATTCTTCTCGTCACCGTTTTATTAAAAATTGAAACTCCAGAAGGCATGATTAATGCAAGAGCATTACTAGATCAAGGCTCTCAGGGCTCTTTTATAACGGAGCATATGATACAAAACTATAGAATTCCCTGTCGTGCTACGCACGTACAAATTCATGGCGTGAATTCGCAACAAATCAATAATGTAAAAAAAATTGCCAACTTAAACTTGCGCTCGCTGATCGAAAATTCATTCTCACTTGCCGTCGAAGCTCTTGTTTTACCAAATTTGAGCACAAATTTGCCTCAGAGTAGCGTTTCGTATTCAACATTACCACTCAGCACATCGATTACTTTGGCTGACCCACACTGTTATAAATCGAGACCTATTGATATGATTCTAGGAGCTGATGTTTATGGTTTAATTTTAAAAGAGAATCAAAAAAAAACTAAGACTGGCCTATTTTATCAAGACACCCATTTTGGATGGATATTATCTGGCCCGATGATGCAGTCAAAAGAAATGTCCATAATAAGCACTCACCTGTGCCATATAGATGATGAACTTAAGCGCTTTTGGGAACAAGAAGAAGTTGAAAATAAACGCATAGTCTCATCGGAAGATTTAGCGTGCGAAAAACATTTTGTTGATACGCATAAAAGATTTGATTCTGGACGTTACTCTGTTGCGCTTCCATTTAAATCCGATTTGCATGGTACTACAAGACCTCAATTTAATAATACTCATCTTGCTGCCATGATAAGATTGCGCAATATGGAGAAAACTTTTCAAATTAAACCGAAATTATATGAAGATTATTGTAAATTCATGGACGAATACGAAAAACTTGGTCACATGCAGGTGGTAGGCGTATACCCAAGTGACGTACAATCCGATTCTTATTTTTTGCCTCACCATGGTGTAGAAAAGTTAAGTAGCTCAACAACAAAATTACGTGTTGTTTTTGACGGTTCAAGCAAATACCGCAATCACCGCTCGCTTAACGAAGAGTTAGCAGCTGGGCCGGCGTTACAGTGCGACTTATCTCAACTCATATTACGTTGGCGTACCCATAAAATTGCTATGTGTTCTGATATTGAAAAAATGTTCAGACAAATTGTTGTACAAAGTGACCATCAAAGGTATCAACAAATTTTATGGAGGAAATCACCAAAAGATCCCGTAAAAATCTTTAAACTAACCACTGTAACGTACGGCACTGCACCAGCTCCGTTTCTTTCTATTAGAGCTCTGCAGCAACTGGCGAAAGATGAATGCAAAAACTACAGCGCGGCATCAGAGAGACTTCTTCGCGACATTTATGTCGACGATTTAATAACGGGAGCAGATGAGGTAGTGGAGGCAGCGTTTTTACAAAAACAACTTTGTAATTTATTGAGCGCTGGTGGTTTTAGTTTGAGAAAATGGGCATCAAATAGTAACGAGTTACTGCAATTGATTCCGAAAGAATTAAAAGAAATTTCAAACCCAATCAAGCTCAGTAGGGAAAATTATATTTTGACGCTTGGGTTGCAGTGGAACCCAGTGATAGATTGTTTTTCTTTCGAAGTAACATTTGACACTTCCACTGCTCTCACTAAGAGAAGTTTACTCTCGGATGCATCAAAATTGTTCGATCCGCAAGGCTGGTTTGCGCCAACAACGATCATTGCTAAAATCTTATTTCAGAAGCTGTGGCTTGTCGGCATTGATTGGGACGACCAGCTGCCAGACAACATCTGTTTAGAGTGGTTAGAATACCGAAAAACGCTAAAGTGTCTTGAAAAAATAAAAATAAGTCGCTTTATAGGTACAACAAAATTGATCAAATGCTCACTACATGGATTTTCAGATGCTTCGCAGGTAGGATTCGCTGCGGTCATATACTCAAAAACTATATTGGAAAATGGTGCTATAGAGATAAGAATTTTACAAGCTAAAACTAAAGTCGCACCATTAAAAACAATTTCCATACATAAATTAGAGCTTTGCGGCGCTCATCTGCTCGCGAAGTTAATGTACAAAGTCGTCGAGACGTTACAAGGTTGCATTGAGCATGTGTGTTTGTGGTGCGATAGTACAACTGTACTCGCGTGGATAAGAGAGCAGCCAAATAAATGGAATGTTTATGTGGCGAACCGCGTTGCTGAAATTCAACGGCTAACTACCATAAGCCAATGGCGATATGTGCCTTCACATGATAACCCAGCCGACTGTGCTTCTAGAGGTGTGATGCCTAGTGAATTACCCAATCATCCACTCTGGTGGAGTGGACCAGCGTGGCTTGTTGACACTTCAAAATCATGGCCCAAAGACATTGATCCGCATTTAACTACAATTAAGGAGCAACGGAAAACTTTACAAATTGCTCATATGAGTATCGAATCGTATCCAGAAATTTTGTTTAAGTTTTCAAGTCTTCAAAAAACAATTGCCGTCGTAGCGCATATATTTCGATTCCAATACAACTCAACACACAATAAAAATCGACGCTATGGTCATTTATCACCGATGGAACGGCAGCTTGCTCTACAACGTTTGATCGCCTTATCACAAAAAATCGATTTTCATCTGGAAATCAAGCAACTGTCAATTGGATCTGTTAGAAAAGATAGCCCTATAGCTAAGTTGTATCCATTTCTGGATAAAGATGGCTGTCTGCGTGTAAATGGTCGATTACAACTAGCTAAGATACCTACAACTATGAAACATCAAATTATTTTATCAAAGAAAAATCCACTCACATATCTTCTTTTTTCAGATGCGCACTTAGTAACCTTGCATGGTGGAATAACACTTATGTTAAATTTTATTCGCAGAAAGTACTGGGTTTCAAATGGACGTAGTGTTGCACAGGATGTTTTAAAGCGCTGCTTAACCTGCTTCAAATACACTGCAAAAACAGCACAGCAACTCATGGGAAACCTGCCTTCTGTACGAGTCACACCAGCGAGACCTTTTTTACACAGTGGTGTAGATTACGCGGGACCCATTGACGTCCGTCAATCTTCACTACGCAACGCGAAGGTCTCGAAGGGTTACATTTGCGTGTTTCTATGTTTGGTTACCAAAGCAATACATTTGGAGGCTGTGTCTAGCTTGACGACGGAAGCATTCTTAGCCGCCTTTCGTAGATTTGTATCAAGGCGAGGAAAATGCACTCAAATTTACTCGGATTGCGGCACTAATTTTATTGGGGCCAGCAACGCACTAAAAGTAATGCATCAACGAAGCTCCTCGTCCATTCCCGAAGACCTTAGGGCAAATCTTGCTAGCGAAGGCACTACCTGGAACTTCATTCCTCCAGCTTCACCACATTTTGGTGGATTATGGGAGGCGGGCGTGAAGTCAACCAAATTTCATTTGAAACGTATTACAAACGACCGAGCATTAAATTATGAGGAGTTGTCGACGTTGCTGACTCAGATCGAGGCGTGCTTAAATTCACGGCCACTTTGCCTCCTAAACGAAGATGTAGAAAACTGTGACGCCTTAACACCTGCTCATTTTTTAATCGGTGAACCAACCATAAACCTTCCGGACGAGGAATTGCTCGATTTCGTTACGTCTGGCATATCCCGATGGCGAATGGTAGAGCAGATAAAGCAACACTTTTGGCAACGATGGTTCTCGGAGTACCTTAGCCGACTGCAAAGCCACCCCAAGTGGGCAAGAGTTCACTCAAATGCTAAAGTTGGTGACCTTGTACTTTTGTACGATGAAAGATGTCCACCAGGTAAATGGCCCTTGGCGAGAATAGTAGAAGTTCACCCAGGCCAAGACGGTTTAATTCGCGTCGTTACTCTGAAGTGTAAAGGTAATATCTTTAAACGGCCAATACGAAAAATTTGTTTTCTTCCATCAGTAGATCCCCATGATGATATTTCAACTCAAGCTGAAGCCGATGATGACGAAGGAGGCACTTCGGCTGTGAGTCGAGGCACAGCCATTCAACTTGGCGATAAAACAATCACCTCCAACGGCCTTGCTAACAATCATCTACAACTTTCAGCCTATTGAAGAACTATCGTCCTTGGGGCAGGGAATGTTCAAGCAGAACTAATGTTTACTAATTTTTTCTATTAAAAACTATTAGATCGTGAATTTAATGAATTTCAGCTTTTGTTTAACACTATTGTTTAGAAATGCGACTTTCAACACTGGTTACTTCTACTCATTTTGCTTCTTTCTTTGCAATGGGTTCTGTTAAATCATTCGACTTTTTTGTAAGCTGATTAAAGCGGTTTCTATATACAAGAAACTAACTTTTATGTAAACCTAAACTTGATTTAAGCGGTTTCTATATGCAAGGAAATAACCAGTGTCTTGCGGCCAGCATATTATTTTTAAGTCTTTGTAAAATTAGATCAGATTTAAAGCTTGAACACGATCGTTCATAATTAAACTTGTGAGAAAAATTTAATCTATTTTTTTTTTAACTTATAATCAAACAGTTCTTAATCCTAAGACGGCGGTTAGCAGAGGGGGGGTTCTTCCTACCGTATTCTGACTCTTCAATAGTCTCGCATGGCATGGTAAGAATCCTCCCCATCGGTAGGGGTGTGGGCTGAATCAAGGTGTAATGCGACCCGTGCTGAGGATTTGCTAGGCTGGACGCCCATGTAATAAAGTCCAGTCTTTAACGGAGCCTCTCTGATACCTGGCCATCTCAGAGTGTAACTGTGGCCTTACCGCGGCATTGGGGTTAGGGCGCGGTCGACATCTTTTTCCCCTCTCTATTTTTTGATCACTCTACTGAGCCAAATCTCGGGTTGAATCGGGGCTGCACACGGGGATCTTTCATTCCCTGAATGCGGACCCGATCCCGTTCGAGGAATGGTCACAGGGCCTGTCGGTTTAACTCTCTTCATCTTGGTGGGGAGGGGGTGGTCGCACGACCAAGATGAATACAATTAACAAAAAGAAACTTTAAATGTCAACCAAGTAGAGCCTACAGCTACACCAAACACGCGGTCTTTAAACGCTCCTTTAGGCCAACAGCCTGCAGACGCACAGTCTCTAAATGCTTCTGCTGCGGACGCTAGTGCAGCAGTGGTTACCAAACCTGGCACATGTGGAAGTAGCAACAAGGGCCCGGCTACAAAGACGCCATCCACCAAAAGGACAGGCCGTTATTCTCGGAAATCAGCGCTAAGGGTAAGGGATCGCATTGCGAAAATTCCCGAGAACCAGCGTACCGAGGCTCAGTGGAAGTCCTGGAAGTGGGCGGTAGGCACCTTGCAGGAGTCACAAGCTTCTCCACAACCCAAACCGGTGCCTACTAAGCGTCAGCGATCTCTAGAGGAGGTCCCTATGCCGGGCGCCAAGAAAATTTGTGGTAACACAGCCACTCCTAAACTATTTAGTGAAATCGCGGCTGGACAAATTACCATTGCGGTGATTGACAGAAGCGACCCAGACGGCAGAATCTCGCCTGAAAAATGGAGGAAGGTAGTGGGAAAACTGGCCGATATCTTCATTCCGATTATGAAGGAGTTTCCCGGCAGAGGCCCTTCTGGTCGCGACAGTGGATGGCATCAAGGCCATGTGAAACTGATCGCATGTGCTGACCAAAGGTCTCTAGATCTGTATAAGATCGCAATCTCAAGGATTGGTGAGGTATGGCCGGGCGCGAATCTCGCGGTCATTGATAGGGATCTGATCCCTAACAGACCAAGGGCGCGTTCCCGGGTCCCAGCCGAACACTCTGACCCTCAAATAATCCTTGAGACAATAAGGTTGGGAAATCATGGCCTACCAACAGCAAACTGGAAGGTGACACGGGTTGATGAGCCGAAGGGGGACTTTAGGTCGGTAACATTTGTTATCAACCAGGAGTCCCTGGCTCTCTTGTCATCAAAAGGTTTCGTGGTAGACTATGGTTTCTCATCCATAGAACTGAGGATCTATAAAAAAGATGAGGCGTTATTGGAGGAAGAGCAGGCTTCCAAAGCAATTAAAAACGCACCATCCTCTCAAACCTGACCCCCTGTGCTAGAACCGGAGGGCGTAAGCTCCGTGATGGAATTGGCACGCACATTTCGGCTATCCTCATTGGAGGATAGCCTTCTTAAATCAGACGATGACTCTGACACAACTGTGGTGGAGGTTGATTTAGCTACTAGAAGCTCAAATGCTGAAGGTAGTACAAATTAACCTACACCACTCCAAGGCTGCGTCCGCCAGCCTGATAATCCGTCTC
Source organism: Dichetophora obliterata (assembly GCA_963920525.1). Lineage (NCBI taxonomy): Eukaryota > Metazoa > Arthropoda > Insecta > Diptera > Sciomyzidae > Dichetophora > Dichetophora obliterata. Next base: position 64,535,904 of record OY986438.1, on the reverse strand, counting down.
AACAAAGATGGAGATGACATCGTCCTGATCCAGGAGCCATGGGTAGTCTGTGGCCTGGTATGCGGACTCAGGACTCCAGCATATACGCTTGTGTATACTAAATCACAAGGTAAACCAAGAGCGTGTATTTTAATTAAGAAAAACCTGAGTGTATATACTCTCTCTAATTTCAGTAACAAAGACACCGTGGCTATAAGCGTCGAGATGGGCCAGAACAGCTTGTGGCTCGTCTCAGCATACCTCGTGCACGACCACGAAGTCCTCCCAGAAGACAACGTTAAAAATTTGGTCTCCACAGCAGCATCAAAAGCAAAGGGCCTAATTATCGGGTGCGATGCAAACGCTCATCATGTGATCTGGGGTAGCTCAGACACCAACAAACGGGGTGAGTTTCTATTTGACTTCGTCCTCACAACTAATCTTAATATATGCAATATAGGTAATGAACCCATCTTTATTATAAGTAATACACAGGAAGTTCTAGATATTACCCTTGCCTCTGACCATATATCTAATAGGGTAAAAAACTGGAGAGTTTCTAATGAACACTCCTTCTCAGACAAGAGATATATTCTCTTTGATGTTGATAACTTTGACTCGAGATCATGCGAATTTCGCAATCTTAAACAAACCAATTGGGATCTTTATATAAATTCCTTAAATACAGATCTCTCAATTGGACCAACTAATCGTCCTTCCAATAAACAATCTTTAGACAACTTAGTTAATAGTATCACTAAATCGCTAAATAAAGCTCTAGATACTGCTTGTCCGCTAAAAACATTGAGGGGGAAGCTAAAGCCTCCTTGGTGGAATAAGGGACTAGAAGATCTCCGGAAAAAGACCAGAAAACTTTTCAACAGGGCAAAGACCACAAGGTCTACAGATACGTGGTCGTTTTATAAAATAGTCCTCAAGGAATATAAAAATGAACTACGAAAAGCACAAAGACAGTCCTGGAGGACCTTCTGTGAAAAATGTCACAGACTTCTGAGGCGTCAAGGCTCAGAAAAATTCTAGCTAAGGCTCCCTCCAATCCAAGCTTCATGAAAAAAGAAGATGGTACTTGGACCACAAGCAGTGAAGAATCTCTGAACGTTTTAGTAGAAACCTACTTTCCGGGATGTTCAGAGATATACAACGATCCAATCCAGGAATATCAGTTACCACCTGTGAACAGATCGCTAGAAATACTCTCGCAAACAAAGCTCGAATGGGCAATCAGTAGCTTCAAACCATTAAAGTCACCAGGATCAGATGGTATAGCCCCTATTGAAATCCAAAAGTCGTATGGCATCATTAAGGAGCGCTTTTGCTGATCTACCAAAGCTGCCTTGACCTAAACCACATTCCCCAGTGATGGCGTAATGTGAAGGTTATCTTTATACCTAAGGCAGGAAAAAGCTCACACGTAAACCCAAAAGACCTTCGACCAATTAGTCTCTCATCTTTTCTTCTAAAAATCCTCGAGAGATTAATTGATATTCACTTGAGATCCATGATAGAAAAGAAGCCATTATCTCTATCTCAACATGCTTACACCAAAGGCAAATCAGTGGAAACAGCTCTCCACTCCATAATCTCCATCATTGAAAAATCCCTCTATCTGAAGGAATATACAATGATAGCTTTTATTGATATAGAAGGAGCCTTTAATAACGTCGAGGCAGGGGCCATCACCAGTGCGCTGACGGAGCTTGGGGTGGATGCCGCGCTGATAGCACTCATAAACCAAATGCTAGTTGGCAGGATTATAAGTGCAAAATTTGGAGCGGCATCCACGCTAAGGTCTGTACCAAGAGGAACCCCTTAGGGAGGGGTTCTATCGCCTCTACTCTGGAATTTAGCAGTGAATGAACTGCTAGGCAAACTAGAACTAGAGGGGTGCAGGGTGATAGCATATGCCGATGACGTTGCTATTGTTACCTCTGGAAAATATATATCTACTCTCCGAGACATTATGCAAAACTGCCTAAATACTCTTGTCAACTGGACTATCAGCTGTGGGCTCAGCGTTAATCCTAATAAAACTGAGTTAGTAGTTTTCACAAGAAAACACAATGTACCTCAAATTAGCCCTCCTAAACTGGGAAATACAAGTCTTATCTTCTCAGATCAAGCAAAATACCTGGGCCTTATACTGGATAGGAAACTAAACTGGAAGCCCAATCTGCTCGAAAGAGCCAAAAAAGTGAACATTGCCCTATACTCTTGCAAAAGGGCGGTGGGTAGCAAATGGGGTTTACAGCCAAGTGTTACTCACTGGCTTTATACAGCAGTTGTAAAGCCAATATTGCTATATGGTGCTATTGTCTGGTGGCATGCACTCGAAAAACAGACTCACCATAACCTTCTCCGTAAAGTTCAAAGATCAGCTGAACTGTGCATTAGCGGAGCCCTAAGAACCACTCCGACAGACGCATTAGACACAATGCTCCATCTTACACCACTTGATATCCTAGCTAAACAGATGGCCGCTAAAACAGCCATCCGCCTAGTAGCCACCTCCCAGTGGAAAGAAGGTACACTAGGATATTTTTGTATCAGAAAATTTCTCCCTCCTTTACCTAGATCCATTGACTACATCACACAAAAACTACTCTTTGAGAGGAAGTTCGATGTATCCATTCCCTCTCGAGAAGAGTGGGAACAAGAAAACCATTCACCTCACAATGTCATTGAGATCTTTACGGATGGATCAAAACTAGATGGCAAAGTAGGTGGAGGAGTCTACTCAGAAGCATTAAGCATCAATATAGCCTTCAGGCTCCCTGACCATTGCAGTGTATTTCAAGCTGAAATCGCTGCTATACATGAAGCGCTAACTTGGCTTCAGAAAAATAATATATCTTCCATGGATATATGCATACTTTCTGACAGTCAGGCCGCTCTGAAAGCCCTAGGAACTGTTGAAATAACATCTGAAACAGTTTTCAACTGCCGCAGATCTCTAAACGAGATGGCAGAGCAGCTCAAAATTATCCTATGCTGGATTTCTGGACAAAGGGATTTTCTAGGTAACTGCAGAGCAGATGAACTCGCTCGCACAGGTACTACCAAACAACTATCTTCAGACAAGACAAACCTTGGTATTCCTCTCACCACATGTAAACTCCTTACACATGAGTTATCCTGTATTAACACCAACAAAAGATGGTCAGCAGGTAACACTTGTAATATAGCACGGCAAATCTGGCCCAAACTCAATCTGAAGCGTTCAAAAGAACTCATATCTCTTAGTAGAGATCACATTGGCACCATGATAGGGATCCTGACAGGGCACTGCCTTATTGGCAGGCACGCTCTAAGATTAAACATACCCCACAATGACTTCTGCAGAAGCTGTAGAGATGAGGAGGAGGTATAATCTACAGAACACCTTCTCTGCACCTGCCCAGCGCTGGCTCAAAAACGTTTTCTTCACCTAAACAACTGGTTTCTCAGAGACCTCGAAGAACTCTCGGAAATATCGATATACCGAATCCTAAGCTTTGTGAACAGCTCAAACTGGTTTGAATAGAGAAGGGAGATCAACCCCTGTGGTACCACAATGGGCCTTATTGGCCTAAGTGCGTCTCAATTTGAGGCAGCCACTTTAACCTAACCTAACCTAAGTCTACCTCAACAACTACAACATCATCATCATCAACAACAACAACAAGTCACCTATAAGCCAAGGCAGCAGAGTTCACACATGCCAAATTACTATGAACAACAACAACTACATCTACAACAGCAAAGCTTTGATCAACCGCAACAGCCAACAATTACCTTGGAGCTATTACAACGAGATATTGACTCTTAAAACAATTATGCTAATTCTTTGTCAACAATCCAGTTTCTGCAAGAAGAGAAAAATATTTGGTAGAAACAGTTGACAAACTCCAAAAAGAGGTAAATTATCTTCAACAGCATGAAAGAGAAAAGTGCATAGAGATTGTTGGTGTACCAAATGTCAACAACAACAATGCACTAACTTCGTCTTTGAAAGTATTTTCTGATGGGATGCACGTTGATGTCAAAGAGGAACAGATCGACAACTGCTTTGTAAGGAAAGTAAACAACAAAGTGAATTCCAAAACTGAAGTGCTCTGTGTGAAATTTGTGTCTCTTCACACAAAAAGAAAATTTATGAAAAAAAAATCATCAACAAAAAAAAAAATTCGTGTTCTAAAATATTTGGTTGTAAAAACAACGATGACATTTATGTTAATGACAGTCTGTCTGGAACGACTAGATATCTTTATAAAGAAGCTCAAAAGCTAAAAAATTATTTAAACTTTAAATTTGTTTGGATTTCGAATGGAAGAGTTCTTATGCGGAAACAAGAAGGAGAAAACTGTGTTGCAATAAATTCGCTTGAAGGTCTTGATTATTTACAAAAGTCACTATAAGTAAAAAACAAACCTCATAAACTTTAAATATCAATATGGAAAATGAAGATCCTGAAGCGAATTTATTCAACGTTTCTCTTGCGAATTTCAAAAATGTTAATTTTTATGACATTGCTAACAATCCAAACAATTTTGAAAATTTCTGTATTATTCATCAAAACATAAGAAGCATGCGAAAAAACTTTGATAATTTTCTTTTAAGTTTAGATTCTTTTAAAAACAAACCAGATTTAATCTTTTTAACAGAAATATGAATTTACGAAGAAGAAATGTCACTGTACGATATTCCAGGTTACAATTTTGTAGTGCAATAACCAATATCAGCCGGTGGAGTTGCGGTCTTTGTAAAAAAAGGTTTAAATTGCGAGTTCTCTAATTTAAGTTTTGTTAGTTCTGATGCCATTAAAGTTATATGTTCCAAAATGAGTAAAAAATTACGCTTGTGTGTTGCTACAGATTTCACGATTTTAACGTGAATAACTTGTTTTTTAATGAATTGTATGAAACTTTAGAAAAAAACAAAAACGGTAATCTTGTTGTTCTGGGTGGTATAAATTTGAATATTTTAGATCAATCGTATATTGTGAATAAATACTTGGTCATGCTAGCATCACATGGGCTGGAATCGTGCATTAATCAACCAACTCGAAATTCTGCATCTTCCTCCTCGTGCATCGACCACATTTTTTTGAGATTAAACCAATCATTCCAAACCAGCATTAGTAGTTCTGTCTGCGACCTGCAAATCTCAGACCATTGCTTAACATCTCCATGTTTTGCAGGTCTGCTAAATTTGGAAAACGAAAACAGAAAATCCTGTGACCATGTTTCTACTCGAACTGACTATGCTTTCTTAAATAATAAATTAATATTTGAATTTTGGGACAGAGTTTATGATGAGCCTTGTCCATCGAAAGCATTTGATTTATTTATTGTAATTTTAAAACAACATTTTAGTGACTGCACTTATACACACAATACGAAAAACTCACGTACAAAAAGGCTTAAGCCTTGGCTGACAAATCATCTTGTTAAAAAAATAAATATAGAGAAAAAGTTGTACAAAAAGGTTACAAAAAATAAAAACAATGCTGACTTAAAAACTATAAGGCTCTTTGCAAGGAAATTCAAAAAGATACTATTACTTGTAAAAATAACTTTTATATTAATGAGTTTAATCAATTAAGGGGCGATGTAAAGAAAGAGTGGAAGCTTGTCAATCATTTATTAAATAAATCAAATAATGCAGAAGAAATTTCATGTATAAAAGTAAATGGTGAAGTAATAACAAATGATGTAGACAAAGCCAACGTACTAAATAATTTTTTTAAAAATATTGTAGGTAGTTGTATTCCAAGTTCTGAGACTTGTCGTTGTTTAGAAAAGGAACCATCCCAACAACTGAGTATTTTTGTTGAACCAGTATCTCCTTCAGAAATGTATAAAATGTATAATGTCTCTAAAAAACTCAAATGCCAAAACTGAAAATAATTTTTCGAATACATTTGCAAAACTAATAGTACACAATATTGTTGACATAATGTGTCATCTAGTTAATAAAAGCATTGATGCAGGAGTTTTTCCAGAGGAGCTAAAAAAAGCTCAAGTTATTAAATTATTCAAAAAGAGAGATAATCACTTACCGAATAATTATCGTCCTATTTCTATACTGCCTGTATTTTCTAAAGTATATGAAAAATCGTATTGTGGATTTCTTAAACAAAACCAAATTTTTTAGTAATTACCAATTTGGTTTCAGAGCGAGTCTTTCAATTGAAGATGCACTACTACATTTTTGTAATAATGTATATGGTGCTTTAAACAAAAAAAAAAATAATTATCTGCCGCGCAGCTTTTTATAGACATTACTAAAGCTTTCGATACTGTTAATCACAAGATTCTTCTACAGAAACTTTACAAATGTGGACTTAGAGGTTCTATTTATAAACGGCTATGCTCTTATTTACAAAACAGGATGCAGCAAGTAAAAATAAATGCAAGTTTCAGCTCTTTTTAAAAAATTGATGCATGCGTACCACAAGGTTCGGTGTTAGGACCTGTCCTTTTTCTAATTTATATTAACTCAATTTTAAGTTTAGAGTTTTCGAGTGAAACAGTTGCCTTTGCTGATGATATGACTTGCATATACTCATGTTGTTCTGTTCTTGATCTGACAGCGAACATTAATCATGATCTTGGTATTTTGAGACATTGGTTTGCAATACATAAGCTGGTACTTAGTGATAAAACCAAAATTATGTTTTTCAGTGTTGCTGGTAGAGAAATCCAGTGCGATCAATTAATATTTCATCACTCCAACTGCGACAAGCTCTTGTTCGATAATTACACGTGTTACACTTCAAATAATTTGTTAACTTATAACGACCATATATCTTGTTCTGGTTGTTTTAAGATTGAATGCGTTACATCTTTTAAATACTTAGGTATTTTGGTTGACTCGAAGATGAATTGGTCAGAACACACCAACGAACTGAAACGATATGCTATGTCAGCTTTAAGACGAATTTATCTGTTAAAAACCTTCTGCTCACAAAAGTTATTAACATGTATTTATTATGGGATTTTACATTCAAAACATATGCGATTTTATGTTCCAATATGGACTAGCTTGATGGGGTGGTACACATTCAAACAAGATTAACCCATTGCTCATCACTCAAAAGCATATCATTCGCATTATTTGCAGTAAAAGTAGAATAGTACATAGCTTTGCATTTTTCAAGAGTCTGGAGATTCTTCCATTCAAGCATTTGCATTGCTATAAAACATTACAGATTTTTTTAACAACAATGGTCATTTGACGAACAGAAATAATCCAAACTACAATCTGAGAATAAATAGTAATAACAAAGTCGTAGTTCCACCGCATTATTTATAACATTTCCTTCATTCATATTCTGCGATAGCCCCAAGATTATATAACTGCTTACCAGACATTATTCGCTGTATTCGTTAAAAGAAAGCTTTCCTTATGGAGGTTAAATCGTGGCTATTTAAACTAAGCTATGATGACTTAAACCAAATTCTTCATATGCAAATATAATTCGAGAATTGCTTGCCTGCTTCTTATTTTTAATTCATTATTTATTTAATCTAATTATTTTTTTTTAATTTATTCTTGTCTATTCTTTGTATTTTTTATTTCTCAATCTAATCAATTAATAACAAATTGCATTTAATATTTTACATATATAAGACCCCATGTATGATCTGTTTTAAATTTTAAAATTGTATCTACTCTGCATTCGCCACTAGTTCTTTGAGCTACAAAATGCAGATTTGTGAATCATAAGCTGCGTTCTTTTCGCCTTAATATAAACGCGATAACAAATTTTCTCAAAGGAACGGCAGGAAAAACGACTCGTAGAGGGCACTATCGTTGCAGTCAAATTTAAATTCAAACAAGCAATCATGATACAATAACTATTAGGTGTCATGAGAAAGTGTGTCGTTCAAAACTGTTGTGAATTATTATAGTAGCGATACTTTAGTGAACGATGTTTTTCTCTGAATGTGTTTTACTCTAAACTTCAGAAAAATTGTAAATTATTTAATATAATTATTTATATAATGCAATTATATAAAAAATTTAAGTGCAATTGTTGGCTTCGCTGAATGCATCCAATGTGTGTGACACACGCGATTTGTTTTGTTTTCTTTTGTTTAACATTCGATGGTCGCAGCTCGTGAGAAAATAGGTAGCTGTCATGGCTACCTAATAGTCATTGTATCAAACAAACAAATAATTAAAAAAATGAAATGACAACTCATAAAAATATACAGATGCGGCACCTGTGTTTCAAATTTTTTAAAAGCTATATCACAATTTTATTTGGATAGCAAAAATAATCCTATTTGTTATAGGATTATTTTTTTGTTTTTGCTTTGCATGTAAAAAAAATAATCTGGATTATTTTGATGCGAATGGAACGCAGCTATTGCTTATAAATGTTTATAAAGTCTACGACTGTAATATTTTTAATATGTTTCATAATAAAAATCAAAATCAATTAAATTATAAATTGTAACTCTAAGTACTATGTTGTCAAAATCGGAAATTTCTATATTACCATTGACTCAAGATGCTTTTATTTAATAGACGGTTATACTGAAAATAGGTCTATTCGCGTTCTCGATTCAAGTAGCTTGAAGTTGCTTGAAAGCTTTATTTTGAAGCTCCAAAGAGAGGAATTACATGCAAAATGACACTCTCTAATCTATTACAATTAATTGAAGTTAGTACGCGAACAGACCTAATGTTGTCACTCAATGGAAGCTACTAAAACTTTCTAACCTTGAAGTTACCATTGATTTGGATGTAATGGATTTTTGGAATAAAGTTTGAAATTAAAAAACCGCATGTGAGAAAGGTTTAAGATTTAACAGATTTTGTTTTTAATTTGGTGTCGCTGCTTCACAGCTCGGCTGCAGAAGAAAGATAGTTGCACTTATAACCACGGAGCTTCGATACAAGTTACATTTCTGAACCATTAATAGCATTATGCTATCCAAAGAACATTGCGAATAGAAAATTATTTTTAGATCAAACTTTTATTTAACTTAATTTATTAAAACTTTAAAATTTGTAATATTCAATAAGTTCCTATTTATTTTTAACATAAAGAGGAAAATACATGCTTTTTAACTATTTTAAAAAATTGAATTAATAAATTGTTTTTCGGTTTGAATGGCAAAGTCATATAACAAAACTTGATATTATAAAAATGTGATTTTAATATTTAAATGTTTTTATTTATAATGTATATGCGTATAATATGTTATGTATACGTTTACTTATGTTTTTTTTATAAAAAAATAACTTTTTTTGAATAAATTCTTTTGTTGAAATCGCCCGAATTTATTTCTTAACGTCAATTTTTCAGAAAACGTTAAAGCAGTGAAGTTATTTTTAGATCGCGAAGCTCAAAGCTCTACCAAGATTTGTGTCTCATCTATATATCAATGTACTATGAATGCAATTTTAGAGACATGTTCAAGTAATTTCATATGTATTGAAAACAGTCAAGCAATTTCAAACATTGGTTTGATTAAATGGGAAATTCCGGGTACTTTTTGTTCAGAAGGTATACTTCCGTTGATCCTAACTGTAAAACATTTTGAGCAGATTTATTCAGAGCTAATTTTTGATATACAAATTACATTTCTTATAAAAAATTAAACTGTAATCAAATAAGAGTACATTAAAGTAGCTCCCAAGGTCTTAACTTATTCTCTTTGACCTTAATAACAGCTTTTTAATAAAGCAGGTTTCATTATTATAATTTTGTAATCATCCTTAGACAATTCAAATTTCAGATTAAAAAAAAATTGTATATATTTTTTAAAGTTATTTGAATTTTTAGGATTTATTTTTTTTAGATGCTACATTGATAAATTACATAAGAACATACACTACACATTATATATAAATATAAAATGAACCAATAAAATAAAAGTTTTAAGTGGCTATGTATGTATAAATATTCTGCTTTGCTTCCCTTAGAGCTTGCTCCCTTAGACCTTGCTGCATGTAAGATATAACTTCCGATGTTCGGAAACTACCTGTAGCAAAAATTGAAGCTCGTCTTCATCTTTCGTAATTTTACGGCTAAAAGCTGCTTCGAACTATCTGAGAAAGCATGCAACTTCTCTTACGATCTGCCAAATAATGAAAGCCCGATGTTTGAACACAATTTTATTTGTTTTTATTCTCTAACAACAAAGCATACGATTTTTTGGGCATTAGAATTGTTTCTATTTCTATCAGAGAAGTCAGATAAAAATTTTGTTTTTTTTTTAATTTTGAAGAATGCTCTTGAGTTCTATTTTTGTTTTAAACGCTTAACCATCACTGTTTAAACCATTATCGGGCTTAAAATTATTATTTTTATTTTGCTAGTATTGTAGTGATATCCACAGACGTTTCCACATTTAATGCTGACATGGATTAAAGCCATTCTCACACTTAACGTCAACAATGCATTAAATATATATTTATGAAATAGCGCATTTATTTATGCGCGTGTGGCTCTCTCAACGGCTACGGCTCTCAGTGCCTCTTTTCTTGTATACGTACTTGTAATTATGTTAAGCCTCAGTAGCCCATTGCATGGGCATAATATAATTATAATTCAATTAATAAAGATAACTTAAACGAGTTTGACGTGTATTATTTTCGATCGTGTGTACAAAAGAACTTTGCTGGCTTAGCTGAGGAAAACCTTCTATCATTATGTGGCGATCCTGCCATCGCGAAAAGTATACAAAATTTTAAAAGAAAAATTAAATCCGAACTACACTGCTAGAAAATCTATCACAACAAGTGACTATGTACTAAATAAAACCAATAAAAAAAAACCGAATGTGAAAAATCAAAAATTACACAGTGCGACACGAAAAAAAATAACTTTTAATCTATCATCGGTTTCTGCACCGTGTTATTAATAACGAAAAAAAAAGAAAGCTAAATGAACACTACACTGTTTCACAAACAATTACAATGCACGCTATATACTAAATAACAACATCGGCGTTGCGCAACAATATTTTCAAAGAAAAGTGGCATATTCTACTAGAATTTATGTACAACGTCAGCAACACAACATCATCTGCGCTGCGTAACAATATTTTCGAAGAAAAGCGACACCTTATACCATATTTTTTTATTTACCATTAAATTAGTAAATTTTTTAATTAAAAATGGTAAATAAAATTCAAAAATAGAAAAACCTAATGCTAATGTCACCAATGAAATAGACATTAACGAACAACATGAGAATTCTAATATATATTTAGTATGGATAAATAGTTCTTTTAACTATACAGTTAGCTTTTAAAATATACACGATCCATAGAAAACACATAAAAAAAATATTTTGCAAAGAGCCGCGTCAACGGCCCAACTCTAAATTATAGTTTATGAATCAAAATCTTAATGAATCAACAAAATACAATTATTCAATATATTATAAAATAAAATAAAATAAAAAACAACAAAATAAAAAAGGTTCATACTATATATTTTTCTCTGTAGACTAATGGAATGGTTAAAATTAATAGAAAAAATAAAAGTATATAAGAGTAATTTTATATACTATAGAGAACATATACGAATACTACTTAACGTAAATTTTAATAGATTAACAATAAAACATAAGGATGAAGCGATAGAATATTTCAGGAAATCAGAAATAGAATCCAACTGCTTGTAGAAAGAAAAAACCTTAGTTTGGAAGTCCCTCAAACAATACATGAGGAACTTAATTACAAAATACAAAAAAAGCACTAACAAACTCGAAAAAATAATGCCCCAAGCCAATATAGAATTTTAAAACACGGCTGCCAAACTCATAGCTGAGTTTGATGGTAAGCCGGAAAATTTTAGAAGCTTCATAGACTGAAAAAAAAGAGTTCATTAAGCAACTGCGATCTATCTAATCAAAACAAAACCAAAGGGAACAGCTAGAAATATAATTAGCAATAAAAACACTTTGGTAGCTCTAAGGGTGAAACCGTGGCGATATTGGCTGCAAAGATTAATAAAATAAAACAAAATAATAAATTAGCCAATGCCTACACAAAAGAGATTGAAGAAATGACAAAATCCTTTGAAAATGCCTACATTTCCGACGGGTTGACACCGGAGCTGGCAACTAAGTACTAGACCTCTGCACGAATGCACTCGTTTTGAGTAGAAGGGCTATGAGAGTTCCAAATCAAAAACGCGTGTATTTCCTTATGGAAGCATGCAAGATGGGCGGATGGATGGACGGACGGATAGCTAGATGGGCTATGATTGGCCAAGCTGGCTGAAGTAGGATGGCTGAAGCGTGTTGTTGTTGCTATAAATCAAAAATTTCAAGTTTAAGGTGATAAGACCAAGCTTCATAGCAAACATAATGTTAATGTATTTAAGTCGCTACAAAAACTTCAAGTTTAAGGTGATAAGTCTTCAGCTTTATAGTAAGCGTAATAAGCGGACCCAAAACCGCAAGTTTAAGATGTGTTTAAGCAAGTGTAGAAGTTTAATATTTTTTCTATGCTTGTTTAATATAATATGTTTATGAATTTAAATTGTTACAAATTTCAAGTTAAAAATGATAAGCCCAAGCTTCATAGTAAGCATAATAAGCGGACACAAAACCACAAGTTTAAGATAAGAATGAAGAGCTATGTTGTTGTCGAATTTAGAAATAAGCATGAAACGTATTAACTCATAAAAGACTTAGTTGAGAGGATATATACTATATGTAGGCTAGTGGTTCAGAACTGGTGGAATGTGGTTAGGTGGTTGAAGTGCTATGTTGGTGTTGAAATTGAAGATAAGAATTACAGAATAATTTATTATTTGAGACCGTATATAAATGATTAAGTCGAGACTATTTCATTCATTCAATATTTGATCAGCAACATAAATCATTTAAACCTACTTCTTGAAGATTATATTAAATAATAATAAAATGAGTGCACGCGTCAATGAAATTTAAGAAAACGCAAAAGCATTGTGTGAAAATGCTCATAAAAATCGGGGGCTAGTTATGCAGAGCATAAAAGAGTGCTCCTCGCACCTCATTACTCTTCGGGGTATTTTACGATGGGCAACAAATGTTGGAACAAAACAGAGCGCTACATGTGGAATAGGACTGATTCAAGGCTATCGCACGCAGTTGAAGAAGCTCAACGCTTTTACTGGTGCAGGCCTTTCCCGAACGGGTAACAGATCGAATTGGGCTTCTATTTGGATTCGACGGGAAGAAATCGAATCAACATTTGGTGGACGGTAAGTTTAATAAAAAAAAAGTTTTGGTTGTATTTCAAATATTTTAATACAAGTTATTTATTTAATCCTTGTTTACTTTTCAGAGAACGTACCGGCGTTATAATTAATTTAATTCATAAAGATTTCCAGAATTTCTTGGCAGATTGTGTAGATCTCTTCCAGCGCACCGTTAAAAATCCTTAGTGAAATTTACGTCCCTTAAGGTAAATACACTATTTTGTAGTGAATTTCAAGTTACTAGAGCTAATGAAGAAATAAGTGACTTGAAATTCATGAACACGAAAAATGTTGCTATTTACCGGGAAACGGATATTAGAGCTTGGTTTTTTGAACATGTTCAAAATGCAATTTTGAAAAAGCTGGAAGAGTTCCAAGAACGAGATAGTGGATGGGCGTTGGCTGCAGTCGTTAACTTGACAGTGAACATCAACAAATTCACGCCTCAGCTAGGATCTTCATAAATCCCGCTACCACCACAGATCCAAAGCAAGATAGCGTGCATTAATGTGAAAAATGATGACAACGCAGCTTGGGCTGTCATATCTGCTCTGCATCCAGCGAATATAAATACGAAGCGCATGCCAATGTATCCAAGTTATCATGATTTATTAAATTTGACAAATATTGTATTCCCAATGACGATGAAGCAGATACCGAGATTTGAGATGCAAAATAATATCTCAATTAATGTATACATTTTGCATAAAAAAAGAAGCAAATTTATCTTTTTACCGTCATATTTGACGAAAACTAAAATGGAATGTCACATAAATCTGCTTATGGTGCAGAGCAGATATCACAATGAAGATGATGACAATGATAACAACAATGTCGCTGATAATGGAGATGGTAGCAGCAATGATGATGTGCCAATCACATACCATTATGTGTGGATAAAAAGTCTTTCACGGCTTTTGTCTAACCAATTATCAGCACATAATGGATGCAAATATTTTTGTGATAGATGTTTGCGCTACTACCACTCAGCACTTAAGTTGGAGCAGCACACCGAGGACTGCAGAAGACTAAACAATTGCAAAATAAGGATGCCGGCAGAAGCTGAGAGGCGGTTTGCTTCAAAAATTTTTAAAATAAGATTATGACCCCATTTGTGGTATATGCCGATTTGGAATGCATTTTGGCAAAGTCCATTTTCGGAAATGCATACCAGAAGCATATACCATATAGTGTGGGTTTATGTTAAGTGTGCGTATGACCCCATGTTATCGTTTTATAAAAGCTATTGCGGGGCAGATTGTATTGAGTGGTTCGTTTCGGAACTAAATAATTTTTCCGAAGATGTTGAAACTGTCTTTCTTTTCCCTCTACCCATGGATGACATGACTGTTGAACAAGTTCAAAGTTTTGCGATCGCCAACACATGCCACATATGTGAGAAAGCCTTCACCAATGATGATGTCAAGGTACGCGATCATTGTCATCTTATCGGTGTTTATCGAGACCCAGCGCATGAAGGGTGCAATATCAACTACGTAGAATAAAAAATATTGCTAATCCTGTATTGGAAAACGATGCTGTGAATAAAATTTATTTAAAAAGTTATTGTGAAGAAATAAAGAAACAATTGAATACATTTTATATAGAGAAAACTACGGAAACAGAGGATCGTTTTCATGAATTAATACAACAACAAAACACATCGCTTACGATTTAATAGGACCATAAAAGGTATGATGTGGAAGAAATTTAGCTTACAAGGGAATTATCAATGGATAAATATTTATAAAGATTTAATTAATGAATATAATAACAAAAAGCATAGAACCATTAGAATGGCTCCAAAGTCGGTGAGGACAAGAAATGAAGGCTTTATACTAAAACAAGCTTATAATCAGCCTAAAATTTTTAAAAAATGTATACTAAAAATTGGCTACCACGTTCGAATTAGCAAATATTTGCATATTTTTGTAAAGGGATATACTCCAAACTGGACAACTGAAATTTTTAAAATTCGCTACATACGAAACACAAACCCTGTAACATATTTATTAGACGACTATAAAGGAAACTACTATATGAATATGTACGACTATATGAATATGAAGTAATGAAGACACATTTTCCGAATACGTACTTGACTGAAAAGGTTATTAAAACAATGGGGCAGCAAGCTTACGTTAAATGGTTAGGATTTTCCGGTCATCATAATTCTTGGATTAATAAAAATGAAGTAAAACACCTTAAATAATAAAGATAAATATCTGTACTTAATAAAGAAAAACATTTTACTTTTTAGTAATGAAAATTTTATTGGCTTTTTATTGAAATTTTATTTTATAAATTTTTTAAGTTGATTCTTTAAAAAACTTTTTTCTACAACAACACATGAGTCATCTTCATCTTCTCCAGAGCTTTCATATAAGTTGTTGTTGTTTTTGTTGTTGCTGTTGTTGTTGTAAAAACCAAAATGTATATTTTCCTTCTTCTTCTTTTTAACTATTAAAATTTAACTATTAACTGTAAAATGTGTGGAGTATCATTTAAGCAGTCCATCTGATTCTTAGTATTAATCAGAAATCTTTTCGGTTAATAAATGTAAAATTCTTTATTTACAAGACATCTGATACTTTCACCATATTTTGTATCTATTCTCTCGATTCTGTTGACTTCACATGGGAAGTTTACTTCCATATCCTTTATAGGTAAATAATTAATACTAGGATTTTGAAAAAGATTTTGTAAACTGGCTTTCACCATTTTATTCTTTAAACTTCACGCTGTGATAGGTACTTTTAAACTGATTCTTAATATTCTAAAAATGGACTTATTAAGCATATTGCATCATATTATTTAACGATTTCTTATCAGTTGTCATTATTTACATCCGGCTATTTGGTAATATCTTATCAGTTGCGGTTATTTGCATCCGGTTATTGGGATAATTTCTTATGAGTTGCGGTTAAATGCGTACATAAAATCATAACTTTTTATGATGAATGCATGTATGTATGTATATATGTATGTAAGTATATATGTAAATATACATGGATACATATGAAATATTACAGGATATGATGAAATACTATGGTGGTGGTAGCTCAGTTGACCGCTCATTTGAAGAAGAGGATTATTAGATTAGACTATAAATACGAGCGTCAACTCTTATCATGGCATTTAAAAATATACCGTCGACAAAAGAGCACATCTGTTAGAGAAAAAAAAATTAAAAATAAATTTCCTCATATTACTCACATATTTTTGCATTGTACAAGTATTTTCAGCTACAGTACCAATTCATTTGAGTGAAAATGAATTTAATAATACCGAGTTTGCTGTAAAATTACCTAATAATGATACTGTAAGCATACAACTAAATTTTAAACTTTTAAAGTTTAGTAAGAGCACCAGCCGCCTATAGATCAATCGGTTAGAGTTGATGAGGCTATTGAAAGGCAAGACTTAGTTAAAAAGGAACAAAATATTGCCGGAATTATTGAAAGTTCACAACCATTTTACAGGCATTTTCAACTACAATACAAAGATAATATTGTAACGAACCCTTTTGCTCGTTACTGATTTTTGCTGAGGTAGGCTCAGTGAGTAAACCAGGGGTTCTTACAAAATAATTTATTTACCAATGATCAAGTTGTTTTAAATAAGAAAGCCAGCGTTTTAGTTTTAAACTGTAGTGTAATTCTTTATTATTTTCATTTGTTTTATTTATTGCTTAATGAGTACGTTACTTAATTATTATTAATCACTAAGCATCATATAAATTAAATTGATATAATTAATCCTTGCTTATTCATATTTATTCCGTTACTTGCTATGATCCCTCTCGCTGTGAGTGACTATGATAGAACTCAGATTAAAACTATGTTCGAAGGGTGGAGGTACCTTCGCTTAAGATAACTACGTTTTGAACTTAAAGTAAGCAACGTTCGAAGAGTGAGGACACCTTCGCTTAAGATAACTACGTTTTGAACTTAGAGTAAGCAACGTTCGAAGGGTGAGTACACCTTCGCTTAAGATAATTACGTTTTGAACTTAGAGTAAGCAACGTTCGAAGGGTGAGTACACCTTCGCTTAAGATAACTACGCCTGACTTAGATTAAACACTATGTTCGAAGGGTGAGTACACCTTCGCTTAAGATAACTACGTTTTGAACTTAGAGTAAGCAACGTTCGAAGGGTGAGTACACCTTCGCTTAAGATAACTACGCCTGACTTAGAGTAAACAACGTTCGAAGGGTGAGTACACCTTCGCTTAAGATAACTACGTTTTGAACTTAGAGTAAGCAACGTTCGAAGGGTGAGTACACCTTCGCTTAAGATAACTACGATTGAACTAGCTACTCAGTCTCAAAGCATGTGCATGCTACTGCACCTGCGACAAGACTCCCTTTGCTAAGCAAACGCGACTGCTTTATATTCTCCCGTTGCCTTTCTGTTCCGTGTTCACTTGTTTTGTTTTCCCTGCCTGTGTATATGTGACTGTGTGCATGGCTCTGCATGTTTGTATGTGTGCATTTATTATTTGTTTACTTATTTGTTATTCAATACATTATTATTTCCCCAATAGAATATTTATAACATTAATATTATATATTTTACCTAATAAGATATAATATAATATAATAATTTCTATACATCTTATTCATAATATATAATAAATCTTTAAATTTAATTAAGATAGTTTAATTTACATTTCATGTTTTGGTTGTTTACATTATCCATATCTTAAATTCAGTTCATTTTCATTTCAATTTCAATTAAATTTATATAATTTGTGAGGACCAAATTGTGCAACAATTTGAGTCCTCACAATATAAAAGTGAGAATTCGCTGTACATATGAGAGCAATTACTTGAAACGTCGATTAAATATTTCGTGTTTTGAATATCGTCAAGTTGAATACGAGAGATTTTTAAGTAACGGTGAAATTGAAGTGGTTACTGAGGATGATACTACTTTCCGTTTAGATATGACATTAATTAACATTCAAGATTACAAACATGATTTGGAAATGAAAATATACTAAAATTTTATCAATCAGTTATAAATTTGCAGTCATAATGTTAAGAGGTCTTAATTATCAAAGAATGAATAATGAGTTTCGTGCTAAATTTTTATTTATTTATTTATTTAACTTCATTAGTCTTTGAACAATATTTCTTATAGACTAGAACAATAAGCTATTGATTACCTTAAAATAACGTTACAAAATGGTATTAAGAAAAATTCTCGTTTGATTTTTGGATATAGAAAAATCGACATTATGATTGCAACTTAAGACATTGAACAGATTAAGAGCTCTAAAAATAAACGCATTTGCAGCATAGTTAGTGCGACACATTTCCAAATAGAAAGGATAAAAACTTCGTAGAGATCTAGCCGGTACATTAAACTTAATCATTTCTAACAATTCAGGACTATCGACAACACCAGAAATTATGTCATGGATATAAAATATTTCTCCTACTCTTCAAAGATTTAAGACCAATGACCAATGACATCTGGCACAAGACATTTAAGACCAAGATGGAATCGAACCTTCGACGTTAAAAGAGCGTAAAGCAAACCTAGTAAAAGATTTTTGGACGCGTTCAAGTCTCAACTTATGCGTCGAATAATGCGGGTACCAAACAACGGCCGCATACTCAAGTCTGGAACGAACCAAAGTTATGAACAACACTTTTAAAGTACAGGGATCTAAAAAGCAAGAACTGTTACGACGAATGAACGCCAGCATGTCATAAGCCTTTAGAATAACATAGTCCAAATGTGAGGCAAACGAAAACTTAACATCAAAGACAACCCCAAGGTCTTTAAACTGATTAACAGATACTAACTCTGTAGACGCAATATGATATGAAGACGGACGAACATTAGAAGACCTCAAGTAAGACATGAAAACACATTTACTCAAATTAAGAAAAAGACAATGAACAAAGAACACCAATTATAAAGTTTCTGAATTTCACTTTCAAGAAATTCACAATCGGACGAGTTTTTGACTTTTAGGAAAATTTTTAGGTCATCAGCATATAACAAGCAATTTCTGTGAGGGAAAAGAAAAGTTATATCGTTAATAAAAAGAATAAAAAGAAGTGGTCCAAAATACTTCCTGGAGGAACCCCAGATGTAGCTATATACTGGTAGGATTTAGCGTTATCAAAAGCAACAACACACTGCCTATTGGATAAGATTAAATTTTTCAATTAAAAGAAAATGGAAGACTTTGTCAAAAGCTTTTGACAAATCCGTGTAAATCACGTCAACTTAATGTCCTTCCAAAAACGACGATAAGCAGTATTCAGAGAAAATTACCAAATTTGAAACAGTAGACTGCCTGGGCATAAAACCATGCTGATAAGGAAAAATAATATTCTTTACAGCAAAAAATAATTTCAACTTTACAACCGATTCAAACAATTTTGAAATATTTCATAGATTTGATATTGGTCTATAAGTCGAGACATTATTTTTTGAACCCGATTTATGTATGAGTGTTACATAAGAAACTTTCCAGCAGTCTAAAAAAATGCCAGAACTCAGCGACTTGTTAAAGATGAACATAAGCGCATTAGCCACACTGAACATACAGTTTTTTAGGAGAAAAGAACACAGACCATCAACATCTTATTTATGTGACGATTTAAGCTTTATAATCCCCTCAATAACATCATTTACTGTCAGAGAGAGAGATCCAAAATCTAACTGAGAAGCAATATCGTCTAAATGAGAAAGATCAACATCAACCGGGCTTAGAGGCTCATAATTAGAAATAAAAAAAATCAGCAAAAAGATTAGCCGTGGAACTAACATTATTTGAGATCCTTTTTTAGATTTGACGAAACGCCAAAACGAATTAGGGTTTGATTTAATATCACTTTCAATTTTTAAAATGTATTGCTTATAAAGGTATTTATCAAGTAAGTTAAATTCTCTCTTATAGTGCCTGTATTTCAGGAAATACAAATTCAGATTTGTTTTTAAGAATTTTTTGTAAAATTTAGTACGCAAATTTTTCAATTTTTTAAGACCACCATGGCTGTACCATGGCAATTTGTAAGATTTTTGCTTTATTTTAGGAATATGGTCATTAAAAATCAAGGAGATTAGGGACTTGAACTTATTAAAACACGCGGCAGGATCAAGATTATTGAACTCATTATCCCAACTTATACTGCCTATAGCTGAATTAATTTCAAAAAAGTTACATGCATTAAAGTTAAAATTGAATGAATTATCAATGCTTAAGGCCAATATTTATAAAATGAAATTTGAATTTCTATAGGGATATGGTGTGCACTAACTGGTGAAATTGAAAAATCTGATTCAAACAAATAACATTTATATTAGAAGCAATAAAAACTAAATCTAATAATCTACAAAGCAAATTTAAACAAAAATTAATTTGATGCAATCCAAGTTCTAATAAATTATCAATGAAGAAAATTTCAAAATTACTAGACAAATTAAAAGAAGATAAAAAAGTGTCTGATTGTTGCTTACTCCATCCCACGTTGGGCATATTAAAATCACTAAGCACTAGTACTTGTTTATTATCATCGACAAAATCAGCAACCAGAGTTGATATATTAGGCGTGTTTTATTCGTTCTGGTTAAACCAAATAGGTTCTAAATAACATGCAGAACACTAACAAAAAGATGAACTTGCTCAGTAGCTAGTTCATCTCGTTGAACTATTTTTTGTTTTCGCTACGGCTCTATACATGTCGCTGATGGTTTGGTTTGTGGCAGCACTCGCAAGTAAGAGTTTGGTTTACAACCCTTCTTAGTCACCCAATGCTGGCAAAAGTAACATCTGTGCTGTTTAGTCATATCATCGTCGACAATGCCCCAAGCGGTCAGAAGTAGTAATGGTATTGTTTTGCAATCAGCCGTTTCGTCATATCATTTGACGACAATGCCCCAAACGGTCTAAGGCAAAACTTACAAAGCTTTAACTAATGCGATCTATTCGTTCACTGGTTAAACCAGAACGAATAAAACGCAGCTATTATCCGAATGAGCTTTATATATGTCAAAAGAACTATTAGGCGGGATATAAGACGTACAGATGAGTAGAACTTCAGACATGCCTTTAATCGATACACAAAGCTGATCTAGCACTAGATCAGAACTAGGTAATGGAACACTAGATGACATTAGATCACGATTGACTGCAACTAACACACCACCACCACGGAGTTTTCCAGTAGCTAGGCTATCACGATCTTTCCGATACACATTGCAAAGATTTGCATCAAAAAGTTCCTCGTTATAAAAATTTCCATTTAACCAAGTCTCAGTGAGAACAAATACATCATATAGACATTGGGCTGTTGAAGTAAAAATTTCATTTGATTGAGTCATTTTGATTACAAATTTTAATTGCATTATCATCAAAAGTTGAATTCGGTGCCTTAGAAGTTGATATATTAGTATTGGAAATGTATTGAGATACTGAAGATGACGGGAAGGCATTAATTGGCATGCAGGATGAAACGAGTTCATTTATAACATCAGCAGCAAAAGATTTAGTTAAATCACTGGTAGTACATTCGCCGACTTCGGAAAAAAATCGAATGAACGAATTTAAATATTAGCCGGCCAGAGCTCGGGGTTGAAGAGCTTATCATAGAAATTAGCAGCTACTCCTAATTTGAAGTTAATACTCCTAAGGCTCTCAATGTCCGTGTCTTTTTTTATTAAACTGAAGCATAAAAGATGACCACGTTCAATGCTGGCATGTTTATGTACGTAAGAAATAATTTGATCGCTTGTTACCGTTGGCTTAAATGATGATAGGTGCACCCATTTCTTTTTAACCATAACATCAAGTTCTCTGTTAGCATTATTTCCAACAACAACATTAACTTTTTCTTTCAATTTCTTTCTGCCAACAATTTGCCAATCAGCCACAGCAGTGGGTAAGTAAGAGTCTGCGATATCAGGCACAGCAGAAAACGACGAGTCAATCAATGGTGCACGATTATGATTAGCGACAACTTCAGAAAATGTCTTGGAGGCGCTATCAGACCAAGTGAGAGGTGTGATCGTAACAAGAGCAGGGGCAGCAACAAGAATGTCAGTAACAGCAAAGGAAGAGCGGCCATCAGTGAGCATGCAAGGAGATTCAGAATTTATG
Source organism: Dichetophora obliterata (assembly GCA_963920525.1). Classification (NCBI taxonomy): domain Eukaryota; kingdom Metazoa; phylum Arthropoda; class Insecta; order Diptera; family Sciomyzidae; genus Dichetophora; species Dichetophora obliterata. The sequence continues at coordinate 64,513,592 of OY986438.1, read as the reverse complement.
ACATATTTCTTGTCATAATAATATTGACGGGATTATTATTTAAAATTTTGGCATTTTCATTTACAGCAGCTTGTACAAAGTCACGCAAGTCTTTAACTTCATTAGTAAGCATCGAAATTGAAGAAGCTGTATTATTATCAGTTAAATGTTGCTTGACACAAATCAGTTCACTTTGTAGCTTATCAATTTTTTCAATTAAGAGCATTCTATCCTCCTGTAAAAGGCATATTAAAGAGAGCGCACGAGAATTTTCAGCTCTAAGAGCAGCAATCTCATTAAATAAAGCAGGCATAAAAAACTGTTGCTCATTATCATTAACAACCCTCCAGGAAATGTGAGCATTCCCGGATGTTACCAGGAAACATTCCATGGAATGTAGGAAGCATTCCCTTTTGTTGCACACTCCATTGCTTTTTTTACATAGCATGTCATTAGAGGGAAACATTCCTCCCCGCTGTGTTAAAAAGTCATGTGGAAACATTCCTCTCCGCTGTCCTCTAAAGTGAATTGGAAGCAGTCCTCTCCCCTGTTTTAAGAATTAATGTGGAAACATTCCTCTCCCTTGTTATGAAAATGGATTCGGCCAGGATTCGAATCCGGGACCCCTGAGCGACAGTCGAGCGCGCTACTACTAGACTATCGAATTCTACAATAAGCGGCTAGAAAACAATAATATTAATATTTTCTATTGTCATTGCTTGACAATAAATAAAAGTTTCCACATGCATTCTTAAAGATGCGGTTTGGAAACAATATAAATACAAAACTACCCTTAAGCTTCCAAAATATACGGTGGGGAATGTTTCTTTATCACTTTTAAATGGAAGCCTTCCGATTTTTCCTGGAGTGAATTAAAACACTAACACTCTGCTGTTGCGACAAAGCAGAAAAAGACTGGTGAACTTGCTGTTAATCAATACAGGGGCTTAACGCTTGAACTTTATGATGTGCCTGAAGACCATTAGACGATTCCAAAATAGTCGCGCTATTGTTATTATTATCATTCGAAGCTTTTACGGCGGGCGAATGATTTTTTTTTAACTGATTTCTTAAGTGAAGAAATACTTTTATGGCCGAGCTCAAGATTATTTTACAAAAATTAAAAGTTCGACTAGATGAATATGCACTATATAAGATAAAAACGTCTAAATTTGGTGATCATTATAGCAATTGTGTATGGTCAAAGGATGAAACAACTTGCGGTCCTGATACATGTGGATGCTCCTTTTTTGATGTATTATGGGATAATGCTTTGAATATAATAAACTTTTGTTATAATATAAAAGTTCAAATTTTAACAAGTTTTCTTCAGTCAACATCGTGATCTACATAGCACTTGACAATGTCTGAGGATAGAATTTTAGTTATAGATGTTCAAGGTTTCTACATCAGTAATGAATTTAGTGTAAAAGAGATGAGTATTTTAGTGGATGATGACTCACAAGTTCAAACATTTATAATTAAACCGCCTCTTCAATATTCTTTGCTGACATCAAGAGAAAAATTTTCGTAATATTGGCATGGGCTAAAATGGGAAGATGACAATTCAACTTTGGCAAATATTATAGCATATATTAAGGATAAATTTTTTTTTTGTTATGTTAAAGGTTTAGAAAAAATTAAGTGGATTAAAAATTTGTTTATTTTTATAAATTATTTATCATAACCTAGATGATTTAAGCTGTCCAAATTTAAAAACTCTGTATCAAAATGTTCAGGCAATAAATTCTTGTAGCTATCATAAGAAACATTTTATCTGTGCTGAAAAAAATTTATTACTCTTTGTTAACACACCTGTTAACAAAACATAAGCTATTAATATAACTAGGTTATAATAAGTAAAATAAACAAAGCAAAACAAAATATAACTTTATATGTGTACAAGAAGTAGCCCAATAATGCGGAACTTACATTTTTTGCCTTACATGACACTTTACATTAAGTAGATCACTAGAATAATTTTGTTATAGCTTGTACTGCAATCAATATTTTGTTAATCAATTATGCTTACAACAGCATTTGTGTAGATATATAAGCCAGTTTAATTAATCAATAAAATCAGAGTAATTTCAGCAACTAAATAAAGTGTATACTTTTACTTTCACAGTTACAATAAGTTCAAGTGCTTATTGTAATTGTACACTGCAACAAGTTCAAGTGCTTGTTGCATGTGTTACAAAGGAAACAAAAAAAACCTAAACTCAACAAATTTATGTGTTTGTTGAGCCTGGCGATTAAGTTTTAAGGGTAAATAAACTAATTTGTCCTTAAACATTTAGCGACCGTGACAGGACTCCGCAGTCCTCAGACATCAAAAATCAGTATTAGCCTGTAACCAGCAGACGACATCAATCAAGTCAATATTTGCCGGTAACCAGCAGACGACATCAAGCAGATCATCTACTGCATTTATCAACAATGGCTACATTCTCAGAGTTAGTAGCAGCACAGAGCAACACGGGCCAACATATCGAGCGCCTGATTAAAAACTACAAAAAAGATCCTACAGATAGGAAAAAGCATGCCCGATACTTTCAAGACAGAATCGATCAGCTCAATGCACTCTGGCACTCATTTGAAGAAAATGACATGAAAATCAGAGTGTCAGAGACTGAGCACAATGACTATGACTATTTCACTACAAGTTACTACGGTGAAATAGAAGTATTGGTCTCAAAATATATTCAACATTTTCAAGAGCACAGGAGTGCATTGTCGCAACATCTCCTGCCAGACTCTGAGTTGGAAGATCACAATCAACACGCTATCAAAGCTGGTTCAAAAGATAAGCAAGAATTGGAGGTGCAAAACGAAGAACTCAGGAAGGTACTTCGTAATCAGATGGCGCTATTAAGCATCATTTCGAAAACAATAAACGAAATTGATGCAGATGGTGAGCCACAGTCTGAGATATACTGTACTTTGAAGGCATCATTACTCGAGAAGTACCAAGCAGATCTAATCAGTAACAACTCAAAAATATGGGATTCTGCTCAGCTGCACAAAGTGGGTGATTACAATTGGGAAACATTTTATGACATGCAAGCAAAAATACAACATGTCCTAGTGTTCCTAAATCAATACATAAAAAATTCAGCAAGTGTTACTGAAAATGGTCAAAGAGCACTGCAAGAAGTCACACAGTTTCAACCAGTGAAACTACCGACAATTACGCTGCCTACGTTTGACGGCGATCATCTAAAGTGGGTTCAATTCAAAGACCTGTATGAGCAACTCATACACAATCAACCATACAGTACTGTGCAAAAAATATTCTACCTCACAGCAAATTTAAACGGTGAGCCCTAAAATCTAATCAAACACTTGCCAGTGTCAGCTCAAAATTACACAACAGCATGGGAGATATTAACCAGCCGATATGACAACAAGCGATTGCTCTTCACAGCATTACTGAATCGACTGATGGCACAAGCTAGCATAACTCATGAGTCGGTGCATGCTATTAAATCTCTTCATGATACAACAAAGGAATGCATATATGGGCTTAGTGCGATAGGAATACCAGTGTCAACGTGGGACGCGATTCTTGTGCACATAATTATTAAAAAATTAGATCGGTCAACTCACACGGCCTTTTAACAATCGCTGAGCAACTCCTTGAGAGCAGATTCAGTTCATTAGAAACACTAAACAAATGCACAAATAAAGACTGTGAGAAGGCACGACATAACGCAGCGTCCATGATCACTTCAACAGTAGCAAAACAGTGTCCAGCTTGCAGTGGTGCCCATCCAATATTTTCGTGTTTGGTATTTAAAGAAAAATCCATTAGCCAACGCTACGAAATTCTAAAAAGGAACAAACTCTGCACTAATTGTTTAAAGAACGGTCATGAGGCTAACAAGTGTACCAGCGGAACATGCAGCAAGTGCAACAAAAGACACAATACCCTTCTCCATCAGGAAAGGCAGGAGGCGGCAGAAAAAAAAGAGGCTCCAAAACCGGTCGCATTGACATCATCAGTTAAGCCAATGTCAAGCTATGTGTTGTTGAGTACAGCAAAAATAATACTTGCAGCAAATGGTAAAACAATTGAGTGCAGAGCACTACTCGATTCCGGATCCCAAATAAACGCTATAACGTCCAAAATAGCACAGCAGCTTAGGCTGACACTTAAAAGTTCATCCCTGTCTGTTGAAGGTATCGGCAGACAGAAACAGTTTGCCAGTCATCGCGTTCACGTCACTTTTCACTCTCGCAATAGTGGATTCAAGGCTCCGTTGGAAGCTTACGTATTTCCGCAGATTGTGCGTACCCAACATATCATCTGCAAAATTCATTAACCATAAACAATTAATCATCTTGGGCAATACCCCAAAATCTACAACTGGCCGACCCACAGTTCAATAACTCAAGCAAAATTGACATCCTATTAGGTGCTGAATTCACACATCAAGTTATGTCAATGGGACAAGTTAAACTAGCAAAGGGCTTACCAGTTCTTCAGAAAACCGTTCTCGGATGGGTTCTATCTGGAAAAATCGATAATGAACAAAGAAAATCAGCAACATGCGGAGTTTTAGTTGACGATTACGATAACCTTAATAACGCTGTTGCAAAGTTTTGGGAATTAGAAGATATCTCTGAAACGGAGCCACAATTATCAGTGTCAGAAAAGCAATGTGAAATGCACTTTACCCATCATACTCAAAGCGATGCAGCTGGTCGCTTTGAGTACGATTACCATTAAAAGACGATTTATCAAAATTAGGCACTTCGCAGCAAATTGCTTATAATCGATTCATATCTCTTGAAAAACGCCTAGCAAAAGACGTAAAACTCAAAAACCAATATAGTCAATTCATGGATGAACACAAAGCATTGGGACTCATGACAAAGGTGAATCCTAATGACGTGTTACATCCAAATTACTTCATTCCACATCATTGTGTTTTGCGACCTGAAAAAAGCACAACAAAGTTAAGAGTGGTGTTTGACGCGTCATGCAAAACATCAACTGGACTATCATTAAATGTACAAAGGTCCAACGGTGCAGAGTGATCTGTTTGCAATACTTCTCCGGTTTCGCATGCCAAGATTTGTTTTCACAACCGACATCGAGAAAATGTATAGACAGATTCGAATTCATCCTGATGATGAAAGATTTCAATTAATCTATTGGAGAAGCAGTTCGCAAGAGTCAATGGACGTGTATAAACTTCAAACAGTTACTTATGGAACACGAGCAGTACCATTCTTGGCAACAAGATGCTTACAAGAGCTAGCACTTATCAATAGGGAAACACATCCATTAGGCAGCCAGGCACTTGATAAAAACTTCTATGTTGACGATGGTTTGGCAGGAGCAGACAATCTTCATGAAGCAAAGGCTATTCAAGATCAATTATTAGAGATATTGACGAAAGCAGGGCTTCATTTACGGAAATGGTGCTCTAATCATCCCAAGCTTCTTCAAAGTATATCCATCGAAAACCAGGAAGTGGATTTAGACTTTAGAAATGAAGAAGAGTCAACCATTAAAACATTAGGGCTTTCATGGGCACCAACAAGCGACAATTTTCAAATTACTACAAGGTTAAATACTGTGCAGCGTGTCACAAAGCGCAGCATAACATCTGACGTAGCACACATTTTCGACCCATTGGGACTCATAGGACCAGTGGTGGTAGCAGCCAAAATATTCATTCAGCAGTTATGGAAGCTACAACTTCAATGGGATGAAGCACTTCCAATAGCAATGCACACGTCATGGATCAAGTTCCGCAACAGCCTGGATCAATTAGACAAATTAAGGATCCCTCGCCACATTTTTGGACACAATGTGCCTCACTCAATACAGCTTCATGGCTTCGCAGATGCATCTGAAAGAGCATATGGAGCAGCAATATACATTCGAACAGTGTTTAAAAACAAAAGCATATCGGTCAGGCTTCTCTGCTCAAAATCAAGAGTAGCACCGCTTAAAACACAAACCATTCCGCGGTTAGAGCTGTGTGCATCTCTACTGTGTACCGAACTAATGGCTCGAGTTAAAAACGATCTTGGGTATCAAAACACCATTACTCACTTTTGGACTGATTCACAGGTAGCATTAGCTTGGATAAATCGATGCCCATCAACACTCCAGACATTTGTATCCCACAGAGTGGCTAAGATTCAGAAACTTTCACTAACTGAACAAAGGCATCACATCTCTACTCTTCACAATCCTGCAGATATATTATCTAGAGGAGCTCATCCAGAAGAAATGATGAAACCTCAGTTCAACCTGTGGTTTTATGGTCCTGTTTTTCTACATAAACAAGATTATACTTGGCCCTCATCCATTCAAAAGAATATCATCATAGAAGACCTTCCTGAAATCAAAAGGGTTAATCAAGTCATAGCCACGGTAGCTACAGCTGCAGGAGAGTCAGACAATATTATATACTACATAAAAGCACGAGAATCGTTTAAAACCCTACAGCGTGTTGTTGGATACATTAAACGATATATAAAAAATTGCAAAGGCGCTCAGCGTTCCCAAGAACTGTCATTAAGCCCAAAGGAACTCGATTCAGCACTTAAGACTATAGTAAAAATAGTACAAGAACAAGACTTCAATGAAGAAATCAAACAGTTGAAATCAAATAAAACTGTTACCAAAAACAGTTCAATCACGTCTATCTCGCCATTTCTGGATGAAAATGGAATCATTCGAGTAGGCAGACGTCTAAATTCATCTTTGCTTCCATATGATACGAAACATCCAATGATGCTGCCATACAACGACCCTATAGTGAAACTAATTTTGCGAGATGCACACAATGACACTATGCACAGCGGGCCACAAGCACTATTGGCAAATATTCGGCAACGATTTTGGCCTATCAAAGGAAAATTAATGGCAAGATCCATAGTGCAAAGGTGTGTTCGATGCACCAGAACAAAGCCTACAATGAGTCAACAATTCATGGGAAACTTGCTTGTTTCCCCATCAAGGCCGTTTATAAACTCAGGTGTTGACTTCTGTGGCCCACTGTGGGTCCACTACAAAATAAGAGGAAAGAAACCACACAAAATATATATTGCAGTTTATTGCTGTTTCGCCACGAAGGCTGTCCACTTAGAGATCGTAACAGATCTGACCACTGATGCATTCATTGGTTCATTAAAACGATTCATTTCTCGTAGAGGGCATTGCCTTAACCTTTATTGCGACAACGCTACTAATTTCGTTGGCGCCAGCAATCAACTTCAAGAAATAAATCAATCATTGTTCGGAAAAGGGAGTAGCGAAAAAATAATAAACGCGTGCAGCTCATAGGGAAGCAAATTTCAGTTTATCCCTCCAAGAGCTCCGCATTTTGGAGGTCTTTGGGAAGCAGCAGTGAAGTCGGCAAAGACATTACTTCTTCGAAGCGTAAAAACGGCATCATTAACTCATGAAGAATTAGAAACGGTTGTCATAGAAATTGAAGGAATTCTCAACTCTAGACCAATCACACCTATGTCCACCAATCCAAACTATCTAAGCGCTCTTACACCGGCACACTTCATCATTGGTGAATCTCTGACTAATCCAGTAGACGCAAACACTAGTGTGTCCAAATCAACATTGCACGAACGGTGGAATGCAGTCAAGCGGATTAAACAAGAATTCTGGACATGATGGAGTCAAGAATATCTGACGGAACTTCAGCACCGATACAAATAAAAAGAACGAGCTCCCAACATACAAGAAGGAACCTTAGTCATAATCAAAGAAGACAACGTACCACCATTGAACTGGTCACTAGGACGAATCACACATGTATATCCCGGAAAGAATGGAATTGTCAGAGTGGTTGATGTGAAAACAGCTACTGGAAATTGTAAACGTCCAATCCATAGACTAGCTCCGCTCTTTCCAGAAGATATTAAAAATAATTTCACAGAGCCAAGCGAAGAGCTGCAAATTTACAACAGGGACGATGATCAAGAAAACTCTCCTATACCATCAAAACGACGACGTTTACCCATCTCAAACATCGTCACAACCATATTGGTAACGCTGTTACTGCTACCACTAGCTATAGCAAATCCAATTAATGTAACCCAATTTCAATTAAAGCCAGGCATACATTTTGAACAAATAGGGTCAGCAAAAATAATAACATCAAAATGGAATTTGATTGTCTACTACGACCTTTTACCATTTTATAAAGAATTAAATGTCTTACGCACTGGTATTACAACACTGCAACGTCATTGCAATCAAAGTGCACCAAACCCAAGTTTTTTGTGAACTACTTTCAAAATGCTCAGCAAGAGATTGGTTCAGAGTTTAAAATGCTATCTATAAAGCGAGTAAAAAGAGGAGCACTAGATTTTGTTGGAAACATTGGCAACTCACTGTTCGGAGTGCTTGAATCTAACTATGCGAATAAAATGTCAGATACCATTAATCAATTAAAAAACAATGATGACTACCTGCGCGAACTCCTGCAAAACCAAACTTCAGTTATTAACTCTACCATCAACATTATTACAAAAAATCAAGTTATTACAATGAAAAAGTTTAAAGATATCGATAACCACATCGACAAAATGATGAAGCTACTTAAAGATCAAGAAGTAAGCAATAGTGATACGACCCTCACAGCTCTATGTTTACAAATGTCAATAATAATATCAAATCTTCAACGCATACAATCTTCAATCATCGATGTTCTAACAGACACACATCATGGAAAAATAAATCCCCTCATACTTACACCTCATCAACTTACTGAAGAAGCAGGAAAACTTACGACTCATCTACCTCCTCAGCTTCAACTACCAGTCAACCAAGACAATTTGTTGCTGCTTTATAGCCTGATGAAGGTGGAAGGCATGGTGACAACTGATCACATTGTTTTCAGCATTAAACTCCCTTTGGTTGATCAAAAATATTACGACTTATTTAACATTGTTCCAGTAACAACAGTAATAAATAACACGTTAATAGAAGTAAAAATATCAACAGAATTTATGGGAATCAATCCACACAAAGATGAATTCTTTCCCATGAAAGGTGCAGACCTTCAGTCATGTACAACTATAGAAACTGATTGCTTTTTATGCGCAAAAATACAATCAATACATAGAAGAGGATCCGATGAATTCAAATGCGAAATGGATCTTTTGAACAATAACACAAATCCAAGATGTGACACCATAAAACTTAATAAATCAATCACATGGCATCAGTTAAATGACAAAAACCAATGGACGTATGCCACGAAGGAACCCATTCGGCTGAGTGCTGTATGTGGACAAGAAACATTTCAACTAATGCTGAACGGATTTGGATTAGTTCAACTCCAACAAGACTGCGTGATTAGAGACAATCAAATAATCATTCAAGGGCATCAGTAAGTTACCACTTCCCGTAAGTCAACTTATACAAGCACCGGTGTACCAATAGGAGCCATTAAAATACAACCCATCGACGAACTTGTTAACAAACAATACACCACTCAGCTAGAAGAACTTGGAGTACTTCATCGAGAATTAACAAGAAATAAATTGCTTAAATTACCATCAATAGTAGAATCAACACAGAAACAAACCTGGACAGCTGTATGCATTGCACTTGTATTGACAATTGGGATCAGTGCCTATGCAATCAAAATCTTTTGGAACAAATACCAGAAGAAAAAACAACCTAAGCCTCCAACGCCACTTCCAAGAACTCAATCCACATTCAATGTCACTACAACATGAAATTGTTGCCGTCACAACGTTGAATTAATTATTGAATTATAATTCAACGCGGGGGAGAATGTTAACACACCTGTTAACAAAACATAAGCTATTAATATAACTAGGTTATTATAGGTAAAATAAACAAAGCAAAACAAAAAATAAGCTATTAATATAACTAGGTATTATAAGTAAAATAAACAAAGCAAAACAAAATATAACTTTATATGTCAACAAGAAGTAGCCCAATAATGCGGAACTTACATTTTTTGCCTTACATGACACTTTACATTAAGTAGATCACTAGAATAATTTTGTTATAGCTTGTACTGCAATTAATATTTTGTTAATCAATTATGCTTACAACAGCATTTGTGTAGATATATAAGCCAGTTTAATTAATCAATAAAATCAGAGTAATTTCAGCAACTAAATAAAGTGTGTATTTTAACTTTCACTGTTCAAGTGCTTATTGTAATTCTACACTGCAACAAGTTCAAGTGCTTCTTGCATGTGCTACAAAGGAAACAAAAAAAAACCTAAACTCAACAAATTTATGTGTTTGTTGAGCCTGACGGTTAAGTTTCAAGGGTAAATAAACTAATTTGTCCTCAAACACTCTTGAAGAAGTTTACAAATAAAGATCTAAAATTATAAAACAATTTGCGTTGTTATTTAGTACTTAAATTATATTAAATGGATATCGATCATCAGTTCATTACGAAAACTCGTCATGTCCATAACAATCTCTTTAAGCGGAACCACGTCAACTCTTATTGGAAAATATTTTCCGCCAGTTGAATTGGCTACAAAATATGTTTGCGGACTTGTAGACTTTGTAACATTTAATTCTATACCCAATGTAGATGTCTACAACAATTTATTTCATATCGGACCACATACTATTACAATACCAGTTGGTTCGTATGAATTTGAGGATATTGGGTTTTTTTGGAAACAGCGGTAGGAAACAATTTTCCTGGAAATTGAATCAAACAACAACACTCTTAAAACTGAAATTGTATCCTCCATGGATATAGATTTTTCAAAACCAAACAGTATAGGACAGCTGTTGGGATTCAGTAAAAGAAAGTTGATAGTTAATGACCTACCGTATGATGAGTTTATCAAAGTGATATATTTAGAACCATTACAAAAAATAGAAAAAACAGAATATATGCATATAGGTCAGTCAGATAAAACTATGAAAAATTTTGAATCTGATTTACCTTTAAATTTTACAAAGATAAACACAATACGAATTGAATGTAACTTGACAACCGGATCATATATTAATAACACATCAGTTCATACAATTCATGAATTTCCTCTGGATGTCTCACCAGGATATAAAATAAATGAGAAACCTCGAAATGTCATTTACTTACCCATGAACTGTCAACAAATAAACAACATAACGATAAGAGTCTTAAATCAAGACGGAGACCTTATAAATTTTCGAGGAGAAAAAATTCCGTAAGACTTCACTTTAAGCCAGAATAAAAATGATTATTTACACTAAGCACAATAAAAACGTAATTCAAAAAGAATTTCCAGTTACTCCTTCATCAACACTCAACCCGGGACTTACAAAAAAGAAGCTGTTGACTGCAGCTAATATAGAATATTTAAAATCCTTGAGACTTAATCTTCAAGCATGAATGAGATATTAAATGTCCTTCAAAAGCCAATATATGATGAGAGCATTATAAAAAAGGAATACCATAGTTACTGGCCATATTTGAAATCTTTTAATAATAATGATGAGATTCGTATACCATTTCAAAATCAGGACCTCTTCGTCTTACCAAGTGAGAGTATGATTTACATTCATGGCTTTATAGTAAAACATGAAGGAGGAAAAGATGTAGCAACAACAGGTGTGAAATTTAAAAATAACTTTGTTTCATATTTGTTTGACGAAATTCGATATGAAATTAATGGTTTTGAAGTTGATCGTACACGCAATCTTGGAATTTCATCCACCATGAAAAATTTTACATCCTTGAATACAGCTGAAAGCAATGCATTAAAAAACGCTGGTTGGTGCTTGGAAGAGAATTTTGCATTGAAAAAAAACCCATTTTAGTTGCTGTGTACCTCTGAAAATGTTGATGGGTTTTGCCGAAGATTATACTAAAATAATATTAAATTCGAAGCATGAACTTGTCCTTCAACGTTCTTCATCTAATGAGAGATCATTTCATCCTACTAATGCTGCAGATCAATTAAAATTTACAATATTGGATATAACATGGAAAATGCCCCACATACAATTATCGGACTTTACAAAATTGGAAATTTACAACATAATAAACAACAAAAACTCTATTTTAATGCCATTTCGAAGTTGAGACTGTCATATAAATCCAATGCTTCCAAAAAGTACAAAGGTTTTATGGAATGTAAAACTAGCTCCGCAAAATGAAAAACCAAGATTTCTTATCATCGGTCTACAAAAGGAAAAAGGTAAAGAGGAAGGAAATACATTCGATCATTGCAATATCGCTAATTTAAAAGTATATCTAAACTCTGATTCATATCCCTATGATGATTTGAATAGCCGCTTTGAAATGGGGCAGTATGCTGTTCTATATGATATGTATGTGAAATTTCAACAAAGTTATTATATGCGAGAACCTCAACCATTGCTAGATGTCGTTGGATTCAAGGCTATTGCTCCGCAAATTATTGTTGATGTAACACACCAAAATGAAGCAGTTAAAACTGGACCTATTGATATACGAATTGAATTTGATACCGAAGCAAACAAACCGATTCCAGATAAAACATCAGCCTATTGTCTAGTAATCCACGATCGTTTAATTGAATACTTACCTCTAACCGGCGAAATCAGAAGAATTATTGAAATGTGTGTGAATTATAAAAAGGTAACCAGTCATCATCTGATCTTTATTGAAGAAGGTATTTCGAATAAAGCCATCAACAAAATAAAATAAAATGAATAGATTGAGAGGGTATCGTAAATTAATTTATTGCTACTACTGCGGTAGCAACTCGCACTTAGAGGAGAAGTGTAAGAAGAAGAAGGATGATCAAAAGTTAGCAAAATCGGCAAAGGAGCAAAAAGACGCTAAAATAAAATTGGTAAAGGAGTAAATAGATGTAGAAACAGAAAAAGATAGGACAAAATTATACTCGAAGCTGAATGGTTAAATCAATTACTTTTTATGCATGTAATTATTACTTTTTATGCATGTTTGATATTCACATGATATTCACTTTATATATAATAAATCAATAAAGGAAGAATAATGATTCATATATAAATCAACTCGTTTTGTTTTATTTATATCAGCATAGTTAGGTATGGTCATGATTACGATGACGCTTTCAATCGCTAGCTTAATTTATCATAAACCCCAGCCGCCGTCACAGCCGCCTTTGTTGCTTTCATACTTTGTCTTTACATTAGTCAGCCAACTCATATTAAATTTATTACAATGCTTAACAACTACACTGCTCCCTTATATTAAACTTTTGGTTTTCGGTCCGCTTATTACGCTTACTATGAAGCTTGGCCTTATCATCTTTAACTTGAAATTTGTAGCGACTTAAATTCATAAACATATTAAACAAGCATGGGAAAAAATAAAAAATATTTTACTTCTTCACTGTTTCCTTATCTTAAACTTGCGGTTTTGGGTCCGATTATTACGCTTACTATGAAGCTGAAGGCTTATCACCTTAAACTTGAAGTTTTTTAGCGACTTAAATACATGTTTATGCTTGCTATGAAGCTTGGGCTTATCACCTTAAACTTGAAATTTTTGATTTATAGCAACAACAACACGCTTCAGCCAGCTTGGCCAATCATAGCCCATCTAGCTATCCGTCCGTCCATCCGCCCATCTTGCATGCTTATCTCCAATTTATAAAAACATGCTTCAGCCACCCTACTATCGGTCAACTTGACCGATCGTCCGCGACGCCGACTGCGCTGCACCTTACAATTTTGCAGCTTGACCAATCATAGCCCATCTAGCTATCCGTCCGTCCGTCCATGCACCCATCTTGCATGCTTATCTCCAATTTATAACAACAACACGCTTCAGCCACTCTACTATCGGCCATCTTGACCGATCAACCGCGACGCCGACTGCGCTGCACCTCACAATTTTGTGAATTTGGAGGCCCATAAGGAAATACACGCGTTTTTGATTTGGATCTCTCATAGCCCTTCTACTCTTTTGTCTACAACAGTAGAACCAACAGTGCAGAGTTCACAGCTTAACAGAACTTTGTTAGTCAAGCAGACGTTATCCAAGTCATTTATGACAACAAACGAGCACTGCAGAGCACTTGTCGGCTTCAAATAGAACCATATTCGCCGTTTGCTTCAACAGAGCACGATGTTGTTCGTTTTAACAAAACAGAACAATTGATAGAAGCGAAAAATGCATCTAACGCAGCAGAACCTTGGCGAAGTAATTATTTCTTTATAGCGTATTAGGACTTTTAAGGGTTCTGTGGACTCCGTGGTTGGAAGTTTTAGGGGGTAGATGATTTCGGATCTGATGTCAGAATTTAAAAGTCAGGATGGCGGATAGAGATGCCACATAGGTTTTTTTTTGTATTATTGCGAACTCTTGTAATATTGAAATTCTGACAAAAGGATTTGATTTCGAATCTAATGTCACAGTTTTAAAATTTAAAATGGAGTTTAGGGCTGCTACCTAATTTTTACCACAGAATTTCCACCCAGTAAAATGTATTTTTAAGAGTTTTAAACACCATTTCACAGTGTTAGTGGGCCGCTGATTTCGAATCTGAAGTCAGAATTTAAATCGCACTAATACTTCTTATAATTCAAATAACAACAGAAATATTAGACTTACATAGATATATACCCACCCGGAAAACGACCAACAGCCCCTAAGATCTTAAACAATATGCATACTCTTAACATAAATCTATGCATTTTTGTAAAAATTCACGTCCCAAATGAAAATAACGGGTGTTTTTTATACAGTAATACAAGTTTAAATCATAATAAAACACAATAATATATTTTTAATATCAATGAAACTGACTTTATTGGATAGAAAATTTTATGACATTAATGTTTAAATATGATTTCGGCTATATGACCGCCACGGCTGGCGCGTACAAGGCGCAATCTGGAACACCAATTTTCACAAACTTTTCGCAGCATTTGCGGCCGTATCTCGCCGATAACTCTTCGAATGTTGATTTCCAGGTGTTCAATTGTTTGTGGTTTATCGACGTAGAAAAGTGACTTTACATAAATCCAAAGAAAATAATCCACTGGGGTTAAATCAGACGATCTTGGAAGCCAATTAACTGGGCCATTTCGTGAAATTATTTTTTCATCAAAAGTTTCCTTGAGTAAATCAATTGTAGCGCCCGCTGTGTGGCATGTGGCTCCATCCTGTTGAAACCACATATCAGCAAGATTAATGCCAGCTAATTGAGGTACGAAAAAACTTCGAATCATGTTCCTACACCGTTCACCATTGACAGCAACATTCTGACCATCATCGTTTTTGAAGACATATGGGCCAATGACTCCGCCAGCCCATAAAGCGCACCAAACAGTAATTTTCTGTGGATGTAATGGTGTTTCGACAAAAGCTTGTGGATTCTCCTCACTCCAAATACGACAATTCTGTTTATTTACGTACCCATTCAACCAAAAATGGGCTTCATCGGAAAATTAAATTTTCCATGGAAATTCAAAATCAATATCATTTTGTGCTTCAGCCCATTCGCCAAATTGGCGGCGCATACGTTGGTCGTTTGGCTTTAATTCCTGCACTATATGGATGATAAAAAAATTTCAGTTACCTTACATTCGGTGAGAGAAATATTATTAACAATGCTGAAGAGCCCATCGTTCTTAAAGCTCTGTTCTCGGCTGTATAGGTTTTGACTAAATTAATTTTCAAAATTTATTTTAATTTATTATTATTCATTAATTAAATTCAAGAAATTTTATTTAAAACTTATTATTTGAAATTATTTTAATTTTTTTTTTTTTTTTGAGACTTGCGCCTTGATGAACCTTTTTTTTTGCCAAATTAGAAGAAATCCCACGCATCTTTGATAAATTCATCTTCGCCTGTTCCTAGCTGTAGAGCCCAATCTAACAAATGTAATTAATAATTTTAAAATTTTTTAACTTATTTGTAATACTAACCAAAATTATTAAAATAATATATACCAAATTTACAATTTTTACTGCACGCAAAATAAAAAAATACATTTTTTTGACAGAAAAATCATGGCTTGAGATTCTGTTGCATAAAAAAATTTTTCTCATTAGTATTTCATAATGTATTGTTATATATAAGAGTTTATTAAGCATACTTGAAAATCAGTTATGAATTCAAGCGTTTCTCAAATACGATTAAAATTTTATTGTGATTTCTCATTTTAACAAGCTTGTTAAAAGTGATATTAAGAAAAGCTTACACCCCTCTGTTTATATTAAGCTTATTCTCAAGTGCAATTGCCGTTCGCTTTCTAGATGGCCGGTTGGGTAGTTTGAATATTGTGAATATAAATTTGTTTCCCAGTATTCTTGATATTTCTATGAGTTTGTTGTAATGAATTTTTTTTTAAAACAAAATTTGAAGCTCAAAAATAATAAATTTTGATAAAAATTGTCACCTGCTTTTCATATAGTGGCAGTTTCATTAAAACGTTTTGTTACGCGTGTAACGCAATTGATAAACGCAATTGCTTTGTCACACTTCTACTTACAGTATCTTTTTTTTTAATTTTGCCGACCACTGTTTTATATTTATCGAATCAAGAGTTGCCAACGCAGCTTTATTTGTTGTTAAACAGCTATTTTGTTTATTAGTTTAAAGAAGACAGTTCTGAAATTAGCGTTAAGGTTTTTGTTTCGCATTAAATGAAAAAAGGCGAAAGTAAAAGTCGACTGTCGACTTTTTTCAATATCAGAAAGTCGATTGCCAAAAGTCGAAAATTATCAAGCAAAAGTCGACTTTCGACTTATTTCGACTTCAACTTGCACATCCCTATCATATAATTGTATTTTTGACTTTATGGATAGCCAAGATTGGCTGATTTTACGCCCACAAAACTATAAACACCTTGGTATACCTATATATTCAAGCCATACAAAAAAATTCATTAATAATCCCTGCAAGGTCCGCAGTAATAAGAAATGTTAAAATAATTAGAACAGAAAAGGATATAGTAGTCCCAAATCAAGAATTACAGCCAGGTATCTAAGTAAGCAATACAATTGCAAATACCACACGTCCGTGCATCCGAATAATAAGCACAAATAATAATGAAGTTATTATAAATGATCCAAAACTTAAGTTTGAAAAATTGTCTGATTATGATGTTTATGAAACAGCAAAAAGTTATAAATTAACTAGACAGCCTAAAATATTACAAACACTTACAAAAAATAGTTTCCCTGCAACCAAAACGAACAACTAACCCAACTTTGTACAGAATTTAGCGATATCTATGGTCTTAAATCGGAACCAATAGCTACAACTAATTTTTACAGTAAAAAATTAAGAGTTAATGATCACACATCAGTATATATAAAAAATTATAGAATTCCACATATGTACACACAAGAATGAAGTCGAAAATCAGGTCAAAAAACTAGTAAAAGACAATATTATTGAACCCTCAATATCGGCATATAACAGCCCCTTCTTTTAGTCCCCAAAAAATCATTGTATTGACAAAAGAAAAGCGATGGCGATTAATCGTAGACTATCGACAAGTCAATACAAAACTTATTGCGGACAAATTCCCGTTGCCAAGAATAGATGATATTCTTGATCAACTGGGTAGAGCGAAGTACTTTTCATGTTTAGATCTTATGACAGGATTCCATCAGATCAAACTTGAAGAAGATTCAAGGGACATAACTTAATTTTCAACAAACAGCGGATCATATCGTTTGAAACGGCTTCCGTACGGGTTGAAAATAGCGCCCATTTCTTTTCAGCAAATGATGACATTTGCATTTGCTGGTTTAGATCCAGCACAAGCTTTTCTGTACATGGACGATTTAGTCGTTCTATGCTTTTCCGAAAAACATATGTTTAAAAATTTGTATGATGTTTTTCTTTTGTGTAGAAAGCACAACCTTAAACTCAATCCAGCAAAATGTACATTTTCTATGAGTGAGGTAACATATCTCGGTCATAAATGCATTCAAGACTATCCAGTACCAAAAAATGCCGGCGAAACAAAAAGATTTGTAGCCTTCTGTAACTACTACAAAAAATTCATAAAAAACATTCGCGACACTTGTCTATGTAAAAAAATAAATTCCTTTTGAGTGGACCACAAATTGTGAAACAGCATTTAATTATTTAAAAAAGAGCATCATGTCACCTACACTGCTACAATGTCCTGATTTTTCACGGCAATTTTTTGTTACAACTGACGCAAGCAATTTTGTGAATCTGTGCTCAGTCAGGAGCATAATGGCAAACATCTCCCTATCGCTTATGCTTCTAGAGCATCATCGCTTATGCTTCTAGAGCAAGAATTGGAGGCAATTCACTGGGCAATCGTACATTTCCGACCATACCTGTGTGATACAAAGTTTTTAATACGATGTGATCATAAACCTTTACCTTATTTGTTTTCAATGAAAAATCCATCCTCTAAACTTACAAGTATGCGACTCGACTTAGAGGAGTATGATTTCAGCGTGGAATATCTTAAGGGCAATGAAAACCATATAACAGATGCCCTATCACGAATTCAAATCGAAAAAAATAATGACTCAAAAAGAAATTTTAACGTTTTACCGCACACAACTCATTATAAAACTCTTACAAGTGCTGATCTTAAGAACTCAAACAAACAAAATGTAGAAATTTTAAGAGTAGCAACAAGATCACAAACAGTAAAGACTAACAGCCCTATTCTGGCAAATTAACAAATTGTTAACCAGTAATTTGAATATTTCTGTGTGTTTGTTGTAATTTTTTTATTTCAAAACAAAATTTGAAGCTCAAAAATAAAAAATTTTGATAAAAATTGTCAACTGCTTTTTAGTTATTGACAATTTCATTAACAAATTTTGTTTTTTGAGCTTTAAATTTTGTATTGAAAACAACAAACACATAGAAATATTCAAAATACTGGTTAACAATTTGTTAATTTGCCAGAATAGGGCTGTAAAACTACAATTCAAAATACCTCACATCCAAAGACCCATGAATAAATGCCCAAATATTTAAAGTTTTTAATTTTAATAACGTCAGGAAATGTGTTAGACTTAAGATGTCAACTAAAAAATGTTTTCTTATGAAAGGAAAAAATATTCTAGCTGATATCTATGTTAACGATTTGTATATGAATGGAGAAATTGATTTAGGTAAATTTTTTCCACGGCTGGAAAAAGCAGCCAATACACAAAAAGTTAAACAATTAAGAATGTCTCCAAGAGAAGAAATTTTCAAAAATATAATCACTACTGAATTTAAACGAATGGGTAATAAATATTTAAGAAATTTAGTAATAGCGCTATTACCAAGAATAAAAATTTTAAAGGGTCAGGATGATGTAAAAATAGAAAATATTTTGAGGAAAATAAAACATATTAAACATTATAAGATGTGAAAAATGCCAAAAATTAAAAACAAACAGATATTTCAACCACCTACTTTACTTACACCGACACCAGCCTCTGCATTTGACATAGTCCTTGTAGACACAATTGGTTCACCTCCACTAACAGAACATGGCAATGTATATGCCATTACACTTGTATGCGATTTATCTAAATATTTAATATCGTTGTTGATAATTGCATTCTTATTAGAGCCCTGCGTCGGTGCATCTATTTGAACGTACACACACTGTGATTTATTGCATTGCTCATAGTTAACTATCATCTAATAACACTTGAGAATTTGATTTGCTCAACACCAAGCGAAAGCCTACAACGACAAGCAATACACACTTTATCTCTCGGCAATACATGCACGACGTGTTTTTATTCGTCAACACCTAAAGCAATGAAATTTAATCATCAAGGGTAGGATGAGAATAAAAATAAATATATGGCAATAGATCATTTGGATCATTTTAATCAGCGGTCGTCAGATCCTAACTAGACATTGTTTTACACCAACTTCAAGATTTTCCGAATCCGTTGTCAGAACAAAAAATTATGTAATTTTTAATAGGGTTGCCACCTTATATGTATTTTTAAGAGTTTACACATCGTTTATCAATCTGAAGTCAAAATTTTAAAATTCAAGATGTGGATAGGGCTGCCACCTTAATTTTTTAATTTTATGAATTTGGGGCTGGCGCGAACTAAAGGATAAAAATGGGTCGCTTTTCCGTTTAATTTTAAAATTCAAGATAGTGGATAGTGTTGCCACCATAATTTTTTTATTTTTATGAATTATGCAAGCAGGTTTGGTGAGCATTTTTGTAGTTGGTGTTTTACCTTAGAAAAGAGTTTTTTCTTGCAGGTAATGTTATTGTTGAAAAACGAAACAGATTAGCTCCAAAAATACTAAATGCTATTCAATTCCTAAATTCTATTTTTAAAAATGAAAAATACTAAAAATAAATTCTATACTTATAAATACTTGTTTATGTTTTTTTCTTCATTGATTGTGACTTTGACTTGAAAAAGACAAAATTTAAAAAAATAAGGTCCTATCCACCATCCTAAAACTCTTAAAAATACATATTATTAGGTGGCAGCCCTATTATTTAAAAATTTTATAATTTCAAAACGGATTCGGATTCAGCGATCCATTTTTACCCTTTAGCTCGCGTCAGCCCCGAATTCATATAAATACAAAAATTAAGGTGGCAACCCTATCCACCATCTTGAATTTTAAAATTCTGACCCCTAACATTGATAAATGATGTGTAAAACTCTTAAAAAAAAAATATCATTAGGTGGCAGTCCGATTATTTAAAAATTTTATTATTTTGAAATTCTGACAATGGATTCGGATTCAGCGACCCATTTTTACCCTTTAGTTCGCACAAGCATCACATTTGTAAAATTAAAAAAAAAAATTAGAAGGCAACCCTATTACCCATTTTTTATTTTAAAATTCTGACTTTAGATTCAAAATCAGCAACCTCCTAACACTGTTAAATGATATGTGACCCATTTTTACCTAGTGTTCGCGCCAGCACCATATTAGTTCTGTGATATAAATCATATATTGCCACTGAACAAGCTTTCGTTGCATTTACTGCAGTTAGTTCTCTGACAACGACATCCTAGATCAACAATATCTATGATCTGTTTTTATTGTTCTATCATGTTTTGTTCGTCTTCGCTGCAATCATGATTTCCGTGCAGCAGGCAAGACAGTGCAGTGTAATGTGAAATGAACGAATGTTTTGAAGCCGGTTTTAAGTGCACCTACGCAGGGCTCTAATTCTTATCTTATGGACCAATGAAAACAATCATCTCAGACATGGGAACGGAATACAATAACCAACTTTTTACTGAAATATTTCAATTACTAAAAGTTCAAAATATCACCTCAACTGCATACCACCATCAAACACTTGGGACTGTGGAACGTGGCCACAGAACCCTTAATAATTATTTACGCACATATATTCAATAGATAAACATGATTGGGATGAGTGGTAAAAGTTTTTTACTTTCTCCTACAACACCACACCCTCAACAACCCATGATTATGGTCCTTTCGAATTCATTTTTGGAAAAACACCAAAATTAATAGATAACATAGATACAGTTGAACCATTCTACAATCTAGGCAGTTATGTAAAATAAATGATATAGATTGCAAATAGCCCATAACAGAGCACAAAAATTACTTAAACAGAGAAAAATTGATTCAAAAGAATATAAAGATAGAAATTTATTAAATATAAATGTAAAACCAAGAGATAAAATTTTCGTTAAGAATGATGGAGGTCACAAGCTAGATAATATGTATTTAAGCCATATTGCATTCTCATTACAATTAAGTTATAACATGCAAAAAAAAAAAAATATATATATATATTTTTTTATAAATAGTTTAGAATGATCTTTAAAATTATAAGATCATTCTTTTTGAAAAAGAAAGATGTAGTAATATCCACAGACGTTCCCACACTTAATGCTGACATGGATTATAGCCATTCTCACACTTAACGTCGACAATGCATTTAATATATGTTTATGAAATGGCGCATTTATTTATGCGCGTGTGGCTCTCTCAACGGCTGTGGCTCTCACTGCCTCTTTTCTTGTATACGTACATGTAATTATGTTAAGCCTCAGTAGCGCATTGCATGGGCATAAAATACTTATAATTCAATTAATAAAGATTACTTAAACGAGTTTGACGTGTTATTACTTTCGATCGTGTGTACAAAAGAACTTTGCTGGTTTATCTGAGGAAAATCTTTTATCATTATAGTATCCAATTTAAGTTCTGTGTGTCAATTTTCTCTGATAGAAAATCTTATAGTGCAAACATTTTTATCAGAAAATGCTATGACCTGTCAGATGATTTGAAAACTCTGACAAAAAAACCTTACAAAAAGTTATATGACTTCTCTGATAGTCTGAAGCAACTTTAAGCTCTTTGATTAGTGCAACTCCTCTTTTTGAGACGTCATTGGTTTGCGGAAGATATTTAAAAAGTTATTTTTCCTCCATGTAGCTCTTAACATTTCTCCATTCTGTTAGATCCATTTATTTATTTATTTCATTGTAAGTAATACAAATACCTTATTGGCCAATTTACATATTACTAGTTTAACAGTTTATTCGAGAGAAAACTTAACTACTATTACATGTACCTTTACATACAAACTCCCTTAACAGTATATGATATTTAATAGCATTAATTTAAGATTAGAATAAAAAGATCCCAATTTAGCGGAAAGAAAAGAAACCAGAGGAAAAAAAATAGTTTAAAAATTAAAAGTGGTCAACAAAAAAGATTTATAAAAGTAATATATTTAAACTGTTGAATGAAGAAATTCTTTGAGCTTCACTTTGTAGGTGGTTAAGGTGCATGTGAAAATACGAAGATGAATAGGGAGCCTATTCCAAACACGAGCTGTTCGTACCAGAAAAGACCTTTCAAACGTAGAACAATCTATTCTAGGGTAGATTATCTGAGGATTCCTAGTAGAGTGATTAAACACAAATTTCTGAGCCAAGTATTGTGGCACGTTGGTTTTCACAAGCTTATAAAAACACAACATCAATCTTTTATTTATATATTGATGAAAGGAATAATTTAAAAACTTAACGACATACGAAGATATGTGCTCTCGTCTATGAAGACTATAGACAAAACGTACAATGTTATTGACAATGATTTGAACTCGTTTAATGTTATGAGCTAGCGTACCAGAATAAACCTCGAAGCAATATGTTATACTGGACATAAGAAGAGTATGGCCAATATTATATTTTACACTTAAAGGCAGATACAAATTAGTATTGTAAAGTTTCCTCAAAGTAAAACCTATTTTAGAACTTAACGCATTAATATGGGAATCAAAATGTAGCTTGTTATCAATGAAAACACCAAGGCATTTGATACAATTAACAAATTGTATCTTCTCATTGCGTTGACTTATATTCAAATGGTCTTCAAGTAGCCTAGAAGGGTTAAATTGAATGAATTTGGATTTTCTGGCATTTCAACTTAAATAATTTTGAGACATCCAGGAGGAAATATTAAAAAGATTATAGTTGACTAAGGACTCGAGTACATCTTTAAACTGACACTCACCCGTAAACAGAAGTTGGATATCATCAGCAAAAATAAAGAGCTTACACGCATTTAAATCAACAGCATTAACGATATCATTCAAATACAACATAAATTGTAACGGTCCAAGTACAGATCCTTGTGGGACCCCAGAAACAATATTAAGCAGGCTGGATGCAGAACCATTGTACACAACAAACTGTTTACAATCACATATATATGAAAACATTAACCTACACCCAGTATTTGAAAAATTAAACATGGTTTTTAGTTTGTTTATTAACTTCGAGTGATTGATTGTATCAAATGCCTTTGATAGGTCAAGGGACACCAGAATACTTATTTTGTTGGCATTGACGTTATGTCTAATAGAGTCTGTTAGGCCAAGAAGAAGTGTTGCCGTAGAATAGCCATTTCGAAAACCATTTTGGCACCCATCAATTAGAGAATGCCGGTTAGTATATTGCATTATTTGATTTTTTATTATGTTTTCAACAACTTTAGAGAGTACAGGTAATATACTTATCGGCCTAAGATTCTCTATATACAGTCATACAGATATATATTCGTACCCCCCTCAAAAACTTTTTTCTGACCAAAGTATAAGCTTACCTTACAAAAAAATTATATAGGATAAATCTGTACTTAAAATAAATTAAAACGATAAGTAAAAATTTCAGAAACAAACGATTTATGAAAAAAAAGACGGATTTTCATTTTTCGCAACACAGATAAGTATACATACTTACAAAATGTTTAATGGAAACAAAAATAAAGAAAAATTTAGTAATTTTTTGGTCCGCCATTGCTCTCTAAAACTGCGCTCAATCTGTTTTTCATCGAAAATACTAGTTTTGTTGTTGTTTGCATTGTAATTTTCGACCATTCTTTCATAAGTGCATTTTTAAGATCATGTTTGTTTTTTATTGTCCTTTTTCGAACATGGCGGTCCAACTCATCCCACAAATTTTCGGTGGGGTTCGAGTCCGGCGACTGGGGAGGAGAATGAAGCTGCTTTGGTACATTGTACAGCAACCACTCCTTAACAACAACCGCTGTGTGCTTGGTGTCGTTGTCTTGTTGGAAGTATCAGCTTTCCGTAAGACCCATTTTATGCACCAATTCCATCAAACTTTGTTGGAGTAGGTTCAAATATACGAATCAATCCATGGTTATGTCCATAAACACTAAGTTTCCTACCCCAGTTGCCGACATGCAACCCCATACCAATACCGATTCTCCTCCATGTTTTATTGTCGGAATTAAATTTTTCGGATCTCAAAATCTCATTTCTGACCAAAGTTTAAACTTCCTTAAAAAAAAATTACATTAAAATTTTTTGCAAAAAACTTGAATAAAAGATATTGGAAAATAGTTAGTTGTAAGTCATTAACTATTTAAATTTATATAACATCATTTCTTGCAACACAGAAAAGTATACATACGACAGTTTCATTTAACTGTTTTTTTAAGAGAAAGCGATCGCATGATGAATGTATATTTTTTTTAATGGACAGTTATGACTTCTAGTCTTATATTAACCACTTTCTGATCAAGTGCTAATTAGTTTTTATAGCAAATGGGTCCAAAAGTTAAGCAAATATGTTTTGACGTGCGTGAACTAATTATTAAGCATAAAAAATGGAAATTCTTTACGGGAAATCGCAAATATAGTTGAACGTCCAAAGTCGAGTGTACAAACAATGATTAAAAATTATAATGAAACCAAATCACTGAAAAACAAACCCAGATGCGGTCACCCTCCAAAGATTTACACACGTGTAAAAAGACATATTACTTAAACCCGAAAAAAATAGAAAAAAAAAATAGCAATAGACATAGCTAAAGATATGGAAAATGCCGAAATTGTTATTGTACACCCAGAAACAATGCGAAGTGTATTAAGAAAAAGTGGATTTCATAGCCGAAATTTTTGCGCCATACCTTCTGCTTGCACAATCACATCCAAATAGCTTGAATTTGCTCTCATCGCTGAACACAACGTTCTTCCAAAACGTTTCATCTATATCAAAATTCAGCTTTGCAAAGTTAATACGTTTTTTCATATTATTAGCACTAACAAACGGTTTTTTCGCGGAATGCGGCTATGAAATCCACTTTTTCTTAATACACTTCGCATTGTTTCTGGGTGTACAATAACAATTTCGGCATTTTCCATATCTTTAGCTATGTCTATTGCTATTTTTTTTTTCTATTTTTTTCGGGTTTAAGTAATATGTCTTTTTACACGTGTGTAAATCTTTGGAGGGTGACCGCATCTGGGTTTGTTTTTCAGTGATTTGGTTTCATTATAATTTTTAATCATTGTTTGTACACTCGACTTTGGACGTTCAACTATATTTGCGATTTCCCGTAAAGAATTTCCATTTTTTATGCTTAATAATTAGTTCACGCACGTCAAAACATATTTGCTTAACTTTTGGACCCATTTGCTATAAAAACTAATTAGCACTTGATCAGAAAGTGGTTAATATAAGACTAGAAGTCATAACTGTCCATTAAAAAAAATATACATTCATCATGCGATCGCTTTCTCTTAAAAAAACAGTTAAATGAAACTGTCGTATGTATACTTTTCTGTGTTGCAAGAAATGATGTTATATAAATTTAAATAGTTAATGACTTACAACTAACTATTTTCCAATATCTTTTATTCAAGTTTTTTGCAAAAAATTTTCCTGTAATTTTTTTTTAAGGAAGTTTAAACTTTGGTCAGAAATGAGATTTTGAGGGGGGTACGTATATTTATCTGTGTGACTGTACTTAGAAGAATTGTTTTTGGGAATCGGCATAACTCTAGCCACTTTCCAAGATGAAGGAAACTTGGAGGACGTAAGAATACTATTGACGAAAAATAACAAATTACTTTGAATGTATTATTAGAATTATTTTAATGAATTTTAAAGGAATGTTATCATTTCCCATAGCATTCGAACTAACACTCCAAATGCCTTCAACAAGTTCACTTTCAGAAATATTTTTAAAGAAGAAACTATCTTCCCTATCCAAATGCTCCTCAAAATCGAATGGGTTGGCGTTATAATTATTTTGATTACTAACAAAGAAACTATTAAAACAATAAACATCAAATTCTTCACTTGTATACTTAATTTTATATTTAGTTATAGGGACAAAAGAAAAAGCTTCAGTTAAAACTGCATTCAATACACTACACCGTTTATCTACGTCACTGGTGGACTACATTTCACTGAAATCAATTCCAGTCATAAATAAATTTAAATGCTCATAATTTATTTCTCCATAATTCCGATACTCAACAAACTTATCCTCGCGAACAATTGGAAAGTCAAGAGAAACAAATAAAAAGGCATGGTGAGAAATTATTGGTGATAACATTTGTCCTAAAAGTTTCACGATATTTGGATCACTAATCAGAATAAAATCAATTAGAGACGTTGAGTTATTAAGAGAATCGTAATAAGTTGGAAGCAAATTGTGAATACACGACAAGTTACAACGTAAAGCTATGGATCGAAGACTGGTTGACTTAGTCATATCAAAGAGATTATGATTAAAATCACCAACAATAACAACATTAGAGTATCACTCGAACAAATCACCTAACAAATTTTCAATCACCACGAGGTAAATATACAACACCAATTAATAGTTTTTGGAAATTGTGACAAATTTCTACAAAAAGAGCCTCACAGACACCATATTCAGTAGAACGAAAAACAACTTTATTGTTTATTTTTTTCGATATAAAAAGACCTTTACCACCACCTCTTACATTCGGACGATCACTTCTGCACAATGTATATCCTGGAATATCAACTGCAGCATTCGATATATATGGTTTTACTAACAATAACAATGGGATCAAAATTGCAGTTAGGTGATTCCAAATTCATAGAATAAGTAGGGAAGTCGTAATAAGATACAATACATTATAACTAAACTTAAATATCAATAAAATAGATACACATATATATAGATCAAATTCGTTTACCGGGCCCTGTAGTAGCAAGATCAGCTGATTCAAAAATCGCAGTGCATTGTTAAATGCAACAAAATTTATCACTACCATCCAGCATAGTTATTTTTGATTTTGGAGTATCAGAGTTAAGAATTTTGTATTTTTTTATCTTTTTCTCCTTTAAAAGTTTTCTGCATATAAAGTTTAGTTTGGTGGCAGCTGGCGTGTGCTGATAATTTAGGTACACTCTTGATTGCACCTCTCCTCCCAATAAATTTCACAATTTCAGGTTCCTTGTTTTAAAATACTGGTTCATTATGTTGTCCTGTAGCCTGACATTGTTAAGCTTAACAAGAACAGCTTTTTGATTTTGAATATAGCAACAATGTTGTATGTCGTTATCGCTAATAGGCAGTTTAAAGAAACTGTAAGGGCAATTGCAGGTTCATAAATATTGTAGTGTACTTAAACAATCATCTCCTATAAACATAAAGACCACCAGTTAGAACAACTAGTTAACACATGACAATAATTAAACCCAAATAAATTACACACTCACTTTCATATTTCAAATATGCTGACCAGCAGAGTAAATAATTCACCTTGAACTCATAACTGCACTCTACAACTAACAGCAAAACAAACGCATCATGTTACACCAACAGAAGTGTAGCAGCGTAGCTGACGATGACGACAGACTGACGCTTCGTAGCAGCGTAGCTGACGATGGTGACAGACTGACCAAGCGACAGCATTATTCTACACATCTCTTTCATTTCTACACGCCTTAAGCATTTTTAAACATAAATAGAACAGGACAAAAATGCCTATGCAACCCAAATCAATATGACTACTTGTTAACCAATCCAATTATTGATTTTTGTATTATAGGAGGAGACTTGGAAATTGTGTCAAAATAATTGTAAATTAGTTTTAAGAAATTACTGGTTTTTTTAGTATTTAAGAATTTGAATTTGAAAATAAAGGCAGAGATTATAACACCAAACACTCTTCACGAACAGTTCGCGATAGTGCAAACAAAGAACCCTATACTTAACTCACTACAATATTATTCATTCCTGACGGCAATCCACTAATCACAATGTCTGCACGGTTGAGTCGGCGCTGCAGAATATTATTTGCATTTTCCAGCTCTTTCACTTTGAGATTAGCGGCAGAGTCAACAAGTTTGATCATTTGATTGCAGTGTGAAATATCAGACTTGAGATCATTAAAGGTAGTAGACCACTCCGACCTGACTTTCTCAAATAGTGCACCGAAATATTCTTTAATATCAGCCAGTCCATCCCAAAGCTCAGCACAAAACTCAGCACGAAGAGGAGTTTAAGATTTATCTCGGTTCTGAAGATTTTCTTTGCATTTAGCACATGTGATAAAGCACGGTTTTTTTGCAAAAATGCATGTTGTTCAGCTGTAATATCCACACATGCGATATGGAACCGATTTCCACACAAGGCTACATCCAATACTGGTCTGCTGTTTTCCAATTCTTTTATTGCACACTCCAGTTTACAATTTTTGTTGGTGCCATGTTAAATTATAAAGTTCAACGTCAGTTCAAGGTTAGCATGAAAGAAATGCAAAGCAGAATATAACAATGGCGTGTAACAGCAGTAAATAAGACTTCAGCACAGAGCAGCAACAACAACAGCAACAGTATTTGAGACAGCAAGTGCAATAGCAATTCGACACCAACTTTATTTGAAGTAAATTCGTGTTAAATCCACGAAAAAACTTATATTTTCGTTGAAATGTATAGTAAAAGCTTTTATTTTACCGATTATGCACTTCACGAACGGTAGGAGATACATCATACAGCACTGCGTTAACAATTTTTCGTTTTGTATCGAAACATTGCAGTTAAACAGGCAAAGACCGACGAACCCGTAAACCATATTTTTATGTAAATAATAACAATAAAAATGTATATCTCTTCCTATCCATTATTTCTCTATCAAATAAATCAAAATGATCTCTGAACATGTACACTTTTAGTGAATATATAATTAAGGACATCCAACGAACATGACTTGTTTCACTTGGAGTTATAAATCGAATTCCTCTTGTAGGCTCTCGGCCGAGAGCTTGCATTTTACCCGTTAAAGAACAGCCTTTTACACTCAGTAATTTATCTTTTCCATTTCCTGAAACCAACATTGGAAGTCGGTCGATATGGTTGTGCATAGTAAGATCAACAATTAGCTTCTTATCCCAGTTCGTTTATGGTCCAATTATGTTCGCGTAATGCAACGCAAGGTGGCCGAAGCAAATGTCACGTGAATTTCTGTTGTATGGGCTTTGTGTGTATCTGGTTATGCACCACGTAACGAAGCTTAGAAGAATATAGATAAAAACAGAATCTTATGTCACAACCTTAAGATTAACGAATAACAAATAAAAAGTTCAATTTCATTTTAAACTTACGTCGCTCTACGGTCATGTGACAGCCAGTGTTGTCACTTTACCACAATTGTGGTAGATCTACTACTTTTTTGGATTCTACCACTTTTGCAAAGGAAAAAATCGCTGCCGAATTCAGAATTTTAATTCATTGGAGAATTGGAGGGTTACACTCAAAAATTAGATCTAACTTTATATTATAACATATATAAACACTAAAATACAACTTAGTTGCTTATTGTTTTAAGCTAGCTGTTTTAAATAAAATTAATTGCTTGTGTTATGCTTGTTTTTTTATTTTTGATATTAATAGCTTTATTGCGGTGATTGACAATTTCAAATTCATTGATAATTGTAAAGATTTCTATTTCAAAATGTAAATAAGAGCTCATTACTTGAGAAAACTGTCCACATCAGAAAAAATATTCACAACAAATAATTTTGCGAAAACTTTTTGGATGTTTCCAACTCTATGAACTAAAAGAATACCACATAAAAGACTCGCTTGTCAATATATTTACAGTTCCCAATAACAGAATAAAGCTAAAAATCAAATCTAAAATACATAATTGCATGTAAAATGAAATCATTTTTATAGTAATATTGTTACTAAGTAAACGTTTAATTCAAAAAGTAAATGTTAACTATATATTTACTTAAAATTACTAAAAACACTATTTATTATAAAATACAATACTATGCTTTCATATTTTTATTTCAATAATACTTAGAGCTTTAAAAAAAATACTGGCTTTGGAATATTTTTTGGAATATTACAAGAAGAGAGACAACTCTAATTTTTAATATTTTTATGGATTATATGGATTATATGGATTTTGACTTGCTGAACGTTGTAAACGACTAAATTGTAGTTGTTCACTTTTATTCATTTTGCAAGCACTTTTATTCATTTATGTAAATTTTTTTTTTGGGTATGCGATAAAAATACCCCAAACTGCTCAACTGCTTACTCAGTTCTGTTTGTATAGGAATAAGAGAGTGATTCTAGTATACAATATAAATTTTTTAAAAGTATAGTTTCTTTTACCATATATATCCCTACGTAAGATATTGAGAATATAAAAACGCTTGAAGCGAATATAATTCCTTTTTATAAATTTATAAGGTTGAAAATATGTAGTATAATCCGTTCCAAATAATTTTTAATTTTGTTTTATACTAAATTTATAGTTGCATAATTTTCGAGTTTTTTAATGCGCTTAAAATCGACTTTTATAGTGCATAATATAGTTCTCTCTAGTGAAGAAGAGCTCTTTGTCTTTCTGTAGCTTTAAATAGAGTCATCCAATCTTTGCGCAGCTTCATAAATTTATTTAAAGCATGGTCTATTCGGCTAGTTGTCATACTAGCTATAATCCATATCAAAATTATTTTATGAACTACTTTAGCACATAAATCTTGTAAAGAATTGTTTTCTATATTGTATTGTAAAGCACATGAAAGAAAAATTCCAAGGATTTTTTATTTGAAGGCAATAAAATTTTGAGTCTTAGAAATAGGTAAAAAAAATTTAACTTTGACAGCACTTTTCCATTTAGGAATTGTTATTATTCTTAATTTAAATTTTCATTTTAATTTAAATTAAATTAAATGTTAAGTAAACATATTTATGCATTTATGTTAAACTATAAAGAGCATAGCTTTTATTGTACTTATAATTACTTAAATAAATAAATAAATAAATAAATAGTTATTTAACTTAGCTGAAAAAACAAGTTACATACTTTATGTTCCTTAAGGCGTACAAAGAGTTGATAAAACTGTGTTACTACCAAAAATCACAAAAAAATTCTACCTACTTTGTTTTACCGGCCTTCTTTGTTAAAGTGCGTTCGTAAGGATTTGACTTGTTTATGGTCGAAACTCTTATTGCTTGGGATGACTCAAAAATTAATTTATTTTGACACGGTTTTTGGTAACATATTTTTAGTCCATAGAGAAGAACTTACGGACTTGGGATGTTAACATTTTTGAATAACGTACTATTAGACCACCCTAGAGTACATATATTAGAAATAGAAGGTTACTAAATTTCAGTCTTTAGCTTCGCTTTTAACACTGCATGGAGTACTTCAATGCATCAAGATTTTGCTTAAACCGTGCTTTATAGGTTTTCTTTTTTATTTTTACACATCAAGAAAAAATAAATATTCTTCAAAGTTTTTTGTTTAAATATACCTAAGAGTTTTAGATTTCGAATCTAAATTGTCCAATGCTCCTTTGTAATAACTCTCTCCAATATCGTAATTTGCTCCATATATACGAGTTCTTCGAGGACGATATGTGGATTTTGAATACATTCTGTTAAGTAGAAAAAACAAAAAATCATTTATAAAATAACTAATTTAAATTGTTTTAAATTCAAATGTTCATCAATTTTAAGTTATACCGAAAAAAAGATTAACTAAGACGATACATGCATAATTGAGTATTAGATACATTCTCATTTATATGGATTTTACACAAATGTTTAAAAGACATAGAAATAAAAAAACTAAACAAAAAAAAAGTCAGCCAATAACATACATAAAGTGCTACAAGCCGTCATAAAGCTGCTGCTCTGTTGACTAATGGTGCTAGGAAAGTTGAATCATCGACCCTAACTACACAAATGTAGACGGATACTAATTGAAGCTCGCAGTCAGTTTGTATTCGGAAAAATTTCAAAAATTAAGGGCGGTGGAATTGCGCCTTTTATAATTGTCAGGGTCCATTTCACGTATTAGAGAACAAAAATAATCGGCGAAAATAATAAAAGCATCTCCGCAGACCGTTTTCCTCTATCAGGTCGAGTTTAGGAGCTATAGGCAAAATTAAAAAAAATTTAATTTTCTGATAACGGGACAATATCTTTTTAACGTATTAGCCGATTTTAATTATCTTTAACAGGTTTGATTAAAAACTACTAGGGCTTACTACTTTGAACTGTTTACAAGAAGCATTGTCTTATGTAGTTTATAGTTGTAGGATATCATTCTTCAAAGTTCAAACATTTTAAAATTTTTTCATGTTTACTTTCATGTTATTTTTATTCCTTCCATTTATTTTCAAAAACTTTCTTTTGTCAGATAGAACATCTTATTAGCTTTAGCAAACTTTTGATTTCTTGCCAATATCTTTGACAGTTTATAAGTTATTTAGAAAAATCTGAATTTTCAGCCGCTTGAAATTTTTTATAAAAACTGTAACGAACCTGTTCTTCTCTAGCCGAGGTATATCTCGCCGGCTCCAGGGTTCGTTGCCAAAAATTTATATTTATCGGACGGTGTGGTGAATTTACGTTGAAAACAATGAGACTAGCTTATACTTGTTTTAACTCTTTTATTACATAAATAAGTACTCAGCTGCCGCTGTCTCAATCCTAATATAGTGACTTTCTTGTGCGTTCGCCTCATTGCGTGCCACTCACCCTTTTGCACACTCATTGATCTAGCCCGTGTCACCGAGGAACAACCTTCGTTGGTCCGTACGAGCTGGCCTTTCAGCACGCGGTGTGATCTTCGTTGGTTTATTTGCGTGGCCCTACGCTAACTTGAGCTGCGCTACCAATCTGTAGTAAGAACCCAGGTCGGCCTGCTTGCGCCAAACTCACCAACCTGAGTCGATCTCGCTTATTGAGTTGCGCTACCGATCTGTAGTAAGACCTTAGGTCGGCCTATTTGCGCCAAACTCACCTACCTGCGTCGACCTCGTCTAACTGCTAAGTTACGCTACCAACCTGAAGTAAAACTTCTGTTGCCGGGCCTGCGTTCCCCTAGTCTACCGAGCTACGCTACCAACCTGAAGTAAAACTACTGTCGGCCTTCCTGTGTCGTACAAGGTTACGCTACCAACCTGAAGTAAAACTTCTGTCGGCGTGTCTGCGTTCCCCTAGCCTACTGAGCTGCGCTACCAACCTGAAGTAAAACTTCTGTCGGCGTTCCTGCGTCGAAAAAGGTTACGCTGCCAACCTGAAGTAAAACTTCTGTCGGCCTTCCTGCATCGTACAAGGTTACGCTACCAACCTGAAGTAAAACTTCTGTCGGCGTGCCTGCGTTCCCCTAGCCCACCGAGCTACGCTACCAATCTGAAGTAACACTTCTGTCGGCCTTCCTGCGTCGTACAAGGTTACGCTACCAACCTGAAGTAAAACTTCTGTCGGTGTGCCTGCGTTACCCTAGCCTACCGACCTACGCTACCAACCTGAAGTAAAACTTCTGTCAGCCTTCCTGCGTCGTACAAGGTTACGCTACCAACCTGAAGTAAAACTTCTGTCGTCGTGCCTGCGTTACCGTAGCCTACCGAGCTACGCTTCCAACCTGAAGTAAAACTTCTGTCGGTCTACTAATGCACTACTTCTACTTATACTACAAGACAACTTACCCAAGCCGTGGCTAGAATAGAACTCCCTTAAATCTAACTATGTCTCGCCTTATATAGGACAGTCGCAGAGCTTTTTCTAAGTGTAAGCTCTCTTCTCGCTTTCCGATTGGCTGACACTACAGCTGATCTGGTGCTTTTCGATTTCTTTTTTGTCACAGCTGACCGTGTGCTTTCGTGGTTTGTGCCATGGGTGCCTTGCACTACGCTGGTTTCCTGCTAGATGGCGTTGTCTCTCCTATCATCTACTTAATCTAATACTATAAGCGGCAGCAGAGTTAATACGGAGCTATCCTTATATAATACAATTCTTATTATAAACATTTTCAAATCGTTAATTAAGTAGTAATTAATAATTCACTTGATTTGTATTATTAATAAATGAAAAGATGATAATCACATAAACAATTCAATAGGTGGAAAATAATGATGAACTTAAATATTACAATTAACTTTTATGTTTGAAACAATATGTTGTTGACTGAATTCATTACAGTAGTAAACATAAAAATTATTTGAAAGTGACTTCAATACAACATGAAACAGGGGTGACTCATGATATATGATGCTAAACTGCTTCGTGGTGTTGTTGTGTCTGTTGTTGATGTACTGTTGCTGCTAATGTGTGACCAAAATGCAGCGTACCATTTTAGCCTTCACAAAACTCTA
This sequence comes from Dichetophora obliterata, assembly GCA_963920525.1. Classification (NCBI taxonomy): domain Eukaryota; kingdom Metazoa; phylum Arthropoda; class Insecta; order Diptera; family Sciomyzidae; genus Dichetophora; species Dichetophora obliterata. Next base: position 64,478,747 of record OY986438.1, on the reverse strand, counting down.
GTCAAAAGGTAAAAAGTCTACTAAAACTCCAGAATTTTTCTATTTTTTTATTGATTAATAATAAAAATGATAACGAATCTCTCACCACTTTTTTCTTAAAAAAATCAATGAGACATTTTCAGCAAATTTCTAGAAAAATTTTTACTTTATTCGGAAAAAATTTCAAAAATGAAGAGCGGTGGAACTGCGTCTTTTATAATTGTCAGGGTCCGTTTCACATATAAGAGAACAACAATAATCGGCGAAAATAATAAAAGCATCAGCGATGAAAATGAAAAATATGTTTTGAAACAAAGGTTTTTACGCCTCGTTTTGTGATTTGCTTGAGTAAAATCTCAAAAACGACACTTTTTTCCATACACCTTATTCTTAGAATTACTGTTGCTTTTTTACTTGCGTACTACTATTACAACAAAAGGATATAAAATTAAAAATATTTTTGTATAAACAGTGAGAATTGAGCTCGCACCATTTCGATCGAGAGTTCTACACACTAACCACAAATCCAAAACACTTTGTGTCATGTGATTCATTCAATATTCAGTATTAACTGAAGCTATGTTGCAGTTAATAAAAGGAATTTATTAAAAGGATTGTACATTAGATGTGAATGCGTTAAGGTATTATGCAACAGATTGCAAGAATATATTAAAAGGATTGCGCATTAGCTATCCTACATTTTATATTGTGAATGCGTGAAGGCATAATGCAGCAGATCAAAACAATCGATCAAAAGCATTGTCCATTAGCTATCCAAACAACAAAAATAGTAAGGTTCCTTTAAACGGGTTGAAAATTATCTCAAGATCCCTATTGTTTTAGGTGTAGATTTTAATTACGAATTCAGATATGAATGTTTAAGGCCGGTGGTCTAGTGATCGAAAATTTTAAGTATTTTCAGGATTTTTTTTTAAAAAGTTAAAGTATTAAATAACGATATTTCAACTTTTAGAAGTGAAAATATCATCAGAAAGACTATACTTTTAAAATATAAAAAAAATTTCATTTCAAAAACTTCTAGGCCTTAAGCAATGCCGTTTTGATATATATAATTTGCGAATGATAAGCGATCCAAATATTTGCACAACACGATTAGGACCACTATTGATGTAATATTTGATATCTTAGATATTAAAAACCAATCATTTCATTAACATTTACAAAAATAGTTCCAAAATAATGTAAAAATAATAATTTATAGTAATAGAACTCATTTTCTGTTTGTTTGTTTGGCCTTTATATAAATCTAAATGGCTCAGCGGATTTTGCTAAAACAAGGTATACATATTTTGAGCACCCTAGATTAAAATGTTGCATACTTCGTTTTGCCACGCCTCCTCCGAAATTTTTCAACTAACGGTAATTTTGTTATTATAATAATTTTTACGATCAGAGTTTTTTGAGTATATAATTTTAAAATTTTTTTGTTATTTTGACATCAAAAACACTCACATATATTCAAAATTGTAGAAATTTTCAGTACAACGACTGCAAATCAAAGTTTGGTCTTTCGATGCAAATATCTCCGCTTTCCATTAATATATATATTTCATTCAAATTTTTTTTGATCAAAAGATCAATAAAAGCACTTCACAAAAATAGGTTGAACTTTACCGTTAAGTCAGTGTATATCTTTAATGATTGTACAGTATGCTTTTATACTATATTCTATGTTTTAGACCAGGCACTTGAGCCGTGTTCTATTCAATGTATATTTGGTGCATTAACCAATTATACTGTGATCTGGAGTTAATAACACAACTTGAATTTTCAATCTTGATAATTGTATTCAAAAGTTTATTGATTTTGTGAACTATTTATAGCTAAAATTGACAACATAAATTGATAAACAACATAAATGCAAAATGCTGACAGCATAAGTTCAATGGATTGCTACTTAGCCTTGAATGCTAGTAAGTTCATTGTCGCAATATTATGCAGTGTAAGCGTTTTTAGGCACATTGCACTGGCCTTGTATTTAGCGTAAAGTTTGTTCTGCTAACAATGCAGTTTTGGATGCATTGCCTTTATTGTTTGTTATGTTTGTATTTTCCTTTGTTTGGACTAATGATAAACATTGCTTATGTATAAAGATATTGAAATATAAATAAGTGCTTATATTACTGTATATGTGTATACTATTAATTTACTCAACAATAAATGAACAACAAACGTATGATATATATATATATCCAAACATATTCCCCGGCGCTGAGCGAATGTTGTTCAACCGTTTCTTTCATGTGTGGTGATAACTTCAGGTTCATGTTCTTGGACGGTATCAAGTGTGTTGACGTTGTGTCTTGGTGCTGGTTATGGTGAAAATCGATCCTTGCTGTGGAGTGTTTTGATTCGTTTTGATTACGATGCAAATGATGATGACACATGAATAGCTTTGCTGTATTGATGAATATCATGTGGTCGAACATAGCTGAGATCGTCGATGCGTAGATTTGCGATTTCAAGCTGAAGTGCTGTCAATTGACTGAGCTGATCTTCCGCTGCTAGTGGTGACGATGAAGTGTCGTTGTATAGTTATATAATCATTTTTCAATGTGCAGTCTGGTTGAAGGCTGAGCCGACCAGATCCAGTTAGAACTAGTTGAAATACATCGTTGTAGCACACAGCTGACATTTGTGTTGATAATACGGTAAAGATCAATTGGTTTGCGTGTTCCATTTGAATCCAGATTTCCTTGGAGTTGGTTTTTATGAATTCACAGCTGGTAATACTCGTTATGCAGTAATTTGATTTCACATAGCTGTTCGCAGCTCCTTTGTTATAAATTGAATGAATGTTGTCACATAAAAATGTGTCTTCTTTTCCCTTGATACATTGTTTGAGTACCGTGGGGATGTAGTAAAATATCGGTCACGATGATTGATTTTGATTTTATGGTTACCATTGTATTGTTGAACAAGACCGGAATAGGTATCACATTAAAAACTTCAAATAATTCTTGACTGACCAATAGTATTTTGATGTCAAATATCACATAATCGGCCGAGACGCCTTCTTTTACCCTCAATAGCTTGTAGAAGAACGAGAGCTCGTCGTACTCCACAGGTAACTGAAATTGGGATGGAAGGTGATTCTTGATGCTCATTATTTCCTGTCGACATTGTTGGGGGCTTATTAGCATTAGATGAATTCTCCCATGATGAGTGTCAATTAAAATATCCAACAATGATGATTGAATTCGTTGTAAATTTAATAGTGTTAATGTCATTTATACTGCTAATGACAATAACAGTCTAAATGTTTTATCTTGAATGCTTCTTCTGATGTAATATTGATTCGAATGGCAATTTCTTCAATTTGATGCTCGATTATTCCTAACCTGATCTTAGTCCTGTTTTGATGCTGCTTCATTATTTTGATCGTTAAATTCATTATCGACTTTTTTGTCTTCAGCAAACTCCGTACATGTTCCTCGTTAAAATGCACTTTGTCAATGGTCTGAGACATCTTTGCGGTATACTCAGAATCTAGAACTCCAAATAAAGAATGACCAATATTGCCAATTAAACTTACCGCGCCTCTCGCGTATCTTTTCTTTGAATAGAGGAGACTATTGTCTTGCTTAAGTTCCTCTTGTGTTCGCATGAATTGGCCGACCAGGATCGTGCAGGTAGATCTTTGATGAACTTGATCGCATAATTGAATTAGAAAACTTGTTCCGTTTGTCAGGCTCTCTAATTCAGTTCGAAATGGTGCCATATCCTAGAAAGCAATTAAATTCCACTCCTTTGTTACTAATTTTGTTTCCTATTGCTTCGAAATGTATACCGGATTTTTATTAAATTGTGTAGCCTCAATCGGACTAAAAAGGCTATTAGTACTATGTTGCTGGCCGCCAATTGTGGCAATCGCATCCTTTTTGATGGTACTCCAGGCTTGTTGTGAGGCTCAGTAATTGTGGTGGAATGCTGCGTTGTTCTCGAAGAGGTCGATGCATCCTCGTTAACGTCCATAGTTTCTTCATCGACTGGAAGTGGTGCTAGCTTGTGTATTGCTCTTCGTGGTTGCTGTGCGCACGTCGGCGACTCGAACAAGTCCGTCGTGACCTCGTATCACCTTCGTTATTTGACCAAGGGGCCATTTCAAGGAGGGTAGGTTGTCATCCTTGATTATGACCATTACGCCTGGTTTGATGTGTCTGGATTCATGGTGCCATTTGTATCGATGTTGTAGGCTGTGAAGATACTCATTGGATCATATCCTCCAAAACTCTGTCTTTAGTTTCATGACCAGTTTCCATCTGGTGGGATTTTTGACGTTGTTTGGTTGAGCATTAGGATCGATTGTCGAGGTCAACTGCTCTCCTATGGGAAAGTGTCCTGGGGTAAGTGCTTGGAAGTCATTCGGATTTGATGACATTTTTGTGATTGGTCTTGAATTCATTATGGCCTCTGCTTCAGCCAAAGCGGTTCCCATTTCTTCATAGGTTAGTGACGCGGATGCCAAGGTTTTTTGTGGTAAACTTTTGGCTGATTTTACTGCCGCTTCCCAAAGTCCACCGAAGTGTGGTGCACGAGATGAATGAGAAATTGATTCCTTTCGTATTGCATTCATTTGATATTTGTTGTTGCGAATTGTCACCGTGAATTATCGATCGTAATTCTTGCAATTGGTTCCTGGCTCCTACGAAGTTTGTAGCGTTGTCGCAGTATAGTGTCTTGCAGTGTCCACGACGAGCCATAAAATGTCTGAGCGCTCCAATGAAGGCCTCAGTTGTTAGGTCGCTAACCAACTCCAAATGAACCGCCTTTGTAGTGAAACAACAAAATACGGTTACATATGCTTTTAGCGGTGGTTTACCTCGAATTTTAAAGTGAGTCCAAATTGGACCAAAGGAATCTACTCCGGAGGTGACGAATGGTCTTGCAGGTTGTACTCTGTCAGCGAGTAGACTACCCATCAATTGTTGTAATAATTTTGGTTTGGCTCTAATGCATTGAACACAGTTTTGAGTGACGGAGCGAGCTAAGATTTTTAGTTTTAGAGGCCAAAATATTTGTCTTGTGATAGACATAAGTGTTTGAGGACCAGCATGAAGGTGTTCCTTGTGCAGATCGTTTAGTAAAAGTTTTGTAATTAAGTTGTTGTATGGTAATAGCATCGGGTGTCTAGCATCATAATTTAAGTTTGATGACTCCAAACGTCCTCCCAATCTTAAAATGCCTTTATCATCTAGAAAAGGTGTTAGAGTGTTGATTGAACTGTTATTGCTCACAGTGGAATAGCGAGTTAATTGACTAATATCATTGTCAAACTCTTCCCGTTGCATAATCTTTACAATAAGTAGCAGCGCCGCTTCCACTTCATTTGCAGATAATAATGTCGTTGCTGCCTTGGGCGACTGGTGTCGGGTATGATTGATGAAACGTAGAACATATGACAATACCCTTTGCAAGTGCCGGAAAGAATTTTTGTGATTGACTTCTTCAAGCCAGTTTCTTGTGCGGTTTTTAGCTGATGTCGTTGTGGCAGCCACTACCTTCATCCTGCGCTCTAATGGGCATTCTCCTCGTAGTGGTTGGAGAGGCCAACTTGTTATTGTTCCAAGTAAAAATAGAGGACCATCCAACCAGAAATTATTCTTAATAAGTTTGCTTGGTGTCAGTCCTCTTGAAATAAGATCAGCAGGATTGTTTTCAGATTGCACATGTCGTCATTGTTGTTGAGATGTATGCTGCTGAATGGTTGAAGTCCTATTAACGACAAAAGTATGATAATGGGATGAATCCGCGTTTATACATCCTAACACTGCAGTGGAGTCGGACCATAAGTGAACAATCGATTCCTTGATGATGTTGGCTTCTTTAAGTTTCGCTTAAGTTCTACGGCTAGCTTGGCTGCACATTGTTCTTATCGTGGTAATGTTACTTGTTTTGTTGGCGCTACTCTTGATTTTGCACATATAAAACATACGACTGTAGAGTTGTGAGTATGTGTTGTCTTCATGTATGCTACAGCTCCGTATGCCTGCTCTGAAGCATCTGCGAAAATATGTATTTCAGGATTATTCGCTTCCTTATAGCCAAAGATATGACGAGGGATGCTAATTTTTTGCAATAATTTGAAATCCGTTTTGAATCTTAGCCAGGTAGTGTGGAGATCTTGTGGAAGTGCGGCATCCCAGTCCACTTTCAGTTTCCACAACTGCTGTAGAAATATTTTTGCGGTGGTTGTTACTGGAGCAATGAAGCCTAGAGGATCAAAGATACGAGATACATCTGCCAAGGCTGTGCGTTTTGTTTTCCTATGATCAGTGTTGGTTTCCAGGATTTTCAGCTTGAAATTATCATTTTTAGGATTCCACGTGATCCCCATTGTTTTGATGCTCTCATTGAGAGAATTGTTAAAGTCAAGTGCAACTTCTTGATCCGAGGGTGCGATATCTTGTAGTAATTTTGGGTGATTTGCACACCACTTTCGTAGATTGAATCCTGCGGAGCCCAACATAAGACGTAGTTGCCGTTGCATTTCAAGTGTATTAGTGATTTTGTCAGAACCACTTAATACATCATCTACATAAAAATTAGTTTTTACTACTTCTGCTGCCAACGGATACTTTTAAGCTTGTTTTTCAGCGAGCGCTTGCAAGGTGCGCATAGCCAAGTATGGTGCAGAGGTTGTGCCATAGGATATCGTGGTGTGCTTATAGTACTTAAGTGGATGTGATGGGTCCTCTCTCCAGCAAATAAGTTGATATTTTTGGTGGTCATTGTCCGCCCATATTTGTCGGTACATGTTAAAGCAAACCTGGGAGCCGAAAGCGTAAAAGCGTTGTGACCACGTCTTCTTGTGAATATCCTTCTTAAAATATAGGTGACTGACTTCCTTGCCATGCAGGTCGCAGATGGCGTTGTCGAGTGGCGCGATCATGTGGCTCCTTCCTATAGTTGGCTATGGTTTTTTGTATAGCCACTGCAAGCTCATCTTGCTTCAGTGCGAGTTCGTCAATGCCCATGGTGATGACGTATTTTTTTTTTTGTTTGCCTGTTATTAATATTATTGCTGAGATTTGTTGTATATGTAGATGCGTCTGATGACGTCTATTTGCTGTCGTCTGCTGGTTATAGGACACGTTTGATGAGTTGTTGATAACGCTAATACACAAACCAGGATATCACGTTCGAAGTCTTCTATTGTGGACTTGATTATTGTTTTGACTCTTGGTACTTGCACCAGGATGTCAAATGGTAGCTGTTTGCTGCCTTGACAAGATGATTAAGTGATCAGTGTATTGATGGATACTTGGCACTTTAACCAGTTACCCGTTCCTGCTGTACCCGGTCCTGCTGGGTCACCAAAATGTATAGTATGCTTTTATACTATATTCTATATTTTAGACCAGGCACTTGAGCCGTGTTCTATTCAATGTATATTTGGTGCATTAACCAATTTTACTGTGATCTGGAGTTAATAATAACACAACTTGAATTTTCAACCTTGATAATTGTACTCAAAAGTTTATTGATTTTGTGAACTATTTATAGCTAAATTAAATATTTGGAAAATACAAATATATCAACATAAATGCAAAATGCTGACAACATAAGTTCAATGGATTGCTATTTAGCCTTGAATGCTAGTAAGTTCTTTGTCGCAATATTATGCAGTGTAAGCCTTTTTTGGCACATTGCACTGGCCAATCAAAATTTATGGCTAAAATCTATTTTTTATACCAGACTATTAATAAAACTGAGTTTTGTTTTAAAATCCTCTATATTCTTTGAACGCTCCCATTTATCTCTAAGAATGCAGTTGTGTTGTCCAGAGTAATTATTAACATTTTGGTTTACATAAAATCTTCCTTAAAGTAAATTTAATAAGTTTTTATGGCTTTATTTCTTCTCACTATCGTGTCAGCGTTGTCACTCAATTCTTTGTCAATAATGGTATTCCCTTAATGCTTCTTAAACTGCTTTAACCTCTTAAGCTGCCTAACTTTAAGCAATTTGGGGAATTTTAAGCAAATTTTGTATGGAACATTTTTTACAAGGTTTAAGCTACAATTTCTATGCATAAATTATGTAAACATGTTTGCTTAAACTATCAGCTGTTAAACTTGACAAACGGGGTTCGGCGCCTTTTTTCATGTTTTCTGAACAAATTAAAAAGAAAAGATGAAAAGCTCGAAAAGAATGCGCACTAACGCATGGACAGAATCACAAACTGTGGAATTGCTGCAATTAATATTGGATGGACTATCCCGAATTAATATATATAATTGGCTATCCCGAAAAATTTGACGTAAATGTTAAATTCAAGTTTTGAAGCTATACCTTTTGCAAGTATTTCTCATACAGAAACCTACTGCAATCAGATTTTATGAAAAGGTTGCAAGTCGCTCCCTTCAAGTTTCTGACCTTAATTGGAATGTAATGAAAAACAAGATGCGTTACTTAAAATCCCAATATATGACAGCGGTATCTTGGAAATCCAACACTGGAGCTGAACTTCATGTCCACGGAAAAAAAATCAGTGCAAGGTAAAAAGGTTTTAATTAATAAGCGGCCGTGTGCACCATAAAACTGCTGAAAGCTGCTTGCCCTTGCAATTTAGTTTAAAGCTGTTTGCACTAACAAACCAGTTGAAAGCACACTTTCCACTTAAATTCTGTCTGCTTAGACTTCCATGTTCGCACTTCCGAGGATGGGGGTGGTGTGTGAATAGGTGTACACAATCTTCTAGCTATAACAAGTAAATTCCACTTACAACCCACATGAAAGCAGTTATGAATATGTTTACAGGAATAATTCGAAACGGTGCGGTTGCGGTCTAGAGAAAAACAATTTTTAAGTTTCAAGTATATTTGAACAAAGCTTGATCGTTTCAAATTGTTTTTGCCATAGCTGAAAATAAGGTTTTATGTGCAAACAATCGAGAAGTAGCAATTTCAAATTTAAATCACTTTGATGGTCGGGTTAATGGTTTCCGATTACCTACAATTTTTATTATTTTTATATCAATACGAACAATTTTTCAGCCATCCATCTTAAGAAAAGTAATTATAAATAGTCTCCCTATTACTAAGGTCACTTTATTCGAAATAATTTTTGAAATTTTTTATATTTAATTACAGATTACATTAAAAAATTATGTCTACATTGGGATGTCTTGGAAGAAATTTTCGGCCAACGAAAAAATACTCATCCATCCGTTGTCGTTGATCCAGAGGAACCATCTTACGAAGACTTTGTCGATAATTTTGGAGAATGTGAAGAGGAGTATTTAGAGGATGAGGAACCGACTTTCATAGCTAAGTCAGCATGCGTCCAGATAGAAATGACACAGGATCCTAATGATGAAACAAATGAACCTACTACCAGTGGAATTAGCTTCAATTCCTTCAAGGGTCAACTAAAAAAAAAACAGCAATAAGTGTTCAAGCGATTCGAATTCGTTATCACTGTTAGTTTCCATGCAAGGAGTTAAAAACGAACAAGGTATGCAGAAAATTGAGTTAGAGAAGGAAAAGTTAAAGTTAATGACGAGCGAAATGGAATTAAAAAACAGCGCTTCAGCAAAATGTGGAGATGAAAAGACTTGAAATAGAAAGTTCCGAAAGAGTAGCATTAGCCAAATTAAAGATGGAAATGGAAAAAGAGGAAAGACTCATGAAGTTTGAGCTAGAACTCAAATACAAAAATGTCAAATAAATTATCTCAGTTAAAACATTCTAAAGTTCCTTTTTGAGACAATAAATTTTTTATGAAAGTTCCTTTTTATAAAAGTACAAATATACAAACTAGAATTATATTTGAAATTTTTCCTTTATTATATTTTTTGTAAATGTTTAGCTGTTCATATTTTTTTTTAATGTCCAGAAGCGCTAGAGGTCTGATTTCACCTTCGGAAGTTATGCTAGTTTAAGTTGAGGTGATAGTTTCCTGGTTTTCTGTATCATCCTCAATAAATATATCAGAGGTTTCGAAAATGTCGTCCTTCTCTGTTTGATATAGTATAATATTGTGAAGAATAGCACAAACTATTACCCAACCACAAGCATACTTCACGTTCTCATCATCCTTTATTTGAATTTTTAATTCTTTGAGACTGTTAAATCTCTCCTTAACTCGGCCGAAGCAGTGTTCAGTTCTTATGCGATATTTACTTAATGTCTTGTTGAAATTATTTCGGTCTTGTAAAGTAGCTGCATTCGAATTTATTCTAAATGGCGTTATGACAGTTATTGACTGTTTGTAGGCGCTATCTCCAACAATCCACTGAGCATCGTTGAAGTATTTAGATGGATTTTTTTGATAAAACGCAATTGTTAAAAATCCTGCTGTTCATGAGAACACTTCCTGGGTAACCAACTACAATATGCTGGATCCGCACCTTGTAGTCACACGTTGCTTGCACTTTTAATGAATAAATGTGCTTGCGTAAGAAATATGGCTCAGGATCTTCTGTCGGTTTTTCCGCGATCTTTATTTCTGATCCATCAACATAACCTATACAATGCGGTAGCTCATGCAATGTCTCTGCAACTAATTGTCTGCGTTCATTAGCATCTGGCCAAAACAAGAATCTATTCTTAAGTTTAAGAATAGCTTTAAAAACCCGCAAAGTAATTCTTTGTATAGTTCTCCAATCTCCGATCCCAAAAAGCTTGCAATTTTGGATATTGACGCTCCTTCTCCATAAGAGCCCAATCTATACAAAACTATAATTAATTCCATTCAAATTGGAAGTTACTTACAAGAACGCGGCCTCTTGAAAGCTTCATTATCCTTAAGTAGTTCTAAAATAACTTTAAAATTACTCCAGCTCACGCGTACAAGCTCTCTGAACCTGTTTTCGTCCAGATTGGGTAAAACGTTTACGTAGTGATGCGATTTGGGTATGGAATTTAAGACCATTGCTGCGGCATATCTGAATTGGTTAACAATCGCTAAGGACAAGATTAAGTTCCGTAAAATTTCATTATCATAATTAGCTAAAACAAAAATGTGTATTAGTGTTTCATCTGTATAATAACTTTCAACAATTACCATCATCCAATTCTATTATATGCTCAATTAATAACTGCTGAAATGCAGATAGTTTTAATATTTAATTAATTTTTCTTTTGACTTTGCTTAGGCATCATAAATGTTTAAATTTTATATTTTTCAATTAATAACATCAGCTGTTATTGACATGTGCGCCGAAAATTAAACAGAATGGCAAGGAGTGCATTCTCTTAACAAGAACTCTGAAGTTTGCATGCTTACGAAATGGTAAATTGAAGTATTTAAGAGAATACCATTAATGGTACTTTAACTTTTCTACCATTTCATCGAAAAGATGACCGTGAATTGAATGCTGTAAAAGTAAATATTTTCATGTAATCAGTTTTAGCTATATGGCGATATAATCAAACATATGCGCATCTGTTTAACACAATTATTTCATTGGTT